>CM060972.1:82255854-82894604 GCA_030765045.1 Tenodera sinensis
GCGCAAGGTGAAATGAAACCTGTTCGGTGGCTTCAGTGGCTTGCTTTGTATAGTGAGATAGCTTGTTCATTGCCACGAGTAAGAACAAGGAATATAGGAAGAAATTTAAACCTTTTTATGCAGATTAATATATAAAACAAGGCCTGGAAACAAAATAATACATTTAAAAAATATTACTCAATATGCTTAAACAAGAAGTTACTCTTACGATGGTACGAAGAACAAACAACAATCAAAATAAATAAAAGCACGGAGAGGACAATACACAAACGCTCTGTTAGACCAATACTACAGGAAGAATTAGAGAAAGCCATGTGAATGTAACGTGTTGCATAATAAAATGGATGTCATAAAATCGCCATGAAAGAACACTGATCCAATGTATATATGCTGAAGAGCATGTAGAGAAGAACATGTGAATTATCACGCAAAAGAAAAGTGAGTAGAGAAAACCATAGGAATCTAGAATTATATGTTGAAGGGAAATAGAGAAAAAATCTTATGTGTCAAACTCACATGACTTCCTCTAGTCTTGTGCTAACCAGTGTTACCAACTCTTATTCTTATATCTTCTTCGTGTTAGTTGAGATAAATATTTGCAGAAATTATTGCTTATTTCCTTATAGGTGTAAGGGGAATATATCGCTTTGTGTGATTGTCAAACCTTTTAAAGCTTTGATATTCCGTTCTCTTTGTACGCTTAAAATATAAAAAAATGAACAACTATGTTCCATTTCACGAAAGTTAAGTTTTCTGAAACTGACCTAAATCACAAGGAATATCTCCGAAATGGTTCGCTCTACAAAAAAAAATCTATACAGTAAGATTTGGTCTAACTATTACAGTTTACCAGTTATGCAACAGTCAGAGTAAATAGGACTTCATGGGCTATGGCCAGAAAATTTAAAATATACATTTAATTTCTCATACAAATATGTTAAACATGACATTTTAATCAAAATCGTTAGGGCCATTATCAAGAAAATGAAAATGCTCGAATATTTTTCCATGTAAAGGGTAGTTCAGGGTGGTGCTATTTTCTTCAAAATCGTTTTGTCGTATCCTTGAAAGACATTAAACTGAAATCCAACTTTGGTTTTGTTTTTCAGTTATGCTGTCCACAGAATGACACACACACATGAGCGCGCGCGCTTAGTATCCAGGGGAGCTCAAAATGTGCATTTCTACTGAAGTATTGGTATAGAATTTTAGAGTGGAATGCAATATCTTCCTTACCTACTGGAACCAAACAATTTTTCACAGTAATTATTATGCTCGAGCTGAAATTCTGGGATCGAACTGAACACGCGTGATACAAAAGCCTAAACTGTGACGTTGACATGGATATGCCTTTGAACAATGTTTGCTTTGTCCGCGTAAGTGCCGAGGCTTATGCCAAGTTTCGTGTCGTCGTCGTCTTAATGCACACTTCTTTGCTAATGACTGTCTTTTACTTCACAGAGGACCCAAGCCGGTTTAATGAAGTAGTCGAGCCTGGTAAACAGCCTCTCCTATTCTTTGTCGTCGTCGTCAAGGAAATCATGAAATTAAACTTCTAATTTTACCCTGGTAGTGCCGTACAGCTTTATTGACAACGCAGAATTATTCATAACTGCGGAGCCAGATTACGTTGCCAGACTATAGACTGAAATACACACTCGCACTTCATTTGCATATCTCCTTGGAGCAGAAGCTTAAGACAGCAGTTGGAAAGAAGAAGAAAAAACTGTGTTTAGTGTTTTACTATTGCAAGAAGCATGATTGTAGTGTTTCTTTTTCAAGTGCTTTGTTTAATTTGTCACACTTGCCATGAAAATAAGAAGACGCCCCTAACTACTGTCTTTTATTTGGTTTCACTTGTTCTCTTGAATATAGTTGGCTTATTTCAGAAGATTAAAGCACAATGGGAGTCAACTCAGTTAACAAGCTATTTTTTCTGAATTTGTATCAATCCAAAATGTTCTTTTTCTATAGTTTTACTCCTCCAGTTTCAAATTTATCATAGAAACAAGAATCGCTACACAAAAATTGTTCGTTGTATTGCATTGAACTATTTTTTATTGCTCGGGGGAGGGAGCTTTGATACTAACGCAATCTATTATCTGAGTATGCCAATTACAAGCGACTGAAATATAGGATGCAATGTAAAGGATTAGCAGAAGCTCTTTGATGTCGCTTTTATCAAACAAGTCAATCATTTGAAAAGACATAAATTCACTTTTATTGAAAAACGTATGCAGATACTGGGTGGAAAGTGATATATGTCCAATACAGCTGCCAGATGTTCTTATTTTGGATGGAGAATGAAGTGCCGTTAACCATCGATTATAACAATATCTCAAAGTGAACTTTTTAATAACTGCCACGGTTTTGAAACATTCATTTTAAATCATTGAACTATAAACTTTATTTATATAATAGAAGCTCCTATAGGGGCATATAGATTTTCAATAACTATTCAACATTATAGATCCATCAGAAGAGAAGGTTGAAGTTCATAAAATGAAACCGCAGAGGTTTCCGTTTGATCTGTGCACTCCGCTATTGAAATTGCCTCGTAAGCATTGTAACACCTCTAAATAGCACTCTTACCTTACAGAAGATGCTGGAAAATGGCCATCCTCTACTAACGAAGCATTATACAAACTCCAACTTGTGCGTGTGTGCATGGGTGTAACGGCTGTGAGACATATAGGGTAGAACTGAAAGAAGTGTCCGTAAGGATTACGAGAAGACAGAACAGTTGTGGGCTGTAAGATCACGAAGAACTGTCGACTGTGTTAACGATAAAACAGAACTATATTTTGTGCTTCAGTTTTAGAAGAACTAAAGTGACAAGAAAGGGCAACTGGACTGTATCATCTGCCACTTTGGTGTCAGAAGTGGGATTTGTCATATTGCCATCTGGTTACCTTATTTTATCAATTTCTTAAAATAAAGGTTTTGTAGCCAGTAGAGTTTGGCGTCTTTACATAACTGTTTTCTAATGCACGCTATGATTAGAATCTAATCAGATAAACAGTAAATTTTCTTAATTCCTTGCCCTCTAATTAAAGCCGAAGGGTCGCGTTCCAATCAAGACGGGAGTTAGGTCCGGAGACAAACCCGTGTCTAGAGATAAGTGATACAAGGAAGAAGAATACGGAAGGGGGAGGAAGTGATTTACTGGCACCGCCGCAATGCAGCCCTCCCTCAGGCTGTAGGGCACACCAGAGGAAGGAAGGAAGGTTGCGCCGCCGCCACTGCTCATCAACATGCGATGTTGCCGCTACTGCTTTCGATTAAATTCTCTCGGTAGCGGTGCTTGGTTAATAGAAAATTAACCTCAACATAAGCAGGCGCTGATAAGGAGCATCTGCTTCTTTACTCAACGTACAACTTCCAACTACCCTTATCGATTCTTATAATGGCAATCTTCCTACACAGTGAAGACAGAGATTTTAAGTTATATTGAGTGCAGTGTATTTGGAGGGAATTAACTCATTGCCTTCTTTGTCGATTTGTTACGCGCGCGCGCGCGCGCGCACACACACACACACACACACACACACACACACACACAGCTTTTTCTAAAATTTGTCTTGGTTTCAGGGGACCTCAAAACATATTTCCGGTGGAATCTGGACATCGAATTTTTGGACTGAATACAATACTTCTTACTATACGTAATATAGAAAGTAAAAAGTTTGCGAAGAAGTCTAAGAACTTAGCAAACCACAACTGTATTGGATGTCATACTTGGCGACATAGGGACAAGCAGTGAAACCAATAACAAAGAAAATCTAGGAAATGATTAATTGCACATCCTTACCTGAGTAACTGTTTATAGATACACAGATCTCTTTTTTCTCTTATTTTCTTTTGGATTCAGTGAATCTCAAAAGGTGTATTGCTGGTGAAATCTCGATATCTAACTTTTGGATGGAAACAATACTTTCTCTATCCACGTGGTAGGCTAAGTAAAACACAGAGAGTGAACAGGAAAGCGGCGTAGGCAGTTCGCCGGTCCATGAAGTGCAGAAGATGATGTTCATTAGAAGTCGTAAAATATTCACCAACTTCCGAGGAAAGTAAATAAAGGTATTTTTGTGTTATAGCAGTGGAGTGTATTTTCCGAACTCTGTTGCCTTTCTTCCGGAACGGAATACACAGTTTATCTCTGGTGTAATTTACCTATAAATATCACATTGTAGTAGAGGTCAAGGGCATACAAAAGTGTTGTCATTGAACTGTTAACACGAGATAGCCTTGGGGTTGTTATGGCTTCAGACTCAGCGATATTTCTCCTTGCAGGGGGAGATAAAACCGGGGTGCAGTCAAGCGTGGCCGCTAACTGGAGCATAGCTTTCACCCCCACCCCACCAACCCCCAAACGCTGAATGCACACATATTTTATAAGAAGTTTTAAAGGCTCGGACATTGTGCATTCCAGCAGTGATCTTCTGTTGTGGTTTTCAGGGGGAAACAACTGATAACAGTAGTTCAGGGGTTCATTAACGCACCCGCAGCCAGCTGAGAGTGGCTACGCACCACGCTAATAGCGCACTCGTACGCCTATCTGTTAAAAATACGGCGATACTTTCACTGAAATTTATATAAACATGTCGGTGCAGAGGAGATAAACAGAATCAATAGAGGGAAAACTTTTAACAGACTTCAGCTTCTGTACTGTTACAGACAAAATATTCGTTCTATCCCTAGCGGGGCCAAAGATCGGCATATACGCCATTCGTTTTCACTACAATGAACTCCGCACTTTTCCGCCGCGCTCTCAAGACTACGTTTGTCAGTTGTTCTACACCCGCACACCGTCAGTTTTTACATTCAGTTCGAGCTGCCAAGACTCTAAAATACTTTGGAGGATCATTATCATCAGCATTATCATCATCATCATCATCATCATTATTACTAGTTCACTGGATTGCTTACCATATAGTTCACGATTGAACAAAGAATTGGCATAAGTATTATTGGATATTATAAACTATTATGGTACCTGGTAAGCAAGATTCATGTGTTTAAACCCCGAATTCTGCTGAAGCCGGGGGAGCTGTTTTCATGTGCTACACGAATTCACGCCACTGATGCTTGAAAGGTCAGCAGGGCACATTGGGGGTGTCATGGGTTCGTCAGGACATCATCCCTAACCTGAACGTGCGTCTTACATCGGCTCGGGTTAATCTGAAGACTTAAATTTTCCTATAACGGCTTCCTTGCCCCTCTTGCTATCACTTATCCTGTTTAATTATATTAAAAGTATATTTTTGTGAGCTGTGTTGGCACTATGAGTTGCTCAACCTACCCCTTATAACCCAGCTACGCTCCCTGGCACACACCCTTCCAAGACAGGGCTTGAGAATCTATTGATATAAATAGAACCATTTATAGAAGTTTTAGAATATGCGTACAACAGTGAATAGAATAAGGGATGTGGATGCAACACGTAATTTCTTGTCCTCTCCCGCCCCCTCCCCCGCCACCCCCCCCCCCCCTTGCCCCCAGCTTGGAGTCTCCTGGCAACGCTACTACCTACCAGGGCGGGCTGGGAACCAGGCACTAATGTAGATCACAAGACATCACTAACAACAAGATGGACATGATGTGAACAGCAATGCTACTTCAGCATCCACGATATTAGGTTATCTCGGTTCAAGGTCAATTGAGTTATTGTTGCAAACACGGCCACGGTCGCCTGGCTGACTCAACCTCGGTTAACACTCATTGTTGTATTGCTGCTTTACCTATGCAAATAATTTCATCCCACACCATCCACAGACTATATAAATAGATAAAACACTAAGATACCATGCTTTTGAAAAACATCCTATGTTTCTTGAAAATGTGGTTTAGGAATCCACCTTTATTCATACATACAGTAACCCAGTTTTACCAGCTGGAGGAACATCCTACCGTAACGTCTATACAGGCTCTCCCAAAATCAGACGGATAAACTTTACAAGCTGATAACATTATTTTAAACACTTTTTGTCAAATGAAGTTTTTTGCTGCGGTGCTTTGTTTAAACGCTAGACCAGTTAATGTCATTACATGCTGCCTCCTATCCAGTATTTACGGCAAAATCAAAAATGCAAATTCTTAATTCAAGAAACAAATACAGAACACACAGACAAAACACAACCATCTCATTATTTACAGTTAATCACAATGCTGGAACGCACGCCCATTGCGATTAACACAAAGAGTGCATCGGCGTACTCTATTCTGCCGTACTCTCGCAAAAAGGAGCCATTTCTCTCGTTTAAAATTTTAAAGGTGATTAACTGCAAAACAATTAGATGTTTGTGTTTGCTTTTTTCTAACATTTTGATTTTATTGTAAATGGCTCTAACGATTTTGATTAAAATGTCATATATTTGAGATATGTTTATGAAAAATGAAATGTATATCTTGAATTTTCTGGTTTTAACCCATGAAGTCCTATTTACTCTGAATGACTTGCACAACTGCTAAAGCTTAAGAGATAGACCAAATCTTACTGTACAAAAAATGTACATCTTGCTAAAACACACAATTTATGTCTAAATCTTTTTTTGTGGAGTGAACCATTTTGGAGATATTCCATGCTGTTTGTGTGAGCTTTTGGAGAGCTTATACTTCTATCAAATGGAACATCGCTATTCATTTTTTATGTGTTAATCGTGCAAAGAGAACCGAGTTTGAAAGCTTTAAAAGATTTGAGTATCGCTTAAAACCTACTGTAGTCCCATATTCCCGTCGCCTATGCCAGAAAACAAGCAATAAGATAATTCCTGCAAATTTTATCTCAACTAACACGAAGAAGATTCAAGAATACGAGTTTGTAAGAATGGTTAGTACAAGAGTAGAAAAGTCACGTGAGTGCAGCACATTAGATTTTTAACTGGCGTTTTGTATCTCATATACAAAATATTTCATATCTAAGGAGTAAATAAAATAAAACTAAAATTAAAACACTTTTAAAACTGCTCTAATACATCATCAGATGCCTATTTGTAAAGTAAAATTGCACAAAATGAAAGTAATTTTCAATTTTTACTGTAGAGAGTGTGGAATCTTCTACAGCAACTTTAAATGGCAACAGGGAACACCACGAAAAACCCAAAGTCAGAAATCGAACCCGTCATCTCCCGATTGTGAACCTCACACGTCTACTGTGAATAGATTTAATTCCTATTTTAAAGAGTATTATTTATTACGCCACTCTGTACTGTATTTCTACTTCTTCCAAGCAGAAGAACAGAATCTGAGAAATGGGAAATAGAACGCATTTAATTCTATTATGAACAAGGCAAAAAATAATAAATATTTTTCTTTAGAACCCAGAAGAGCTCGTGCACTGTGGCAGTTTTTTCAGAAAAGCTTGCTAAATCTATGATCATGTTCCTTGTGCACGCAGGTCTGACAGAAACTGTGTTCTTGCAGTAATAAATGTTTTCACTTGAGATCTCAAAGAAAGCGCGGTCTGAAGTAACTTCCATTATATTTCAAGTACTCGCGTGCAAAGAGATAATCTTTTATTCCAATACTCATTTACTTTGGCTCTAAGGAATGATGACATACAATTCTGTGCTTACGGAACGGTTAACTTTAATTAGGAGTTCATAAACTCTTCATGTAATATACCCCTGTCTTATTGTAGCATCTTACTTACCAATAACAATGGTTCTTAAGCAGAAGTCATTATTTTCATGGGCTCTTACCTGAAAGAACAGAGAAATACTTTAGTTCATGAAAATATATTTCCAATTTCTGTACTACATATGGTAAGCAGAGGAAGTATTCTAATCCACCCCAAAATCGATGTCAGATTTCACAGGAAATGTATATTTTGAAGCCCCCTGAATACAAAAAAAGCATTTTTAGAAAAAGGTCCATGTGTGTGTCTGTGTCTGTGTGTCTGTCAGTCTGTCTGTCTGTGGACAGCATAGCTCAAAAACGAAAAGTCGGTTAAAAACCAAAGTTGGTATTTAAGTTTAATGTCGTTCAAGGATGTGACACGAAAATTTTGAAGAAAATAGCCCCACCCTAAACTACCCTTTACATGGAAAATTTTTCGAAAATTTTGATTTTCTTGAAAATGGCTCTAACGATTTTGATTAAAATGCCATATGTTTGAGATATTTTTATGACAAATGAAATGTATATCTTGAATTTTCTGGCTATAGCCCCTGTAGTCGTATTTACTCTGGACGACTTTCGCATAACTGGTAAACCGTTAGAGATAGACCAAATTATACTGTACAAAAAATGTAGATCTTGCTAAAATACACAATTTATGTCTCAATAAATTTTCTTGTAGGGTGAACCATTTCGGAGATATTCCTTGTTATGTGTGTGAGTTTCGGAAAACTTGAAACTTTCGTGAAATGGGTCATCGTTGTTCATTTTTTTATATGTTACGTGTACAAAGAGAACGGAATCTCAAAGCTTTAGAAGATTTGACTATCGCACAAAGCCTACTGTATTCCAATATTCCCCTTGCACCTACAAGGAAATAAGCAATAAGATAATTTGTACAAATGTTTATTTTAACTAACACGAAGAATATATAGGAATAAGAGTTTGTAAGAATGGTTAGTACAAGAGTAGAGAAAGTCATGTGAGTGCAGCACATCAGATTTTTAGGAATAGGTCCGCGCGCGCGAGCGTGCGTGTGCGTGTGTGTGTGTGTGCGTGTGCGTGTGTGTGTGTGTGTGTGTGTGTGTGTAATAAGTTTAACAGTTTAATACTAGTAAAGATACCTAATTTTGCTGACTGTTTACCATATGTATTACGTAAACAGGAAAAAAGCAAAAATGAATATTAAAGAACTCCTGTACCGTAACCATAAACAGAAATAAATCTCTGATATACTCGGTTAAAGCACTGTTTATTTATGGAAGCGAAACACACAGTTCAAAATCATGTTAATAAAGATCGCCTGGGGCTGTATTTTAACGTCTGCAACTGACAGAAGAGCGCGCAAATAAAGTTTCCCACAATCCAAGTATATTAATGATCGTCTGGTGGGCGCTAGAACTTAGCAAGGCTAGTGCTGCCGCTTTGCGGCCATATTTTTAAATTACATCGCGCATATTATTTTTTTTTCTGCGGGAAATATTCCATTCATCAAGTTAATTACAGCTGTAATATTCATGTTGGGATGGTGTGGGGTTCCGGAAAGAGCAGATGAAGTTTCATTAATTCCGCGATTAGAAGGTGAAGCAGGCGGGCGAGCAGGCGATTTGCAGGAGTATAAACCTGGACAAAATGTCGCGTAGAGATTGTTATTTTTACCCCGAGGATTTCCATAAATCGTCACGGAATGGGAGGAGAAGGGTTTAATTGTGTTGCTCTGCCAAGCAACTCGGCTATAAACAACGATATTACGTTCTTTTAACCCTTTGTTAACGGAATCCACAGAGAAACGTATGTTGTTCATAAAGACGATACAGCTGTTACTACTTAAGGGCGTATCAAACGGTTTGTTCCGGCACCCTTTTCATGTAGGGGTAGTAACAAAGGGAGATCATGCCTCTAATCCTTTCACAGAAACATCGGGATCAAAACATGAGGGTAGTTTTTATCCACTATTCAAACTGGAAAGTCGTGGAATGAGTAATGATTGGGTTTAAGGGCAGGTGTATTAGAAAATAACATTTAACACGTGTACGTATTTTAGTGTTGCATTCCACCCCAAAATTCCATGTCGATATTTCCCCAGAAGTATGTTTTCAAGCCCCCGGATTGTACGCTAACTTCCGGCCACCAGCTTGTTTGTGAGAAGTGTTAACAAAACGTGTATTTTTCAGAGAACTCGCCGGCATTGGCCTGGACAATAACAGCGAGAGAGTGAACCATGTTAGAGCACTCCAACTGTGTTGTGTACAGTGAGTATTGAGAAAATTTGAATGTGTATCGTCAGAGACAGTTTTGGACATTCAACCGTCGCGTCAGAGTTATTTGCTGTGTGAAGCAGTTTTTATTTTTTGTATAGTTAATGATAGCACAACTGAAACACAGTAAAGTATGTGCCAAAGTTACGAATGCACAGAATATATTTTAGTTGCAAGATTATGAATTAGTTATATTAATGACAAAAAAGAGGACTTTCTTTTTCTGATTCAGTTTATAGGGAAACGAAGTGACGGAAAAGGGGGAACTTGTTACGTCATTTTACCACAGTAAGCTACTTCACACCGGGCCGGCGAGTGGGCTAAGATGTTCAAGGTCAGGCTGCCCCGTGCGACTTCTGTGTGTATGTGACTCAACAATCGAAGCGGCAGAAACAAAAGCGGTCGAGAAAGATACCTGTGTCATTTCCGGGGCATGTGTGAAATGTGTGTCTTAATTATGGTATGAGAGAGAATTAAGAGACAGAGAGAAAGAAAGACTAGACTGTATTAACGACGAGAAGAAAACTAATTGTGATACAATTTTAGAAGACAATAAAGTGATGGAAAAGTATCCGGACAGTTTTGCCGTTTTCTACCAATGGTGTCAGAGGTGGGCCTCGTTGATTTTGACATTTTGTCAATTTTTTTTTTCCCTCGTCCAAGCGACCCAGAGCTCAAATAATTGCAGTTCTTCCAACATAAAATATCTATTTACCATGTGAAATCAATCTACTATCCCTCTAAAGATAGTTTTAGTGCTGTATGAGTACAGATAAACTAGTAGCTGTCCTTTTGGCTTAAAAAGGGACGTTTTAATTAAATAAAATGCTAAGGATTTATATGAATTGCCTAGTAGAGAGGAAAAAATAAGCTTGTCGTCGCATTATCATCACCAGTTAGTTGGATAGTGGGTCAAACACGATGAAATTATACCGTCCCAAAAAGGAAATGAAACGGTCCTTTAATTAAAGACGCGCTCCTCAGACGGAAGAATTAACATCTCTTAAAGCTTTAGCTCAGACGGTTAAGTTTCAGAAACAGAATTCTCCTTGCCAAGTCTTTACCAAGTTCCTCCTTTGCCTTTTAGCTATTATATGTAAAGCAATACTAATCTTTGAAGTATTTACATTATTTCTCACATCCAAATGGAAAGAAAAATGTCCAGAAAAGAGATTCTGCTCTTGAACGTTTATAAAGAATGTCTGTTTCAATGACGACACACAGCCGTATTTTCTGGATCTGTTAAACGGGGTGAACTAAATAACCGCAGTTCAAACTGGATCAGTCATTGTTGAAGAAAATAACCCCACCCTAAACTACCATTTACATTGAAGATTTTTCGAAAATTTTGATTTTGTAGGACCTTTAGAGGGAAAAACAGAGTGATACATGAAACTAGGGAAGGACGACCTGAAGGCCAAATGTGTAAGAAGACTTACGCCATCAATTTTCGTTAATTAGTCCAACCAGAGTCCACTTATATATAATGAAGAACACAAGTTTCTTGGTCTTTCATGGGCAGCAGCCATAACAAATATGTTGCAACCAAGTTACTTAACAACAAGTCTTAGAGCTAAGAAATGTCCTTATGAAGGATATCTCAACCTCTCCGCAGTCCCAACCTGCTTTAACTTATCCTTTTGACTCCATACATAAAGTTGGAAGCACTTCATAATATAAAGGATTAATTTTCTATGGTTTGATTGCATTGCAGTGCCAAATAGAGATTATTAACCGACCTGTGTCGAAGTCTTCCTTGCCAAGTTATGTTTTAAACAAATACGGAACTATTAACGGGTAAGATTTTAATTCTGCAAGGAATCGCTAGGTAGATATTCAAATAATAAATACATTATTGAGAAGCAAATTAGAAAGATGTTGCAGTAACAAACGATAACAAAATCAAAGCGCTTTAAGAAAACCTTTTCTATTTGTCAGCTAACAATAGGTTTAACTCAAGCTTCTTTGGCTAATTATTATGATTATATCTACATCTAAAACCATAGTTTTAGTGTTTTTCTTTTCCTTTTTTTTTTTTTTTTTTTTTTTTTTTTTTTTTTTTTTTTTTTTTTTTTTTCCCTCTATGCGCTCTCAAACTCCTTATATGATCACATCGAAATTTGACTGTAGAACGTAATATTCATACTTTCTACTTGCTTTTATTTTGTGTAATAAATTCACATATCCTTTCCCTACTCGCTCATCCACATTAAATTCATACGATTTTCTATGACAAACAGTAATTGCCACATGTTACGTTTACAGTATTTCTTCTGGCCCTTCTCTCTTACGCTGTGTGAATGGGTTCTAATTCCAATTCGATTCCAGTTGCCTTTGCTGAGCTTATGTAAGTTTTACCTCAATCTACTGGATGAATTAGGAAGTTTAGTGCATTAGAACTACCTCATTAGCACTTACAAAAAAAATATTTCCCATAATTTACTCCCTAGAAAGTGTTAGATTAAAGATATAGGAATAAGAGTTTGTAAGAATGGTTAGTATAAGAGTAGAGAAAGTCATGCGAGTACAACACATGAGATTTTTAGAAAAGGACTCGTGTGTGTGTGTGCGTGCGCGCGTGTATGTGTGTGTGTGTGTGTGTGTGTGTGTGTGTGTGTGTGTGTGTGTGTGTGTGTGTGTGTGTATCAGTCTGTGGACAGCATAGCCCAAAAAAGAAAGATCAGCTAAAAACCAAAATTGTTATTTAAGGTTAACGTCTTTCAAGGATGCGACACGGGGATTTTGAAGAAAATAGCCCCACCCTAAACTACCGTTTACATGGAAAACTTTTCGAAAATTTTGATTTTCTTGGAAATGGTTCTAACGATTTTGATTAAAATGTCATATGTTTGAGATATTTTTATGACAAATGAAATGTATATCTTGCATTTTCTGGCTATAGCCCCTGTAGTCGTATTTACTCTGGACCACTTTTGCATAACTCGTAAACCGTTAGAGATAGACCAAATCATACTATACAAAAAATGTAGATCTTGCCAAAATACACAGTTTATGTCTGAATAAATTTTCTTGTAGAGTGAGCCATTTCGGAGATATGCCCTGTAATTTGTATGAGTTTTGGAGAACATACTTCTGTCAAATGGAACATCGTTATTCATTTTTATACCTATGTTAACCGTTAACATGCTGTATTCCCATATTCTCTTTGTGCCTACAAGAAGATAAGATAGTTTGTGCAAATGTTTCTCTCAACTAACATGAAAAAGATGTAGGTATAAATATTGTAAGAATACTTAGTACAAGAGTAGAGAAAGTCATGTGAGTACAACACATCCGACTTTTTACTAACGTGTTGCCACTTTTGCTTTCTTTGTGGGGTTGTTAAGAATTCCTCGGCGAGACTGCGGGTTTGAAACCGTGGGCAGATGCTTCTCCTTCAAACCCCAGTGGCAGCGCATTCCCACGGAGCAATGTGCAAACTTGCCTGCAGTATTATTTCAATTTGTGAGCCACCATGTTTTTTCCGTTACTACAGTATAAAATAAACATAGAAACATAAATATTGAACTGCTGTGTTCGGTGGCCATGCAATACTATTGCTCAGGGCTTGTATTTACAAACTGATGACGACTCCTCGCCCAGGGCCTCACCTCCATTGAAAACATTTGATTTCTCGTCAACCTCCGGCTATGCGGAAGAAGTGCACGTACGTAGTTGAGGGCAAAAAATAATAATGTGCTGCAACCAACGGGAAAACTTTTCGGAAATTAAATCATGGTAAAACTGTATACTGGGTTGAATATAAAATAGTTACATAAATATTCTGGACAGAATGCTAAAACTATTGTGAATTTAGAAAGGCTGAACCAGACTAAAAATGCCGGAGATCTTCCGGTTTCCGTCCGGTGACTGTGACATATATCACATCTTCTCAATCCTGTATAGCTCACACAGATAAAACTCGGTTGTGTTGCACTCACATGGCTTTCTCTACTCTTGTACTAACCAGTCTTACAAACTCTTATTGCTATATCTTCTTCGTGTTAGTTGAGATAAACATTTGTACAAATTATCTTATTGCTTATTTCCTTGTAGGTGCAAAGGGAATATGGGAATACAGTAGACTTTGAGCGACAGTCAAATATTTAAAGCTCTGAGATTCCGTTCTCTTTGTACACTTAACATATAAAAAATGAACAACGGTGTTCCATTTCACGAAAGTTTTATGTTTTCCGAAACTCACACAAATAACAAGGACTATATCCGAAATGGTTCACTCTACAAAAAATTTATTCAGACATACACTGTGTGTCTTAGCCAGATCTATAGATTTCGTAGAGTAAGATTCTGTCTGTCTCTTACGTTTTACGAGTTATTCAAAAGTCATCCAGAGTAAACAGGACTACAAGGGCGCTGATGACCTAGAAGTGAGCGCCCTTAAACCAAACCAAATCAAATCAAATAAACAGCACTACATAGTTATTATTTATTTATTCCAACAAACTTACTGTTGGCATAAATACTTTACCCACACACGGCTTGTGTGTTTAAAATCACCAACAGTAAGTTTGTTGGCATAAATAAATAATAATTACCACCTGAAGGTTATTTAATCCTGGGATATAAAGTACTTACAATAGTAAGTCACCATTGGGGTAATTTTTCTCTGATGTGAGACTGCCTTTGTGGTTTACCAGGAGAAATACGAACTGGCTTGAGAATTTAATGCCATTCTGGCAGTTTGTCACAATAGCTCAGTGGTAGAGCAGCTGCCCGGTAAGCGGAAGGTCTGTGGTTCAAATCCCAGTTGTGGCATTGAATTTTTAAGTTCCAGTTCTACCTCTCAGGACTACACAGGTTATAGCCAGAAAATTCAAAATATACAGTTCATTTGTCACACAAATATCTTAAACATGTGACATTTTAATCAAAATCGTTAGTCATTTTCAAGAAAATAAATTTCGAAAAATTTTCCATGTAAAGGGTAGTTTAGGGTGGGACTATTTTCTTCAAAAACTTCGTGTCACGTCCTTGAAAGACATTAAACTTAAAAACCAAATTTGGTTTTTAACCTACTTTTCGTTTGTGAGTTATGCTGTGTACACACACACACACACACACACACACACACACACACGCACACACACACACACAGACCTTTTCGATTCAGGGGGCCTAAAAACATATATTTCCGGTGAAATCTCGACATCGAATTTTCGGGTGGAATACAATACTACTTACCAGTAGAGAAAGTAGAAAGGCAATATCTGTTATCCCAGGGTAAAACGTTCGTTCTTCCACTAAGGTGCGTACACTTTACATAAACCACCTAATTATGCCAAGGAAAAAGTTGACAATTGCAATACTTTGAAAATTTCTGCTTAAGAGTACCTACGCTCAAAATCATTTTATTCTGTACAAGATTATCTAAGGGACAAATTATCGTGTTAATACTTGTGTAGCTTTGTAAGTACTTTGTAGCTGTTTTTAGTGTCAAATCACTGTCAATTCCATTTCGTGACTGCTCGAAAGCTACATAAATTTGTATGTATTGAACAAGTGACAAAATATGCCATTCTTTGTTAGTTATATAACTAAATGTGACGTGACGGGAGAAGCCTAGTGAAAGTTGAAAACAAAGTTCAATTGTATGTGTAAATATACATTATGTTAATCTTATAACTACAGGTGAGATTTGATTCTGCTGTTCAATTGTAATTATCACTGCTTTGTTGGAAGAATTAAAACAAAATATCTGCCCCAAAAAACGCGAGTATTTCTGAACGTGAACTATGGTTAGTAATGGATAGTTTCTAAAGAGGTGCCAAAAGTATATGGAGAACGACGGTTCAGCATTTCCTTTTGTAAAGTTGGTAACTAAAGCCTTTAAACGTCGTTTTAAAAATAATGTATGGCTTCATATACGCCTTTCTATGATAGCGGCAGACGCTACGAGGGTCACGGACGCGAGCAGGGAATTAACCGCGTAATATTTAAGATAATTTTAGGTTCATGCATCGAGATACTGTCACTCCTTATCCGCAAAGTACGACTTAACGTTCACTGGTGTCATCATTGCCTGTGGTTCCCTCTCGAATCTTATAGCTGCAACTCTGCCGCGACAAAGATTGTGTATAGCACAGATCTATATTTTATATACCAGGTAGTTTAAAACGCACAACAGCTGTATGAAAACACAATCGATAGATACAGGAAGGGAGTTGTACTTCCAACCTTTTCCGATCTTGTTTAATCTGCATCCAAATCACGGCAGCCCAGCTCTGCCAACAAAATTCATGGCCCTGGTGAGTTTTCTTTTTGCATGTTGAAATTTCTCTCTCGCTTCCACACGGGTCAACGAAATCAAATTCCAGAGAACCAACAGTATGGTTTTGACGGTTTTCTCCCACCCATTTTTTTTTTTTTTTTTTCGGATTGCAGAGTTCCGAAAATATTTTTTTAACCAATATCTGCTGCGGGGACAACGTTAATCAATGTTTTCGATTGTTGAAGCTCCGGAGGTCAGATAAAACCACACTAACTTGCAAGTTAATTAAATTTTCGAGTGGTGCGGATAAAAAAATTGTCGTTACACCATAGCAATATTTCCTCTTGTCATGACACTTATTGGAATGTGAGGAAGAGAGCGTCAAATGTTACAACTATCCGATCTTCTATTTGATCAAAAAAATGAAGGTCTCTTTAACATGCATCGGACTTCAAGAAGATTGGAAATCGTGTTTTAATTTCTTAATTTGGAGTAAAAATCTAGGTCAATTTAAGGTGCTTTAGCAGCTGAACCATATTAAACTACACGAGGGACATTGCATTGTCAAATGAACTAACCTTTTTCCGAGCATTTGTCTCTCAGTCCTACGTTAGGCGTGCTGGAAATTGCCGGGTAATGGCAAATCCATAATGAAGTTATTATTTCGAGTGCTATAAGCTTCAAATGATACATTTAGTGTTAAAATTGCATGAGATAGGAGAAAAACCACGAATAATGATTTTGCATTTAAGAAAAAAGTATTTAAAAATTTAGCCGGTAACAAGAAATATCTCCGAAATAGTTGACATAAAAATGACATGCTCTGTGTGTCTTAATGACATCTACATTTTAGTAAGATTGTGTCTGATAACTTTGTCGAAAACAAACTAGCAACACTGCATATTGTGTGGGTGTCACTTTCACCAGCTCAGTACATAAACAAGGGACGTCTTTATAATATAAACACACACCCTGCCATGTTTACTGTGCGAGTGTGGGCCAATTACAAGCGTTATCTCCCAAAACATTACTCGAAAGCGAAAGTGCCCGCCCAGTTTACATCCAGAAACCAGCGCAATTCCTCACCAACCTCAACGCAGCGTTGTCGACTTATTTAACATCTGAAAGAGCTGTTAGGAGTATTCTTTCACGTGTTTTAAGTGATTGTTTTGAAGCCCTGTGTGATGTCGCATAATTTCTACCGAAGCTATGTCAGAAATAACTTACTGTGCACATCTTACAAGTAACAAATTGTTATCTGCGTACATTATTGTGGGATTAAGCATCCAATTCGGGTGTATTGTATTCGATGGAATACAATACTTCCTCTGCTTACTATACTTATATTTTAAGTAAAAATATAGCAAGATAAACTGCCACGGTTAATCCAAATTCAAAATATTCATCTCTCGGATTGGCTTTGGTACTTGAATAAAATAATCGTACTAAAATGTTGAGAAAAATCAGCACTTGGTGTTTTGAAAAGAGAAGTACAAATATTTACAATGTAGCCACAATACAAGCAGAAGGAAATGAAGAAGCCAAGATTCTTTAGGGTAAGGGAAATGAAAAGTATACCCATCTTAGCAGATCCCAAGCTGAAGGGATATTTCGAACACAGAAGGAAGAACGTTCAACGAATTCATTGTTATCTGAAGGTGTGGAAGTAGGCCGAGGTAAATATATTTTACTTCTAAGGCAAAACATGTGAAGAAAGCAAGCCCAAAAAACCGAAGAGGGTGGGAGGAGTATTTTCCGTCATAAACAAGGATTCCTGCTTCTTCATGGCGAAACATTTTTCTCTTCAACCCCTCCTTTTCATTTCCGAAGTTAGCAGCGCAACCACCGACGCCGTAGGAAAGCTGGCGTCGCGCGGGGAAATGGAAAACCTTGAGAGAGAGAGATAAGCATCACCGATACAAACAGCAGCACTAGCTACAGCAGTCTTACATTGCAATAAAATCTCACAAGCTAACGACGTGTTGCCACGTTCCCATCCGAATTTGCTATGTTACTACAAGCTTTCTATCTGAGTGGCTCATTACAAGGACAGCAAAATAACGATAAGCTGATAACAACTGAACTGGAAAAAGAGAAACACATTGGGAGTTGGGTGTCTGTGTGTTCGCGTGAGTGTCGGTATGTGTGCGCGCATGTCTGTGTGTGTGTGTGTGTGTGTGTGTGTGTGTGTGTGTGTGTGTGTGTGTGTGTGTGTGTGTGTGTGTGTGTGTGTCTGTGCCCGTATGTCTGAACAACATAATCAAACGAAAAGTCGGTTAAAAATAAAGTTGGTGTTTACGAAGATTTTGAAGAAACTTTCCCACATGGATAGTATTTACCTTTTTTATCGCTTGGCGAGCAAACAGAGCGGAATTTCAAAACCTTCGTATACTAATCAGCTTTAAAATATTTGACTGTCCTTCAAAGTCTACCACATTTTCATATTCCTCATTTTACCTACAAGAGAATTAATAATAAAATAATTTCTACAAATTTTTATTTCGACTAGCATAGCCAAGGGCTAAAGTGAATATCGACCTTCCATTGGAAAGAAGTTAAGTATTGCAAAACTCACACAAAGAACAAGGAATATCTCCAGAATGGTTCACTCCAAAAAAGAAAACATTTGAGAATAGCTTGAGTGTTTGAACGAGATTTACATTTTTTGTATAGTAAGATTTGTTCTATCGCTGAAGGTTTACCAGTTATGCAAAAATCGTCAAGAGTAAACAGGACTGCATGGGCTATAGCCAGGAGATTCAAAAGATACATTTTATTTGCCATAAGGTATCTTATACATATGGCATGTTAATCAAAATACTTAGAGGTATTTTTGAGAAAATAAAAATGTTGAAAAAAATTTGCATGTAAAGAGTAGTTTAGGATGGAGGGCTTTTCTTCAAAGTGTTCGTGTTACATCCTTGAAGGATATTAAGCTTAAATGCCAACGTTGGTTTTTAACCCACCTCTCGTTTTTTGAGTTATGCTGTTCAGAGTCTGACACACGCGCGCGCGCGCACACAGACGACAGAGACATACACATACATGCTGTTTGGCCAATCAACAAAGAGGAACTTGGAAACAATTTCATACAACCTTTCGTTATCTTCATTAATTCTATAAAATTCACAGAAATAGAATGACTTAACTGTAAATATATATATTCTACTCCTCACCAAGATTGCAACTAGTATCATTGTCCAAACACATTTCATTACTCTACTGTGGTTATAATTATATTTGCCTTTAACTATATGTTACGAGCTGGATTTATGATTTGTAAAATAGCATTAGGTTAAAGAAATAAAGTCAACCTAACAAACAAAATAAAATAGCAAAATAACAACAAACATCAAATAAAAAGCTGTAAATATAAGCATAATAGAGAAGCACTCAATTAGACTAAGGTAGATAAAAAATTAGAGGTAAATAAAAGTGTAAATGTTCAAATAGAACATCACCAGCAATATATACATGTATAGAAAATGTAAATTGTATGTAAATAAATAAATGTAAGCATGTAGTATTCCTACGAAATGGGACATGGTATTAAAAGATATACAGACACACACATAGATAGACATACACACACAGAGCGACACAGACACTCAGACAGACACACAGAGACACACGCCTTTTTCTAAAACTGCTTTTTTGGATTCAGATGGCCTCAAAACAATCACGGTGAAACGTCTACCTCGAAATTTTGAGTTGAATACAGTACTTCCCCTACTTACTATATATGGTAGAGAAAGTAAGAATGTGTTTCTTTTCTCGATTTCAATGAAATTTCATTCATACATAACCTTAACTTTTGTAACTAGTTGTCTAAATATCTATTTGTGCCACGATAGTTTGATGTTTCCTAAAGGCACATGAAATATACGCAGCACTTCCTGTATCGCCCAGTGCCTTAGCATGTGCAGAGGGCAAGCATGGGCTTGTAATTAGCAAGAAAGCGGGGAGGGGGTTGCAGTCGATTCAAGTTGTTGCGATATATCAGTCGCATTGGATGAATGTTATCAATAAATCTCGAAAACCGCTACCAATAAATGTCAAGTGTAACTATGTGATATAATCAACAAAACAACAACCGAAAAACATTGTAAAATATCTGGAAGCCAAAATGATGGCAGCTCATTTCTCTGATGGCTGCAATCACTCTCTCGTTTTATCTTATTATTAAAACAGTAAATCGAATCGACAGCGTGTAATGGACGCCTGGCGTCAATATGCATCATGGAACGGGGGCGGACCTAAAACCCCGCCCTCTTTTTGCATTATACACACCCCTGCATGTTTGTCACCAAACTTTACATTTTTATCCATGTTATTTTTCCTTCCTTCTTCCATTTGTTGTTGTAAACATTATTATTTAAATTATGATTTGCTGAATAATTGGCGATAAAAGTATAAATATCAGGGAAATATGTTTATTTTATCGGTAGTTCATGCAATAAAAGCTAATGCATTTCAGAGGAAGCTAAATTCCCTTTTATTGGCTGTTCATGCCCCTTGCCATTAGCATTGGCGAAAATGTCATTGTGACGGCTTCATCAGTTCCACATACAAAATAACAATTTTTATGCCACTCATTAAAATGTCACTTCCCTTTATTTCAATACGTGTTTTGATGGTAAGTAGGGAAAACGGTGAATTTTGCTTCTCTCTTTTGGGGTGCCGTAAAATGGTATGTTTTCGAGGGACGCAGATGAAGAAATTTGGGGAGGGAAGCTAAACTGACTCAAATGCAGTTATCATAATCATAAAAAATAACTTTATAGTGCATTACGACTATATACTTTGTCTATCCAAAGATTTAATTGTTTTTATTTTCTCTGCCACAATAATTCCTTTCAAAAAAGTGTAAATACCTGTTTTGGGACTGGCTGAATTCAGAGGAAATAATACAAAAATGTTCGTATGCATATTTGCGTGAATAGCATAATTAAGATACTAAAAGTTGCCTAAATACCAAACTTGGAAAGGATGCCCCATCACAGAGTATCTCCACAAGAATTTAGTAAAAGTATTGAAACTTAGGTGCGATAGCATAATTATTGACCATCAATATCAATAATTTAGTAAAGAAAAGATAGGTAGATACATAAATAGTCACACCAAGCAAGTTCCACTGTTAAAATTGGTTTTTTAGTTTTTATTTAGCATTTAAAATTTTCTTTTTGAGGTTATGTTATGTAAATAAAGAAGTTAATAACAGATTTAAACCCTTTCATTATAATTTCGAGACATAAGCTTATTCATTAACTTTATTTTTCAATTTTTATCACAAAATAAGTCAACTTACTTATTAAATATAAGTTATGTAGCAAAGACAATGAATAAATTTATTAGCTCAAGGAAATCTGAAACTCGGTCACGTTCAGAAATGAGAGAGAATTGCGAAATGCAAGTAGGGAAACTTTTGGAAATTAGAAAAGGGATAGAATTCTTAAAAACGTAATGAGTAACAGAGTATAGATTGTGTTTCAGATAGGAATTTTTGGCAACATATCCGTAGGGGAGGATTAAGTTAATAAAAATGCCATAGCCGGGATATGAACTACGTGGAATATCCGTAGTAAGCTTATTGGCGTAAACAAATAATAATTACTTAAAGACTAATTTCTCTCATTACTACATTCGCTTATATAGCCCAGAATGACGCTGAATAAATGTAGACGGCAGGCAGGGGAAACTATTACAGAAACAAAACAAGTAAGCCTTATTACGTCATCATTCCCTTGTCCTTAGCATGGCATCCTTGATAAGTACTTTCTCGTACTACCTACATCTCGTCAGCGTTGGATTGTAGCTAAAGTTAAAATCAATATCCGTAAAAATATTAATCTTCCATTAAATTCATAGGAGAGCTTAATAAATTCCAGTATTGCTACTAAAATTTTAAAATCTGCTACTGTGGGTCATTAATTTGAACAGGTCCCGTATTTACTTGGTCAGGACACAGAACCGCCCTGAAAACTACACTTTCGTGAGAGAGGTAGCACGAACTTTTCTCGAAATCCACCTTTTAATAAGCAAGCACGGCCCTGAACAGTCTGAAAACGCCTTTTCTGACCGCTCCATTGTCGCCGGACCGCGTATTCACAGCCAGTAGTGTGAAGTAGCTGGACTTTGAGCGTCTCTCTAACGGGCGGTCGGTGTCACCTGTAAAAATTGATTTTTAAGTTAATAATGTAAGTTTTAAAATTCTAAGAAGACTTAGCCGTTGGTGGAAAATATGACAACCTTTGAGAAAAGCCATCCTGGCTGGTTGGGGGTGTAGTACAGCACCACCACCACCACCACAGGGAACAAACCACATTGCTCTTCCAATTTGTGGGACCCTGTGGGGTGCGTTGTGGGAAAAACCAATTTGCTTCATGAAAACTCATCACTTCCACGGTAATTAACTTCCTGCTTTTTTCGTTACTCCGCGTATTGACCTTTCGTTTTCTTTCTCTCTTTTTAATGCAACTGACGCAAAATCAACCACGGCTATATGTTACAATACAACAACAGGGTGTTCTGTCTCTTTCTCAATTGTTTTGATTGAATTAACGTGCGATTCTACAGTGTTATTGTTATAAACACAGAACGTAGCTCCCTTTTGGGAAGATCTCAGAGCTCGATGCTTGCAGGTTGTTGTGAATTAATATCACAGCCTTGCTTCTTCAATACAACTCAATAAACCAAACATCTGATTCGATTTTTATATCTCTAGCTTGTGATATAAACAATGGGAGACATAAACAGTCTGTAATTTATATACAAAGATTCTAGAGATAAAATGGGATTATTCTTTTTAAATTGTATTTTCTTATAAAGCTTAGACACTGATGTGTTGCACTCACATGACTTTCTCTACTCTTGTACTAACTATTCTTACAAACTCTTATTCCTATATCTTCTTCGTGTTAGTTAAAATAAACATTTGTACAAATTATCTTATTGCTTAATTCCTTGTAGGTACAAGGGGAATATTAGAATGCAGAGGACTTTTTGCGATAGTCAAATCTTTTAAAGCTTTGAGATTCCGTTCTCTTTGCACACTTAACATATAAAAAATGAACAACGATGTTCCATTTCAAGAAAGTTTTGAGTTCTCTGAAACTCAGACACATAATAAGGAATATCTACGAAATGGTTCACTCTACAAGAAAATTTATTGGTACATAAATGGTGTATTTTAGCAGGATCTACATTTTTTCTATCGTAAGATTTGGTCTATCTCTCACGGTTTACCAGTTATGCAAAAGTCGTCCAGAGTAAATACGACTACAGGGGCTATAGCCAGAAAATTCAAGATATACGTTTCATTTGTCATAAAAATATCTCAAACATATGTCATTTTAATCAAAATCGTTAAAGCCATTATCAAGAAAATAAAAATTTTCGAAAAATGTTCCATATAAAGGGTAGTTTAGGGTGGGGCTATTTTCTTCAAAATCTTCGTGTCGCATCCTTGAAAGACATTAAACTTAAATACCAACTTTGGTTTTTAAGCGACTTTTCAGTTTTGAGTTATGCTGTCCACAGACTCACAGACACACACACGGACCTCTTCCTAAAAATACTTTTTGGATTCAGGGGGTCTCAAAACACATTTACGTTGGAATACAATACTTCCTCTGCCTACCAGTAGAGAAATTAAAAATATTGGATTTGTTACATTCACGTTATCTTTACTATCCATACTTCAAAAAACTATTCCTACAGAAACTTATCCTTCTATCGACTTCATTTCAATCGAGATAAAATTTACATATTTCCTTGCAGGTGCAATAAGAATAAAGAAATACAGTAGGCTTAAGCGACGTTTCGAGAGCTGGTTGCTATATGAAGACTTTGAAATTCTGTTCTGCTTGTATGGCGAGAGGACAAAACAGGAATAAGGACTTCTTATATGAGAAAATAATTACAAAATTCAAACAAGGAATATCTAGGAAATGGTTATTGCAACAAAAATGTGTTGGACATTAACTGTGTATTTTAAAAATATCTACATCTTTTGTAGTAAGATTTTGTCTTTCTCTTGAGGTTCACGGGTTATGCTGAAGTTCTCCACAATGAAGAGTAGAGTTCAGAGGTAATCCTTGGAGAATTCATGATGGCATGAAAACATGTTTAATACATATGTACTTTAATCAAAATCGAGGCTATGTTATGCTATTGCCCAAGTTGACATTACTAATGCATACGAATGCCGTCATTCCAGAATAATAACCATAATCAAAACGTAGAAACATTTTTAAAAAATACTTTGAAAGTAAATGTACTAAAACAAAATCGCAAGCAATTCGCTTCCTCTTTACTGCGTTGCTATCTCTAACTTTTCTCCTACTGTCAAAGGAAGAACATTAAGTACCATGGCGCTTCTCGCGAAACAAAAGCGAGTGCAGTTCGCCCACTTCCTTTAAAGTGTTGCTTTTTTGTTTATATACGCAACAGCATGGCCCTTCCCAACGGACCGTTTTAAAATTCATGTCGAGTTAGGAATCAAGCAAGAGGGCCGTTGTCCAATCTGTAGAGCGAAAGGACAGCGTGGAAAAACAGAGATAAATCTCTATATCAACATATTTGTATGACAATCGAATTTTGTTTGGTGATGGGAGCATACGTATTCCTTACTCTTTTAAGAAAACATATCGACTTAGAATAAATCAAATACTGGTGCACGAGAGAGCGTGTAATATTCAGTGCTGCAAATATGTAGCCGACGAGACTATAGCAACGGGCACTACGGATAAATAGTCGGATCCTTTCATAAACAAGGAATAATACACAAAAATTAGCTGGTTTTTTAAAGTTGGTATTTTTAAAGGAACATTTTACAAAAAAGACGCCGCATTTTCAGCTATTCTACAGGCTGTGACGTCTTCCACAAACAATATATTTATTTTCAGTTTCCCTACGAGGTATAGCAATTAGGAAAGTATTACAATCAAACTTAGGCAGAAATTCAGTTTACGCAGATCTGATCACGTGTTTACCGCGAGGTTGTCAGGTACGCTTCACGCATGCGCAAGCAGTAATAAAAATATTAAAGAATGGGAAGTTTTCCAAACAAGATGCCGGAGCCCTTTAGGACTGCTGCCGATTGCCTGGATTAGTGTTATGGAACAGAATCTAGGACAAGCACTGCGCCATGAACCTGTAAATCATGATCAAACATCTTCCACATCACTCCGCAATTTTGGGTATATCTATATTCTACACCGTCCGTTGTTTATGCAACAGAAATCATTTCTAAATTAAAAACACTTTTTTAGCTCAAACAAAAATTACACTTACCCCTTCCCTTCAGGGAATAAGTTCCTAAAAACCAGAATTCTGTGGTAGATATACTTGTAATTTCTAAAAAAAGGAATATGACATGTTAAAAACGTAACAAAGCTTTTTGGGCCCATCATTTATACTTCCCTCTGCTTTTCGCCCTTATGTATCCAGTAATTACGCATGAGTAATTTGTGAAAAGCAGTCAGAAAACCCCTGGAGAACACATTTTTGTTTCTATGTTCAAAACAGCAACAAAAAACAAATATTGCTGGTGCGGGCTTTAACACTGTAAAAAGTTAATTTTAGAACTGTTTCGAACGCGTGCATACCTCAGGTAAAATTAACTCAGACTTCATAACGGATGAGTTCCCAGATGTCTTGACGGCCCGTACCCCGAAAAGCAAATTAAAAAAATATTTTTGTGCATAAACATAACAAAGGAAAGGAATTGAAATGCCTAATTTGTAAGCATTACAAACTATCGTCACTGATGTTGCTTTGTAGATCCCTTTCTGGTAAACGCAGGGAGCAAACCCATACTGCCCCGAGCCCCTCTGTTGTTTACGCTTGAGTTAATCTCCTCAAAAAGAATATTTCGTTTTAATTGGGGCTTCAAGAGCAATATCCCACAATATGGATCACAGTGGCGTATCCTGTCTGTTCTGTTAGGGCATGCAGCATACAACCATTCCATTGATTCGCACGTGTTATCGCGTTATTCTAACTGACAAAGCTGATTATCGTTGCCATTCACTATTGGGAATCGGTTAAATACACGGTGGAGCGGAAGTCGTTATATTCCTTCTATTATATTTCATAGAAGCATTAAAAACAAAATAACTCGAATGGCATTTTGTTCCTTGATCAACCGATTTTGAAAAACTTGATCCAAATCGGATGAATTACTCAGATAAGTTCAGGGAAACGGAATCAATTGGTGATAGAAAAATAAAAATAAAACATGTGCTTAGGGATCAGATGTTAGACGAAATCGGGGAAAGTTTAGAACGGTCACCTAGAAAATCTCTTAGGCACCTTGCATAAGACAAAGTTAAAACAAAATAGCAGAGAAATTAACGGTATAACAGAAGCTGATGTAATGCGTGTCAATAAACGCTTCCTTAGAAGATGCTGTAGATGTATTGATGCATATGGACGGCATTTCTAACATCTCTTTTTGAGACTTCATATGACGCCCATGCATTTCTGACCGGGGAACGGGTTGTGTGACTGTCAGCCAAGTTTTGTAGTAAACTTAGTTTACAATAAGCTTAGCTTTCAGTGTTAAAGTAAATACTAACCTAACTGCTACTTTACATAAGTGAAATCATGATAAATTTACAAAGAGGTGATACAGAGAATCTCCAGGAGGGTTTGATGTGACATTTTCTGAAACTATTTCGAACCAATTTGGTTTCGATGGCAAAATACGTGTTAATAGTTAACATCGATCTAAAAAATTCTGAAGGAAGGTAGTAGAATACGCCACTGGTGGATCACCTGATATGTCGGCACTGAAGAAAACCTAGACAGTGTTTTGGTATCACTGTATAATGACGAAAGCATTATTAGCTTTCGGTCCACTCCCACTGCTAAGTACCCATGCCCTCGGAGGAAATAAAACAACGGGCAGAAAAAATAATATGGTAGGCCCTTACTTTGTACGCAAGAGTCTGTGCGTTCGAACACGCGGTTAATATATCCGGGAAAAGGTGAAGGGTGGGGGAGGGGGTGGGGGGGGGGTAAAAACGAGAACAGACAAAGTGAGCATGCAGCCCTAGGGCTTTATTAACCAAGCCGTGTTTACCTGCCCCCCCCCCCCCCCTTGAAAGTCAAAGCCAAAATTCTTTTTCTCTAAATATGAAAGCCCCTTGCTCTAGCTAGCAGACCAATCGCATTCTATTGATTGACGCACGGTTTCATGGAATCCATTTTAGCAGTATTAGCAAGCATTTCAGTTGTTTGAAAACCGAGGGATGGATGGATATTACATCATTCAATCACTGTGCGTAGTCACGGCCGGCATAAATCACTTACGGACCTCAATAAAGCGACCCATGGGAGGGTTTGCTTGGCTCGCAATGATGTCGAGAAAGGTGTCGAGGTTAATCCTCTATGGGATAATGCCATCAAACGGATTGTTCATGCTCATTGGACGTTACTGCCACTATCCGTGTGCATATCTGAACACCACGCCTGTACCAGCACCACCAAGATCACGATATCCAACTCTGCAACATTAAAATTCCCGTTCTCAAAATCCAGTGAAAGCAATTCATCTGGGAAAAGGAATGTGAACGATTTTTAATATGAACATTTCTAAATAACAGAAAATTTAAACAAATGCTAAGCACTTGATATATCATCGATGTCCAACGTTTGCGAAATAGGAAGGGTTGGGTTTACCTCATTCCACTATACGCGGACTTTCCCCCTTGTTAACACACAGCTGTGCATTTTTTTGCATTAACGGGCTGGTTATATTTGCGTTGCGATTTCGGAAAATTTTTCAAATCTGTTCATTAGTGACGGGGTTTCGTGATTTTTCTTTGTTGCAATAACGGTTACACAAACTCTCAAAGTTTTGTTCTGTAGAAAAATTTTAGTTACCACCAGATGGCAGTAACAGCAGTGTTAAACAAAATGGTGGTTAGTGGTAAGCTTTTTGTACCCTTGAATATGAACACCCTATAGTCTACCATTTTTGGACAAAGTACGGGAAGGAACCTCCCTCCAACAACTCTATTCGCAGATTTAGCACAATTTGTGGATATAGGTTATTTCTGCAAATGAAAAAGTAGTGGGAACTGAATCAGTGCATCGGAGCCGGCTTTGAAACCATCACCGTTACCATGATGACTCGTGTGGGAAGAGATCGAGTGTAGTGTAGTGACAAAAGACGCACATATCGAGCATTTGTAACGGATGTAAAAAAACATTGAGTTATAGCACACACAAAAACAAGGTTCATATTCCTACGTCAATTGCACTGTGACTTATGATTTTTTGTAACCACCATAATCATTTGGAATAACCCGTAAATGAATTTGTCTTCTCCTTTTTAAAGTCTACTTTTTAAAAATATTATACCATATAAACACCCTGTGCCGTTGTGTTAAGGCCAACATAACAATGAAGTAATAATTTCGCAGTTGAAGGCGTAAGTATCGATTCTCGAATATACAATCGAATAACAAATGAATGATTAAAATCTCGGTCATCAGCGACAAGTAACACAGAATATTAAAAAAACATGTATAAATGGTTTAAGCTTATAAAAGTCGAGCACAAGTCGTATGAAACTTGATTGCAATATCAATTAAGTTCTCGTCACATAATATAATTCAATATGGGTATAGGCAATATTAGAAAATAGTTTACCTTGAGATTATTTACTGGTATCTTATACCTTTTGAAGAGTAAAAATATAAAAAATGGATTTCCAAAAGGAAAAAAAAGGTGCAATTCGAAAATGCAAAAGAAAGTACATAGTTATACGGATCTACCTGGTATAAAAATTATAAAACAAATAGGTGAGAACGAAAGAACGACCGTATTAGAATTATCCAATACTCACATTTTCCAAACGGTAAGTTGTTATTCGTCCCTTTTTTCTCCCGCTCACGCAAAGAGAAAATAATTTCAAAGTCATCACATAGCAACCAGACTACTATTTGCATTGTACTTACGTGCAGGTATAGAAAATATGTAATAAAATCACACAGCAGCCTATCTTGATTAACATAAGCAGCAAAAAAAATTAACTTTCGTAAGAACTGTTTGTACAAGGGTGAGGAGAGAAAGTCATGTGAGTTATGCTATACACAGATACAAACACCAGGTGTCCGACCTTGGGTGTGATAGATGTGAACATGGAGTGTAAATACAGCGTCATTACATATATTCGGGGGAACACTAGATATGGAATATTTAGGTGGAAAGCAATACTTGTTCTTCATATTAAAACTAGCATTAGAGAAAGTAATAATAATAAAATTTCTCTAATTTACCAAAGAGATAGTCAAAAAATATAAAAACAAAGACATAACTAAAGGTAAGGCTCCGTGGTTTGTCTTCACTCGATAAAGGAATATAAAAGGCAAAGGAGAAAGTTTGATTACTTATGGTGACATCTGGTGGGGCAACATGAAAACACTTGTATAAGCGCAGGAGGAGCTTTACAACCGTGGCCACCACATTAATGTACAGATTCGATCTGTATTTTAATAGTAACTACCGCCATAAACTGACCATATGTGTGTATATGTTCGATTTCTCTCGCACGAAGTTTATGGCCAGCCACCCAGATGTTCTGCTGACCCATAACACGACCATATTTCCGTCTTTCTGTCGCCTTAGCGTCATCTATCTGCGGTCATAACACGCTTAAGACCTTTTGTTTTCCACGGCAGTAAATCCAGCCCTTTTGTGCTCTCCAACATCTCGTCCTACATTTATTTAGTAGTAAGTGGTCAGTTAATTCATCCTTGCAATATGTACGATAACTGTAGACAAATTTAATTATACTCCAACTGGGTTCCTTTCACGAGAACGTCAATGTAAGCAATGTATTTAACTCTAACGGTTTCTGAGAAAGTTTATACCAAGTGTTTGAACAAGGTTAGGCCTTGTGATTTTGGGTAAAAAAAAAAAAAAAAAAAAAAAAAAAAGGGTTAACCTAAATCTATATAGTTTGCTGGTTCGATCATCCTCATTCTAGACTTTCCTTTCCACTATTTTCCGCTCACATTATTCCCTTCTCATCCATTTCAGAGTTTAGGACCGGTGGACTGCGGGTTGCGGCTGGACGGTGGCTATGCGTTCTGTAAAGGGCTGGCGTCGGATACTGGAAACTGCAGGGATCACTCAGAGCATAGAGTTAGCATACTGGAAGTATTCGTTAGTTTTGTTACTCTAGTTGAAATACTTTTGTGCAAAGTTTCGCAAGTTCTGTGTAATGTGTGATTGCAATTGTATTCTGTTGTTATTTGTTATTTTAGGCCAGAGTCATTGTTGTTATAAGGAAAAGAAAAAAACAACTAAAGAATAATGTATCGAATTGTGTGTGTGTGTGTGTGTGTGTGTGTGTGTGTGTGTGTGTGTGTGTGTGTGTGTGTGTGTGTGTGTGTGTGTGTGTGTGTGTGTGTGTGTGTGGAGTGAGAGAGAGGCATAATTAGTAAATTAATGCATACATTGGGTTGTGTTTGAACCGAGGAACTTAGAATCAGTTCACTGACGCCTAAGCAACTAAGCCACAGAGACCGACTAAAGCACTAGAGTAATTTGGGGCACATTTGGTCTTGCAGCGCTTTTGATTTGCATTTATATTAAGAAACTGCACATTGTGTGTCCTTATTGTTTCAGTTAAGACCACCTGATGGACCTCGTAGCAATTTAACATGAAGCACTTTTGTGTGTTTGGCCGTAGCGTGGGGGAATGTCCCGAATACAGAGTATAAAGGCGGCGGCGGGGGCGGCGTCGCTTGTGCGTCGTGGCGCCGTGTGGCGGTCAGGCCCAGACATTGACACCCAATACGCTCAACGTCACATCAACTCTACCCTTCACGACTTCCGACGAAGAAATACAATACCCAGTGAAATTGGATCGCTCTTCTGTAGGCGGCAGGAGATGTTCTATAGCACGTGCAACCCACACCTGACGCCCCAGGTTCAAAGCCCGAGCACAAAAGCCTGTAACAAACATTCCATTTGGCGCAACGTTACACCTGGCTTATTGATGCCTGCACCACACAGCAGCAAAACCCTATTAATTTAATATCTATGAATGCAGTGCATCTCTGTGAGGGGAATATGCACCAATTTGGGGCTGTAAGGTACATGTTCAATGAAGCAAACTACACCTAAGCCCTTTTGTACTAATTTAGTACCCTTCCTTAAGTATACCCATATGTAAAATCCTTAATTTGTGCACTTTTTATCATAATGTTCCTAAAAGCACATCAAATTCTGCTATGTAAGTCGAGATAAACATTTGCAGAAATTACCTTATTCGTTATTTTATTGTAGGTGCAAGGAGAATATGGGAATAAGCGATAGTGAAATGTTTCAAGAGCTCGTTGCCTTTGAAATTCCATTTTCTTTACACGACTAAGAGATAAAGTGAATAAGGACCTTCCATTAGAGTAATGGTTCACTCCAGAAAAAATGCACTGGTCCATAACTTGTGTTTTAACGACATCTACATTTTTATTTGGTAAGATTTGGTCTCTCTCTTACAGTTGACTAGTTATCCCAAGGCACTTTAATCAAAATCATGAGCCATTTTTGAGAAAATCTAAACAGTGAAACGTTTTCCACGTAAAGAGTAGTTTAGGGCGAAGAAATTTTCTTCAAAATCTTTGTGTCGCATCCCTGAAAAATATTAAACGTAATAATCAACTTTGTATTTTAATCGACTCTCGCCAGAACCTAACATTGATTCTAAATTCCTATATTCCATCTGGCTGAGGCATCAGAACGAATTAACAACTTCGCCTTCACTTGTTCTCTGCTCAGAAACACCGTCGCTGGGAATCTCCTGCGCAACTCTGAAGTCAATTCTATGCGATCCTTTGTGCAAATGTACGACTATATGAAAACAAAGATTTATGACGCAAAACACCTCCGGTTTAGTAGAATGGTATAGTGTGCTCCAATTCTAACAGGCACTGGCACACTTAATTGAATAATCGTTCTTAGTGCCTTTCCAAATCTCGACATTTTTATCTCAGAGAAAAAGGTGCTCAAGGCTGAAAACTTATGTGATCTAATTCGCAATTTCAAGTTTTGCGACGCCCGGATAGAATATAATGAGAATGTTATCTTTCTCTCGGAATCTATGAATTTTCTGAGCATAATGTTGGGATTAAACTTTCGGCTTTCTGCATAATGATAACGTCTTTTCCAATGTGTGACACCTTTAATGCCTTCTCCAGTATCTTAATCTTTAATAAGCCCACTACCGGCTGTTATCATGGTGAACTACGGGGTCCTCCTATCAGGGTGTGAGTGGATGGAGTAAGTGGGTGTTAGAATTGATAACACCAGTCAAGTTGTCTGATGAATTTAATTAAGGCTAAAAGAGTTATTTGCCCAATGTTCGAGGTTGAAGAATTAAACTATTTCTGAATCTTAGCATGATAAACATCAATTATTGAAGAACCATCGCTGTTATCTTTGGAAGTATCAGTAATTTTACAGTTTAAACTAACTCTTTCTGTAATAATAGAAGGGTAATTTGCTGTGATTCGCTTAAATCGACCATGCCCAAAAGTCCTTCAGCGTGACGCAACGCGCACTATATAAACATTACGTCACTGGGAGGTTTTCTCTATATTATCATGTGTACTTGGAACCTGCTTTTGACCTCTGACCGGGTGCAAAGTTCAGAGTCAGCTACATTGTATGGTTTGTGCGTAGCCAATCTCGCGTCCATTGAAGGGCTTGTTTCATCTTTAGTTATAACCACTGACATCTGCATGAAGGGGAAGTATGGGATATTTCTGATTGCTAAAATACACTATTTTATAACATCTTTTTCAGGACTGAAGTTTCTATATCCTATTTTGCCAAATATTAACTTCTTATTCGTACATGAAACACGGTTTTTACTGTGCCGTGCTGAAGTCTAAAAATAGTTTACCCTTTCTAATTTCAGAAATAGGCTACGTATATATTTGCAACTCTGCGATTTCTGAAAGTAATTATCCGAACTTTGAGCTAACGCATTTTCTGTTGGGCGAGTTAATCTGCCTTAGCTACTCTGACTTACAGCTCAACATATAACTTTCTTTTCTAACGAAACTTTAATCCTTGCTTCTTACATTATCAATTAATTTTAACGTAGGGAAATATATTTATTCTAATTATCTCCCTAACATTTTCATACAATTATTAATCTTACCGATAAAAAATCTGCTATCAGTTTAACTTTAGAATTCCTGAATAGTTATTTCGTGTGACGCAACGAGCCGTAAATGTAGTATTACTTCTCGTTTTAGCCACAAGAAAAGCTCCAGGAAATAGCATATATTGCATTTCGTATGCACAATTAACTAATGCTGAAAATCTTATACTTCTGTGACATAATATTTACCCATAATCGATTTCTTATTAATCCAAGACTTCGCTGCTATTTATTCATTCTCGTCAAGACCTTAGTCACTAATTTAAATCTTGACACGACGGATTATAGAAGGCGACTCACTCTAGCAATTGGAAAACAATACCTGAGAATGTAAAACGTTCAAGAGATATTAGGAATACCATATAAAAGGGAAACAAACATTTGCTTAATTAATCACTTAAACACTCCACATTCTGTTTATCGAATCGATACAGATAATCGTTTGAAGTTCTCAGAACCTCTGGTCTACTTTATTTCCTTAAACGTCTTTCTAGCCTAAACTAGCCTGCGAAATTCTGCTTTCATACGAAGCAATTTTTTTTCTAAGTTGCAGGCAGTGCAAAAGTACAGTTTTTTTTTTTTTTTTTTTTTTTTTTTTTTTTTTTTTTTTTAATGGAGATAAGCATATGCTAATACATGCTGTCCATAGCATTTCCTTACAAGTTTGAAAAAAATTACTATGATTTGATGTATGTGGTTCATTAATTCCTTGCCGAAACTCTGAACGCTTGTCATAAGTAATCAAGTTGTACGTAACACTGAAAAAATCTGTAATGTAATTTTTCCTACCGAGGAGGGTAAAGGTACAAATACATCCCTAATTTAGTAGCGTATTGGAATGGATTACTAATAATTCTGCAAGATGGATAGGGCCACTTTAAACAGAATGAAGTCAGAAAGAAGGCATTTTTGGAATGTTTTTCCTGCAGGATAATCACCAATTTATTCTACTACCAACAGGCGTAAAAAATAACGCTTCTGTATTTTAAAGTATCAGTTTATAAGGCATTCTTTGTACTTATTTTACGTCACTTTAATTACGTAAGTAGTCATAACGCGATGGGTCTGTTAGGAGATACTTCGTAGACCGGAATGTATTAGTTGCTTTGAAGACCTCATCCCTATACCATCTTGCTTCGTCACGATTATACAGAGGGAGCGTGCAATCCTCCTCGGTGACGGACAGATGGCATTAGGGTGCCAACCAGTCTATCTGTTTTCATTGTCTGTGGATAGATGGCACATCACTCGCTAATGCTATCCATTTTTTTATTTTTACAATTATTTAGGCGAAAGGTGGAACTTTGGGTCGTGGTATTAAATATCCATTCCGGTATTTGTCTTGGCGACAGGGAAACCAAGAAAAACCCCACGGGATTTGAACCCCAGGATCTGACGAACGCGGCTCACTCCGTAATAAATGAGACATTGTTTGTGTTCGTTTCAATTTTAGGAATTTGGCACCCATACTTGAACTTGAATAAATAACTTGAACTTGAACATAAACGAGTGGAGTAAAATTACCTACGCAATATAGGGAAAAATGTTGTTTGAGATTGGCTAGAAAAACCATGTGACACGTTCCAGTTTAATACATACTCTTTTTTATCTTTCACTTACCTACCTAAACGTTAAAAAAATCACTTTTTGGTCTGTTTTGTACAAAAACGTTCACTGCAATTTCCTAAACAAATGATACATTTTTGGTGTCCACAAAATTACCATTTTTAAGGCATTTTAAGTACACCGTGCTGTCTAGTACCATGGACCTCCAGTACTTCACCAAAATTCAAATTATTTGTTCTCACATATGCAAATTCTACGTGGAAAGACAGGTTTCTCAAGAACCACTCATGGAAACAGAATTCTCTAGAACTCCTTTTCACATATAAATGTTCCCTGCGAAGCAAATTTCTTGAAGTACAGCACTTAAGGGTGTGTTAAGGTTGAAAACCTGTTTTAAAATTCGTTGAAACAGCATGTATTTTGCAACTCGGTCAATTTATTGCATATTAAATTCCGATATAGGACAGACGTGCACTCAGCACAGTAGAAACGTTAGGAGCTGCGATAGATAAAACAAACTCATATTCCCTTGCTCCTGCTAGATTAGCACTAAGATAACTTCTAAAATGTTTATCTTGATAAACACGAAGTAGATAGAGGAAAAGCTTTTGTAAGAATAGTTTTGGCAAGAGTGGAAAAAGTCGTATGAATGTAACCTACAAGATGGTTTTTTAATGAAGCATAAATGTTAGAGTCATAAGACACCCTTCAAAATAATTCTCATTTGCTTCTGTGTAGTAAGTACTTTCCATTATATGTATTAATCAGATACATGTTTGGAGTATGCTGTCTCCCTTAATATATATGGGGAATGGTCACTAGTGTGGCACGAAATTACAGGGCATGGCTGCATCCGTAAACAGCAGCGCCAAATTATGTATACTTTCAGTGACGTGGACATCAGTAAACCACATCAACATTGTAAGAGCTCTGTTACCTTAATTATACGAATCCATTTCATCAGCGTTAATTTTGCATTGTGCAAAATACTCTATTAGGTTTTCATTATTAATACTAGCAGCAGGTGAAACACTCGTCATGTTCAGCTGGTCAAAGCTTTCCCAGGCGCCAGTGGTTGCAATGTTACCCCAGTTAGTGACCAATTCCTAAAAGGTACAGGGAGGTAAATATAAAGGTACCTAAAACCGGCGCACAGCACCGCACTTTGTGCTTCTAAAGTGACCTCCGGGAGGCTGGGATGAGAGTAAACACTGTCAGGGCGAGTGGATTCCGATGAACGACAGGCGCAAGCTGGGAAGGGGTCCCTAACATTTTCAACATAATTTATGCTGTCTACAAAGACGACGCAATAACGAATCAAACATGTCAAAAGTGGTTTAGCCAACTTCGAGCTGGGAATTTCTGCCTAAAATAGAAAGTATGGAAACTATTCTGTCATAGCTGTGCTGCGGGGAGGTTGTTCCCACTCTTAATGATTGAAACGTAACCAGAAATGAACTTTGAGACAACCGTATACAAATGCAACATGCGTCGCCTGACTACTACAGGCTTCCACTTCCAGCTGCATTGCATCACAGCCCGGCCTACCCGGAATGATGCCGGAGTTGAAACCTCCAAATAAAGTCAGCAACTATTCAGTTGTTACACTGTCGCCTGGTAAAGTTATTTATTTCATAGGCGAGTGATTTTATTTCAGTGTTCTTGTAGTCTTTTTCAGTTTCAAAAATCAAAATTAATGTAATCATGGTTCCATTTAACCTCACGCGTACCATCTCACTGGTTATTTTACGTGGGCCCTCCCCATCGTTCACTAGTTAGATTTTATTGCAGTCCCTGGGATTAAGCTCACGACATTCTGGTTTGAATGGATGGCTACTCCTTTTCGTCTGGCCTTTAACAATCGAATTACTTCCCTTAAAAAGGGACCACCTCCGTAGTGCAGTGGCAGCGCACCTGTTTCTGTCCCAGGTTCGATCCCGGGTACTGGCATGAGGATTCTTCTTCGTTGGGAAAAATTTAACTAGTCCTTGGTGGGCCTGAAAAGGGGATCAAGGGTCATCATTATCATCATCATCATCATCATCAGCATCACCATTCACTACCTGGATACCCGTTCTTGAAAGTACAGAGCAATGTTCATTCTGTTGCCATACTCCGCTGTGCAGGAACTTCAAAACAAGGACGTTTTTCGTTGTTGGTCGTGGAAGTGACGTGGTGAAACTTATGTCAGGGTTCTAAAGCACTTCACGCAATATGACACCGCGGTGCCATGTCCTTTGTGCGGGGCTTCACAGCCACCATTTTTTACCTTTAAAGTGGACATCACACCTCGCAGCAGATCCACTTATTTCTCGCACTTGAACCCCACCGCTGCCGATTCTGAAAATAAACCACCTGAGCTAACAGGAACGTGTTCCTTCCATTGTAGATCAAAGACAGAATCGCAGCAAATTGCACTGGTAAACAGGAAAGCACAAATAGCTTCATTACACTGTATAATGGATCGCGGAACTTCTAAGCTTATGCACGTATTATTTATGCTTCTTTCGAATTTTTATTTATCTAAAAATGAACTGGAATGTATCAGATGCAATATCGTAAGTCATCTGGGAAGGTCAGACAATCGAATCATGCTTTAACTTGAAAATGTAAAATTCTATAAAACATAACCTAAAATATAGTAATATCGATTGCTGTAGAACAACTTACTGAGCACTGCCAACTGAGAAAAACGAAATCCAAGAATTATATGTATTTCGATCTTCTCTTGTTATAGCGAAAAACTCATAAGGATAAAACTCACAGTACTTTAACATTAACAATTACGGTTTCTTTTGGAAAAAATACACCGATAATTAAAACCAATAATTAAAACACAGTGGTCAAATTGAAACGGAGTATTCTTTTGATTGTTAATCGATTATAATGTGTAATAAATTCTTTTTCAGCCATTTAAGGAATACAGTTGGCAACCCGAACGAAACAAACTAATGACCTAGTGATAATTTGTACAAGAGTGAATAATGATCGTGTATGACAATTTAATGAAACAGTCGGAAAAAAACTGTTAGTATTTCTACCCTTATGCTTAATGATATTTCTGCATATACAGACTCATTGATACATAATGGAACACTTTTCTAAACAAATTACTCTTGAAAGTAAAAAAATTGCAAAATTATAGATCATATTGTGACGTCGGGCACGGCACACAACAAAGGATGGTCGGGCTAAGCTACTTCACACCACATACTACGCCGGCGGGCAAACAAAGGCGCAAGTTCAAGTTTCCCCACACCACTCACGCGAGAAAAGAATGACTAACAGTCAAGCGATAACAAAAGGGTTTTTCAGAGCCTTCCAGAACTGTAGGGAGGCCGGCGTGTTTGTAGAAGTTCCAGAAAGAACCATGTGACGTTATCCCCGCTATATAAGGAGGCGGGGAAACAGCAGAGAGAGACTTATAGTTACAGACATTAGTCGGTCAGTGTGTGTGTGTGTGCGCGCGCGCGCGTTTTTTTTTTTTTTTTTTTTTTTTTTGTCGCAATATAAAGTATAATATAGAAATATATTCCATTATACTGCAAACACTTTCGGAATATACGGAATATGCTCAAAATATAATTTTTAAACCAGAATATCCCCGTGTATCATAAAAGAGTTGAGGAAGACAAATAGTAGATCATTGTTATTTATGTTAGAAAGAAAGCGATATCCGCAATTGGGATAAACATTACATTTTCTAATAACCTAAAGGGCGTGGCAGTTCTACGAATTTACTTAGGATAAAACCGTGCTTGTGTAATTATCAAAACAGGCCATGAATTTACAATGCGATCAGACAAACACGCCATCTACAAACACAGACTGTGATGCAATTTACATTTTAATTAAAACAAAAATAGCAACGTATTTCCTCTTCCAAAAGCACTAATTTTTTTGCTTAAATTCAATGGAAATGTAATGCATTGTATATTGCAATATTATGTTATATAAACAAACACCTGTTGATGCTAAAGTGATCAAAATTAACATCAATTTGTTTCAGGTCTGCTTCTATGAATTGGCAATTTGTCAGCAGCAGAAACCAAACAAATGGGGAAAAGAGGCGCTTCAACAGCCGAGAGGGGTAACTCCCAAGTACACATCAGAAACGCCATTTTGTTTGAAATACAGAAAGCTTTTATCGCAAATGTTACAAACACAAAGAGAATTACTAATAAGTTTATCTTCGTAAAAGCCTTTTTAGTTTTCAGACATCGGTTACTATGTATCGTTTCTAAAGGCCTGTATTCTGTTTAGAGGAGGATATGAGCGCGCATTTAGCGATATGAATATTGCTTTCTACCCGCCTTGTACCCATGGAAATGTAAAACGATTCTCTCACATCCCGTGCTTCAACGCTACATTAGGTGCTTTATTACTCTATGGCGCTCCACCTTAAATGACAAACTTACACGTTTATTACCAAAAGAAGCTGCAGATTTTAACCAGGTTTTGATTTACTCAGGAAAAGCTATTAGAAGAAACTGACACAAAAAGTAAATGGATTTGTTAGTTTCCGCATTGGTGTCAGAAGTGGGATTCGTAACATTTGTCACAACATTTAAGTATGTTACATACCAAAGATTTAGAATTGATTCATAATAATTTCTGTAACAAAATTTACCCAAGATTAAGTATTTTTACTGAATTTAAAACACCTTTTGAAAATATCAACAGGTATGTATGCCTTTAGTATGGTGCAATGAGCTTTCCGAGTTTGCAAGTATTGTGCAGGATTGTCGTAAAAGCAATCAAGTGGGGAAAGTGACAAAGGTGTTCTAACCTAACAATCCTGTGATGAATGGTAATTCTCTGTATACGATTCACTGAATTAAAAGATATAAGAACGGCGGCATCCTCCGGCGATAACAACTCTTTCGGATTATCAGCAATTTGCGAAAGAAAGGAAGACAGATAAATGAGAAGTAAAATGGAATAGGAAAAAGTATAACATGAATAAGATTTATGATGATGAGGACGGCACAAAGGAGTGTGAGGTACAAGAAGTAGCATAAATAAATAATGAAATAAACTGGATTCTGTGCTTGCTGATATAGGTTTTTATTGCTTTCTCCCGTCCTTTATGGAAACGGATAAGGCATTATGAAGCTTCAGGCGGAATAAATCTCTTTGTGTGAAATGAGACGAGGTGCCTAACGCTGATGTAATATATCCGAGACGTTTTCTGTGATTCACAAAGACGTTTCACCAGAACGAAATTAATGGCTTTCTACAAAATGATAGTAATGTCCACACGACAAGACAACTTTGTCATTTGTTCTGATTTCTGTGTGAATTCCAAGTCTTTTAGCGTGTTCTTTATCATCATCGTCAAGGCTTAGGCAATTAATCTTTCGGCATTCAGTTCAGGAAAAAATACTTAAGTTTATTAATGTTTCCAAGCAAGCAAATGTGATTTGCTTTAGCTTAAATTTAATTTCTTATAAGCTTCTTTATTTTTCAGATGTTTGTTGCCTTGTACGTGTGAACGTATAACTGAAAAACTAAAATCTAGCAAGTTGTTCATGGTAGCTTAGTGGTTAAAGCAGCCGCTCTATAAGCGGAGGATCTGTGGTTCAAATCCCAGCCATGGCATTGAATTTTTCAGTCATGATTCGACATCTAAAACATTTCCCACACACGGCTTGCATGTTTAAAAATGCCAGCAGAAAGTTTGTTGGCACAAATAAATAATAATTACATGCAAACATTTATTTTTTATTTTCCCACAAATCGCTGTAGCTATTTTGATAAAATTTACACATATTTCAGACATTTCCTTGACAAAATTAATTTCCTGGGAAAAACTTCTCAAGTGTGCTTTTTACTAAATGCATTTTTATAATGGTATTAGGAATTGAGAAAAAGCAGCGATTCAGTGTAAGTTACGCTTGTCATTGTAATTACAGAAACGTTAATGTTTACAATGTTTAGTGGTAAGATTAAAAAAGAGCTTATTTCGATGTCTTTAATGTGGTCTTTAGGACTATAGCCAGCTACGTACCTCAAAAATTGCATTTTAGCCGATTCAATTATTATTTTATATTTCTATTCAAGTTCTAAGCCACGGCTCCTTAAGTTATAATGGGTGCTGCCATAGTTTTATAAAACTTTGATATGGCATCTCTTTTGTTTTATTCTTCAATGTTCGTTTTATAGTGCCACATGTTTTGAAATTTACATACATTTCGTTTAAAATTTATATCACATTCATAAGAAATATGACATCCTAAATATGTAAAATATTTTACTCCCTCTAGCACTTGTTTTTAATGGGTAGTTTTGATCGCGCTGGATATTTTCCTATGAAAACGTCATAACTGAGGAAATCAAGAATCTTCATTTGCGGTGCACAAAGCTATTTTAAAACTCAAAGCACGTTAACTTGGTTAAATTGGCTCTAGAGCTATTTGTGAAACACCCTGTATATATAACGAAATGAAAGCACTAGGGCTACAAATAAACATTTGTTTTCAGAAGTCCAGTTGCATCTTATTACTCCATACACAAAAATCATATGATTGCATTCACATCAGCATATTGTTCTACCTATCTGCAGTACAAACTCATCAAGAGAAGGGAATTTAAATTACTACTTCATTAGATTGTGACGCAGTTGTCATCACTATATCAATGTGCGTGTGAACATTGAGACTCGGCGATTAAAGCAATAAACTTCACTAAACTGTATTCATATACGATTTTGAAAACGAAAAATTCTACGCCCCCTGGGGATAGTTGCGTATTTACAAAGCCGTAATCAAGTAGGTCATGAATAGTAATAGTTCGGCTGCACCTAGGGACCATACACTTCAAAATACATTGGGTCTGTTATTTCTTCCCTATAGGTCTGAGGATTGCTTATCAAATTATGCACACAAGTAACGAATTCATTGTTGACCTTTGGGGATACAATTTTATCTGTGTGACTATGGCAAGAAGAAATACAACCAGAATAATTCTACTGCACAGGAGCCACGGTGGACCGCGCATGGACGAAGTAAAATATCGAAATGAGGCACGTTATCACCAGGTTGGCAGTTCACAGATTTTACTGTAACTTATACAGTATTAAAACTGAAAACAATAGTGCAATAATGTTGAAGCTAACTGTGGGCCAGTCCAACCTGAGTAAGGACTATTCTGAATACAATTTGATGCATAGACTAGTGAACTTTGAATCTGCAGCGTTCATCACATGGACAAATTTAAATCTCAAATCCAATTCAGACTTGTTCTTTTAGTCCCATCCCTTTGAAAGGACAGGTCTTTTAATGTTGCACTGGGATGTTTGAGGATGGACCGAACAGCAGCTTTGTCGCAGTTCTATGATGAATTGCTATTTACAAGCTCCAGTCCATCCACTTAAAGGGGAAAAATGAAAGAAGGAAGCAAAAAAGAGTAGTAGATCTCCGCGCAAAGGCAAAAGTTCTACAACAAACACCAGCCCTCACTTCCATTACGCCACTTTGCCTTGTTCTCTTCAAATTATCAAAGAGTATTTGAGTATTTCACACTTTCATTATTTACTTTTAGTTAACATTAAATACATTTTCAAAGAGTTTCTCACAGAATACAGTCATAATACGAAGCGTACTGAAAAATCCACGCTTAAAACTATTTATACTGATCTCTTGTGGCTCTGTCTGTCTCAGTGAATATATTAATAATGAGAGTCGCTTATTTTGTCACTTTTGGGAGCCTTTCTTGAAAAACATTCACAAAGGTAAATGACGTCGGTAGCGTAAATAATTGACATGAGATCACCATAGTGTTGCGTTTTCTATTACTTACAGTAAGTAGAAGTATTTTATTCCAATTAGATACCACGATTTCACTCAAAATACATGTTTCGAGGTACCCTGAGTCAAAAAACCATACCTTTTGGGAAAATGTCTATATGTACGAGCGGCAGTCTGCCTATCTTGCCAGTCTAGCTAACTCAAAAAAAAAAAAAAAAGTTAGCTAAATACGAAACTTTCAAGGAAGCGATACAAAAAGTTCAAGAATAAAATATGTATCTAAAATGTGCTTTACATTGAAGGTTTTAAAAAGTTTTGATTTTCCTCAAACATAGGTTCCAAATATACTCATGACAAGTGAAATGTCATGTCGAGTTTTCTGGAAATGGCTTGTGAAGCCGCGTTCATTGCCAATAACTTGTGTAAATGGTAAACTACAAGAAGTAAGAAGTAATCGGAATCATGGACTTTATTACCAAAAACTGTATTATTAAAAACCAAAGTTAGTATTAAGTTTAGTGTCTTTCAAGGATGCGACACGAAGATTTTGAAGAAAATTCCTCCATCCTAAACTACCCTTTACGTGGACAATTTTTCTAAAATTTTTTATTTTCTTGAAAATGGCTCTAACCATTTTGATTAAAATGGCGTGTGTTTCAGATATTTTTATGACAAATGAAATGTATATCTTGAATTTTCTGGCTATAGCCTATGTAGTCGTATTTACTCTGGATGACTTTTGAATAACTCGTAAGCTGTAAGAGGTAGACAAAATCTTACTCTACAAAATCTGCAGGTCTCGCTAAGACACAATATATGTCTGAATAAATTTTTTCTAGAGTGAACTATTTCGGAGATATTCCTTGTTATGTGTGTCAGTTTCGGAAAACTTAGAACTTTCGTGAAATGGAACATCGTTGTTCAGTTTTATATGTTAAGCATGCAAAGATAACGAGATCTTAAAGCTTTAAAAGATTTGACTATCACTCAAAGCCTACTGTATTCCAATATTTCCCTTACACCTACAAGGAAATAAGCAACAAGCAATAACATAATTTTTGCATATGTTTATCTCAACTAAGACGAAGATATAGGAATAAGAGTTTGTAAAAATGAAATGAATAGTCCAAGAGTGGAGAAAGTTATAAACTTTTCTTTCAAAACTTGGGTTAAAAAAAAAGCTGATAAGAAATTTTAGGCAAGCAAAGTATTTGCGTAGTTTTTTATATTAAAATTTCAATGTAAAAGATTAAACAAATTAAAATTTTGCTAATTAAATGGTGTATTCTAGAAGTACGCATACATCAGATTTGCGGCACATTAGAATTCGAACGCATGGTATAATAAATATACAAAAGTGTAGGAGATTGAAAACATCCAATAATCATCTTTAAAATAACTAATACTATTTGAATAATAGTGAAAGACTTGGGTATGCCAGTTTGAAACAGCTAAAGTTTTGTCAGACACTTTGAATACATCTGAAAACCTCGTGTTATGCCAAAACGCATGGAAAAAGTATCGTATACATAGCAGAATTAGAAGCTAGGTAAGAAAATTGAGTCAAGTCGCTTTCGATTAACAAAACGGTAGGACAAGGGTGGAACTATATTATCCCATCAAGAAGGAAGTTACAGGAACCGAATTCCGAACTCGATTCGCGATGTGCTGCACGTAGAATCTTCATTACTAAAGAAAGAAAAAAAAGGAGGAGAGGCGAGACACAAAACAACATGGGGTCGACACCGAAACTTCCATCCGGATTTATCGCATTACGTAGCGTGCGTACACCCGGGGGACAAGCATAACGGTCATTTGCGATCGTTACGGCTAAGGCGTCGAAACACGTATGAGCAATAAGGGAGCGAGTCACACTGAAACAAACACGCTACGTTAAACGGTCGTCCCACCTCTGCCACCACTTAGATCATGAATTAGTAATCAATCCAATATGAGAATTTCAAACTTCATGTGGAAATCTGTACAGCTTCTATGTATAATTATTTCATGACAAGAAGTAGATGGGTATTCTGAAACTGTGTGTATATCTCATTAATATTGGTTGCTAGTTTCAAGGGTGGTTAGCAGCAATACCACCAATACCACGTACGTAAGCTCACTGACAAAAAAGAAAGAAAAAAGTCCTCCTATTTCATAACCTTCAAAATGGTTCCAAAAATTAACGTGTTTAAAATATTTTAATGAAAAATGAAATGTATACCTTGAACTTTGCAGATATATTCTATGGAAGTCGGTTTATTCTGTATTACTTTTGCCTAAGTAGTAAACCCTTAAGACATATACAAAATTTTATTTAAAAAAATGCAGATCTCGTTAAAACACACCATTTTTTAACATGTGTATATGTTTGTGTGTGTGTTTCTGGCTTGGAGGATAAGCTTACAGCGTCCCTTTAATCCCACTGAACTTATTGAACCAATTCTAGAAATATCCATCTCAATTATCATAAAGTAATAAAAGAAATGTTTGTGTTTATAAGAATAATTTGCATTAAGGTGCGTAGAGAAGGTTATGTGAGTGCGAATGTTATATTTTTCAGTAAATTAAGCAATTAAATGATCACGTTATGATAAATCACGAAATATAAGAACACCTACGACTTCTATTGGACTATTTAACAAAATGTTGGTTGGGAATTGGAGGAAAATGTACAACTATATATGGTTTCGTTGTATATTCTTTCTTGAAGTAATCATTTAGTACGTATCTATGTTGCAAGATGTTTCTTATTTGCCTCCGTTCCTTACCTTTTTGTTGCTTGCTGTTCCCGATTCGAAACTCAATCGATGTTTGCATGTAAAGTCTTATCTGCAGGCATTGGCGACGAAAACCTATTATCTTATATACAGTGACAAGACTTGCTCGTTATATTTATAGCGCTCAACGTTTACTTTTCTTATGCAGATTTTAGATCAGTTTTTGAAAGCGCTATTATTTTCCCGTAAGATAAGACTTTTGTATTCCCGAAGCGTCTGCATTTTAGGAATTCTTATGAGGGCTGACAAAGGAAAACAATTTAGACTAAGAAGTTGAAAAACGTGTGTTTACTGACAATTTAGCTTGCATAAAAGAGTTTATGGATTACTAAAATCTTACTTTATACACATATGCATAAGTAACCAGGTTGCCTCTGTGTCAGAATAAAAACCTACTCTTTCCCAAGTTATTAAGTCCTAGATTGTATGGTTATGGTGCACTTGTTCTCATGAAAAGTACCTTCTCTGGGTATAAAATAGTGGAAGCGGTGCACTGCACTAAGGGTTTAAAACTAAGTAGAGCAGAACGTGACGTTTATAAGAGACTTTGCCTGAATAAAGAAGTCTGTCTTTATATTATACCTAAGTTACGGCTGCAAAATGGAAACAATGCATTTTATCACCAGATGTCGATATCAGCTTTTGTTTTTTGGGTATTAAAGCGCGGTCGATTATTTTAACCGCTAGGATTATAGTGATGTTAAACGGTGCGTTTAAGTGCAAGCGCGCGCCTTGGAGCTTAACAGCTTCACGCTGCCCGTAATAGCAGCACCCGCTTACTCTACTTGGCACAGTGTTAATCAGGGTTGTGTAACGAGCATGCCGTGGAAAAAGTGAAGCCACTTCAACATTTGTAGTCCCTTAATACAAGGACAGAAATTCATAAATATTGTGATGCACTGGAGTCTGTTGGAAGATTTTCAAATTGTGGAAGCTCTCAAGTCTAAACTGGATCTTTTTTCCTTGCCCTATTCTATTGATCCTGGGAATGTCCCAGTTCAACTATAACTTACTGATTTATGCTGTGATTCTGATCCAAAAAAGGCGTGTATCAATAGCAATATTGTCAGTTTTTATCAACCCCTTGATCCACAAACATACCCAGAATTTCGTACATTTGTTGCAGAAGTTGTGTATATTTGGCAGTACGTCTTGGAGTGCCGCCTAAGAACAAATATATCTAATGTTAACATTACGTTTTCCTTGCTTCTGTAACTAAGTTTCACCAAATAATAAGATGGTGGAAAAGCATAAACTGGGCATAATAAATGCGTAATCAAATTCAAAATGTGATCACAAGTTGAGTTTTTAATGTGGAGCTATTTTTATTTCATGCTACACAAGCACTTTCCTTGAATTGTAAATAAGACTTTTAAATAAAACAAAAAGAAACACACTAGGAAAGAGTTTATTTCATTTTCACTGCGAACTTTGTACACCCATGCTTTGCTATGTTTTGGTTAACTCCGCCGCTAACTCGGAGAGTCATTATTGCCTAGCTCGCCAAATTGCGCTTGGGTTAACATCGCTATCCTAAATAATGGTAGTGGTTTTTTGTAAGATTTCCATTTACATTTGATATATACGAAATTCCAAACAGTCCATGCTACGTCTACTGATAACTGGTTTGGAATCGATACCAAATAAAAATAAAATGTAAAAGGGACATCTTACACTCTGTATGAAACGAATAAGCTATTAGAAACTGACTCTCTTTAATGCATGAATTTCAAGCTGATTCTTGTAAAGAAGTACATATGAGTGATGCCTAACGGAGGTGCTTATGCGGAACCTCCGCATTTCTCTTCTTTGAATTCTTTTCTAAAATCTTGAGTAAGGGAAAAAAGTCACACTTATTTTTCAAAATATTGTAACCTTCATTGATTTCATTTTATTTCAGCCAGGCATTAAGGTTGAGTAGAGTTTATTCGGAATAAACGTAATTACAATCAATGAAAATAAGCCATTTTTATGCACATGGTCATATCTGCTTTTCGCAATATCAATAGCACTGACTCACATCTAATATATCTACTAAAGGACAAATATCAGAAGCGAAGAGCTGCATTAAACAAATTGATCGGTCGGAAAGCTCACCTATAAAAGTTCAATTTTCTTCCTCTACCCACGTCATACTAAAAGTAGAAAGACTCTTTTAGCGGAAAAAATTCTACCACTTTTGTCTAATTGATTTCCTTTTTCTGTTTCATCATCTCCTTCCATTCTGGTATATACCCTAGCGTCTCCCATTCCAGATTCCGTCCTTCATTAAATGTCCTTTCGGTGTCATCTCAGTGTAATTCAATTTAAATAATTAATGCAAAAAGTTGTAGCTCCTGCGGTCTTGATCGTAATGTACATTTTAATTATACTCTGCTGGCGCTTTCTAGTGGCGACGCTGTGAAACATTAGGCTCGGCTTGATTTTTTTATTCTCTTTCCTTATTATCTGAAAGTTTCAGGACCTGAAAATGTAACGAAGTAGGTAGCTACGTCACCGGCGAAGAAAAACCTCCATTATGAAGGCGAGCAGGTCTTTTAAAACACAGACTTAACAGTTTTACATGGGAAGAAGTGCAGTATGGCCTGGAGATTAAGTTGAACCGCTCGACCTGCGGCAGATGTTGTTAGATGTTGCAGAAAAGGAACACTCTATCTCTCTGTCTCTGTCTCATTTGTGCCTTCTTTCCTTGTCACTGCGCTTTAACCACCAGGAAAAAAAAGTGATGTCGTTTACAACTGCGAAACTATCTCGAACTATCTAGCTTGCTCATGTTAGGAGCGAGTTTAAAACCAGAAACAAACCTTACTATATGAAATAAAACGTGTTTATAAATTTAATAGCTGTGTTACTCTTATAAAAAAGAAACCAAAACCAGTGCTTATGACAATTTCTAGCAACAGAAAAGGCCTATAGTACACGTTCTCTAAAACAACTGTTTGTCCCTACCTGCTGTGCAAGAGATCCGGGTTCGATTCTTGGATGGGAGGGTGGGAATTATTCCCCACCCTCCCTAGACTCTGGAGGTAGGAATGGGAGTGTGAATGTGAACACCATTGCTCTTGAGCAATTGTTCCAAGAAGTTAAAAGCCGCCAATATGACCTTTACTGTTAAAAGCGCAATGGAACATTAAAAAATCTGATGTGTTGCACTCACATGACTTTCTCTACTCTTGTACTAACCATTCTTACAAACTATTATTCCTATAACTTCTTCGTGTTAGTTAAGATAAACATTTGTACAAATTATCTTAATGCTTTTCTTGTAGGTACAAGGGGGATATTAGAATACAGTAGGCTTTGAGCGATAGTTAAATGATTCTGTTCCCTTTGCACACTTAACATATAAAAAAATTAACAACAATGTTCCATTTCACGAAAGTTTTAAGTTTTCAGAAACTCACACACATAGCAAGGAATATATCCGAAATGGTTCACCCTACAAGAAAATTTATTGAAACATAAATTGTGTATTTTAGCAAGATCTACATTTTTTTTGTATAGTATGATTTGGTCGATCTCTAACGGTTTAGCACTTATGCAAAAGTCCTCCAGAGTAAATACGACTACAGGGGCTATAGCCAGAAAATTCAAGATATACATTTCATTTGTCATCAAAATATCTCAAACCTATGGCATTTTAATCAAAATCGTTAGAGCCATTTTCAGAAATTCAAAATTTTCGAAAAATGTTCCATGTAAAGGGTAGCTTAGGGTGGGGCTATTTTCTTCAAAATCTTCGTGTCGCATCCTTGAATGACATTAAACTTAAATACCAACTTTGGTTTTTAACCGACTTTTCCTTTTCGAGTTATGCTGTCCACAGACAGACAGACACACACACGGACCTTTTTCTAAAAATTCTGTTTTGTTTGCGGGGGGGGGGGGGGGATTCAGGGGTCCTCAAAACATATATTTCCGGTGAAATCTCGACATCGAATTTTTGGGTGAAATACAAAACTTCCCCTACTTACCAGTAGAGAAAGTAAAAACACACACTGCTGCTAAATACGCGGCCCAACAACAATGGAGCGGTCAGAACAAAGACAACTATCAGCGCGTTATGACACTTCGATTGCAGACAATTGTAGAAGCTCTTCACGAGCCGGGGTCGTTTACAATTTTCGAGAAAACATACATTTTCTAGAGTACTCGCCGGTAGTGCAAACAAAATACATAATAAATTTAGAAATATAAGCCAACACAGAATGAAGGAAAGTTCGAAATGAAACTATATTGAAGTTCTATGAAGTGATAGCAGTATCAGTAAGCATAAGCAGTGTGAATTTCCCTTACAGAATATTTAGTAGGGGATAAATCATTTTTCCACCCAGCTACTCCAGGAGGGAATTGACAACACAACAGAAAGACCTGCAAGTAATCCATGACGCGAGCGCGAGTGTCTGCGAGAGCTGTAAATCTGGCAATCTCACTCTGAGCTGGTGCTCATGGCCACTAATTGGGATTTATCCCCTGGGAGCCTAATGTTTCTGGTCAGGGGATTTGGTAATTAGCTACAGACTTGTTTGGACTTATTAGCCAGCAGTGGTTTTAATAAAGATCAATTTGGGACAGATTTAAAAACATGGAAGGCAGATTTTAAAAGATAGGCAGTTTCGCTAATGGAGAACTGTCCGGATAGGCTTATAGCTGAACCAGGCGACCGACCGACAACCGACAACCAAGCCTGCGGTTTTGCAAAGCTTCCCCTTTCTACGTGAAAGGGTTAATTATTTCGGCTTGATGGTAACGTTGCCTGCGGAGGAGATTTTTGTTAGTATCAGCCCATAACGTGAGCTGGGTGATGACATCCCGTTATCAGCCTGGGGCCTGAGCTGGCAGTAAAGCTTTTCAGCCCGTTGATGGAATCTCGCAGTCTTCTATCAACATTATGTCAGAGATAAGTGTGGGGATAATGTTACCACTACTACTCTCGAGTTTTCTAAACTCTGGCTTCAAATTCCACAGTGTAAATTTATAACAACGACAGGCTGCTTCACAACTAAAACAACCACAACAATAACAGTAATAGCAATATTAATAATGTGACGTCGGGCATGGCCCTCAACAAAGGATGGACGAGGCAAAGCCACTTCACACCAGATGCCGTGCCAACCGGCAGGCAAAGACGTTCAAAGCCGGGAAGCCTCCCGGGACTACTATGTGTACGTGACTTAACAATTAAGGTGGCAAAAACAAAATCGGTGTCGAGAATGTTCAACAGATCTAGACGAATCATTTCCGTCGCGTGTGTGTGTAGATCCGTGTGACGTCATCCTTAGAATATAAGGAGGCCAAAGGACTGAGTTTTGAGAGAGTCGAGTTACGGACTTGTTAGTGTGAGTCAGCTGTGCGAGAGGTACGTCGTAAGAAGATTCACCGAGCATCACGAGTGATCGTAACGTCATAATTACTGCATTAGAGTCAGAGGAAGTAAATAAAGACGCTTAAAGGACTGAGAAAGGTTATGAGAAGTAAAAATTGTGAGTTGTGATAGCCCGAAACTTTCCACACTGTGTTAAAGACCAGAAGAAAACTGTATTTGTGGTAAGAAATTTGCCTAAGGAAAGCTATACCATCCTCCAGGTTTAACGTAAGGTGACGCACCTAAATTTGGTCAAATTTGATGACATTTAAAAGAAAATTGTAAAAAAATAAAATATCATTTTTTTCCTAAAAATCCAATATGGATTGTGCTTTCTATAGAATATATTGTTATTGTTGGTGCATTTTAAACGCCAGTTTTCAAAAGCCTTAAATTGACAGGTACATTCTTATTAGCAGACAAGGCCGAATTTAATACTTATTTCTCAAAAACCTTTTTGAACATGTGTCCATGCTCAGAATAATATACACGACGCACTTCTTTTGTAATTTGTTTCCAAACTGAACCCAAAGAAACATTTTTAGCAAAAGGTCCGTGTCTGTCTCTGTCTGTCTGGTTTTGTGTGTCTGTGTCTGTCTGTCTGCCTACCTGCCTGTCTACCTGTGGTCAGCAATAGCTCTAACGATTTTAATTAAAACACCAAATTTAATGCTTAAGATATTTTTATAAAAAATGAAATATAGTTTAAATCTTCTGGCTATAACCTATGTAGTCCTGTTTATTCCTGACTTTTGAATAAGTTGTAAATCGTTAGAGACAGACCAAATCTTATTATACAAAAAATGTAGATTTTGTTAAAACACATAATTTATGTGTAAATGAATTTTTTGTGGAGTAAACCATTTTCATAGATATTCCTTATTTGTGTTAGTTTTGGAATACTTGCACTTTCGTCAAATGGAAGGTCGTTATTAATTTTTTATATCTTAGTCGTGCAACGAGAACGGAATCTCAAAGCTTTGAAATATTTGATTATCGCTCAAAGTCTACTGTATTCTAACATTCCCCTTGCAGCTACAAGGAAATAAGCAATAAGATAAGTTCTGCATATATTGTAAGAAGGGTTACTACAAGAGTATAGAAAGTCATGTAAATGCAACAAAGATTTTTTAAGGGACTCAAAGTGTAATAAAACTTCTACAATAATTTGGGGTTCATATAAAAATCGTATAGCGTAGACTTTTACTGTAAAACCTGAATTATTGATATGCTTGATTTTATTGAACATTGAATTTACACAATAAAGAATTAATGTTTATATAATAATGCAGACTAGAATTTTGAAAAATGACAAAAACGTTATGTTATTGTATTTAATAAGCGGCGTAAAATTCCATAGGATATCTTGCGTACTGTGGATTTTAAAAATTTGAGAGGTGCACTACCTGAAACTAATAGAAGAAATGAAGTGTTTATAGCATACATCCAACAATGAGTGAGTTAGAGACAGATAGACCACCACCACTGTCATATTTACAATTCTTGTGACATTTCAAACCTGTATTAATGAATCCAGGATAAAAATGCTGTGTAATCTGTCGAATCTGCTATTTCATTTTATTATCTTGGCCAGCAACTTTGTGTGTGTGTGTGTCTGTGTCTGTGTGTGTGTCTGTGTGTGTCTGTGTGTGTGTCTGTGTCTGTGCGTGTGTGTCTGTGTGTGTGTTAGTGTGTGTCTGTGTGTGTCTGTGTGTGTGTCTGTGTCTGTGTGTGTGTCTGTGTGTGTGTCTGTGTGTCTGTGTGTGTCTGTGTGTGTATGTGTGTGTGAAAGAGAGAGAGAGTGGTATGAAGGGTGGGAGGGAGGGAGTTTGTACACGAAATTACAAATTCATGTTAGAGAATATGATAAATAATTCCCCAATTATAAAGTATCAAACTCGTGACAGAATTTTAATTCCTGTAAGCTAACAGTTAATCGCGATTGACATATCACAGTCGTGTGACGTAGTAACATTTCGGAGATTTATAGGCAAAGGTGCAGAACGAGGCATTTGTCTTTGTCTCGCCTGCCCTTAGATAAGGGTCACAATGCGTTCAGTTAACTGACAGGCTTTGTTTTGTATCTTAAATCCACTTTACACTTTCCAGTCATACGGAAATTGTGTGAAAAAACATTAATTACATTAAATCCGCTCTGTTCATAAAATAAGCGACTTGAATCTTGTTTGGTAGGATGTCAGTGAGTCACATCGTGGAAACAGAAACAGCGATCTCTGCCGAGGATGTACGGTATAGTGGTAAAACCGTGATATTTGGGATCGCCTGAGTACATAACACAGAGCAGGGAAAGGAAAAGTAGAGAAAAAAGGCACATAAACACGTAATCCGCGAGGGCATCGTGCGAGCAGGCAGGTAGGTAGGTAAGCAATAAACAGTCATTTCACCCAGCTTCACGCGTACTGCCGCTGAAATCTAGTTTGGTGGGGAGGTCAATAAAATTTCACCACTCCACCGAGAGGGAATACAACCTGGATTTATGACGACATATTACACACACATCTCCGTGCGTGAAATGGTTATTATTTTTAACCCCAAAGGTATATCATTCGATATGACAGTGTCATTAACAGACGCAAATATTTTTGGTGGCACGGTCAAATTGAATGAATGATGAGCTGTTTAGTGTCTGAAGCCTCGAGGACATTGCGTCGGCTTCAAGGATGCCAGCACGTGACAACTGGAGGGTGAAAAAATCAATGTTTCACTTTTAATTCAGTTTTGGATGTTGGGAGTGTTAAAGGCTGTTTTAACTGTATGGAAGAAACAAGAATAACATTGTGTAAAATAATGACAGCTGCTTTATTTCTTTATAGTGGTGAAATTTGGGAGATTAATAAAAAATTAACAGTAGGTTTTGATCGATAGTCAAATCTTTTAAAGCTGTGAGATTTTGTTCTCTTTGCACGCTTAACATATAAAAAATGAACAACGATGTTTCATTTCACTAAAGTTTTAAGTTTTCCGAAACTGACACACCTAACAAGGAATATCTCCGAAATGCTTCACTCTACAAAAAAAAAAAATTATTTAGACATAAATTGTGTGTGTGTTTTTTTAGCGAGATCTACATCTTTTGTACAGTACGATTTTGTGTATCTCTTACGGTTTACGACTTATTCAAAAGTCATTCAGAGTAAACATAGGCTATGGCCACAAAATTCAAAATATACATTTCATTTGTCATACAAATATTTCAAACATATGGCATTTTAGTCGAACTCGTTAGAGCGATTTTCAAGAAAATCAAAATTTTCTAAAAATTGTCCATGTAAAGGGTAGTTTAGGGTGAGGCTATTTTCTTCAAAATCGTTGTGTCGCATCCTTGAAAGACATTAAACTTAAATACCAACTTTGGCTTTCAACCGACCTTTCCTTTTTGAGTTATGTGTTCACAGACTGACACACAGACTGACACACGGACCTTTTTCTAAAAATGCTTTTTCTAGTTTCAGGAGGTCTCAAAATATGTCTTTCCTATGAAATCTCGGCTTCGAATTTTTGGATGGAATACAATACTTTCTTCTACATACCAGTAGAGAAAGTACGAGTAAAACTGGATCTTAACCAACGGTTGGATTGGCCAAGGAGGTGCAGTTGTATGGCCTACACATTTGTCGGACCTTAATTCATGGGCTTTTTGGCTATGGGGACATTTAAACGCATGGGTGTATGCCAAACCCATATACCTGTCATGAAAATGATTCGTTTTTTGCTTTCTTGCTGTTATAAAAAATCAGTTTTATGTTCGTACTCAACAAATTTAACTTTACAGTATACACATACACTCACACGCAATTCATAGTTTAAGTTGCGATAACTCTAGGCGAGGTATTCTAAAATTTTTTTCATCAAAACAGCCCAAACAATTTGTGGTTTATTTTTAAAATTTTATAATTTTTCGATGCACAACGTTGGAACAGGAGGTCTGTCGGGTCCGCTGGTACATCTATATATGATAGCTGGACACTTTATAGGCAAATATTTTCATTTAGAGCACTGGATTACGTTTCTTTTTATTTGCAGCAATGACATTCTTCAAATTGGCTACTGTGTGTATTAAGTAAACACCTGTAGTTGTAAATGGCGCATGAGCAGCCGTTGTACAGGATAAATATAATGTTTAACATGCTTTGAATTTCCACTGCATCCAATATAAGCCGCTGCAGTCAGCTGTGAGTAGCCCACCCAACCTACTGCTCCGTGTTTATTCGAGGTACCCAGTATACTTATAATACCCTCTCTTGTGTTTAAAATTCTCTTATTGTTTCACAAAGATAGGTTTATTTCCTGACCTCCGAATGCTAAACCGAACAGTTTAATAGAGTTGAGCTTTTTGTAGTGTTTAACGTCCGCTTTCACTACATACGGCACCGCAGGCGGTGACACTAATGATACATGGAATGCAGATGGCGGGGGAAACCCGCCTCAGCGCCGCTTCGTCCACCACAAATCCCACATGTGGTTGCCTGGGATCGAATGCTCTAACCACTCGGCTACGGCGCGGCCGTGCTAAGAACTGAGTGAGTAGCTTGTTCACAATCACAGCAAGAACGGAATTAATGAGCCCGTTGATTGGCCCTAACAAGAGAGAGGTGTCCAAATGAACCCAAGGCAGACGCACGTGCCGAGAAAATAACGCCTCTAAATTCTTTATGCGCTGGCTGTACATATATCGCCGCCATCCTATCACGACGTCCAGAAGGTGGGGGTTGATTCAGAGCAGAGCCCCCCCCCCCCCTACTCTAAATTCTTGCCCCTTTAAACTTTAAAGGATAAAAACGCACTCCAGCTCCAAAAGAACGAAAGAGATAAACCGCACACACACACACACACACACACACACACACACACACACACACACACACACACACACACACACACACACACACACACTGACACACACACACACACACAAGGTAGTGAAAAAACGGAAGTAGGAGGAGAAGAGAGGTTCCAGATAGAAGTAGACCGCCACTTTTCAAAGCCAAATCTCTGCGCTGGAGGTTTAAATAATTGAACGTCCCGATTTCGAACTCTCGCAGCACTTTTCGGTGGGGAAGGAGTGAAAAAAGAGACGAGCGAGGAAGTTAGAGAAATGGAAGAGACAAGAGTGCGTACCACCTGTACTTCTTTTTTTGTTTTAGTGGGCCTTGAACACTTCTGGACTACCACCACCGCTGTCTTGAAATATTAAGCTGGTAAGACGGATAGGCCTATCACAGTTATAACTCAAGTGGCCATTACGGGTTTTCTTTCTACACTTGGAGCAATCTCTGCCCAAACTTATAGCTATGTTGTCATTTTATATCTCGGTGGGGCACATTTTACGTAATCTAACACACTGTTTAAATGTTTTATGACTATACAAAATTTACTTAATCATTTATCAAGCGAATTGGATGGTAAAAATATAAGACAGTAGCATTTGGGAGGACACGAGGTCCATTTACGTGGATTGTCCACTCTTACTTGGAGTTTTTCTTGGTTTTCCCTGATTACTACGCGAATGCTGGAGTGATTTCTCATATATCAAACTTTCCTTTATATCATTTGCATTACATTCCGTTTTCTTCTAGTTTTTCAGCCGCACTTCTAGGCTTCATGCTTGCTCAAAGATTACTCCCAATGGACACCAGGAGGCTGCTTGGTCGGGTCGACTGGTCACTCATCAAGCTTTCGAGGCAGCTGCAGCAGGAAACGGGTCTTCGAGCCTGGAATTGTTAGCGATTTAAGCACATCTGTGCTATTTGTCTGCCTGTAGCTTCCTGCGATGCTTTAACCCCATTCCTCTCTTCTGGGTGGGGTTATCTAGACAACAGTGTATGTCGCAGAGCGCGAAGTGTCCCCCTTTAGTATAACCTAGCCTAAGTATACTTGATTACGTTGCTTGGTTTATCTAAATTACATGTTATGGCGCGTATAATTTTCTCTTGTCTATTTCAGTTAGGACCGGGCAACTCCATCCGACATGTTGCGGCTGTGTGGTGGAGGTGCGCTTTGGAAAGATTTCTTCCTAGCTCTAGGTGTCCCAGTATGCAATTAGGCTGAAGGCTACAAGTCGTGGAAGGTGTGAGAAATTGGACACCTGTAGTGCTCATAACAGCCACAATATTTATATCAAGGTTTTCTTATATATCTGTACTTAAAACAGAGTAAAACGCCTAACTCAGATCACCTCTCAGTGAGTGACTGACGGCCAGAACCAGGAGGAGATTAGCGCGTCACCTGATTGACTAACCAGCCAATCAGCATGTATGGGCAGTGCCCGTTCATGGACCAATCCCTACCATCATCCATCTTGTCCCTAAAATACCCCTGATCCCAAACATTCCCAGAGATTAAATCCCTGTAGACCAAAACACCATACTATCGCGCAGGTAAAGCCGTATAACGGCTAGGTACTGCGGTAAAGACACTTCGGGTGGGGGAATAAGCTTCCCCACTCGACTCGAACTGCCTCTGGAGCCTCTGGTGGCAAATACGGAAGTGAAGTTGAAGTTACAGCGTAAGATGGCTCCACTGTAATGCATGAGGCTCGTAATGCGGAGTTGCGGTTCAAATCCCTCCAGGAGTGTCCTACGTGATTGAGATTGTTTCCTAGGTTTTCTGAATCGTTACTGGAAAATGCCGAGGAGACGCCCTAACTTTAGGTCTGGAAATTTCCTTCCCAAAATGTAATTTCATTGCATGCATCAGTCAATGTTCACCGCCTTTAGTGCCATATGTAGTAAGAATGGGAACTACAAATTACAAATTTTCTTCATTAGTATTCAGATATTATTCCTGATTATAAATGAATACATAGGAATAATGTGTAGTTTATTACTGCTACATTCAACGTGAGGATTACGGTGCTGGAAAAGTTTTATTATTCTCATTAATTCCGCGATTGCTGCTAACAATATTCACTCAGCAGTTTCAACGTTATAATCTGTGCATAATTTGGGATGACGTAAGCAACTTGTCAGTCAAGCGGCTACACTTATACTAGAGAGGGACTCTGCACTTCAACCTTAGGCTTATTGTGCTATCTGTATTGTTTTATATCCAGTTCATTGCGCCAGCAACCAAACGTGTACTCCCGGTGGGAAATCGAACCCCGGACTCCCACGTGACAGGCGGGGATACTAACCACTATAGTACCGAGGTGGTAGTGGCAATAATACTGCTAGTAGTAGTGGTAGTAAAGTAGCAGTATTTTCTATTGAATTTATCTCTCTTGCACTTTATGAACAAACCAAGGATTTCAATTCAGTGTTCCAGTTTGATTGCTTACGAAACTGCTTTAACAGACGGAGTGAGGTCAAGAGTATCCGCCCTTTTTTAACCCTGCCTTATCAGTTTTTCTCTGTTTGCAGTGTAAAACTCACTTTCGGCCAAAAATCTGCTGAGAGAATCTGTGAGAGAAAACGGTTTATTACAGGTTAAAAATATTTCAATCTCTTGAGATTCCACAGCGGTAGGTATAGAATATTGAAGATGGGGTGAGAAGAGAAGGAAATGATGTACCTACCTTCGCATGAAATGAAAAGCCTGGATATTACGGTAGAACTAAAATATAGCTCCTTTATTTTAAAAGAGACGAATCACATTTTCCTTCCTCCAAAGAGGAAATAAATTTGTTTGAAATGCAGACTAAGGTTTGTAACGATTTTTAGCTAGTTAGGTCATGTGATTTAAACATTTGCATCACTATACCTGCAATGGAAAAATAACTATGTTTAATCCACAAATAACAAAGTATATACAAACTAAAACTTCACTTCAATAAAATTTAGTTAAACTCAAGACATTACCAACGCACGTTTCAACACACCCCTGTGCCATTATCAAGGCAAACTTTGTATAGTTTGTTAATACATCACCATGAAAATTACCACAGCTAAGTATTTTTTTCATGCAGAAGGTTTTGCGCTATTTGAAAATGTCAACTTATTATATCCTCATGGCTTTCCCTACTCACTTTTCCTTTACATAACATATTCATATATAGTTCTCTACTCGAGCTTCATCATACAATTGATATAATTTTCTTTGAATGAAATAGAAATGCAACATATGACGTCCATACTGTTTTCTCTACTCACTTTTATTTTTGTAACACATTCTCATGTTCTTCTCTACTCGCTCAACATAAAATTCATACAATTTTTTATATGACTGAAACAGAAAGGTAGCTTATTACATTCACAAGTTTCTTTCTACTCGCTTTTCTTTGTGTAGTATTTGTAGTTGTTCAACAGTGGTTGCATAGTGTCTTTCCAATGTATTTATTTTGTTCTTTGTATTGCCCTAACTGTTTTAATTAACTCTTTTTAAGCGCATTATCTTTTTAAATGTCTCCAAAGAAACAAGTAGATTGTGGAAGTGCAACCTAAGTCCAAAAGTTTTACAGATAATCAAACCACGAGCAACACCGAATATTTCGGCTAGTATTATATAGATATTGGATTACATGTTTTTGTAGATCTAATTTAATTGCAAGAATTCTGTGGATGTAATTGCATGCTGTCATTGCTGAAAATCTTTTTCCTTCAACGTGCAATCGCGCTGTAGAGTGGGGAGCTCATTGGTACGATGTAAACAGACTAATACCAGCAGTTCAAAATTGTCTACAATGCAGTTGGACTGTAAACAGTGCCAGTGTTGCTAGTAGAGGCCGAGCATTGTTAGATTTAGCTCAGCCCGACTGTGTAATTTTGCTTCTAAAAAACGCCGACGCCACCGGCACGGCCGCAACCGCCACCATCTTCTAATTGCTAGAATATTATATATACTGCAGTTTCTTGGGTCTTCAATAAACCAAACTCATCAGTGATATTATTCGAGGCATGATCATAATTGCTCTGTTTTATTTGGTTATATGTATTAGTGATACTCTTTCGCGTAATATTTATTGTAGCAGAAAGAAAGGTAAAGGTGGTGAAAAGTTTATACGAGGATACTAAAACAAATTTGAGACTCAAGACAGGAAAATCAGAAGAAATTTTAACTAATAAAGGAGTCAGACAAGGGTGCCCAATGTCACAGACACTTTTTAACATCTATGTTAATAAAATAATCCAAAATTGGAGAGAGAAAATTGATGCAGGCATAAAAGTAGCCCAAGGAAAAATTTTAAATATATTATATGCAGATAACGTAGTAATTATACAGGAAACAGAAGATGATCTACAACGTTCAATACACCACCTTAACCAAATATGCAAAAGTTTTAATATTGAAATATCAATAGAAAAGTAAAAAATAATGGCAAACTGGGATAAAATACCAATAAGGTAGAAAATAGTCGTTAATGATAAAGTATTGGAACAAGTATCCTCCTTCAATTATTTAGGGTGTGAAATCAGCAATGAGTGAGATAAAGATACGAACAAAAACTTAATGAGATTTCAAACAATCTGTGGAACAATTCACAAAACCCTAAAGAATAAAACAAGGTCTGCAACAAGAATAAAATTGTATAATACCATGGCGGTCCCAACGTTACTTTATGGATGCGAAAACTGGGTACCTACACAAAGAACCATCAGCAGAATACAAAGTTGCGAAATGAGATTCTTGAGAAGAACAAAAGGATGTACAAGAGAAGATAGAATTAGAAATGAAAATATAAGAAATGAATTACAAGTGGAAGCTATCACCTCAAGAATGGATAGGTGCAGAAGAAGATGGTTTGAACATGATACAAGAATGCCAAAAGTAGTTTTCCAATATAGTCCTAAAGGAAAGAGGGACGTAGGAAGGCCGAGGAAAAGATGGAAGGAGACACTGTGAAGACGGAACAGGCGAGAGCCTAATCCATGAAGTGAAGAAGAAGAAGAAGAAAGAAAGGATAAGCTCCTTGTGAAGCAGGCTGCAACCGTCAAGCGCAAGAGAAAAAAACAATAGAGCGCTACCTCAAGTTCACTTGTAACAACGTCATAGCTAAGTTCCTGAGTCAGAAACAGAAGTTCATTGAGGGTGAATGTGTTTACATTCTTAGATTTGAAGGTCGAAAAATAATTTCAGAGCAAATTTTCTTGGAATCCCAATCTGCAGCACCTTAACACAATTCGCGCATTTTCATGACGTGTTGCTTTCGCCGGAAACCGGTAGCGCTACCTTGTTCCGGGAACTTTTTCCTAGGAAGATAAACAAACCATAATGGTAACGGTGCGCAGGACGGGAAGAAAAACGCGAAAATAAAAAGCGGTGTCCGGCGTGCAGGTCCTAATAAATAACATGCCGGAGATACAGATCGACTTTTCTTGCCCGCATTTGCGCACTGCAACAAACAGAGTGGCGATGGAATGAAATACGGGCGGAAGACGCACACGCCGCCGCTGCCGCCGCCGCCGCCATGTTGACTGTGCCTCCTCCATATTTAATCACTTCTCGCGCGTTCTTTCCCCGTGTATCGCCCATGTTATTATTCAAAGTAATTCACTGCTACGCTTCCGACATGATACACTAGCAGGATTCCTTGGTCCCGACGTCGCGACGCTCCCTTTGCTGAGGTAACGGATAAATCTCCAGATTACCAACAAGGGCTGGCGCAGAATTAGTCAGCCTTTTGGTAATACCTAACTAAAAAACTCTGATGTGTTGCACTCACATGACTTTCTCTACTCTTGTACTAATCATTCTTACAAACTCTTATACCACTATCTTCGTGTTGGTCAAGATAAACATTTGTACAAATTATCTTATTGCTTATTTCCTTGTACGTGCAAGTGGAATATTAGAATGCAGTACGCTTTGTACGATAGTCAAATCTTTTAAAGCTTTGAGATTCCGTTCTCTTTGCACACTTAATATAAAAAGCCCGAAGCTCACACACATAACAAGGAATATCTACGAAATGGTTCACCCTACAAGAAAGTTTATTCAGACATAAATTGTGTATTTTAGCAAGAACTACATGTTTTGTATGGTAAGATTTTGTCTATCTCTAACGGTTTGCCAATTATACAAAAGTCGTCCAGAGTAAATACGGCTACAGGGGCTATAGCCAGAAAATTCAAGATACACGTTTCATTTGTCATAAAAATATCTTAAACATATGACATTTTAATCAAAATCGTTAGAGCAATTTTCAAGAAAATACAAATTTTTGAAAATTTTTCCATGTAAAGGGTAGTTTAGCGTGGGACTGTTTTCTTCAAAATCTTTGTGTCGCATCCTTGAAAGCCATTAAGCCTAAATACCAACTTTGGTTTTTAACCGATCTTTCTTAGACGTGAGCCAAAGCTGCCGTGCAGTTGCCTAACACTAAGGCCTCTAGGTATACGTATGGTGTTCAGGGATATGGTACAGGGATGTGACCTAGAAGGTTAACTTTTGCCACGAGAATCACCTAACGTATCTGTCACTATGTTACCACGTGGTCAAAGCGACATTAATTAAATAAAAAGAAAAAATATTAACGAATGAAAATATCGACACTGTTCAGTATATTTGATGAGGAAGTGGTGTCTTTGAAGACGTTAAGAACAGAATAGACAGAGTAAATGGTGCTTTTGTTTCGTTATTAACACTTTTGTACCCTAAACAAGTATTGTAGAAGCGTATTTACCTAATCTTTTTCGATTAGGAAGGGACTAATTATGCAGATATTTTGAGCACATAAACTCCTTTTTTTAGTTTTACGTCACACATACATATATTGGAACATCCTAAAAACCAATATTGGCATTTTCCCACCATTACGGCGCGCTCTAGCTATATTTAGTGATATTCCATCTGTTAGGTTGCATCAGTACCGCCAACTGTTCGTAAAATATAACCATGGGAAAGCTACGGCCATAGTTGGTTTTTATTGCAGCCGTTATGTTGGCACAGAAGCCCTTGTTTTTGAACCCGTTGCAGAGAAACCAACCGATTTATTTAAAAATAAGATTCTGTTTAGACGTCTTATTAATCAGTGGACACCATTCAATTGCTCGTGTGTGCGTGGTTTTGTGTTTGTTTTAGAGCATTATATGCAGTTATAGTTACTGTTATTTTTCTATTCGCAACAAAGTAGTGCATGAAATATATATTACGATATTTAGCGCTCGAAAGTAATTAAACCCCAAAAGAGCAAGGTTTCACTATGGTGAGTAGATTCGTGTATTGTGTGGTAACGATGTTAAATCATTATTATCGTTTGAAATCGTGTTACTTTAACCTTGTGATATTTGAGGTTAGAAATGATGTACGTTGCTTTTTGGGTAATGTCGTCTGTAGTTTAGTGTAATGTCGGCCATGTTGAATTCTTGGAAACTGCCGATTAGCTGATTCACCTATACACGTGGTAACAGTATAGGAATATTAAGGTGCTTTTAAATAGAACCATCAAACAGAAGCAAGCAAGTAAAAGAAATAAATAAATAAATAAATAAACGCAAAGTCAGAAAAGCTTCGCAGTAGCAGCATCCTGTGTGGTAATTACTTGCTGGGGTCAAACAGTTTGTCAAAAAGGTTCCTGCAGTATGTTTATAGCTGGTTTTTTACTATGGTTCTTCTTTCTGATTTGCATCTCATGGCTCCTATAGGGTTTTAAGATGCTGTAAAGAAGTATAATCTAAAAATTAAGGGAAGAGAATTTTTTAGCAAAAATAAGTGGGTTTTCATCTAATCACAAGGCTTAAAATAACATTAGAAACCGTGCACTTTGTACACAGCTTTCTGGTAAAAATATAATATTCTTGCTCACTTATTTCTGTTGCAAAACATAAAATATTAAACACGTCCTTACGAAGTGAGGTTAAAGTTTAGACAATGAAATATTTAAATGATAAAGTTAGGAGAGACAGTGAATAAAAATACTTTAATAATAACTTAATCCTCTAACTTAATTCTTTTTTCGTGAAAAAGGCGAGATGGCTGTTTTAAATCGGCGTTGGTATATTAGCATAATGATATCATTTCACTAGTGTTCTGTTCATTTTTCTTCATTTTTCATGTTGATCCGGAGTTTTCCTTGTTTCGCGCGAGGGAAGCGCTGCGTAGAGCTGCAATATATCCCTCACTTTTGAATATTTAATGTTCTTCCGGAAATAAATGGAATGCGGCCGCCGGTTTTGTGTTTTATAGTTTGTGTGAGCCGGTAAGGAAAACTTTCTTATATTAGGCTTCTTGGATCGGAGATGTTGCCTCTCTCGAGTTAAGTCCCTCCCTCAGAAACATCCGTGTCCGGCTTCTGCATTGTTGCCAACGGCTGTAGGGGAAGCCTCTTATGATTGCAGACTTTTACGACTGGTGTGTTGAAATATAACATGTTTTACCGAGCAGATGATGCCATTGTAGTCGCCTGGCAGGTGGCTGCTTAGTGAACCCTGGTGTCGATATGAAGAATCTCCATCAAGCACACGCTAGGGATGAATAATCAACATATATATACACATATACAGTAATATCGACTCAATCATTGTTGAAACAAATATGCATAAAACTTAAATTCCGAAGTGAAGTTTTATCCTTATTCTATCTCAGCTACCTAAGTGATAAACGAAGAAGAAAGAAAAAGACCTCTTGGAAATGCCTGGTTTAAAAATTCAAGGACAGGAGAGATTGAAGTAGCTGTAAAATGTTGGCTTCTCCAACTGCCAGAAGTGGAAATGTAAGCGTTTTCTTTGAAGTGAGAATGGAGTCTAGAATAGGATGTGCCCATAAATTGTGCAGTCGAAGGCATCCATCTCTATTAAGACAAGATGTCGTCGCAGTCGAATTTGGGAAGAAGAGAGAAAGAAATAGACGACTGTCTCTCTCTCCCAGATAGAAATGCGCTCCCTCGACTCCTGCCAAGATAATTGCTTCAGCCTGCAGTCACTAATTAGGCATCTACATGCAAAACCTCTCAAAACAAAACTCTGCCGAAGAGTTTCTCTGATTACCACACCCTCCGTTTTTCTGTCACACCGGTGTCTGGACTTCGCGAGGGCAGGGGTGACATGACCCATGACGACCGAGGTCACCGGGGTCAACGAGGTGTCGCTACGTTCACTGTCACATCCTTCCCTCTCTTTTGTTTCTGTCACCATGTCTCAGTCACCCCGAAAACAAAAGTGGTGCAGTGGGTTTCCTTAGGAATACGTGAAAAGCTACACACGTATCTAGACACAAAAGGCGTAAAGCAATGCCTGGTATTCAACCCTTTGATAATTCCAACGTTTATAATTTGAAATCGTCAATTGGAGGATTTTATCCTCGTGCCTTGAATTTGGTATAGAGTGATTTATGTATAATTGACACATTTCTTTCGTTAGCTATTCGCTGGAAATTCAGTTAATGAGCAGTTTTTAAAGTTAAATTAAGCAGAATGTTTGGGAGTTTTGATTTCCTGTAACCAGATGCGTAAATGTTTATTCATTATTCCCTGCTTTTGTCTTCCGCCTTATTGTTGGCAGTTATTGTTGTAGTCAGTATAAATGGAGTACAGTTTAAATCATTTATATTCAATACTGCGCTGTGAATTCAATTACAATTAATTGAAGAAAAAAGCGTCGGATCTACATAAATTACTCTGTATTAACGCAGTTTAAAAATCACATGTAATTCGAATTTGTTCCACTGTCTCTTACTAAACCGCGTGTCCAGTGCAAGACAACGTTTGCGAAAACACTCGCTGTCATTCGAAAAACTGACAGGTTTCAAGAAAAAATCTGAAATCGCGAAAGAATACAGTACACCATCGAGCACTTTGTCAACTTATCTGAAGAGTAAGGATAATACTTTAAGCAGTGCCTTGAGTGAAAATGAAATCGAAAAAGAGTGAGACAACCGGAAAATCCTGCGGCATATATCTACCTCTATGTCAATTTTAGACTAATTTTTGTAATTCTAATTTTTGGATATTTTAAATACTTTTATTGCGCCTTCAGCTTTGAATTACACAAGTTCCACTATATTTATCCATTGCCACTTCAAATTCAGAACCAGGTCAGAAGGATTTTCTGTCATGTTGGAACACTGTTTAGCTACTGCGCATGCTCAGATAACAGAACTGATTCTGCCTCGTATTGGGAAAAACCTCGTATAGCCTACCACACGTGCTCAGGTCATGCAGAATCACAGATTAATAGTGGTTTAAGTAATGTTCCAACCGTTCAAAATTCCTAATTGTGAGAGCGTGCTGGATTGCGCATGTGCGTAAGTTCAGAAGGCGCTCAGAAAACGTTCAGAACCGACTGTTGGAACGTTAAGAATGACGCCATTATTACTTAAGCTAGCCCCTTAACTCAAAAGTAAGATCTTTAATGACGCTGTCAATTGCCAGGAACCACTCAGATCGACCAGGGTGATCCAAATGTTGGGTTCGTATGACTTCGTAAAAGGACGATGTCCTACGGCGGTGCAGAGCTGTTTTGCACTAAATTTTGTGCGTTCTTTACAAGCAAAATAGAGGTGACCACCGATCACAGAATGTGCATGGCGGAATGTTAGTTATGAACTGGAAGGATATGAAGGTAAAATTATCACCACACTATTGGCAGCTGTGTGAAAGATTTTCTACGTCCTGAACAAAAATCGAGAAGAAACTGATGGGGGGATTAGACATATGGTAACACTACTAACCTGCCGTTGTTAGATTTTTATATGTTTCTATAATATTTCCTGTGTTTTGTAGTTTTTTCTCAATATTGTTAGAATAAATTACCTTTTAATGAATAGTGTGGCCATTAAACTGAAATTGATAAATTGGTAACTAAATGTCAAAGCTTTTCATTATGCTTACAGCCCATCGGGTGTATAAAAATAACAACGAATACTATCAGGATAAATGAAAATTTTGTAAACTCAAAGGATAAGAGTTCTATTGGACCTGAGAACCAAATCTGCTAGTTTGAAGCGCTACTTTTGTTAAGCTGTAAACGTTGCAGTATAGGAACACAAAGCCAGCAATCAAACTTTGTAGTTGGTCGCTTATTTGCCGAGGATAATTCGAAAGAAGGCGAGTAGAGAAAGTGTTAAAAGGCATACCATTACAGAGCAATCTTTGGATGGTCCAGTAAGCAGACAAAACAGATTCAGGAATGTGGCATCGCCTGCTGGAAACTTCCACTACAAGACTTGCAGCGCCGAAGGGGTGAAGGGAAAAACAAAGAAAATAAAAACGGGGGAACATCACAAGAAAGAAAGAAAAAAATAAGAACGAGAACCTAAAGAGAAAAGAGAGAAAATTCAATTTCTGTGCAAAACGTCGAGTTGTGCTTATCCTACACTTTAGACAGGCCAGGACTTGCTTGCTTGCTTGCTTGCTTGCTTGTGTGCGTGTTTGTGTATGTGTATGTGCGTGCCTGAGGGAGTTCGGGTAGACAGAGGTAGCAGGAAGGGATGGCAGAAGAGACACCTTTCCATACCCACGTGTCGATATGATATACCCACCCATTCCTGAAGATGCTATACAGGGTGTCTAAACGACTACTTCTCAGAAATCCGCTACTCAGGTTCAATGTCGATTCCTTTAATGTGCATTTACTCGCTCTTAGCGATAGATTTTTAATTTTAAGTATTCAGATAATTTAGGCCTAAGCTACTCTTGCGATATCTTGAGTGGCCTTCATTTTTTACCACAAATATCAGTACAAGGCCCTGAGCATGCTGAGGTAATCGAAGAGCAACACGTTTTTGAAGCTGTTTATATTGCAACAAAGACCGCAAAATGCGAAATCGTATAGCTTTTCTAACACTTTATTTTCCTCTAAGCTTTACGTGCACCTGTATGTGGCTCCAGGATGATGCTCTAGTTTTTTTTGGCTCGCTTCAGAAGAAGCCATGGCCAGCAGTGCTGCCTATGAATTGTGCAAAGTTTTAATTTCTAGTAAATAATCTATAAATGCACATTTTTAAAAACAAATTTCCAAGTAGAGTTGCATTCCCATTATATATGTTAGACTAATTTAAATTCTGCATCACATACAAAATCAAATAACTGTAATATATAATAACGTATAATGTCGTTCAGCTTAACTTCAATTATTCACGCACCTACGCACGCATACCCTCTGAGAAAGATTCCATGACTCACCACTGTAGCAGCCGACAGCAGATTCATCAAAGACGAGGTATTGGAGACGGCAACAAAAGTGTCGCAAAGAGAGACAGGGGAGGGGGTTTTTTAGAGGGAGGTGAGAGAAAAGCAATTAAAGCGTAAATGCAAGGGAGAGAGGCAAAGAGGGTGGAGAGAAGGTTGGGCAATACAAAGAAAGAAGGGAAAGAAAGCACATCTGCAGCTAACGTAATAATAGGATGAAGGTTTTGCTAATTTAAAAATGCGAAAGATTGATCAAAAGCACTTATGGCTTCTAAACCCACATAAACTATCAATGACTATTTCACAAAGGCGATAAATTATCATATACGATATATCTGGTCATTTTGTTTAGTCAGTGTCGCCAACTATATCCCATAAATGACTGAAAAACAATTTATTACACAATAGATTACGAATAAATACGGGCTCCATTCCAATTTGACAACTGTGTTTTTAATGCTTGTTCCTTTAATGATTAATGTATTTTTCCAGTAGAGAGGATATTTGTTAATGTTAAAAATAAAGCGAGCTTTACTTCAGATTATAAACTGGTTTTCTGTTGTAACAAGAAAAGATCCAAATACATGTCATTCTTGGGTTTCGTTTTCGTCGTTTGGCAGTGCTGAGTAAGTCAAACAACACTAATGGAAATGAATATTTTAGGTTAAGTTTTGCTAAACTTAACATTTTCTGGTCAAATCTTTGCATATAGTATTTAAATTTATATTTTGTTCGTGAAAAAGTCCAAATATCATTCTTCAGACGTCTTATGATGTTACTTCTGACTATTCCACTCATACGTAGCTTCGCTGACATCAACCAATTATATACTTAAGAATTTAAAATTTCAACAAATCACAGCATACATTCGCGAAATAATTATTACATTTTATTATAACCCCCTTTGAATTTTAATAATCACGTTCTCTTAGGATCTAGCTACAGATGCGCAATAGCTTACGTAATTTGACGTAACAGAGCCGCTATTCAAATGTCAAAAATGGCTGACACTCGCTTTGGTGAACCATCTAAAGCTAAAATAGAGTAACTAATTCGAAGAATGAAAAGTCAGAAATTACAATATAACAAGAAATACGTACGCCTGCTTCACGTTTCTTGCAAGAGGTTATTAATTACTATAAAATATTTAAATAACATTTCATAGGCTATAATTCGACAACCACTTGTGGTAGTTCTTGCGATAATCCTGACAATACCTTTCTGTATCAGTGAGTATCGCAATACGACTTAAATATTGCCAAAATGTCGTTATTTCTGAGAGACAAAAGTGGAATATTAAGGGATGTTTTCTTGTATTTGTTTTCCCAACTCTTCTAGAGTTGCGCATGACAGTTCATTTCATGTGTAGATCACAACAAAGGGGAAGTATGGGATACTATACACTTAAACCATTTTCTGGGAGCAACTGCCGCGTACACCCCCCCCCCCGGGGGGGGGAGCGGAAAAGATGGGGGACTGCAAAGAAGCTACATGAAATATGAATCTACCCCAAAGGAAAACGAAAAGGAACAAAGTAAAGCAAGGCAGAACGGAGCTCCAGAATTAATATTGCACACGTTATTTTAATTAATTTTAAGTAGTTGAGACCTCTGAACTACCGTCATACTTGCTTAACATCTCTTGCTTCAGCAAATAGGCAACTTTCTGGTCCGACTTAGGGTAAAAATGCTAATATCTGTCCCCAGAGACATCGCACTTTGTTGTTGAAGAAGATGAAGTGCATTAACTTCATGCTGTAACTAGTACAATAAAATATTGTGTATATTTTACTGTTTTATTCATTCATGATTACTGCACGGCCTGTAAGTTCAGATTTCATATTGACAATCGAATCGAAGCAATTTTAAGCCAAATAGATACTGTAAACGAAGTTCGCGATCATATTGCATAATAAGGGCGATATTACAACGCCGATACTTCAACTGCTCACGCCTAGCACACGGCCACCACATGGTCAAGGGGCCTAACACCTTCCTCCTTCTTCAAACCCTGGCGGAAATAGTACGAATGGATTGTAAGGACGTTAAGTACCAAAGGTAGATTTTGGTATTTAAAGCGTGAATTCCTAGGATACCTAGGCCGAAATGTTTTCCCCTTCTTTAAGTCCAGAACCTCAATACTTCAGAGGAACACTTTAGAAAACATTTCTAATTAAGAAAGAAGAATGATAGCTCATTAATCTCAAGAAGGAAGAAATGAATACATTTGGCAAATTCAGCCAAATTTCGCACAGTAATAGGAGCTGAACAAATAGAGGTCAACAAGTATAGGATATCAGCTGATGGATGCTGATCTGTAAGAAACTAGGAGAGAAAACAAGATGGAAGGGAAGAAGACAAAAACGCAGAGACACTCCACTTAAAATGTCTTCAGCGGAGTAAGAAGTCTATTCCCAAATCGGTGTAACATGGAAGCTTCTGGTAAACACTCGAAGGTCTGCCTTTCCAGTGAGCTCCCCATTTTGGACAAAAAAAAAGCTCTATCGAAGGGGTGAAGGGGAAGTTTCCTCTCCAATCGCCATCCATCCATCCATCCCTGCAAAGCACAAGAGTTATTGATAACGGCCGTGTTTGGTGTGATGAAGAGTGGCTTTGGAGTGGCCAGCTCCGAGCAAGAGTGCCACTGAATGTGGATGATGGTAAAAACAATACTACCAGTCCAATGTTATCATGCCGATGAAATTGTACACCTTGTTTTGACGGCTAACGCTTTCCGGACTCAAAAGGGCAGGTGTTGTGTTAAAGAGTCGAGGGGAACGAAAATCGCTAAATCATGATTAAAAAGGGGAGATACATAGAACCAACATGCCGAAAGATATTACCCGTGATGAAAACGTTTTTCAGTAGTGCTTAGAAAATTTGTACGTACAGAAATATAGACACATATGCTTCACAGCAAACTGAAATAGGATTTTGTGAGTAAGTTGGCAATTAACCGCGCATATACGGGGTTTTAGGATAGTATAATGAGCAACATATATTAATTTACTTTACTTCCAGAGTAATCATTTTAGCTAATAAGAGTAGTAAAAGCCTATGCTTAAATTCAGGTCTTGTTTTCTCCAAGGCTACTGACCCCAGACTACCTTGGGCTAGCACAGGCATGGGGAGCAGGGGTGACAGTAGTGCAATCGAGTATTTACCCTATCCACTTAATGGCACAGTATGAAGGACTCACCGGTTCTCTGAGGTAGACAAACAATAGGTGTGGCCTGGTAGCTGTGAAGCAGTTGAAGGGGAGAAGTGACACAATGTGCCGGTTCTCCATATCTATGAGCTACCAAATCGAAGTTGAAGCGAACGGCCTATACTGAGGTCTATAGTGGTCTATACTATGATATACTTAATAGAAGTGAGAAAATTGGGGATAGAGGAAAGAGAAAAATAGAGATTTTCGAAATTAATTGGGGCTAAAATCGTTAAAATTCTAGAAAAGTTATACAATGCCACTAAAAGTGACACAAGCATATTGGAAGAGTAACTTCTCCCAGACTATCAAAGTAAGCTGCTTTGTATCGACCTTGAGAAAGAGCGGAGAGATCAATTTTTAAAGTCTTCGATTTTATAGAGGAAGAAAAGATATAATTAAGAAGAAAGTACATATTTCAGTAACAAGAAGCAAGAGATTTGTTGTAAAGTGGGATTTCGTTTGGATTGCACGGATAGATGGATATGCTTCTCACAAATCAAGCCACTCGGCAGCGCATGCGCCTGGCGTTCCGTCTCTTATAAGGAGCCATTGTCACATATCTTGACATTCTATCCCAAAGAGTCCAGAAACACCATTTCCGCTCGTTTATCCAAACTATACGTGGGTTTTGTGTTTTACTTTCTCTACTGGTAAAAAAAGGAAGTATTATATTCCACCCAAAAATTCGATGTCGAGATTTCACTGGAAATATAGGTTTTGAGACCCCCTGAATCCAAAGAAAGCATTTTTAGAAAAAGGTCCGTATGTATGTGTGTCAGTCTGTGGACAGCATAATTCAAAAACTAAAACTCGGTTAAAAACCAAAGTTAGTATTTACGTTTAATTTATTTTAAGGATGCAATACGAACATTTTTAAGAAAATTCTTCCACTTTAAAACTAACGTTTACCCACAAAATTGTTCAAAAACTTATTTTCTCAAAAACCTCTGTAGTGATTTTGATTAAAATGCCGTATCATTAAGCTGTTTTATGCAAAAAGAATCGTATATTTTAAATTTTCTGGCAATAGCCAGATGACTTTTGCGGAACTGGTAAATCGTAAGAGATAGACCAAATCTTACTGTAGAAAAAATATAGATATCTTTAAAAGACGCAAGTTATGTATAAATGCATTTCTATGTTCGGAAGTTTTCCTTATTTGTGTGAATTTTGCAATACATAAACTTTTCACAAATAGAAAGTCGTTAATCACTTGTTTATCACTTGGCTGTGCAAAGAGAACGGAACTTTTAAATCTTCAGATAGTGACTATTGCTTAAAGCCCTTTGTATGCCCATATTCCTCTTGCACTTACAGGGAAGTAAGTACTAATAGATTTCTGCAAATGTTTATCTCGACTAGCATAAAGAGAATGTAATAAAAGTTTGTAAGAATGTTATTACATGAGTAGAGAAAGTGGTGTGACTGCAGAAAATCAGAATTTTTGTTCTCATTGCGTGCAGAGAATGAAAGTTAATATGAGGCAAGTTATGCAGTGCAGAAATAGAGGTTAGGGATAATGTAGATCTGTGCTGAAACTCACCTGTGGCCGGCCGGTTTGCTCTTTCCATTTGATCATGCCCTGTATTGACTTATAAGGATGAAGCAGATACTGTTGTTGATGGCATAATACGTAGAATTTGGATAAGCCACCCCTTTTGATCATAGGATTGAGTGAGATAGGACGGGGTATTTGGAAGCTTTACGACGTAGCGGTTTATTGAGATGCCCTTTGCGTGACAAAAGGACATTCTGGGACCCGGTGTTTTTTAAGGAAGTGCTACAATGAGCTGCTATTACTAGAGTTCCCCACTAATTTACTCTCGCCAAAACTGGAACCCCGGAAAGCTGTTATAGCCTGGCAACCACGTCAACAAATTCTCAGGGCTGGCAACTTGCTTACCTTGGCAATTTTACGACCTTTGCAAACACACATTAAAGCTCCTTACATGAAACACTGCTCTGGGTTCTACAAAAGGTGAAACATTAGCAAAGAAAAACATTTGATGTGTTGCACTCACATGACTTACTCTACTCACGTGTACTAACAGTTCTTACAAACTCTGATTTCTATATCTTCTTCTTGTTAGTTGGCAAACATGTACAGAAATTGCTTGTTTTCTTGCATGGGCAACGGGAATACAGTAGGCTTTGAGCGATAGTCAAATTTTTTAAAACTGTGTCTCTGCATAGATGAATAAGTTCCCGTGATGTTTTTCATTCTTATATCTCCGAAACTCTCACGTGAGCAATCACGTGACCAACAATAGAGTGCGGCATAAAACAAAGGGACTTATCTAGCAGCTTCTCGAAGCTTCGAGCTACGTCATTTCCCGTGCGCGTGTGTATGTGTGCGGAATCTCAAAAGGTCGCAGTGACGTCACCCGCAGTACGAACGAGGCTTGCGTGAAGCTCAGGCTACCACCCGATTGCGTCATCTATGGAACAGTTGATCGAGGCGTGAATATGACATTTCCGTTTGGAGGAAATGCACAAGGAAAAGAGATCCATTGAATTGTCACTCATTATTGAAAATAAAGACGCATATCAAAACTACCTGCACAATATGATAATACGTTACATAAATAATAAATCACATATCAATATAATAAAGTTTAACTATCTAACCATGTCAATAGCTGCTATTGTCAAATTTTAAATATGATTATTGCCAAACTTAATTCCACTGAAATTGAATATTTACATGTAAATGGAACGTTCTATTCTCATTGGTATTTTGATTTTTAATCGCCCATTGACTAACCTATATATTATTATAACTGTCAATCATATTAAAAGAGTAGTAATATTAATATGTTGTTTGCCCCGGAGAAGCTGGAAGACTTATTTTTCAATATCACTTGTATAAAGTACTCACCAATGTATCCACTTACCTAACATAATATTTATTAATGATGGAATCTATAAATTTTAACTTATCATAGGGACATATACATATATTTATGAACTATCTCAACTGCTTTGAGTATTTTTAGTTTTTTTCTCTTTTTTTCAGTTTCAATTATGTTCATTGAGAGAATGTGGGTATAAAGGACCCGGCTTACAAGCTACAATTAACATTAAATTACAATTATAAATATTTACAAAGTTTACAGTTTTTACTTGTAGATTTGTCCTTTAGATTGGCACCGGTATCACCATTTTACGAAATAGGTTATGGATTCTTGAATAACTTTAGTGAACAATTAACCATTTCTTAAATCACATAAAATTGCACACTATATATAAAAATAGTAATTTTAATTTAATAGTTCAACTATAACAAGTAAAACTTACGAAATCCAGGCGAAAAACTGTTCAATTACTCGAAAGAAACCGTTAAAAAGTGCAGTTAAAAGCATATGTTATAACAGAAAAACTACTGAAAAATGAATGTTGATTCATTTACAATATTTACAAATAAACACAATCACTGAAGCAGCATACACCGCCATTAATTCACCTTCAATTAAACAAACCTAGCACGTGTTCCCCCATAACATCCCACACTGGTAGCCATGTTTGTTAAAGTGCCGGTTCACCGCGATCAGCTGATCGACCTGCCTCAAGGCCTTGATAGTGTCGACCTCGCAGTACACAAAAGACTCGTGGCAGCAGCAGTTACAATATGTATTGAAATTTATATTATCAATAATAATTATAGAGAATAGGCTTTGTAAAAAATAATATATTATATTTCACTTAGAGTCGTAAGAGTCATAATGAATTTTATGTTTCTTCAATCAACTTAAGGACTGTAAAATCTCGATGTCGGACTTGTACGTTGAATACTTCCAATAACTCTTATAATAATAGTAGCAAGAGTAAATATAGTCAGTTTTATAATAGGTAGAGCTCGGTGACTTGTTTAATTAGTTTATTCCAACCCTCATACACGACGGGATTGCGGCCATTGACGGAAATCATTGAAATTACAGTATCATAAAATTCATTTCGCCAGGCTTCATTTCAAAAATTGTTCTCATATGTAGACTGAAACACACAAACACCTAAACTACCCCTTGACGTCAGCAGCGGACTGACGTCATAACATTTAGAGAGGAACACTGAGTGCACGCCCTCGTCTGGCTTAATATATGGTATGTTGTGTGTCGAAAGCCTCTGTGACATATCCGAAATAACACAGGGCACATGAAAGTTCTCCTATTCAACAAATATGAGAAGCATACAAACCGACTGTTGCAGAGAACTTCAATTGAATTGCTTTTTACTTTAAGTACTTACAATAAATAGAGGAAGTATTGTATTTTATCCAAGAATTCCATGTCGACTTCAAAGGAAATGTGATTTGAGGCCCCCTGAATGTGTGTGTATGTGTGTGTGTGTGTATGCGTGTGTCTGTGAACAGCGTTAAAGTCCGTTAAAAAACAAAGTTTGTCTTTTTCTTTATATCTTTCTGTTTACTATCTTTCAAGGATACGAGACAAGTTCCTCCACCATAAACTACCCTTCACATGCAACATTTTTCGAAAATTTTAATTTTCTCGAAAATAACTAACCATTTAGATTAAAATGCCACATGTTTAAGATGTTTTTTATTGTAAATGAAATAGAAATTTTGAATTTTCTGACCATAGCCCACATAGTTTCGTTTACTCTTGACTTTTACATAACTGGTAAACCGTAAGAGATAGACCGAGCTTTACCCTACAGAAATGTAGAGGAGTGAACTATTTCGGAGATATTCTTCGTTATTTGTGAGTTTTGGAATACTTAAACTCTCCTCACACGGAAGATCATTATTCATTTGTTTATATGTTAGCCGCGCAAAGAGAACGGAAGCTCAAAACTTTAAAGCATATAAGTATCGCTCAAAGCCTACTGTATTCTCATATTCCCCTTGCACCTACAAGAACATAAGCAACGACAAAATTTCTGCAAATGTTTATCTCAACTACACGAAGATAGAACAATAAGTGCTTGTAAGCGTAGTTAATACAAGGGTATAGGAAGTCATGTGAGGGCAACACATAAAAAAGGTTGATGAAAGTGTCTCTTATCTATCTTCCAACATCATAATTGAAGATCCAAAAATTGGAAAAATATCAAGAAGGAAGAAAATTTAACAACTTTCAATTTAATTATACACATTTATTACTTATATTGGCCAAATATTTTTATCGATTCGCCATTTTTTAAAGACTATGGAAATGTGGAAGTCACGGGTGCTTCGGGAAAGAATTTTTGGATATGTGTTCTTTGAGGATGTTGCTCAAAATTATATATTAATAGCTGAATAATAGAGCTGTGCGCGTACAACAGGTCGCCACTGAATGCACGAATGCTTCCGTTGATGCCTTCGCCGCAGCTCCGGGAGGCATTCTACTGGCCTTTCAAGGTGGTCCAGCAGGAGTACTTTTACATGCCAGTAAATCTACTTTATGTGAATTCTGTAGCTTTTTGCTGTTTTTTGCATGGTCAATCCTAGATAGTTGAATGTATTTATAGTCTTGAGGGTTGTCGATCCTAGATTTATCCTGTCTCTTGTAGCCTCTCGGCCGCCTTTTCGAAATGTCACTTTCACTGTTTTCTCTGTGTTGATTTTCATCTTGTTATCCTTTGCCCATCTGTCTAGATTAATTATCTACCGCTTTTTGTACTATACGGAGGGAACTCGATCCAATGACCATGTCATCAACGTGTATCTCCAAATCCTCTGTTCCTTGCTTAGTTGCCTTTACCACATCACACATCGCAATGTTAAGTTTTTATCAAACTATGTTAACGTTAAAATGTACAATTAAAAATCTTACAAATTCGTATGTGTGTTAAGATTTTGAAACGAATGCATTATCCTTTATCGAGACTTTTTTGAATCTACAAATAAAAATTTCAGTTATTTCCAGAGAGGCAGTTCGAGTCGAGTTACTATTCCCCCACCCGAGTGTCTTTACCGCAGTACCTAGCCGTTATACGGCTTAACCTGCGCGATGGTTTCGATTAGGTCTCAACAGGGATATGTGTTACACTGGGAAACAGTGGAACAGGGGTATTTCACTTATTTTAGATTTCTTTTCCGGTTTTGTTGCTTTTCCACTGGTACATATTCGGAATGCTCAGCGTTTAAGGACACAACATTGTGGTGATTCATTTAAAACATGAACATCTTTAGTTAGTTTGCTCAATATATTGTTTTTCGGCTTCTTAATTACACATTATACTTCGGAAGTTGACAAAAACATATAAAATTGTATAATTCAGGTAAGAAGTTCATTTTATACATAGTCCGCTATCTAGCGTTGCGTTGTTTAACTTCATTTAGTTTAGGTTGTTAACCTGCCGCCTAGCCTGAACAGGTTGTGACGATCTCAGAAATTTCGAAACTTTGCGGAAGAGAATTAAATGTTTTAAGGTTTGGTGAAATGGAGGAATCAATCATATTTCTGAAGTATCCAAATATTCATTATTTGTGCTGTTTAAACTTAAATTATAATGGAGAAAGAAGTGAGGAAGTTAATACACGTCTAATTAATGATTAAGTAATTATCCTTGCATTTCCAATACGTTCATTCTTTATTTCAATGTGTGGCTGAGCTCAAATGCTTTGTGCAAGGCTAATGGCTCAGGCTACCTGTGTTCGCCAGACCGATTATGAAGTATGAGAACCTGGTAGTAAGACGGATGGTCTATAGTGACGGGCATTGTTCATTACTCCACTCAGCAACGACCATGCAGAAAATGTCAGGTAGTAAACTAAAGTCGGCGAGAGCCAACCTGGCGCTTGACAGCTAGCTGATTCACTCACCCGCGAACGAGGCCAGTGCTAACTTGTCCAATCGTGTTACAAACACATCGGGCAACGGTTAGTTCATTGGACGAGATAACGCTAGCCTCGTTCGCAGGTGATTGAATCAGCCTACTGTCACGTGTCAGGTTAATTCTCGCCGACTGTACGTGATGCCTTTGTCGGAAAGCTCTAAAACGAGAAAAAGCAATGAACACACTGAAGTGGATACATATTGAGACATCGGGCTCGACGCACAACAAAGGACGGATGGGGCCAAGCTACTTCACAGCACGTGCCGTGCCGTGCCGGCGAACGGACAAAACGTTCAAAGTGAGATTGCCTCGTGCGACTGCTGTGTGTACATGACTATCAACAATCGAAGCGACAGAAGCAAAAGGGGGTTTCGGGAACGTTCGGGAGACTTCTAGCTGTGCCATTTCCGGTGCGCGAAGGTACACGTATAACTCGGGAAAGGTCCATTTCACGAGCAGAGAAGTGATTTTTAGAGTTGAGTTACAGACATGAGTCGGTCAGTATGTCAGTGAATGCGAGATAGGTGTGTGTGTGTGTGTGTGTGTGTGTGTGTGTGTGTGTGTGTGTGTGTGTGTGTGTGTGTGTGTGTGTGTGTGTGTGTGTGTGTGTGTGTGTGTGTGTGTGTCGAGCGTCGTGAGTGATTCTAACGTCGTAATTAGGGTTTGAGAGACAGGGGAAGTGAAGAAAGACACCGAAAGGACTGAGCAATGTTATGAGAAGAACAGTTGTGAGTTGTGATAGCCTTAACGACAGTAGATTGTGTTTACGACGAGAATAAAACTGATTTTCTGGTAACATTTTATAAAAAAAAAAAAAAAATAAAGTGATAGAAAAGTTACCCGACTAGAGTTTGTTATTTGTTACATTGGTGTCAGGAGTGGGATTCGTCGTATTAAAATGCCAATTTTTAAAACATCTGTGTTTATACCCGTAACATCCTGTAAAAATGTGTTGAAATGAACAAAATGAACGTTTAAAGGACTTTGAACATTTGTAGAAATAAGAGTTTATCTCGATCACAGTAAGGTAAATAAATACAAGTAGAAGCATTTTAAGAACAGGTTATGAAGAATGCTCACAGAAAGTCACGTGAATGGAATTTTTCTGGTTTTATAGAGTAGTTATGTGGGTTCCCTAACCCTTCGAAAGCGTTTAATTCCACACAGGTTTAGTAAACAGCTTAGTCGCACCGAAATAACACACCATTGAATTTGTTTTAGTTTCATTTAGTAACGAATTCAAAGCTGGACTGGAACCACAGCTGTAATCCACGTCGATGTGCTGTGAGCGACTACAGTGTAGTCAATTGTGTGGAAATCACAGGTGGATGAGCCTACGGCGGGCGGGGTTGAACGACCTACGTCGCGATGGTGCAGGTGTGAGGGGGTTGAAGGGCCACGCGACTGACTCGTACCACATGCACCACTGCATCCCGCATACTACCCAGTGCTTTGTTCTCTCTCCGGTAACGCTACATCCACAAAGTACAGTGACACCCAAATTACTGTCCTCAAACTGATTGTGTGCAACCAACTGTCGGAATTGCCCCTACATCTTGGAGAACAGTAGGGGGCGGAGGTGTGCCGTATTGACGCCAACATTCCACTCCGGAGGGGCGTTGTCTCTGCATGCGTGTATGGCATACCAAATTCACATTTTACTACCCATTAATTATATTGCACACAAGATATTATCACATGATTTTCTCATCCCATTCCTCAACGTACTATTCTCAAACGCCTATTCTATTTAATCAATATAAATATTTGTAGCAGTTGTTTCGTGATGTATTTCTTTGTAGATAATAGAATAGAGAGATCAATTAGCCTTAAGCGATCATCAAATTATTCACCTCCTAATTAGTGGTGTTGTCATTTGCCAACAAGATCTTTAGTCAAAGTTTTGGAATATTTTAACTGTGTTTTTGTTATTTTCATATTATACTGACATTTAACAATAAAATAGATTTACTGGTAGCAATTTATGTCAGTCATATTGCAGTTATTTTCTCCTTTATCTTTTTCAAAAATAGCAGTTGTCTAATATAGTCACTGATTATTTTACGTGGGCCCACCCCATCCTTTACAACAGTCACCTTTGATGCAGTCACTGGGATTAAACTCCGATGTTCTACTTTAAATGGATCATCACTACATTTCGTCTGGTCTTCAACAATCATGCCTATTTGAATTACCTCAAGGTGCCTGTGACAGCGATACGCAAACTGCTTCAGGAATCAGAAGCAGAGTGGCATAGGTAGCAAAATAATTCATGCAGTAGAGTGTGAAAAGCTGGTTGCTGTGTAGTGGCTTTGAAATTCCCTCTTAGGACAGCGAGATAAAAATGACAAGTCCTTCCTATTTCTTGTAAACGATCAACCCCACACAAAAACGTATTTAACAAATTTTATGCTTTAACGAAATACGCAGTTTTTGTGTATTAAGACTATCTGTAAGGTTTACCAGTTAAGAAAGTCATTCTTAATGAACACGACTTCAGACTATTCCTAGAAAATTCAACATATACATTTGAATTGTCTTAAAAATACTTTAAACATATATGTATTATTTTAATAAGAAAAGAAAATCAACATTTTTGAAAAATGTTTCATGTAAATGTAGTTTATAACTCGTTTTTGAATTATGCTCAAAGGCAGACAAACACACGCACACACACACGCGCGCGCGAGGGATTTTGCTAGAGATATTTTTATTTGGGCTCAAAGGATCTCAAAACAGGTATGTCTAATGCAACCTGGGTATCCAATTACCGGATAGAAACAATACTTCCTCTATTTTCTTGAAGTTTGTAGTAGAGAAAGTAAATAGTGTGAGTATTCATTAACTGAGATAAATATAAGGCCATAAAATATTATTTTTAGCATAACTTTTATAACTTTAAGATATACAAGTTCACAGGCCAAAGGCACAAAAACTGTTTTATTTGTCATAAAAGTACGAGTATATTAAACACATATTTTAATCAAAACCATTAAGAGCTATTTTTCAGAAAGCAAAAAATTGTTTTCTATGTATAGATGAACCTAAGTTGGGCATTTGTTTTTTAATAACCGTTGGGACACAGAGGTTCCTTTGTTAAGTTAGATGTCATTCAACCCAGTAGATTCAAAGCATCCAGAAAGTTTTGAGTTCACTAGCGATAGCTCTTATTATGTTTACACTGGGCGAGCGCGCGCCTTATCTTGTTTAGTGTTCCGACTGCCCGGCGCCAACCTCCCGTAAACTTGGGCATAGCCACTGTCACAGTAAATTAGCTCTTACGTAATATGTAACGGAATTCATATTCATCATCGTTATCTTTGTAGTAATTGTCTTGTGCCGGTTTCCGTTATGTTAATGGCATGTTCCTAAAAGGCAATGATAATGGAGAAACCAAATCCTGAAAGTTTAATAGCCCACATTCTGTAACTGAGAATTTATCCGGCTCATTATACTCAGGTGTATCTGAAATTTAGCAAAGATAACTATGCTCCCGCTTGCAAATTTGCTATCATAATATTCGTTGTTAAAATTAAGACGGAAGCGCACGAAAGGGTTTAGCAGCATGGAATGCAGAACGGTTTTCGCCTATACAGCAGACCACAAGCATGTCCGTATACAATACTATGCAAAGCTTGGAAGCGGATAATCAATATGGCGGGTACTAGGTGCGTATGCCGGCAGTATTACACGCTTCCTCGTCGGTGAAAACATTTCTGTTATTTTAATATAAATTCTTAACAGATTCCTACTTGTGGAAATATGTCCCGTGTTCCATTCCTGCCTCAACGTCTAGCATTTCTCCTATAATAATACCTGAAGGAGGCGAATGGGGGGCGAGAAAGGTAGAAAAACTCGGAGGCAAGAATTTCACCCCCTCTTCCAAAACGCTGACGAAATGAAAACAGAGTGATGTATGGCAGCCAGTATATAAACATGGATACCAACATTTCGAAACCTCGCCGGAATTTTGGGGTGGAAAAAAAACTACCAAATTTATCGTTTTATCCTCTTTTCTTCTCCTTTCTGCATTTAACAGGTACAATATAATACCCATACAACAACAAACTGCTGCGACTACACAATGAGCAATCCAGAAAATAAGCCAAACTAATATTTACCACTCAGAGCTGCCTCTGTTGAGATTTTTATCGTTTCGAAATTATCGATTTCATTTTATCACATCAACAGCAACTTTGGAAATGATAGCTTAATTCTATAATCCTTTTCTTTAATGTCCTTTAATGTGGTAGCTTATATCAGACGATGTATGAATTGTGCTCAAAAGAACCCGATGTCCATAGAACTTGAAGTTGAGCGACACTCGTCCTCTCAAGGTAAGGGCAAACCACGGAAAAATCGTTACCGGAGAACCAAGATTCGAACTCGGAACCTTTTGAATGTGAGGTACAAACGCTACCCCCTCACCACAAGGGTGGGCTTGTATAATCTTGTTTAGCGTCAACTTTCATCTCTTTGATTTTTTATTGGAAGTTAAAATGTCATTCAAGTCACAGTTATAATTTCTATGTCTTTATTTCGTAGCAATTTATAATTAACTAGCGGATCCGACAGACGTCCCGTTCAAACGTTGTATATCCCAAAATTTTACAATTGTGTGAATGAACTAAAGTGTCGCTGTGGAATAAACACAAATGAAAATATCGCTGATACCGCGAATTTCGCTTCTGCTGTGGGTTAGAAGTCGCAATTGCGATTTCTCTGAACCGGGAAGATGGCCATGTTTGTGGAAGTTACGTGGTTATATCACTGTATAAGAAAACGTATTGAAGTGTGGGAGAGTGGGTGGGTGGGTTCCAGGTTGTACCTACAATGCACAACATCACAACACCTCAGTAATTACTTTATTCTCTTCAATCTGAATAACGTAATTCAGCTTATATTATAAACAGTGAATCATAAGCATCATAAGAACGCACACTCGTTTCGCTCACGTGATTCGTTATGATCAGTAGGTGCTAATTAAACGCAAGGGAGCCATTAGAGTAGTTGTGCTTTACTTGGGCGGGAAATGCTGCATTATGCAAGAAAACCGCTTATTTATCTACTTTTATCATTATATCCACTTTGCTTTTATAATTTTTGTATCATTTGTTGTAGAATGTTGGTTCCCTAGCACAATTTGCACAGTGTATACTGTTTAATTATACTTTAAAAGCGTACTTCAATAAATTTAATATATTAAATGTATAGATTAAGCGGATTGTTATAGAAGGCATGTGTATACATCATTGGAATTCATGATAAATCATATAAAATACTCACTTCAATGCTGTACCTTACAAATTTGCACAATCTATAATGTTAAAATATAGATATAATAACCTTTGCGCACTTTTAATGTAATATTAATGCAAGGCTGTGACAAAAACGTCCTAGAATCCTATCGCAGAACAAAATACCGGAAAGTCTAAAACGCGATCGCAGCGCTCCTTGACGGATTTAATTGTGAACCTAAACCAACCAAAGATCAACAACACAAATTAATAAATTAAAAAGAACATATTCAATAGGGTTAAACTGTGAATCTAAACTATTCTCAAATTATCTTGATGACACACGAAATGTGAACATCGGATCAGCCGTTTACGAGTTCAGTCATAAGCGCCTCTCATGGAAGTGATACTTTATTTTTAAACTTTTATTCAGAGATTCCCTGAAGTTTTCACCTCTATTCATAATATCACATATAAATGCATTTATGCGCACAGGAGACATCGACCGAAAGTTTATACATTTTCTTATTCTTCTTTGCAGGATTTACTCCTTAAGGATTAGCAAGCCAATGTCTTGGGGCATAGCCTGTCGAAGGGCACATCAAGGATGGTGGTCAACCCAATAATATCTGGTATGGCGGTGGAGAAAAAAGATCTGTGTTACACTCACATGACTTTCTTTACTGTTGTACTCCCAATCTTACCACCTCTTATTCCTATATCTTGTTCGTGTTGCGATAGTCAAATCTTTTAAAGCTTTGAGATTCCGTTCTCTTTGCACACTTAACATATAAAAAATGAACAACAATGTTCCATTTCACGAAAGTTTTGTTTTCCGAAGCTCACACACATAACAAGGAATATCTCCGAAATGGCTTACCCTACAAGAAAATTTATTTGCACATAAATTGTCTATTTTAGCAAGATGTACATTTTTTGCATAGTATAATTTGGTCTATCTCTAACGGTTTACCAGTTATGCAAAAATCGTCCAGAGTAAATACGACTACAGGGGCTATAGCTAGAAAATTCAAGATATGCATTTCATTTGTCATAAAAATATCTCAAACATATGACATTTTAATCAAAATCGTTAGTCATTTTGAAGAAAATAAAACTTTTCGAAAAATTTTCCATGTAAAGGGTAGTTTAGGATGGGGCTGTTTTCTTCAAAATCTCCGTGTCGCATCCTTGAAAGACATTAAACTTAAACAGCAACTTTGGTTTGTAAGCGACTTTTCGTTTTTGAGTTATGTTGTCCATTGACTGACACACACACACGGACCTTTTTCTAAAAATGCTCTTTTTGGTTTCAGGGGGTCTCAAACATATTTCTGGTGAAATCTCGACATCGAGTTTTTGGGTGGAGTACAATACTTCCTTCTACTTATCAGTAGAGAAAGTAAAAAATATAGTGTAGCGTTGAAAGGGATTATATAAAATTTGAGAACCTCAAACCGTGTTCCCCTAGCAAGTGAGAAAAATTGCAAATAAACCTTCGGCCAGGTTGGTCGGCTTTGTGTTTGAACTCGTGACTTTCCTGGTTACAAATTCTATGTTAGGGAATTTAAAACTCTTCCTTGAAGCCAACTATCTTTCGTTTTATTTGTTTTTCCCTCTATACTTAATACTGATTTTCCAGATTGGTCGTTTGAAAAGTAGAAGTTTTGGTACCAGTTACTGGTGTAGAGCCCCACTTAAGCTGTTTCATAACGAACTTGTTTTTAATGAAGTTTTTAAATGAGGTGTAGGTAGGGCGATCTAGAGAAAGGGCTACATTTTGAAACATCAAACATGACAGCTGTTTCTTGCCCCCATGCTTTACAAGGACAATAGGGTTCACGGAGAAATCGATAAGTAATCAGAGTAGAGCCGGAACCCATTAAACCTGTTGGATTAAGGGCAGGAACGAGCATTTTGCTTGCTTCTGAGATTTCAGATTCGTATCTTGTAATGGCCATTAACAGTCGTTTTAAATTGCGCGAACGTAGCTCGTTGCCCAACGTGACTAGCAACGAGATTGTTTCATACTTGGCTGGTTAGGAACTAACTGTACTGTACTTGAAAGAGAGCTCGGCAAAACACACTTGTTGCACATCTATTCACTCTCTCTATGTGTGTGTGTGTTTCATGTTACTCAATGCCGATTTCAACTCTTTCATACGCTGCGCTCCTCTTAAGATTAAAAAGCGTGCGCCCTACCGTCTCTTTTATTAACTGCACACAAAGTAAATGTTCTTTTCTTATCTCGCTCCACAACGAGACATTGTTTTGCATTGTCCCTTTTATCATATCTTCCACAAGCAGAAATGTAGGTATACACTCTGTTTTTACATAAAGCGACATAGCGAAAACACGAGAGTAAATTTTCTGCACATAAAGTCATTTAAATATCGAAATACTGAATGTCCATTTTATCTGTTTTACTTTCTATAATATGTAGAGGAAGTATTGTACCCGATTACGACTACCGCTGCTACCACCACTACTAATACACACACACACACACACACACACACACACACACACACACACACACACACACACACACACACACACACACACACTACTACTACTATAAGGCGTACGATTTTAGAAGACATGAGCTGAACCAACGCGTGCACACGGTAGCTGCATTGCTGCCAAGTGATGCGCCAGAGAGCGGAAGTTACGGGGAGGGAACGAGTAAAGAAACATTTGTCATATCACAAATTGTCAGAACGTAAACTTACGCAGCAAAGGAAAATGATAACATCATAAACTATAACAGTCAATATTTACACGCACTTTCTCAGATGTCAATTCCTTAAAGTGTACAATTTAAAAATAATAGTTCTGGCCTGAGCGGAGTACTTTACCCTTAGTGTCTGTGCCACTGGTACCAGGTTTTGAAAGAGACATTGTTAATACTTCACTAAAGACAATGTAAACATGTGAATTTCTGCTTATTGTCACAGTTACACAAAGCACAAGGCCATACGTTAACCAGCGATTCTGTATGATGACTGTAACAAATCTGTCGAATACTATTATTGTCAATAAAGAACTGTTTCACCGAAATTAATTCAAATATTTGGTGAGGAATGGATATAAATGCTTTATTATTTCACTAACTTGCACATTCCTCTGTGAGGAATGCTCTTGTACATTTCTACCTTGATTTAGTCACAGTTTAATGAAAGATTTGTCATATAAATTTTATTATCTAAGGGAACTTGGAAATATTAAATTCAATCGAATTGGAATAAGACATTAGTTCACGAGTTTAATCCCAGAGAATGCAATCAAATGTGGCTGCAGTAAAGGATGGGGAGTGCCCACGTAAAATAATCAGTGAGATAGTTCGAGTGGGTGACAACGGTTACATTACACAGTTGCATTGATTTTGAAAAAAAAAAAGAAACAAAAGCACAACAATAGGGAAATAAATTGATACATTTATGATATAAATATCAACTAATAGCAATTATTGTTACATACCAATACAATACGTAAATAACAAAAAGCTGCCAAATGGCAACAGTGCGTATTAAAGGGCACGTAAAAGGAAAATTTCAGGAAAACAGCTGTCCTTTTGAGTGTCTTTAATATAATATAGGTTCACACATAAGTATAAACACACCCGTGTTAAAACGATATAGGCAGATATGTCTTCACATTATATAACACTCTCTAAGCTCACAGTACCACAAGGAGACTTATTCCCTCATGTAGACTTTTTCTCCCCTTCCGCCAGCAGTGCCTTATCTTTATCACCTCTTGACTCTTGAGGGTTGAACCAAAGTGGCTAACTAGACACCATACTGGGATATCTGTAAGACTGTCTACATCTCAAAAACTACACAGCCAACACTTGGACTTATCACTTTATCACTGAACCAGTTATTTTTCTGAAGGTCCGGTTTCACAACAAACGCTATATATAAGCAGTAACATCTGCCAGTGTGTAACTTTGTAGAAATGGCTGCAAGAAAGGGTGGAATAGACGTCTAACGTAAAACCAACAGCCTGAGGTTCAGTTGCAGCGCATGTAATGAATGTAATTTAAGTGGGTAAATTTTTAAAAACAAATAATTTTATTTATTCCTACCAGACTTAATGGATTCTAAAGATAATACTTCTGTATAGATCTTAAAGCATTTGCATGTAATGGCTTCAGGCGTGCAAGCTTAAAAGAACGAAATGCTACCCAGCGATAAAATTAAAACGCTTACGATAAAGAGGATACAAACACCTTTATGTAAAGTCCACAACTTGAGAAATGAGGAAGCATTATCAAGACTGGAAATGGCTGTTGGGAAAGAACTTTTGGAGCCTTTAGGTCAAAGTACGTTACAAATGAAGAGAAAAAAAGGAGCGAGGATAAGAGAAACCATTATAGATATAAGTGAACACAAAAGATTAATGTGGACTGGCATATAAAAAGTGCCAGGAGAGAGATGGCCATGAAAAATGAATGCTTACTGCTGCTCACAAGGAGAACCTGAGTGGGGAAGCAAAGAGGAAGTGAAGGAAACCAGGGGACTGAGGGAATAAATTGCATAAAATAGCCTTGTCGGGGAACTCAAAAGCAAAAACACGACTGGACACTTTTGATACATAAACATATCCGTATATCTTGGAACATTGCGCACAGCGTACAGGAAAAGTGAAGAGGTATTGTAGAAGAGAGGGCGGCGGGGCCCGGGTTTATGTCTCAGTAACGCCGTTGACATTTTCTCCACTCGATAACCTTGGTCTGCAGCATGTCAATAGCTAAACGCACAGAGCGGAATGACTTAGGCGGTAACGCCTTCGGGAACTCTCGGATTAAAATTATCTGAGACCGAGCGATACGAATGGGATTTTTTCGTGGTTTCCCTCAGTCACTAAAGTAAATATCGCCAAGGTTAAGACCACAATCCAAACTTCCACTTATCTAAAAAATAGTGTAAATGAAAAGTAGATGGTAATACTAAAAGCTGCACCATCTATCCACAGATAATATAAACAGACTGGATGGCTCTCATATCTATTACGTCACCACCGAAGGGTAACCAGGAAAGAGAAAGAAGTAACCGTCCTGTTTCCCCTCAATGACGGCACTGATATAATTTTTTACAAGCATTGCTCATCAATAAATTAGTATCACAAAAATGTAACTCAGAAACACAGTGAGATATCATCAGCAAATATACTAATCTGCTTTTAACATGTGATGCCAAATGATCTATCATAATCAGAAATGTCAGTGGTCAACAGCAACAATTTGGAGCAACCCCCCTAAAGTTTGCATACGTTTTAACATGTATTATGTATTAGATCGACAGATTCACTAATGTTGATCGAGTACTCAAGTCAAATGGAAGTATGAAAATCTGAAAGTTACGCATCATTTTTGCTTTCTCTACTAGCTCACTAACTCAGTAACTCGGTCGTTTGGCCTGTAAATCACTCGGTAGAGCACCTGTCTTTGTGCAAGGGGTCCCAGGTTCGATTCCCGACTGGCGAGTGCAAATGTTTCTCTGCCCTGATTACTCCCTGTAATTCCTGTGGTCTGGAATTGTTTAAAAAACCCAAAACCGTGCTGTAAAACGAGTTAATATCACTGACCATAGGCAACATACTCTACAGGAGAGGCCGCCGATAACACTATTGAAGTTTGAAAAAAGAATCCACTATGTCCTTATAGCAGAAATATTACATTCTGCACAAAAATTTGATGCCTAAACTTCAGCGGAAATATATGTTCAAAATAAGCTCCTTTTACTGGAAAATGCCTCGATTGAATCACCATCTGTCTATGATATTGTAACGCTGGGTACGGCGCGTATTAAAGGCGATCACGGTCAAACTTGCCCACACCACTTGCGCAAGCAAACACGTGACAACCAGAGCGGCAGAACCAAAAGGGGTTTCTCCAGGTGATTCGAGAAGTGCCAGGAGGCCGGCTTGTTTGAAGAAGTTCGCGAAAGATCCGTGTGACGTTATCCCCACTATATAAGTATGCTGCGTCGAAATGAAGGTTTAATGAGCGTCGAGCGATTGTATCGTCGGAGTTAGTGTGTGAAAGACAGAAAGTGAACTCAATGAAAGGACTGATCCAAGGCTGCAAGAAGAAAACAGTTGGGAGATGTAATATCATGAAAGACTATGCACTGTGTTGATGTCATTGGAAGAGAACTGTGTATTTGCAGCAGTTTAGAAGAAAAATAAAGCGACAGAAGAGTTACGGGACTGATTTTGTTATTTTGTCACAATGGTGTCAGAAGAGTTTCTTGAAATTGTTACAAAGTTATTATGAAAAAATATTACGGCTAGAGTTTGATCCCAGACGATGGGATGTTGGATTTTTGGTGGACAAAGCGGCATAGGGACAGTTTTTCCTCCGGGTTTCCGGTTTTCCGAAGCAGTTTATTCCACGTAAAAGATAGATAAAACATTGTATTAGATTTTCTTCATGGCATCAAATGCGATACTTATAACGTATTTATTCCACTAGTGTTTTAAATTGACGTAAGACAGAACACCTAAATACCTTTACCTTGGGAGATAAACACTTTGAAGACAAACCTTAGCATTGATATAAGTATAACAGGGCAATCGCTAGGGTAACTAACCCAATGGTATTCAACCCTTTTTCCTCCCCTACCCGAAACACAATTTTTCATTTCAGCCCAGTCTAGCCCTGGAGTTATCCTTAATTTAAATTATACGTAAAAATGTATAAAATAGATTATGATATGTATAACTTATTTAATATCACACAAAGATGGATTAAATTAAATTAAATTTACGTACCCCCTAAGAAGTTCTCGCGTACCCCTGGTTGGATATCACTGTTCTAGCCTACACTACTGACATTACAGGGTACCTATTAATCTCGAGAGGGGTTAAATAAATTTAATTGTAGATTTTGAGGTGGAATATTAAAACCATGGACGTTTTACGTTTTGACTGATGTTCACTGCAAGTTCAAACTTGCAGTAAGAAACTAAAAGGCATATATCATCACTGTCTGAAACCTCGAATACTACTGAGAACTTCACAAGTGTAGCTTGCGCGCCCACAATTGCGAAATTAACTTCCACTATTTGAATGCATTCACTTTGGTTGCCGTAAATGTCTAGATCGCAAGTTATGTGTTGAATATAGGTAGGTAAGATAAATTTAACTGGTACTTTTTAAAGGTATGAATGCATGTGTAATGCTTCCACCTAGGCATTAATTTCCCTGAGCTCTCCAAAAAGACCACACGCAACGCTTGGTCGAGCCGCTCATAAATAATCACCTTCCATTAATAGTTCGCTAATAGCAAGAGTGGGTGTTTAATAATAACCGACCAACTTAGTAAGATCAATGATACAGTTATTTTGTCTGCCCCACAGATTAGGTTCACATTCACTTAATAAACCCCCATCATGTACCTACAAGGTTTTGTTAACAAGAAATACCTTTAAAATGTGTTCATACAACTTTTTCTACACAGTACGTCACAAATTATTATTTCAAGTGCTTATTATTTTATCTTCTCCAATGTTAATTTCGATACAATTACGGCGAAGGCACCGGTTATCAAAATAACTGCTGTTAAATGACTAACATCTGTATATCTTGAATTTTCTGGGAATAGCCTGTGAACCGTTGCAAAAGAAAAATTACATATTATAATTTTGTATAGCCGGTAAACCATAAGAAATACTACAAAAGCATACTACCCAAAAATGCAAATCTCTAAAATACACAATAGCTTTAATTTATTGTTTGTTGTATCAGCCTTTGCAAATCTTATATATTTAAACGAGCAATTCTTGTATATAAATATATTCCGCAAAACTTGGAAACGGCTCTAACGATTTCTATCAAATTTTGTATTCAGATAGGGTTTTGTTTATTAAGTTTATCTATAAAAACGCGATTTCACGCATAACAGTCACAATTACTCTAAACCTTATTAGGGCCATAATTTCTCTGTTATTGGGCCATTTTCAACAAACAAGCCAGGATATTAAAGGTCTTGTCAACAGCTTTCAGAAAACCTAAAGAAAGTTGACTTAACTATCTTAGTCTACGCGTAACAGTCAGAATTATTCAAAACATTATTTTGGCCATAGTTTCTCTGTTAATGGGCCATTTTCAACAAACAAGTCAGGATATTAAAGGTCTCGTCACGGAAAATGCTCCAAAAATTAGGATGAAAATTTATATTTAGTTAACATTTTGCTTTTCAAGTTTATCTAAATAAGAAATTCTCCCAAAAAATCATGATTTAAAAAAAGGAAAAGTAAAGAAAAACCGAACGAAGCTCGGTGGCCCAGGTACTAGCTATAGACAAAGGAAATATAAGCACCCAATTCTTAGGAACTGTATAAACCCTTAATGATTTTTCAATTCATAAAATAACTGATATTACGAAGGTTAAGCAAAGAATGAAATCTAAAACCTCCACTATAATAGCAATCTCAATGGTCCCCTACGTGGATTAGGGTGTACACATACACAACGTTTATTAGAATACATTTGTGTAATGCCCTCGATTAGAAAAAAATGAACAACATTTGTGATCATGCATTCGGTCACTGATCAAAATAAAACTTGTACTTTTTGGTTCAAAATAATATCACTGGTTATCGTCAGTGACTTCGAACTCAGCTGTAGTGTACTTTGGAGAGCTTCCAAATGTTTAAGATACTAATGTTCCGTAGATTAAACGTATCTTTATATACCCTCTCCCAGTTTCAAGAAGGTTCAAAGTTCAACGCTTCCAGTTTCCAGGGAAATCTACCAAGACACGATCACAGAAGTTAAGCAATATGAGATAACGCCCGATAGGTATGCAACGCATCTAACGCACAGGTAATGCAGGCACCTAATTCTACTAGGAAAACTGCCGTAATCTACACTTGATTACGGTAGTTTTACAACTCTACCCTTGACTAATACATCATGTAATGGTAAACATAATCCTCATAAAATACGGAAAAGAAAAACCATATCCTTAGATGTTCGAAGGGCTGTTCAAAGATATGTGTGAGGGAGCAAGGGAAAGCTAAGAAGGATGACATTGTACTGTGCCGGATGGCGCGGGCCAAAGAGGCTTACGAGATTGGCAGACACGCTGCCAAAAAGAATAGGGAGTCAGATTGAGGAAACAGATGAAACTCGAGTTGTCCTTCTGCCGTCTAGAAACGAAAGAAGACATTTAATTGACTTAATGGGGAGGTAAACATTCATTAACAGTAAGTGCTAAATTTAATAAATTCATAATCTATTATTTTAAAAACCACATAACATATTACACTTAAATCTTTAGAAAACTTACACTTATGTGTGCCTAAGACCAAAGAATATTCGACCTTTTCTGAACTGTACAATTTTAATTACATTTTCTCGATAAATAAGTAAACAAAATCTATCATCACCAACAATGAATTCAGTATAATTTTTATATGAGACGTCTAACCTAACCTACGAAGACTAAAAGGTCAAATTATATCTATCTAGACTATTGCATAAATAAAATATAAATTTGCATACTATATCGCAAAGATTTGACCAAACGTCTTAAATTCTGTAAAAAAAAAATACATTACAATTAGTACAGTTCAACTTGGTGCTGCCAACTGAGGAAAACAAAATCCAGGGCCATGTATTTCGATTCTCACTTATGACAAAACCACTTGATATTGATATCACCAATAGAGACGCCTTGATAATCACCAGATTTCCCTAAAAATAGAACAGATAAAAGAGTTTTAAAATTTCAACTTTTGCCATAAACTAAAGTTATGATCTACCGAAACGCGTTCTGCTTAACAGCAGCAATAAATAAAGCATGGAGGTATTTCGACTCAAATTATATCAATTATATCAAGTCAGTTGATATTTTCTTATATAAAAGAATTTATTTATTAAGCCAATTTTTCCCACTAGTAATGTTTATTGCAATATTTGTGTGTTTACATTGATATGCATTTGCATAATTTTAATTTATATTTCTTTCTAAATCATTCCTGCCTCAAAAAGTCACAAGAATAATTATATTTGTTCAGTTACGTTCCGTAATTTTGTCTTGCAATAAAATACCATGTTGACTTTATTTGAGACGCACGAACTTAATTTATTTTAACGGAGCTAAATAAAAATATTCATCAAGGAAGATCTCAATTCAGATAGTTCTTATGCGTGCGGATACAAAAGCTTTCTCATTGCGTCTCACAGAGTTTATTAACTACTTATCTCACAGCGGAACTTTTCCAACGTAACAATTTCTAGATTTCATGGAATTAGAGCTCTCTTGGCCTCCAAATATTTCTGCAATATTACTTATTCAATCTACAGCAATCCTGGCTTCTGCGAAGTTGTCGCATCTGCTTCATCAAAATGTTGCTATGGCAACCAGTCTTATGGCATATTCTTTCTTTTACCTTTCTCGCTTCTTTGACAACGGATAACCTATTGTTGGTCTTTCATTGTTAGCGTTCGTCTTTTACTTACACTTATTTCCCACCTGTTAATTTCGCTACTTCGCATAGGAAGTAAGGGCTTGTATTCCATCCAGAAATTCTAGATGTGTTTCACTTCATTTAAAGTCAGTTGATATTTTCTGACAACTTGATCAAGTATAAATTAAAAGAGCGGGTGACAGAGTATCTGATTTATTACAATATTGTGATTTGAGTTGTTATTTTAATGTTACTATTTACATATAAGCTTTAAATATCTCTAATAATATGTTTTGCAAATCCTCTAACAGTTAATATTTCCCACAATTTCTATTTCTCTGTCAAAGGTTTAAAATGTCGTTCTAAATATTTCTTATTGTAGTGTGGGTTTTAAATTGAGTTAGATTGTAATTATTTTCCGCTTCAATTATAAGGTATGTAGCGGTTTTGAATAAAAGCCTGCGTTTGGCCTGAAACCGTTCTCTGGTAAGATCCTGCCAATCCTCTTTGTATTTGCTTCCTAAATGAAGATGGACTTGACGGCGTAATTTCGATGTTTAGCTTGGAGGGCCTCGGTCGCATAGAGAGTATCCGGTTGGGTAACCAGAGTAAGCTAGTCACCGTCAGTGTGCGTCAAAGCATCCCTGTTACCGGCGGCGACGTTATTATGATCAGACATGTCCCACTGGTAAGGCAGTCAACTGGTAGCAACCAACTTATGCTAAGATGATAATTAGCAATGTATAATACAAGAGAAACTATCTTCTTTATTACTAACTAGTTGTCCGTGGTTTCATAATTTATCCGTACAACTTTTCCTGTGCTCGTCCAGTTTCTTTGGACACATTTCAAAAATTTATTTCTACGCTTAAACAAGGAGTTAATTAAAACTGTTAAGATACTCTAAAGAACAAAGAATAAACTAAATAATAACATGAAGACACCGCGAACACACTATGCAAAAATCGTTGAACTGCCACAAGTATTACAGGAAGAAGAGTGAGTAGAGAAAACCATGTCAATATAATACGTTGTATTCGTGCTTCAAACATATAGAACATTGTGTGAATTGTTTGTTGAAGAGTGAGTAGAGAAAGAAGTTTGAAGTAGTAATACAGGAACGTGGAGAGGAGTTTAAAAGATCCTTATATCATTTAAATCAGCACTAAAAATTACAATATGGAAATAGCAAAGTCTAAGACAAAGGTAATTGTACTTAACTCTCTGTTGCATACATACTTGCAAATACAAATCGATGTGATTAAAAGAACAGCCTATTTGTGTGTCCGACACACATGCCAACATATGACTATCAATAAACTCAACTGCATGTTGGAAATACCGACTTGTGTAATTGAAGCGTTATTTGTTCGTAACATATGACTATCGGCTTCCCAAAACCTCTGTTTTGTACTTTCGTATTAGAGCTTACAAAGGAAAACTGTCTCAGTATACAAGTTCTAGGTGACACTATTCTTTATTTCGGACACCAGCCGCTGGAGCAAAATATTTCACTGTGCACAAAAAGTATCATATTCATATGATGCAATTTGCGGCAATCATTTCATTTGGGCGCTGAACGGACCTTCCACAATTTGGCTGTGCAATGTTTATCGTGATACAGGTTAACGGTGATTGCTATTATGATTTCCGGCCATGTATACCCATTCCGATCATTAACGGTTTCCAGGTTACAGCTGCGTTATAGCAGATGTCTGCCGCTTGCACCAATCCTGCCGCTGCTGCAGCACCACCGATTGAATTATGTAATATTAAACAGTTTCGCTTTGCGATTCCTGGGAACCAGTTTTGCCAACTTACACTCTCTACTCGATAGCGTAAATAAAATATTACTTCTATTGATCGCGACCCGCCTGCCAATGTTAATGGCAGTTATTTTGGCAAACCTGAAACTTTGCTAATATAGAGAGACAGGGAAATGTTTCAAGTTTAGTTTTTTATTATTTAAAAAGCATTTTTGTATTCATGAAACCGTTATAAATACACCCAAAGGATAATACTGTCACCGCGCCCGCCGCATCTAATTGCCGACAACCGCAGTGTCACCCATCGCATTATTGTCGGCACTACCGCAAAGGAGCCGAAGGAAAGAGACAGAGAATGGCCGCATTGTTGGGGCGCTTGCCGAAAGAGAGAAAAGGATAGAAGCTTCTGGAATCTTCCTCTTTGTATTCCACCGAATAACTGAACTTTCCAGAATAGTGCCTGGGAGATATAAATAGCGGTAAAGTGCGACAGGAGTCAGACGTATGTGAAGGTTGAGTAGTCGTGCCGACGGAAAGAAGAGACGTATGCGAAGCGTCGAGGAGTCACACCAGGGAGAAGGGACAGTTCTTTGTGTTACGAGTTCGGAGCCGTGCTGTTGGTGAACGAAAAAAAGACTTTCTTGCGTTGCAACGAGTGTACAAAGTTACTGTTTACGGAAATAAAAGTGTTTCTTTATCTCGACTACATCTGTTTACTTCACACCCGCACCAAAAGTTACACTGGTGTCAGAAGTGGGATTCGTCGAATTGCTTCTAGTTTCGTTACATCGTCGTTAGAAGTTGCAACGTTAGAACCAAGATGGAGGGAGATTCGGAAACCAGGATGATGGCAATGATGAAAGAATTATTTGCCAAAATGGAAACGTCATACGACAACCTCTTTGCCGAGCTGAAAGAAGAAATAAAGACGAGAAACAACCTCGCTGCCGAGCTGAAAGAGATGAAGACGGCAAACGACAACCTCGTTGCCAAAATGAAGACGAGAAACGACAACCTCGCTGCCGAGCTGAAAGAGATGAAGACGGAGCTATCGGCGAAAATTGACGGCGAACTGATTGGCGTGACGGAAGACGTGGAAGAACTCGGCGAAAAGGTGGAAGACCTCTGCCAGCACGTGGACGTCGTGGAGGACGACGGGGAACGTCTTGGCGCCCTGGTAGTAAGAGTTGACGAGAGCGTCAAAGTACTGGATGCCAGGGGCAGACGGAATAGCGCGGAGCCGGTGAGGGAGCACCTAGTGGCCGAGGCGACAGTTGCGCCCGTTTCAGATGATATGAGGGAAGACGTGGAACAACTCGGCGAACTGATTGGCGTGAGGGAAGACGTGGAACAACTCGGCGAACTGATTGGCGTGACGGAAGACGTGGAACAACTCGGCGAACTGATTGGCATGACGGAAGACGTGGAACAACTCGGCGAACTGATTGGCGTGACGGAAGACGTGGAAGAACTCGGCGAAAAGGTGGAAGACCTCTGCCAGCATGTGGACGTCGTGGAGGACGACGGGGAACGTCTTGGCGCCCTGGTAGTAAGAGTTGACGAGAGCGTCAAAGTACTGGATGCCAGGGGCAGACGGAATAGCGCGGACCCGGGGAGGAAGCACCTAGTGGCCGAGGCGACAGTTGCGCCCGTTTCAGATAACGAAAGTGTACGTCTCGGGGAAGACAAAGGGGCAGTTCAGGGACGTCATCGAGGATCCTCTGGAGGAGTGTGTCGGGTACGTAACCAAATAGGATATGACGCGGAAGACGATCAGCAGGGAAGCGCACAAGCAAACGAGCAACACGCGAGAACCGACTTGGCGTGTAACATGGGGGGACCGTCAGAGCCATCCAATCACCTGACACATAGTGCCGTGAACGGAAGAATGGTGGACATCGTCTTGGACGGCAGGATACAGGAGAGACCGTGCCGAGCACGAGTGAACACGAGTGCAGCGGTGGACGCGACTCGCGCGGATGTGGTGGGGTTTGTTGCCGGACCCATCGGAAGCAAGGTGGCTGCGAAGGTGCGCCAGAGAGGTCGGCGGACATGGTACCTAGTGAGCCGTTTCCAAGTGCGCAGGATGGCCCGTCAACACACCAGGAAGAAGGGCAACTGGACGAGGGACCGTCAAGACCGGCGGTACTGTTGCAGAATTTCGAAGCAGGATGGCATACATCGTCCTACCCGGACCAAGGGACACTATCCAACAGCGATACCTAGGATCGTGCCTCCTGGAGAAGAGGTTCGATGGGTTAGTCCACCGGGGCGCAAGGGAGATGCCGCAGTGATAGTGCTGGTCGGGACGACCAGCTCTGAGGAGGGAGCAGTGTCACCGCGCCCGCCGCATCTAATTGCCGACAACCGCAGTGTCACCCATCGCATTATTGTCGGCACTACCGCAAAGGAGCCGAAGGAAAGAGACAGAGAATGGCCGCATTGTTGGGGCGCTTGCCGAAAGAGAGAAAAGGATAGAAGCTTCTGGAATCTTCCTCTTTGTATTCCACCGAATAACTGAACTTTCCAGAATAGTGCCTGGGAGATATAAATAGCGGTAAAGTGCGACAGGAGTCAGACGTATGTGAAGGTTGAGTAGTCGTGCCGATGGAAAGAAGAGACGTATGCGAAGCGTCGAGGAGTCACACCAGGGAGAAGGGACAGTTCTTTGTGTTACGAGTTCGGAGCCGTGCTGTTGGTGAACGAAAAAAAGACTTTCTTGCGTTGCAACGAGTGTACAAAGTTACTGTTTACGGAAATAAAAGTGTTTCTTTATCTCGACTACATCTGTCTACTTTACACCCACAACAAACCAAAGTTACAATACTTTTCCAGACCTTCTGCATTTCGTCTACACTGCCATCTACGCACATAAAGGTGAACGATTTCAACACAAACACAACATTAACTACAGAGAAAAGTCTCTTTTACTTGTATATTCTCAAGAATATGATTAGAACTCGTTTTACACATAAAAAGTTATCTGCATTACATTAAAATACGCGCAAATAAGGTAATAACTATTAAATACTAAAGTCGTCCAACAAATTCATATTTCGCATCCAAGAACCGAAGCATTTAATGTACAAAGGTGCAAAGAATATTTTCACAAAGTGACCGTTTCAAACCAATAAGTGATAAAGCTATTTTATAGTACAACATTATGATTTCTACATTATAAGTAATGCATTTAACGTAATTGCAAACCAAATCGATGTGCTAAGTGATTGATGATCAAACTGCTGGTATTTTAATAGATTTTTGTATGTCAGAGTTTTAATAAACTTAAAAGGAGTTTAGTAACCGATTGCTGAATGTCAGAATCAATACATGTCAGTTCGTTTTCCTTTGTGTACGCTGTTAAAAAACCAAGAACTAATCAATAAATTTAAAACAAAATTCATCTAAAGGATATATGGACGAAATACAGAAAAACTGGCAAGAAAGTTTAATAATACTACAGATAGAGATTTCCACACCATCTTGTGGAATTTCGAAGTAGAGCTAGACCAATCACTAAATATGGAACAGCGAATAGAACTAATTCTTGAAGTGAGTAATAAGTGAATATATTTTAATTTTCATTTAACACAAGAGAAAGTACATTTTATAAATATCAAATAGCTTCATCGCACGTACAGAAGGGAAGCAACAGAAACCAGTGATAATTTGGAAAACAGCGAGAATGTGCGAGGAGAGATCTAACGCAATTAATGCAACAATGGAAATATAAATCATTGCCTAAGAAGATACCACAAATGTAATCGGTATGGACCTCCTTTCTTGGCAAGAGAACATGTAGAAAATATCAAGTCTGACATTCAATATTCACCGGTGCGAGTTTTTCGAGATTCACATTTTCTGGAACTCCTCGTAAATAAGCCGGCAGTCGGAAGTCTCGCGAACAATCTAGAAACATTGTTGTGATCGCTCCATTTTCGTAGGGTTACATATTTTCAAGCAGTAGTGTGAGGTAACTTGACCTTGAGCGCCTAGTCTTAGGTAATTAGCAATTAAAATATTACGGGGTACTTTAATGTACAATTTGGCATTGTCTAAAGGCTCTTGGTTGGAATACTTCGGTTTGCCTAGGCAACAAATCGAGAATAAGTGTAATTTATGACCCCATTCTTATTTAAGAATATTTTGGAAAATTAACTGACATTTTATCACTGCTTCAACAATTACATGCAATGTTGAGTGGTGCAATTGTTCTAACAGAATCAGCAACACCTTTGCTAAGGCTTCATTGTCAATACTGTTTATGTATAACCCATACCGGTACTATAGTATTCCGGTCCAAGGCTCTTCACCGCGAATGTTGTATTAAATATTGAGGCAGTATTTTTGTGTAAGCCCTCTGAAATAATTCAAATCGTAAATGGAGGCAACGAAGTCCTCTGAAATAACCAAGTTATAATTTAGGCAGCTTAGGCTGACTACTTCTGTTCATGTGTGATACAACTAAGGAAGAAGTTATTTTGATCGACATTAAATCGACGAGAAATAATCATACATCCAAAAGTGAATAATTAATTGTGAAAATTGTAGAAGTGTTTCATGAAAAGGATAATGATTTTTAAGTGTTAATAAATTGTTCAAAACATTCATAAAAACAATATTGATTGTTTCATCTATAAAATAGATATGTACTACTTCCTGTGACAGCAGTAATAGAATCTTATACCTCTCAGACTGATGCTAGGCCGTGGGTAATAAAACTTCGTAAAGACTCATTCCACCAAGATTAATAAAACGTAAATGGCACCTCTATGTTCATCTCACGTTAATGTTAACTGTGTCACCATAGGTTGACTTAAATTTTTTTACACATTGGGTAACGGAAGATAAATGATGCTAAAAATAAGGTTACATAAAAAACGGCAATGAAGGAATAAACTTTGTAACTGAAAGCAGGAGGCTAGCGGCATAAAAAATATATAAGAAGGTAAGTCTCCGTCTGTGACGCTTTAAAGATAAAAGTTGAAGAACGGTAAACACAAAATAAACAAAAGAGGGTGTACATTAGATGAACAGCGTAATTGAAAAGGCTTGCAAGCACCTGAAGCCTTCACTACATTATGTGTTTTATACTTGGTGACGTGGTGTGTGCGTGCGTGCGCAGGAGTGTTTGTTCCCGACGTAACCTGAGGCGGGATTGCTTACTGTGGAGTGTTTGTACTTGGTATATACCTCTACCTACCTACAGGAGGAGGAGAAATCCTGCAAAAGAAAGCAGAGAAAAGCCTTGCAATTCCTTTCCCCCTAGGAATCCAACCCCCGCACACAAACAAGAGGAATTAGCCTGTATGAAAGGTCCACGTCGCATGTAGAGGGTAGAAAGGAATGGAAATAAATACAGGGAGAAAGGAAAGGACAGCACGTGCAAGCTCAGGGGGAAGATTTTAAGAACGGAGCTAGAAAACAAAAAGGAAAAGAAAAGCAGTGGTGTATAGCTTCCTAAGTGGGCAAAATCAGCACTACTTCAAACAAAAGTGTGTCTCACAGCTTTCCTCTTCACGATTCTTTAACGAAAACGAAGGAGTAAACAACAAACAGAAAAGAAAAACATTCCTATTAGAATGGTCTTTAAAGTGCACACATACGTTGAACGTTAATTGTAGTATTAGGTGCTGGGTGCGAACTTGGAGAATCCGCTTTAATTACTACTTATTGCCTTTGGAAGCCTCTTACGTTGAGTTCGTCAATCACACAACAACTTATTTCTATTTTCATTGTCATACAGGGAAGTTGTCACAGTAGCTTACTGGTTAGAGCAGGCGCGCGTGAAGCGGAAGGTCTTTGGTTGAAATCATGGTTGTGTCATTAAATACAAATGTCAGAGGAAGTGCACCCCAGGCAACGGAGCTTAGCATCGCATTTAGGCCACGCGAACGTTGACCAGATTCGGACAACGATAAGCGCTAGCCAGGATGGGTTGGTAACGATTTCTGAATGTCACCAGTGCTGACGCTGGCGACAACTGGCCCACTTCATCAACCTAGAGTAAAAAACGATGGACTTGTACGTTCAACATATATGAGTAAAATGAACACAATTTTTAAATATCCTGAAAATGAGTCAATATATTCTGACGCAGTGACTATAGCCTACGGTTGTCAGGAGATCGACACCGGAGGTGTGAAGGTAAACAGGTAAGTATCGCATTGGCCCACAATAACCACTATCGGCAGTTAATCAGAATCTTTTAGAAGTTTCGTCGTGTTGAACGTTGGCAATTTCCAACGGTGATATAAGCGAGCCCTCTACGAAGTTGAGTGAGTCAGTGAGTCAGAGAGTGTTTCCGGTGGGACGAAAAACGCTCTTCTCCGAGTGAGTTTGTGACGATTATGGTAACGAGCAGTGACGTCTTCTGTTGCACTCACCCCTTTAATTGCAGTGAATGGCATTGTACTTCTAACAATGCTCGATTGTAACAGTGATATCGCTGTCTAAAAGTCTTTCAAAAGAACTTGTAAAGGGGTTAAGAAATCTAAGTATTTAAACATGCTTCTAGGAATGAATAACCTCGTCTAAGGTCATTAGCGCTCGTTTATTGGCAACTTCTGCCTCAACATACATTCACGAACAATCTTTTTCTTGAATAAAGCAAATAAATTGTAAACATAGAACTAGAATATCAGATTCCTATCTCTAGACAAAGCTATAAGTCTCTATAATGGATATTATACCAACTTTGAAGCTATACTGACTTCTACAAGTACGGGAGTAACTTAATAGAAATGTGCATGCTATTGGTAAGTCTGTCACAGTTGTATTTTGTCATGTTTTATCAACTCATCCTAGAATCTATGTATCTGACACTTCATTTACAGTTTATTCATGATTATCGTTTATTACACAACATGTCTTAAATTTCTTTAGTCTTGTGAATGTCTCGTATATTAAGCCCTTGTTATGCACAATGATTAGTCCTAACTTACGATAACGCCACCTAACAGTACAAAGGTCGATTTACATTTCTCCCTCCTTCCAAATACATCTCATGCGTGAAGTTCGGTGTTTCAACATGGTTGCTGTAAAGAGTGAACCGTTCGGAAGAAGAGGCTACGTCGGGCGTATTTCGTTATGCTGCTACGTTTCGAAGAAACTAAAATAAATATGAAAATAAAGGGAACTGACAGTGACCTAAACAACTACTTCGTGATTGAACGTGCCTCACTCACCCCATTTTCTCTTGGCGAGTGGCGAAGGTTATTTCATATAACACTTGCAGTGGTGGACATCAATCACAAACGCTAGTTTTATATTTTAACTTGTTCTTGCAGGAGTGAAGCATAAACTTAGCAATACGTTAGCAACATTCAGGTCGGATGAAACGTTGTGTTGATTTAAAGACGCTAAGCTTTTCCCCCTTTTGTGTTCGTGTAATGAATTAAGACCTTTTCTTGCATTTGTAACCCAATCCTTTTCTAGTTTAAAGAGTCTTGCTTGTTTAGTAACTGAAAGAGTGCCTGTTAATGAGCTTCAACGTAATTGGCATTTCAGGGGGCGGGGGTTAGTTAGGAGAATGCACTTTTTTATTTGCAGATTCTTATGTTGGTATTCCTTTATCAGGATGCTCGTAATGGTCAAAAGAATATTTCTTAACTTTAATTACTTCGCTTTTCCATAGCTATGCGTAGGTAAACTTCTAGAATCTCTAATTGTTTATTTTTACTGTTCCATCCCGCCTTCATTTCGATATAGATATCCGCGCTTGCGTACTTTCCTATTCATAGCCACCGATCAACCGTTTATTCAATAATATGAATTTATATTAACTTAATTTCATTATTATCATTGTTTACAATGAAGTTATTAATCTCTGTGCACATTTTACGAAAGTTTGGTAACAGAGACTTTAAAAACATAAAACCCGTTATCTACCCTGTTAAAATATACATTTTTCATACTTTTTCTGTAATTTTTCAGGAACTAAATACTTGTTTACATTCCTTGTGGAGGTGTAGAACCAAATTGCATCTCTTCAGAATCACTAATAAACGTTTTTGTCTTCACCTTGATCTACCTTGAACCGATATTCACTTATTTACGAAATGCATTTAAAATACCTATCAGAAGCTTAATTTCAGTAAGGAAAGCATTCTATTCCACCCAAAAATTCCATACCTAGATTGCACTTGGAAAAAAGTATTGATTTGAAAATCTTCGTTTCGTATCCTTGGTATACGTTTGGTATTTAAGTGACTTTTCTTTTTACTTTCTTTACTACGTAAAGTAGCGGGAGTATTGTATTTCTCGAGGTCGAGATTTCACTGGAAATATGTTTTAAGGCCCCCTCAATCCAGAAAAAGCATTTGTCTGCAAACAGCATAACTCAAAAAAGAAAAGTCACTTAAAACCAACATTGGTATTTAAGTTTAATGTTTTTCAAGGAAGCGACACGAAAATTTTGAACAAAATTCCTACATCCTAAACTGCTCTTTACATGGAAAAGTTTTCGAAAATGTTGATTTTCTGAAAAATGGCTCCAACGATTTTGATCAAAATTTCATATGTTTGCGATATTCTTATGGCAAATGAAATGTATATCCTGAATTTTCTTGCCATGTTGTCCTGTTTACTCTGGATGACTTTTGTATAACTAGTAAAACGTAAGAGATAGAGCATATCTTACTATACAAAAGTGTAAATCTTATGTCTGAAGTTTTCTTTTTTGTAGAGAGAGCCATTTCGGAAATATTCCTTGTTATTTGTGTGAGTTTTGGAGAACGTATACTTCTGGAACATCGCTATTCATTTTCATTTTTATATGTTCGCTCAAAGCCCACTGTATTCACATATTCTCTTTCCACAAGTACATAAACAATAAGATAATTTCTGCATATCTCAACTAACACGAAGAAGATATAGGAATAAGAGTTTGTAAGAATGGTTAGTATAAGAGTAGATCAGATTTTTCTAAATATACTCTTTTGCGGTCAGGGAATCTCAAAATGTCTATTTTCGGTCATACTGCGGTGCCAAATTTTTGGTTTAAAGCAACGATTTGAATTCTTACTGTAGCTAAGTGCAGGAAAAGAGTAAATGTATTGAGTAATGGCGTAGGTTAAGGAGAGGAGTCAACAGTGCACGCCACTGCAGCATCCCCGTCTACACAAACAGAAAGAATTAGCGTGTTTGAGAACGGGGAAACGATAAGTAGCAGAGAGGCAGGTCCTAAGCAGAGCTTAAGTTAAGAGGGTGGAAGCAGAAGGAGGCAGAGGAGTTATAAGTACCGTAATAAGTGTCGAGTTCGTGACAGAAAACACATAAACACTCAGAGCAAACACGTCCTCGGAATCGGCCGGCGGTGCTGCAAGAATGCAATCCAAGAGGAAAACTGATTAAACATGAATCACTGACATATAAACACATGATGAGCGAGCCTTAAGGTGCACTCCGGGATTTTAAATCCTTTTGGAACTAACCCAAAGGTGGCAACGGAGTTTTTTGTATTCTTTTCCTTCTGTACTGCCGTTAGCTACTGTTACTTTTCAATCACTTTATTTTCCTCTAAATTTGGCTACAAATGCACAATTTCCTTCTCCTTCTCGATGCTAACACAATTTATAGTCTTCTCTGCTGTTACAATTCACAACTGGCTGGCTCCGTGGCGCAGTTGGTAGAGCAGCTGCCTGCTGTGCTAGGGGTCCCGGGTTCGATTCCCGGCAGGGGGGTAGGAATTTTTCTCCAGCGTAGATTATTCCTCATCCTTCCCTGAGCGTGGAAGTATGAATGAAAATGTGAATGTGTGTGTGAATTCAAAGTATAAAAACCCCAAAGATGGAAAACATTTGTCAATAGGCAAGGCCACCGATATGACCTCTGCAGTTAAAGGCGGGATATAAATGGAACAATAAAAAAATCGATTGTTGTTCTGATAATCTTTCTCAGTCTTCCAATGTCTTTCTCCACTTTCACTTTCTCTTGTACTATGATACAATCACTCGACGACACAGGCTGGCCGACTCACTCTCGTAACTAAAACTGCAGACGACGACTTACACGCTCAACAACTCACTCAAGACCGACCTTTTGTTGGCAGACTGAGAACAGCCCGAGGTGTGTCATTCGTGCACAAGAGTTTCAAGCAAACATTGAACCGAGAACAAGCAGTAAAAAGGTAAGGAATTGAGATCCTGCTTCATAATCATCTTACGAAATATAATGTTGCTAAATCATTACCCCACGAAACATGAATAGTTTCAAAATTGCACTACAACAAACATACACAATAAATATGTAAATATTATTAAGAATAACAGAAGAGGAATAGGAAGAACTATAGTGTGGGAGGTTGTATAAGGTGATACAAAGATATGTTAACGTGAAGAATGTTTCTACACAATAGTGTATGAACTAGTATACTGGTTGAACCTATCAACTGTGCCCATGAAGCTGTCACAAACGCCACTTTATTGTAATAGAAGCAGCTCAGTCACATAATCTGAGGCTGTGTACTTCTGACAAATTAATCCATGGGAATTATATCGGGACTGCAACGTCACCATAAATTTGGGGGAATAAAGTTAGGACAGTTAACTTGGAGATAGATGTACGTAAAATATAGCCCAAGCAATTCATACCTCAACTAACACTGTTTGACATGGCATCATTAAACAACTTCAAACTTGTAAACGTTTTTCACTGCCATCGCCATTTCTTGAAATTCTCTGGCGAGATTTATAGTTTAAAGGAAACTATATATGTAAAAATATTTGGAAGCAGCATTTAACGAGAATGAAAGAGTCAAGAATATAAAAGGATGTTTGACTATAACCCAATATAGAACTGTTGAACGTGCCCATCAGAATCGGAGAAAATATATATATTTTTTTTTTTCAAAAGCACAGAACAGATCAGTGATGGAGAATTCCTGGCTGGGGTGCGAATTTATTGAATTAGAATTATTCGCTTACCCTCCATACAGTCCGGAAGTGTGATCTGAGTGAAAATAAATGTTAAAATAACTATGAAGCTCTAAATTATATAACCTAAAAATATTTATAGAGTAAACACACCATCAAATGTTTCAGTCAAGGCCCTTATATGACCAGAGCAGTTAAAGATGGCTATAGAAGTGAACAAAAGCTGCATTCATATTGCTTTTTATACTGTTTTATACAAATATTCTTATAAAATATTATTTTTCTACTGGAGTCCCGTTGATCCCGTTCAACTTTCTATTGCGGTTCCTAGTTTTGTTATAGCATATAGTAGGCACACTGGGAAAAAAGTCCTGAAAGCCAATGTCTCTCAAAACTTAATGCAAAACACAACAAAAAGCTCACCTTTCAAATCCATGGAAATATCAATTAAAAACAAATATAAAGTGAAACCCAAGAACCACGTCACAAAGCGCACAAGAAAACAGAGTATTCTGTAGTGTAAAGCAGAAATTATACCATAAGTTCCTCGTCAAGCAGCGGTAGAAAATTTTAAATTGGTTACAGTGATTGACTTCCCAGAAATATATACCAGCCCAAATTATTTTCTGTGCTTCAAAATCTGTCTCCTGTGATCCCATTACAAAGAGATATTGGAGAACGAGGGCGTTAATGGTTTAATTGCCAGGTCGTGACATTGGATACAATGCATTTCTCAACAATTTACTCGATGATGCCGTTCCTTATTAAGGGCAGTACTGTCCAACTTGTTAAAGTCAGGTAATTTGAAACCTGTGGATAGTTTAGGTATCCGTACAGAAATGTGTGTTATATTTTGATGGCTCATATTATAGTATATTTGTGTACTAATTAGCAGTAAGGGTGCGTTCATTTCTAATGCTGTAGTAGCAATATGGTCCATTTTAGGAACAAAAATAGCAACCATCTTTTTACCGGCACTGCAAATTCGGACTTTTGTAGGCTTAAGTTCTGTTTTTGATTTCAAGATAACAATAAATCCAAGATTCGTTACTATACCTTTGCCGGTGTTACTCTAAACTGCAATGTAAAGTGTGCCAAATTGTATTCCTACGCATGCATTTCGTACTGCTATTAATAATAATGTATTTGTATATTAATGTATTCCATTTATTGTTACTATAACATTTTCAAGCTGTTTTTACAAATAATTCTTGAAGTTATCTTAAATTTAATGCTATTTTGCATGTTAGTTAAGGGACTATATTTTCATTTGCGCCTGCTGACAAGGAAGTTGAAGTGCTGTCGTGGAATTCTTCTGCACCGACGAATGCGTCGGTTTTAATCGGGAGTTAGTTTATATAGAATCCATCACAAGTTTTCTCACGTTTAACTGTTGATATAAGTTTTATATTTGAATCATACCGATGCTCAATGTCACTCAAATATATGATGTTTGTCGATGTTCTTCAAAAATGGCTGAAACAAGAGAAATATTTTCATCAGTAAAGAGCAATTTTTGGGGGTCGTTCACGAAATTCATCACTAACGAAGCATCGATCGCTTTTGAATTATAAATTATTGTTGTTTTTGATGGGGCTTCTTTGCCAAATACGTTTCTGAGGTAATTTTCATATTAATTAGGCGTTAATGAATTAACTTGGTAAAAAAATCTTTGGATCTGTTACTAAGAAAATTAATTTTTGGGTAAACGAAAAATCTTTAAATGATAAAGTCGAAGAACATTGGAAAGTAGCTGTTAAACATAAATAACTTTCATTTCTTTTTAGAGAGATGACATTCTAGAAAGTTTCAGTGTTGCCACCCATGTAAACACGAGAGAGAGAGGAAAGTGGTTACGTTCAGTAACAAGGCTAGGATTCCCCTGGCTACTATTTCAACAGCCAGTAAGAAACTCGGCGGCTTATTGCAGTAGTACCTGGTAGCGTTAATTGTGCAGCGTAATTTTCATATGCAAGGGAGGGTTTTTAGAGGCAGATTAGGGCGCCGTTCATTGTATTCCAGTACACAAGTTACGGTACCTTGGTGCTCCTCTAAGGACATTCAGCGTGAGCGTGCCGGAGATAAAGGAGAAACACACGACCCATAAAGTATATCCTTGTAATATAGAGCGGTTACGTGCTGCTGCAAGGAATTGTTTAAATTTCGGTCGGAGTTTGGCATAGTGCCGACAAGGCAAGTGAGTGCCATTAACTTCGCTGATCCTTGTTATCGGCTGCTTAACTTCGATAATCTCAGCGCAGCAACCGCCTCCAGCAAGCTCAAGAATACATCAATACCAGTGCTGCCCTCCAACTAACTATCTCACAAACTATAGCTACACATCGCTTGATACACAGTTATGAAGAAATCAGAACCTCTCTCTGGTTGTTCACTTATGGAGACAGATCTGCGAATTTTACAAATCTCAGAGTAATTTCGTAAGTATTAAAACTATACATTTCTTTTTTTAACAAGTACGGCAAGGTCAATGTGTGATTATATTCAAGATATCAATTTGTAACAGTTCTGATCAAGACGTATTTCCTTCGATTGATATTGAAATACAATTTTTTACAGCTGTCACTTTTAGTACAGCCATGGGAATATAATTGAGCATATTAGAAGAACAAAATATGTGTAAGTCCCATGTCGTGTTGCAGCTTGGTTCATACAAGTCGATATTTCCAACAAACAGTTCAGTCTGTGCTCCGTCAGTATACAAATGCCAGTGGTGATTCATGACAGTCAATTTGTGTGTCCGACAGACCGTAACATATGCAGACAGACTGTCAAATTCAGCTGTCTTGGTAGTATCGACTTATGTAAACCGCGCTGCAACACAACGTGCTCCCCTAGTGCTCCATTTTTACTTTCTCTACTGGTAAGTAGGGGAAGTATTGTATTCCACCCAAAAATTCGATGTCGAGATTTCACCGGAAATATGTTTTGAAGCCCCCTGAATCCAAAAAAAAGCATTTTTAGAAAAAGTTCCGTGTGTGTGTCTGTGTGTCTGTCTGTCAGTCTGTGTGTCAGTCTGTCAGCCTGTGGACAGCATAACTCAAAAACGAAAAGTTGGTTAAAAACCAAAGTTGGTATTTAAGTTTAATGTCTTTCAAGGACGTGACACGAAGATTTTGAAGAAAATAGCCCCACCCTAAACTACCCTTTACATGGAACATTTTTCGAAAATTTTTATTTTCTTGAAAATAGCTCTAACGATTTTAGTTAAAATGTCATATGTTGGAGATATTTTTATGACCAATGAAATGTATATCTTCAATTTTCTGGCTATAGCCCCTGTAGTCGTATTTACTCTAGACGACATTTGCATAACTGGTAAACCGTTAGAGATAGACCAAATCATACTATACAAAAAATGTAGATCTTGCTAAAATGCACAATTTATGTCCAAATAAATTTTCTTGTAGAGTGAACCATTTCGGAGATATTCCTTGTTATGTGTGCGAGTTTCGGAAAACTTAAAACTTTCGTGAAATGGATCAACGTTGTTAATTTTTTTATATGTTAAGTGAGCAAAGACAACAGAATCTCAAAGCTTTAAAACATTTGACTATCCCACAAAGCGTACTGTATTCTAATATTCCCCATGCACCTACAAGGAAATAAGCAATAAGATAAGTTGTACAAATATTTATGTCAACTAACACGAAGAAGATATAGGAATAAGAATGGCTAGTACAAGAGTAGAGAAAGTCATGTGAGTGCAACACATCAGATTTTTTCTATTGCTGTATCTTTCAAACAAGTCTGATGAAAAGTTCATATACTGTATAGCTTTTCTTTTAAAAAATATTTTATGGCGAAAAATGTGAAAAAGTCATAAAAACATGACAATATTATTATAACAATAACTCACCTCCGGTACCATCGTAGTGTGTGTGTGTGTGTTTGTGTGTGTGTTCTATCTTTGTAAAATGCTAAACTTAAATACCAAGTCTAGTGTTTAACAGATTTTTCGTTTTTCAGGTATCCTGGGTGGATTCGATTCTTGCGGTTAAAGCTTCCACACACATCGGTTCTTTCGGGAGTTTTCCCGGGTCACCAGGGAAATCCTGGGAAGTATAATTACATCCCTCGAATCTCCTAACCCTTCATTTCATTTCAACTTCAATCTTTCAGGGTCGGAAGTGTTGGCGATGAGCGAGCTTAGCGCTGCTGTGCGGGGCTTTGCGAACTGTAATTGCTATCTTCGGTAGATGAGTGGAGTTTTAGTCGCCTGATGTAAAATAGAACCCAGACTACACGAACATTTATATTTAAAGCCACTATAAGACTTATTCACAATGTGTAATATTGAAATATTGATCGGTGGCTGCTTGGCGAACCCTGGCGCCGAGATTAAGAATCTCCCGCACACGCTCAAGGAATGAAGTGGAGGTTTGATGAAACCAAAACACTGACGCACCTGAAGCGTCATCCAGAGTGACGTCATACTGCTCCATAAGCTTCCATATGCAATAAACAACCCAGCAGCAGAGACAAGGGGTATCTTATAGCTATGGTACACAGTTGAGTTCCGCATTACAGGTCCTTAACGATTTATTAGGTACAGCGCCGCTTGCTCGGGCGGTCTTAGCGAGGAGCATGTGTTTTGCAGCCAAGGAAGAGTCGCTTAATTTATTGCACGAGTCGATAGAATAGTGCCGCATTCTATGTGAACCCTTCCGCATGTACTGTTATTGATATATATGCCCCTGGGGGCCGTTATGAGAAGGAAATGAATGGTTAATTGTGTGATCGATATGACAGGTTCCCAGGCTTCTTGCGTAGGCTCATGCTACGACATGATTTGGAACCGAATTTCTCTCAAAGTATCTGTATAATTCAATGTAGCTCTGCCTCTAAGACTATCAGGGTAATTCTGAAATAGGGCCAATATGCCAGGGGCAGATCCCGGTGGTTGTCATCTTCGTATACCTAGTAGACATCTTTAGAGTCAAACAGACTCCAAGACAGCGAAATGAAATGAAATTCTTAGGGGCACATTGCAGTTGACAATACCAACCCCCCGGGCTGTGCTACTGTATGCCCACCTTCTGTAATTGTTAAGCGAACAGTAAAGTGACATTTTACCTGTTTGGGGATTTTTATTCTAAAAAAATCTGATGTCTTGACTTTCTCTACTCTTCTATTAACCATTCTTAGATACTCTTATTCCTCTATCTTCTTCGTGTTAGTTGAGATAAACACTTGTAAAAATTATCTTAGTGCTTATTTCCTTGTAGGTGCAAGGGGAATATTAGAATATTAATATATTTGAGCGATAGTCAAATATTTTAAACCTTTGAGATTCCGTTCTCTTTGCACACTTAACATATAAAAGAATGAACAACGATGATCCATTTCACGAAAGTTTTAAGTTTTCCTAAACTCACACACATAACAAGGAATATCTCCGAAATGGTTCACCCTACAAGAACATTTATTGAGACATAAATTGTGTATTTTAGCAAGATCTACATTTTTTTGTATAGTATGATTTGGTCTATCTGTAACGGTTTACCAGTTACGCAAAAGTCGTCCAGAGTAAATACGACTACAGGGGCTATAGCCAGAAAATTCAAGATAAACATTTCATTTGTCATAAAAATATCTCAAAAATATGACATTTTAATCAAAATCGTTAGAGCCATTTTTAAGAAAATCAAAATTTTCGAAAAATGTTCCATGTAAAGGGTAGTTTAGGGTGGGGCTAGTTTCTTCAAAATCTTCGTATCACATCCTTGAATGACATGAGATTTAAATACCAACTTTGGTTTTTAACCGACTTTTCGTTTTTGAGTTATGCTGTCCACAGACACACAGACACACACACAGACACACACCCGGACCTTTTATTAAAAATGCTTTTTTTGGATTCAGGGGTCCTCAAAATATATTTCCGGTGAAATTTCGACACCGAAAGTTTGAGTGGAATACAATACTTCCCCTACTTACCAGTAGAGAAAGTAAAAATAAACTCTGCATTATGAAGCAGAATTCAAATGTTTATTATATTCGAAAGTAAACTTTCAACAAAATTTAAGGAAAACAAAACAAACATTCTTGGGGAACCAATCCCCAAGTATTATGGTTCTGTTTTGTTGGATAGGTATGTGCCAAAGGCATCTGCATTGTATATTATCTCGTAAAGTTTCTTCGTCATTTAAAATGGTACCATGTTGCAAAGTTTGTCCACTTTGTTTCAGACTTATAGTAAACATTGTTACAAGGTGTAATACGTCATATTTTCGACTTAGAAGTTAAATAATTTAATGAGATTTTGTATTACAAATATTAATCTCTGGTAGATTTAGCATTCTATTATATGGCCTGTTTTAATGTCACTCTTTTTTGTTTAAAACTCAAGTTCTTGAAAAATCATCCTCTAGGGCCTTAATTATATTCAAAACACTATTTTAATTGAGCGAAATTGATCAACAGTATTAGAAATTAGCGAGTAGATATATTTAAAGGACGTTTCACTCTATGCAAGATCTAAAATATCATCGAAAACAGAAGAATGGTAGCTTTGTATTTGAATCTTTGAGGAAGTATTGCATATTGCAAGGTCAGACTGGGCAGTCAACGGGAATCAAACCTGCGACTTCCCAAATACAAGGCTCACGCGTTACCGCAAAGCCAGCTCGATCGATGTAGTTTGTAACATAAGCCGAATCAAGCATTTTATATTATGTGCCAAATTGAGCATTTATTAAAATTAAGACACACCACAAAAAAACAAACTTCCGTATCAGTAATTACTGAAATAGACATGAAAATCATGATGTGATTGTGACACGCAGGGCTTCGACAGCCAATGACACTTGAAATTCAGCTATAACGTGTAAGTGAGAATGTTGTCATGGAAGTCAATTACGGTTCCCTGTAAGAACTTAATTATATTTCCCACAGATGGAGACATCACTGAATTGTTGCAATACCATACTGATAGCGCTCGTTTTGGAATAATGGACACGTCAGTATGATATGTGTTGTTGTAAACGCTGTCTGTTGTCAACTTTTCAGATAAGCAGGAATGTTCCATCCTAGCATTTCGAATTGGCAATCAGACATCTGTTTTGATTGCTTCCATCCGTCCAAAACGCCAACATTTGTATCTCTTAATCCTGCGTTACCCAAGCGGATTGGTACGCATTCAGCAAGACCTTCTGTATCAGCTAGCTTACGTATTTCGCGTGATTTTACCATGTTGGTAGGAAATGCTTGTGCATTCTTACTTTTCTGTCGCTCTCACTCGTTTCTTAGTTCTTTTATTATCTATTGATCAGAGTCCAAGATGACATGCACAGAGATAATTTCACATCCAAATATTACGGGAAAACCTGCCTTGCATTATTGGGCACCTGAGCTGAGAGAAATTTGGCTTCAGTATGATATAGATGTTAAATAAACGAGGAACATTTCGGAAAGCTGTCCAACGAACATGAGAACCTAAAGAAAGTAGAAAATTTCAAGGCCAGATTCCTAAAAGGTGGACCATCGCTATCAAACTTTGCAAAAATAGCCATGGCTACATTTTAGAGGCAACTTTGAACTTCCAGAAACTCAGATATACAGAACCTTCATTGAAGGGAGGTTTAACAGAAAGTTAAGTTATGACAATGCCACAGAAAACTTTAGTATAATCTGGCAAAAATTTACATTTGTATTTCATAAATTTAAAAATACCTCGGCGTCGTAAATTGAGAAGTATTTTGAGTTTATGTTATAATTGCCTATATTTGTCTAATGTAGGTTAAAAACTAGAATATATTTCTTTAAGTTTGAATATGCAGGTGCTTTGACCTTTTTTAGCAATTATTCTTTATTATTCTTCCACGAGATGCAGTTTTAATCCAATTCTTCCAAAATATGTAGATTTCCAAAGCACAGCAAACTAACTCGTCAAATTTTTTTCTTTCTTTTGGAATGTAGTGCAAAGTGACTTGTTTTCAGTTTTAATAAACATGTGAATAGCCAGAGGAGAATACAAATATTAAAATGTAAGTGTGGTTTTTATATGAAAACCTTGAAACTGTTGTGCAATTTAGTAGTACACAGATTGACAGTAACTGGATACCATTCATTAAAAGATTAAACGGGAGAATTTACGAAGTACAGAAGTTGGGCATAAAGTGCCCCCTCCCCTTGGTATTGCTAGGGTTAAGGTTTGCCTCCCAACTACTTCTAGCAGTGCTCTGTTGCAGCAGTGGTTTATTTTGCATGATTCACGTATTTAGGAGTTACGGTTGCGTCTTGATACTACCGCCGCCGCATGACGTATATTTAACACAGAAGCACTTCTGTTCGCTTGAAAAATCGTCTGCAGTAATGCGCGTTAATACAATTCCATTTGTTCCCATAAAGTTGTCCAAGCAACGTTTTTAGCTTTTACGGCGCGTCCTATTTTGCAGCAATAACAACCAATCACACCACCCGGGTCGATATTACTGCCATGTATGTGTGCGAGTGTTTCCTTTCTTGGCTAACACAGAACTTTACGAGACCGCTGTTCTTTTGTCTGTTTTGTTTTCTTTGCTAGACATAAGACGGAAATGTAAAAATAATAAACATATGATTGTATCTGACCTAATTTCGTATTGACAGCGACGCAAATGGCGTGTAAGCTAGCAACCCCTTAACACGAACTTCCACAGAACACTCTCTTACTCCTAAATGTGAAAAATAAAGGGGGATGCATTTACAAGCATTTAATCACTTCACACTTGCAAAGAGCGTCTGCTGTCTCTGAACTTTCATAACTGGTACGTCTTCGTTTTCTTCTTCAATATTCGAAATCTCTAATGCATAAATTAAAATGTCATTTAATCCTAGCATTACCAAAGATTGTTCCTATCTGATAGCGCTGATTTTCAGCTGTTTTAAACATAACTAAACGTTATACGAACTAAGATCAAATTTGAACTGAGATTCGATTAACTAAGATTAGTTTTATACAACTGCATTGATCTCAGTTCATGTTCTGACCTTAGATTACATCTGATCTCTAGATATTTATGTAACCGGGTCTATGACGAATATTATATGGTATCTTGAAAGCATAAATGGAGAACAAAGGATATTAATATGAGAAAAGTAACAAGTGACGGTACCCAGTTAGAACAAAAATACGTATTATAAATAATAGCTCGGAGCAAACTTGGAAATATTAAGTATTTGGGTTGTGATGTAGGCTTCGATATTGATAGAGATGTAGAAAATAAGATAAATACATTTCAACGCATATGTAGGAGCATAACAAGAACGCTACAAAACAAAGAAAGAAACAAAACTAAAGTTTTATAAGACCATGGCGGTCCTTGTGGTTATATATGGCAGCGAATCGTGGATAATGAAAAAAGGGACAAACGGAAAATCCAGACACAGGACATGCGATTTTTACGAAGGACTAAAGTATGCACTAGAATGAACCTAATAAAAAACGAAACAATCAGAGAAGAATTAAATATTTATTATTTAAGCAACAAAATCGATGAAAATAAACACAAATGGACATAGAACATTAACTGTACGAGTGAGGAAATGATGCCTGTTTTCATCAAGAGATACAAGCCAGCATGGAAAAAAGACATCGAACGCTCCAGAAAAACATGGGAATAAAGAAAAAATCTGAAGGTGAAAACGCTTAATCCTCGAAGTGAAGAAGGAAAAGGACAATTATACAAAGTCTGCAAACGGAAATACAACACTGTTGTGTAAATTATTTACAGGATGCATTAAATTGTGTTGCTTGTAATTAGCCGAGCATTTCGGGTCATTGCGTAGATTGTTAATCATGTTCGTTTTATTACTCACAATTATAAAACATTATTTTATCTGCACCAGCTGGTCGTTTAACACTTAATGGTATCATTATCGTAGTTAAGGGAGATGTGCTCAGGATGGAGAGTTTAAATGTGATATTCTGCAGCAATTAAAGCCCGAATCTCTACAGCTGCGAAGTGTTTCGATTGCACAAGTTTAAAAAAATACATCTCCGTTCTGACCCTGCTAATTTTCCGCTCCTTCTACGGAAACAAAGAAGGAAAACCACTGGCAGTTCGGATATGAAATATACCCGAGAGAAATAAGGGCACGAAAAAAACAAACTGCCTGCATTTAACGACCTTAAAAAATTCTAGAGAGTGCTCAAGAAATATTTCAGTTTAAAACTAACTTATTGTACATCTGAAAAAACTAGGTTATAATGTTCCAGAAGCATTACATGCACACGAGAATATATAATCCATAATATGTATTACATTCACACGATTTTCTCCAGCCCAGATGTGTACAACACGAATTTAGTTTCTTGGGCGACATTAAAATTTAATTAATTTCTGTGAATTTGCACAGTTTTTCAAATGTGTTGAACTGTGTTACCAGCTTGACATAGACCAGTAATCTGACCACGTGTAGATTCTGGTGTATACGGTATGCTGTGAATGAAACAACAGTTAAGATTTACTGAGCGACTAAAAATAATCAATACTTTCCTTTCAGGCCGACGTGTCATTGCTTATAACTAGCATGTAGCATAAATACTGCTGTCATTGGAGAGGGGTAAAGAGAGGGAAAGGCGGGAGAGCTACGAAGGTCTAGTTAAACAATCATTGTATCGTTACATTTTACTAAATTCATTTTCAAAACCGTTACAATTACGATTATGGAGAATCTTCAAAGACAAGCTGTCTGAAACGTGTCAATTCTACAGAAGCAAGTGTAAAGGAAAATTTATTATATTCCTTTCTAACTGTTAATAGACCTAAGCGTCTATGGGCAGACTTATATAGTGATAAATACTCAGGTACTTCATACAAAGGGATAAAGGAAAACCAGAATTTGAGGTTAACATGGGAATGAGACAAGCCTGTGGTCTGTCACCGACTTTACTCGATTTGTATTGAATATAATAATAGAATAATGGAGAACCAAAGGTAGTCATTAAATAATAGTAATCTTCATAGTCGCACATTTCCAAATTATTATTTGTTATTGGCAAAGAATGAGGAAGTTGTGCAACAATTAATGTTCAAGTTGAATGAGGTAATAAAAGTTCAGGAGGGAAAAGAAAAATGTCAAGTAAAGATCGTAATAGGATAAATAATTGAGCAGGCACCTACCTTTACATATTTGGGATCAAATATCAGTATTGACAGAAAGGCAGAAATCAAAGGAAATATCAAAGCATATAATAAGATCAATGAGTGTATAAAAATACACTTCAGCAGGAATATGAGGAAGGATTAAATCAAGATTACATAGAATAGCATCCAAACCCTCGATAAAATATGTATTTTAGACATGAGTAGTAAAAATCAAGGAAAAATCAGGACTGAAGATATTAAAATGAGAATTTTAAGGTCTTTATTGGGTGTTACTAGAAAATATCGACACCGGAATGTACATATTAGAAAAGAAATAGACGAACAGCCTCGGAATATACTGAGGAAGAAAAGATACTTCATACAAAGCTTTTTTTACGGTGAATGAAGTGTTTAAAGGGAGGAAACATCCCCTATAACAACTCTAATGACTTAAGGAGTCAGACGATTATATGGAATGTCTTATATTACATTTTCTATCTACGTCTATGAAATATAATAGGGCTGGAAGAACTAAGGCTCTCTAATTGGGAAATAATAACTTAATTAGTGTCTACTCAGCTTGTTATAGACGATCAGGTCCTAGTATGAAAAGCAGATAATACCCTGCAATAAAATGCGAGGTAAACTAATAGATATGCAAATTTTACCTTTATTGAAAGCACAAACGTAATAGAAATGGATCTTAGAGACGACAGAAGGACCAAAATACTAATAAGGTTAGACCAGCTAACTTATTTTAATGATCTAGGATGCCAAACCTAGATGAACAAGATGAAAGACAAATGAAAAATAATCTATAAAAATCTGTTGCGTTGCACTCACACGACTTTCTCTACTCCTGTACTAATCATTCTTACAAACTCTTATTCCTATATCTTCTTCGTGTTAGTTGAGATAAACATTTGCAGATATTAAGTTTTCCGAAACTCACACACATAACAAGCAATATCTCCGAAATGGTTCACCCTACAACAAAAATTTATTCAGACATAAATTGTGTATTTTAACAAGATCTACATTTTTTCTATAGTACGATTTTGTCTATCTCTAACGGTTTACCAGTTATGCAAAAGTCGTCCAGAGTAAATACGACTACAGGGGCTATAGCCAGAAAATTCAAGATATACATTACATTTGGCATAAAAATATCTCAAACGTGTCACATTTTAATCAAAATCGTTTGAACCATTTTCAAGAAAATAAAACTTTTTGAACAATTTCCCGTGTAAAGGGTAGTTTAGGGTGCGGCTATTTTTTTAAAAATATTTGTGTCGTATTCTTGAAAGACATTAAACTTAAATACCAACTCTGGTTTTTAAAGTACTTTTCGTTTTTGATTTATGCTGTCCACAGACTGACACACACACAGACGGACACAGCCCGCGGTCGGTGGAAAAGCCAACAGTGTTGGCGAGGCTGTTTTAATCATGACGTGGGACATTATCGATATAAAAGTTCAGTTTAATAATGTATTTGATACCACAGATTAGCTTAGTTATAGTGCGTATAATCATTTTAATTGAAGTCATTTATAAAATAAAAAATTCAGGAATACAGTCAAACAAAGGTGAGCTGTTCTGGATTGAATACTCGATGTGCTACTGATTGCGTGTAACTGCTCTTTGGAATAATTTATTCTAATTATGTATTCCTGTGATTAATTAATTTCGAGTGGAGAGAAGTTTCAATATTTTACTTTTTTTACCATTAACATTACATAGAAAAGGTATTGTATTGCACTCAAATATCGGTATTTAAATTTCACTGGATGTAGCACTTTTTAATTCCAAAAAGCTGTATTTAGAACTAATTTGTATGTGTTTAAAATGAGTTTTTTTCGACTCTGTATTTAAATGTATTCATTTGATGTTAGGAATCTGTATCGAAACGAAGTTCGCGACCTAATGACCTTGCTGTCGACGGGCCCTTAAACAATTTGCACTCAGTCACTCGAAATAAAGCTCATTTTGACACAGATGTCCGTGGTTTCGCGCCATCTTACTCAGACACTGAAAAACAGTTTATTCAATAACTATTTTGACGCCAGCCGCGGCTCACAACAATGGGTGGTTGGTGCCGGGCTATCCCACCCCACTTGTGGTGCATGTATGAAAGGTGTTCGCGGTTAGGCTGTCCTGCGTGACTATTGTAAGCACGCGAGAATCAGCCCAGCAACAGATCAACCCGGTTTTCCAGATTATTCGAGAAGTACCCGGCTTCCGGCGTATTTGTATGAGTTCAAGAGAGGTGCCTGTTACGTCATCCTTGCTATATAAAGAGCACAGGCATGAGACGGAGTCAGACAGTTTTTAGTTTGAATGTGTTTGTGTGTGTGTGTGTGTGTGTGTGTGTGTGTGTGTGTGTGTGTGTGTGTGTGTGTGTGAGCTGTACGTGTAGGTCACGTCAAAAGGAAGATGGCGATGCAGTTAGCGGGTGTCGAGTGATTGTATGGCCCAAGTCAGCTGTTTGAGAGACAGAAAAAGTGAAGAAAGACAAAAAGGAGTCAACGAAGATTACGAGACGATAATTTGAGCCTTAAACGTTAAATCCGGCATACCAATGGAACATAAAAATATGGGTTTGCGACCTTTATAGGAATTCAGTACTAGAACTATTCATTGGTTACACACCGAGCTTATAAAAATGCTACAAATAGTCCAATATACTTCGTCATATGAAGTTGACATTTTTTCGTATTTTCTAATGTCGCTTGGGATCATAAAGCAGGACACTGCGTTTCGCCTGCATTGTAATCTTGTTTTAAGAATTCCGCATTGCTCTCGTTCCAATAGATTTTATACTTTAGGAGATTGCAGAGGATTTGGTTCTGCAAACTGCTTTTAACATCAGCGTTAATAGGATGCTTTCGGAAGGAGATTTCAAAATACGGATAATTTCAAACGCCGTACCTAACGATTTCATCTTCATTCTTTGTGTAAATATTATTTTAAGCAAATGCTATCACGTTTTTCTCTTCTGCAGTAGAAACAGACTTATGAAAATGGGGGTTGGGTGTTAGATCGGGAGCAACCAACCCCTCCTTGTTTAGTTTATGGATCTGAGCAGAATTTACGGAATTTATTGCCAGGTTCTTACAGCTCTGGTCATAAAAGGCTGCAATGTAACTCGGGGTAGCAAAGCATTGCCTTTTATTTATTGCTTAAAACGTTGCTGCGACAAATGACTATCGGAATTACTTCCAATGAGGTTCCAATAGGCTAAGAACCAATACTCAGTTTGTGACACACGAAATTACCTCATGTTGTATAATTTTGTTACTCTGTAAACCATGCTGTCCAACTTAATAAGCTATTATAAGCATACATTCAGAATTTATAACCTAATAAAGTGTTTCTAGTAATTTAACAAATTTGCTACTTTTGTGCCCGTGTGATTTTTAATGTTGAGGTTATGAAAACTGTTTTAGGTTCACAAATCTTTAAAATTAGTCGCTATTTTGATATTTTTAACTTAATTCAGATACTGAAAAATAGTTTTAAGGGCTAAAACTCCGAGACAATTCAATTTAACGCGGTTCTTTATCTTTAATTTAAAGAGAGTTGTCGAATTTACAATTCCATAACGGAATGAATAACACACGTTACGTAAAAGACTTAATACATTTGAACATGTTGCATATTACCAACAAATAGATGCATTGCCTTAAAGATGTATTGTGCGGATCAATAAAGCATTAACAATGAATTTTATATGTGCCATGGCTATGAATTTTATAGAATTGTGTCAGCATGAGTAAGTTAATTATACTTTTTCTTCTAATACTTGTATTTTCCGTAATATTTTTACTACTAGCCCTGAAACCTAAAATTACTCCTAGCTCTTAACAAATTGAAGAGTAAAACCTTGAACACGCATGCGCAGATTTTGTTTTGTTGTGTAGTCATAGTAGCAAAATTAACAAAACATGGAACTCGCGTGCAAAAAGCTGTTCATATCTGAGAATTCGTGAAACATAATTCACTGGTTACAGTTCTGTGAATGCGTGAAGGTGAACATTTGGTCTAAACGCCCCTTCTAGTAACCGCATTTGCTGTGGTACAATCACGTCCAAATGTAACTCACCGACGACGAGAGTTTAAGATGAGTATTTGGACTTTGCGGCACATTCTGAAAAGACTATCCGGAGAGCAGAGAACTGGCAATCCAACAAGGCCAGTGTGGAATACTGCAGCAAGTAGGAACTGAAGATATGATGCGTAAAGAAAAAATCTTATTGGATATAATTAGATAGGCTCCGGATTAATGCTGTTTTGTATAGCTGTGACGCATTAATGGGACCCAAAAACAAACCTGAAATGCAGAATGAGTAGCGGAGAAATGCTAAATGTAGAAAATGAAGGAGTCGAAATAGAGTGACAAGGTGACCAGCTCGTAAGAGACAAGGTTGGACAGCACTGCTCTGCACATACGCAAAAACAGTACAACCCTCAAAACCAAAGGTTTTCAAATCAGTGCTGCAATCTCTTGCTTGGAACGAACATTAATAATTATTTATGGATGGTGTAACTCTGGAGAGCTTGATTATAAATAAACATAACCACGTTTTATTTCTTGTGCTCTATTTGTCAACACTTTTCGAAGCGTGTAAATTGTCTTGTTTAAACAAAATAAAGTAACTAGTAGGATTGTCAACTTAACATAGCTCCGGAAAAACTGGTCAATTATGTACTTCTAAATTTTTTTTAAATATTCCGGAACTTTATCTGAATTAGCTGATTTTGATTGTCTTAAATAGACCAAACAGGCCTATAGTTTTCGTGAGCAATTTTTATAAACTCCCAATAACCACAAATGTAAATGTAAATAAATATAATCTGCAAGTTTTTGTAATAATAATTAAAAAGAATATACAGCCTAGGTTATGCTTTATTCAGAGCAACTGATATTGATTTTATTGTGTTATGATTTCTTTCATAAGTACAATAAAATAAATTAAAATGCTTTGGAGTCTGCATAAAAAGATTGAAGTTTGAGTTTTAACCCTAACTCCAATAACATACCTACGTCAAAATGTCAATTAGTATTTCTTTTCTTTGGTTGTTTTTCTCACTTCTAAAAAGAGTGAGAGTTCAACTGGTTTTACGCACATGACTTCAATTCATTCCACTGAATTATGACATAAGGGTGGGGTAGCGTGTGAAGCCGGTGTAGAGGTTACATTAATTTAAACAAATAAAATAATCTCCTTTCAAACTAAATTTAAATAAAAGTGTTAACAGAATTATGTAAGTTGCATGCATTTTCCCATGTCGGAGGATCGAATATCCGTAGTGTCGAGCTAAATAAGAGCTTTAAAATATTTGTAAAATTAGTGAGATGCAGATGATGTTTCGACACCCCTGGTAGAACAAAGGTGGTGCATGTATGCATGCTGCAGCTAATGCACGGTAAACGGTGAAGGTATGCAGAGGCTGAAATATTGCCAGAGAACGGTCGAAAATGCCTGGCCCCTGTACTACGGACGGCAGTACAAACGGACGCATGAAGTATTTGGGGTTGAAGGTATGCCGCGCATTACCATATTCCATTAACCTCCCGTACGTTCCGAATAATGCACAATGGAAAGTGCGTGTTTTCCTAAAATAACTCATCATTACACCGGTGTTACCACAACCGAAAAAAGGGGAAACTGCACCAAGTGTCCTGTCCTCTGCAGATGTGTTCACCATTGTCATCGCATTGTCTATTAACAGTAATAATAAGTACTTGAAATTTATTGTGTTGTAACCCACACTCCAGATTACAACGGCGTTCATTACTACACAACAAAAAATACATTACTCTTGGCGTCAGCAAGATTCAGGAAGTTACGAAAATGCAATCCAAATGTTCACATGTATTTTTACTTTCTCTACTGGTAAGTAGGGGAAGTATTGTATTCCACCCAAAAATTCGATGTCGAGAATTCGCCGGAAATATGTTTTGAGGTCCCCTGAATCAAAAAGAAAAGCATTTTTAGAAAAAGTTGTGTGTGTGTGTTTGTGTGTCTGTCAGCCTTTGGACAGCATAACTCAAAAACGAAAAGTCCGTTAAAAACCAAACTTGATATTTAAGTTTAATACCTTTCAAGGATACGACGTGAAGATTTTGAAGAAAATTGCTTCATCCTAAACTTCCCTTTACATGTAAAAGTTTTCGAAAATTTTGATTTTCTTCAAAATGGCTAACGATTTTGATTAAAATGGCATATGTTTGAGATATTCTTATGACAAATGAAATGTATATTTTGAATTTTCTGGCTATAGCCCCTGTAGTCCTATTTACTCTGAATGGCTTTTGCATAACTTCTAAACCGTGAGAGATATACCAAATCTTAGTGTACAAAAAATGTAGATCTTGCTAAAATACACAGTTTATGTCTCAATAAATTTTTTGTAGAGTGAAACATTTGGAAGATATTCCTTGTTATTTGTGCGAGTTTTGAAGAGCTAATACTTCTGTCAAAAGGAATATCGAATTTGAAAGATTTAAAAGATTTAACTATCACTCAAAGCCTACTGTATTCACATATTCCCCTTGCACCTACAAAGAAATTAGCAATAATTTGTACAAATTTTTATCTCAACTAACAGGAATTATTTACATGTTTCAGAATTTAATTATTTAGGTTTTAAGAAAACAAGCACCAGGCATTTAAATCGAGAGGTAAAAACACAGGCCGATTAAGCAGAGCAGATATCACGATGCCTAAAGGCAATTTGGGGAAATACGTATATGGAAGTAGAGAGTAAAGTTCATTTATAAAACAATAGTTAGATCAATGTTAACTTATACTGCAGAAAGCAGAAGACACAGTCAAAATTAAGCGCATGTGAATTGAAAATATGAAAGACAATTCAAGGAAAAACCTTACTAGATAAAGTACACAATACAGAAATCAGAGAAAATTGCCAAAATCAGGATATAACAAAGAGCCAAAGATGGCAGACCTTTAGATGGGAAAATGAAAGGAGAAAGACCAGCGTCTATAATCCATCCGATGAATAAAAGGGGAAATGATTAGGATATTATCATATATACAAGAAGTGTCGTCAAAGGATACGACTCTAAAATGTTCTCAATTTTCAATTTTCTGAAAAATGACTTACGATTTTAATTAATTTAACATTTATGCATATGATATGTACGTGACAAGCAGAATAAACTCTTTAATTGTAGGACAATAGGTTCTGAATTCCTTTCTTGGATATGTTCAAAATTTAATGTGTGTTGAATAAATTTTCTGTAGCATCAGCCATTTCCAAGATATGTTATTATTCAGTTATTTAGCTAAAACAGAAGCAGTATACGTTTAATGTCAGCATATAGGGTTACGCTTTTGAACATATCACTAATGACTAATTTGGTAATGACGTAATAAGGTACCCTACAAGATAAGGAATACCTTGGAAATGATCAATGCCGTAAAAGCAGTTCCATTTGGCATAAGATAAAAATATTGAAGTAGCCTTTTGTTTATCTCTTGCACTTTCATTTAGAATAAGGAGCATTTTAAGGGCTGTTCGAAGAAATTCAATATATAGCTACACGTGATTGCTCAAGCTAAGCACATATTTTATTGAAATAATACGCTATTGTAGTTTTAGCATGCGCAGGAAAAGCTGACAATGCTTTGCAAGAAAGACTGACTGTCCGCGTACTACATTCAGCGTTTTAATAAGCTTTGGATGCCTTTAGAGTTCAGTTTTAACAGATGACACCTTAGAGCAGGTGTTCCAGCTTGGTTGTACACCAGAGAGCAGTGGAACACTCACGCTTGCAGGAGTCTGCAGCATGCAATGCAGCTCGGCATTGGGGGCAAGTTGTCATCTCGGCTGAATGAAATGTCAGTAAGGTGCAGTGAGATATTGGCTATTACGCTCCGCCTCCAGCCGAACTCCACCAAAAGATGCGCGTATAATAATATTTAAATGAACAGCTGTAATACTAAGCGTCTGGTTCTCAGGACGCCACTTATTTCACTATAAAATTGCATGAATAATGTTTGAATTACTTACCATTTGTAGAGGAGAGGAGAAAACCCAAGATCCAAAACAGCAACATTGAAGATTTCATTGTCGAGAATCCAAGGAGCTGAAACAATACAAAAACTACAATCAACTTGCTATTTACTATAAATTAAGAGCTTTTTTTCCTTCGGAGCATCCAATTTAGCAACGATCCTGAAGTATATGTGAGTTACAAATACTTAATTTAATCAATTAAAACAGTACATATTTGAAAAACCATAAAACAGTCTTCATTTGAGCGACTTCATATATTTGTAATCAGTATATGTATGCGGTAATGTAATATGTTAATGCATTATGTGTGTTTAATTCAGAGATACATATGTTACTCAAAGTGTTTACAAATTAATATAAGAGGGCGAGCTTTGCTACCTCACACCACGACGCGGCCGATAAACAAGGACAACAGTTGGCGGACCGGAACAAAGGCCGCTTCTAGACCGTTCGAGACTTTCAACTGCAGGTTTGTTTACGAGGAGCTTCTCCAGAAAAGGGTATATTTTCCAGAGAATTCGCCAGCACTTCGCCTGGACTATAAATAGTGGCACAGCACGGACAGAGAAGACAGTTTTTAGCTGTCAATATTGAGAGCTTGAATGTGTGTTCGTCAGAGATAATTCTAGACATTCAATTCCCTAGTTTGAGTTGTTTGTTGCGTGAAATAATTTCAGTGAGTGTATCGTCGAAGTCAGTTGCGTGAAAGTTTGGATATAAAAGAACAGCTGTAAGTTCCAAAGCCATGATGTATTTCATATCCTGACGATTCAGAACTTTTTAAAAGGTTTTAGAGCTTAGAAATGTACGAGTTATTAAAGCAACAATGAAATATATCACGAGGTTTGGTTCTGGAAACGGACAGCTTTATTTTAGCAGCTTATCAGTTGCGATTCGCTGTATTATATATTATCCACTTGTCAGTTACTTGTTTTGTTATCCTCTAGTTTCGATTGGTGACTGAAGTACGACAGAATTCCCCTCCAAGTCCTTTCCTTTAATATACCCTCGCCCTCTTCAATATCAAGTTCATATTTATCGTTGCCATCGACAACACAATAATCCCGTTTCTTAAAGTATCCTTGAATGTTGTACACGTGTTCGGAAACTTTGAGGTTTTCTGTATCGCTTTAACTGCATTTTGGTTATTTATTTTACATTTATACTCTGTTGTATAAACATCTTGCTGTATCAGCAAAGAGCATTTAAGTCACAATAAAGTTTAGTTAGTGCATTTCCAGTGGGTGATAATTCAATAAGTTTCAGGTGATTTGACAAATAAGAATGCTTCTAAATACGGTAGCACATGTGACTCGAATTTCGGAAGTTCCGGCTCAAACCACGTGTAGGTTCACACGTGAATTCCATTTTAAACGAAACGAAGCTGGAAGACCAGTTACTTTTGAGCCATGAATACAAGGTTTTGCCACTACCAGCATGTCAATATTGTCTAAATGCCAGAGATGAATCCCAGAAATCTCTTCTTGAACAAAAAGTAATATCTGTAAGAGCTCTTGGGAAAACAACGGTTAGTGAAGTGCATTTATGTTAAGAGACATCAGCAGAATTATTTAAGTCACGGATAAGCCTTTTCGAAAAAAGACGAAAAACTATCGTAAGTGAGAATGTCCGTAGGACTTAGGTCGCAGGTTCAAACCCGGTGGAGAACAGCGGATTTTTAGGGGCATAAAAATTCTTTGCATGGCTTCTCTCGGAAGGGCAGTAAAGCCAGTGATCACGTAAAAGAACCTCAAGCCTGATAAACAGGCATATGAGTAAAAATAAGAGGTTTTTAACGCCCAATATAGAATGGAACGTTAAAATCATGACGGTTAAAGAGTGTCCGTAAATAAAAAATTTTAATTTTTTCAGTCAAGGTGCCCTGTCAACTTGAATCTGCGCCATCTATACAGCGCCGCCACATATTACGAAACCTAGAAGTCCAGCTGAAAATGTGAAAGAAATGGAATGGAATGGTAAATTTGAGTGCAAGAATAGTTATATTACCAGGATTAAAAGAAAGGTTATTCAGTCCTGAATATTTATAGATATATCATAGATTATATATGAATATATGGTATTGTTTTACCTTCCTCATGGTCATGATAGTCTTCGGGCTGCGATGTTCATTTCTTCAGTGTTGGCAACATGACTCTTACAAAACCATAATATTCTACATAAGGGAGGCGGTGGAAATAATAAAACGATGAAAATAACGTAAGGGAATTTAATTTATTAATATTACAATTTCTTCTAAACTTACTCAACTTTTGAGAAAACTGAAATGTTGATTGGACAAGCATTGTGTAACTCAGATTCATGGCCTACTGGAATGAGTCGATGGTCATATTCCACAAGAAAACAAAGTTGGCAAACCTTTTGAACACTAATCGAAAGCATTTTCTACTTTTAACACAGTCGTGAACTACTAAAAGGTCCACTTTTACTATCAAATGTCTAAATATAAATTTAAAAATGAAGGACACATTCTTATAATGTTATTATAAAACATTTTCTCCATATCTTTGTATACATTAGTATACCTTTATAAATAAAGATGTTAAATTATTGAACATATTCGTCTCAAGATAAAACATAACCTGTATGTGCAATCCCTTGGTAAATGAGAAATCATACAGCGTCTGCCTACCGACCAGACAAAATACGAAAAACCCAAAGTAAGGTCACAGCGAGCTTTCGACGGGAATTGAACTGGCACCCTAAGGTTGCGGGTTCAACTCCGACCCAGGTCAATAGTTTTAAGTATGTTCCGGCGCACTGGCAGCATTGATATAACCCTGGCAATTATCATCAGCCTTGTTAACATACGAAATATGGTATATTATATATGTATAATATATGAATAATATATTATATATACAGGATAGAAGGGAAGTCATTACATTTCTTCTAATATGTGCTTTATAGAAGCGTTACAAACAAAAATGTCGAATAGCATTTTGTTCTTTGATCACCCGATTTCGAAAAAAACATGTTTTTTCTTCCAAAATGTTTTTTCTTCCTTGTTACTTGTAAGATGCGTAGAGTAACTTATTTCTGATATAGCTTCGGTAATAATTAAGGGACATTAGACAGAGTTAGGAAATAATTAATCACTTATAAGATTTGAAGGAATATTCCGAGCTGCTCTTTCACACGTGCAGTAAGTCGACAACGTTGCGTTGAGGTTGGTCAGGGACTTGACTTGGTTTGTGCAGTAAACAATTGAGCAGTTTCGGTTTTGTGTAATGCTTTGGGAGCTAACGCTTGTGATTGGCCTACACTTGCACAGTAAACAGCGAATCAGTTTGTTTTCAAGACGCAGTGTTACAGTGTTTATGTACTGAACTAGGGAAAGTGACACCCTTACAATCTGCAATGTTGCCTTCTCTTCGACAAAATTAAAATATTTCCGTAGGAGAAAGAAACATGAGATACAAGATGTGTTTCAAATACAAAGATCTACCTCTGGTTTAAATTAATATGCCTTCCATTCCAGTCGGTATCTACATATTGAACCCAGGACCTCCGGAATGAGAGCCAATACTCTCACTGAAATAGGGATTAGGTAGCTGATCCCTCTTTGAGCATAACAGAATTAGTGTTCCCGTTTATCTCTGCGAATTTTGTAATTTTTTCTGGCATTTATGAATAAATGTTTAAAATGCCTTTTAGGTTTATTTAGGGGAAAGCTTTTAGCATTGTTAATATCTGTCCAGTACGTATTTTCTCTGCATTGGTAGCAGATAATGTTAAAACAAGAGTTTTTAGTGTATTATTCCATGCACATGTTGGGTTCATGGCTATTAAGAGTAAAAATCAAATATAGAAAACAGAAGATAAATTCTGAACTGAAATTGAATTCACCATGTCACACACCTAGGGGGCAAAATCAGCTTTAAAGTACATTATTTATACAAATTCAATCTTTTGTTTCAAAACACAGTGTCGCAGGGTAGGAAAACACAAGAGAAAATAATGAAAAAACAAACCTAGTGTAAATCACCTAAAGCACTAATTTAATTGGTTATTTCAGTTCGCCATGCAATAACACCACTTTAAAAATATACGCAGGTATTGTCCACTTTTTTCAGTGGCGCCCTTGGCCAGCAGGTGTTGCGTTCCATCAATTACATTAGCCGAGAGGGAGGGGAAGGTTGGTCGGTTTGGGAGGCAAAAAAAAAAATCTTGGTTTGGCCAATTAAACACGCCCAACCGACTCAGTACGCACTAATTTCATAACTCCACTAATTGCGAGCAAGTTTAATTAGCGTGTTTCAACACTAGTCGCATCGCCGTTATCAATCAGTTGTTAAATTTCATTAGTCACAACAGGGCCGCCACCTTAGCGAGCAGAGCGTGAACAGCCGTGGTCTCAAATTCCCCTGCAGCCTCCCTGTTTGTGGTGTGCGCGTTTAACCAGGCTTCTTCACACGCCCCCGCATCGGCACGCCTTCTCTATGTTAACTACTATATTCAACTACTTCCTAGTTAGTTACTTTCCCTTAAAAAGAAAAAAATTAAAAAAAAAATAATAAAAAAAAAGCAAGCATTTTTAGAAAAAGGTCCGCGCGCGCGTATGTGTGTGTATTAGTTTGTGGACTGCATAACTCAAAAACGAAAAGTAGTTTAAAAACCAAATTTGGTATTTAAGTTTAATGTCTTTCAAGGATGCGACACAAAGATTTTGAAGAAAATAGCCTCACCCTAAACTACCCTTTACATGGTAATTTTTTCGAAAGTGTTGATTTTCTTGAACATAGCTCTAACGATTTTGATTACAATGTCATATGTTTGAGATATTTTAATGATAAAATGTATATTTTGAATTTTCTGGCTATAGCCCCTGAAGTCGTATTTACTCTGGACGACTTTTGCATAACTGGTAAACCGTTAGAGATAGACCAAATCATACTATACAAAAAATGTAGATCTTGCTAAAATACACAATTTATGTCCAAATAAATTTTCTTGTAGGGTGAACAATTTCGGAGATATTCCTTGTTGTGTGTGTGAGTTTCGGAAAACTTAAAACTTTCATGAAATGGAACATAGTTGTTCATTTTTTTATATGTTAAGTGTGCAAAGAGAACGGAATCTCAAAGCTTTAAAAGATTTGACTATCGTTCACAGCCTAGTATATTCTAATAATCCCCTTGCACCTACAAGGAAATAAGCAATAAGATAATTTGTACAAATGTTTATCTCAACTAACACGAAGAAGATATAGGAATAAGAGTTTGTAAGAATGGTTAGTACAAGAGTAGAGAAAGTTATGCGAGTTTCTTAATTATGCTTTTCTCATTCCGTCGGACGTACATACAAGCCCAGAACTTATCTAAAAATCTCAGTTTCGGATCTTTGGGCGGAATAAAATATTTTCTCTGTTTGCTATTTGCTGCAAGTGAAATATCATTATTATTATAATAATTATTATTTTAGTATTGTTACTGTTATGATCACTGAAAAAGAACAAAGTCCAAATTGAACCTATGCTAGCTTTTTGTGGCTCCGAGTAATATGTAACAAAAAGACAAAGTAAAGCTTGTTGCTAGAAAACGAAAACAAAAAATAAGCTATGCGCCAGCAATTTGGAACGGACAAATTTTAACTGCGGCAAGAATATATTAAACTGAGTGTTATTGTTGATTAACTGCCGCACCATGCGGAGAAATAAATGCAATTAAATGCAGCATTGTTAACATCAATGAGCGTATAAAAAGCGCGGTAGCCGAGCAGGTAAGGAATAAAATCTGCAATAATTCGCGAACGTACACTCAAGTTTTATTGCGTTTTTTATTGCTGCAATGTCTCGGCACGCAATTTAGCCCCGGATTAGTTGTAGGTCTACATGTATGCAGCTTTGATAGCATCTAGCCTCGTAAGTGTTCCACAAGTCTCGTGATGCAATAAACGACTTCAACGTTACTTATTGCGTTTTAGTGTTGATTGCCATGATTGTCGTTTTCATATTGTAGCATCAGCAGAATCCAGTTCTGCTCGCGATGTTGCGTCAGTAGTGGAGTTTTCGATATCTCGATACATTTCTGCCTGTCTGTCCCACTTTATCATTCTCAATGTGTCTCTCGCTATATCTCTACATCTCCTTCCCTCCATCTCTATCTCTCTAACTTTCTCTTTAGATATCTACCTCTATATAGCTCTCACTCTCCCGCTCTCATTCTGCCGCTCTCACACTCCCGCTCTCATTCTCCCGCTCTCACTCTGCCGCTCTCATTCTCCCGCTCTCACTCTGCCGCTCTCATTCTTCCGCTCTCATTCTTCCGCTCACTCTCCCGCTCTCACTCTGCCGCTCTCACTCTGCCGATCTCACTCTCCCGCTCTCACTCTCCCGCTCTCACTCTCCCGCTCTCACTCTGCCGCTCTCACTCTGCCGCTCTCATTCTCCCGCTCACTCTCCCGCTCTCACTCTCCCGCTCTCACTCTGCCGCTCTCACTCTGCCGCTCTCATTCTCCCGCTCACTCTCCCGCTCTCACTCTCCCGCTCTCACTCTGCCGCTCTCACTCTGCCGCTCTCATTCTCCCGCTCTCACTCTGCCGCTCTCACTCTGCCGCTCTCATTCTCCCGCTCTCACTCTCCCGCTCTCACTCTGCCGCTCTCACTCTGCCACTCTCACTCTATCACTATCAATATCACTTTCTATCCCTAAATCTCTCTGCATCTCTCATCTCTCTCTCCCTCTCTCTATCTCTCTTTATCTTTTTCCTCTTTCACGTTTCTCAACATCTGCTCATGGCTGTTCCGGCACTTTTTTCCAGTCGACTGCAACTCATAGCACTACTTAACAAAATGTTTTTTATCCATTCTTTGTACATCTAGATTCCATGAGCTTCTATATTCCTCTATTTTTTCATTTATAGGAAGAATGTTTAATTCGTTTCTTGTTCCTTCTTTCTTATTTTGTCCATAATTGTACATTAATTCTATTCCAATCCTTCAAGTTTCACATTCGTATATCAATGCTGGTAAAGCTTTGAATGTGATTCTTCCCATATCTTTCTTCTTAATCTTCTTGCTAAAGTCCCACAAATATATTGAAATGTATTTACTTTGTTTATATCATTATTATAGGTTATGTTGCTCGTAAGTAATAAAATATATTTGTTTGTTCTAATGTATTAGCTCTTAAAACTATTTTTGATCGGACTGGATGTTTACCACGGACATTTTTTCTAAAAATGTGTCTTTTTGGATTCACTGTGCCTCAAAACATATTTTGCGTGAAATCTCGACAGTATTTTTTCGGTGAAATGCAATACTTCCCCTTGTTAATATACGTAGTAGGGAAATTAAAAAAAAAACATTTTTGTAATTTACTTTATTACATTATCTCCTACCTTATCACTCCGTTTCGTTTCTGTTAAGCTTATGTGTGTAATTTGAACGGCCTGTGTTAATGATATTTGTGATATATGAGCGAGATAAAATGAGATGGATATAGATTATAAATGGGTCTTCATAATAGAGGCAGCCCCAAGGACATTCACCTAGAGAGAAAGTCTGAATAATATACTAATGGATTGCTTATATGCAAACCCTAAGGGAATTTATAACAAAAAGAAACAAAAGATTGTTTGGTTTCATGAAAAACAATTTATATACATAGAAAGAGCAAAACAGCGAACTGTCTACCTCATCAGTGCTTTATAGAAATATTAGAAACTTGCCTTTCAGCAATATTTTTGACATGAAAAGTTTAATGCCTGAAAGCGGTTTTCATTTCTCATATGAGCTCATTAGGTTAATTGTACCCGGAGAAAAATATGTAACATTTGTCACCGTTTATCTAATAAGTATTGGGCATTTAGTAATTTTGACTGAAAAGCGTGGCAAGAAAGCTAAATATTAGAAATTGTAGCACTTCTGGTCACTTTGCTGAGCAAAGTTAATATTTAGAATATCCGACACGCCAGGCATCCTGTATGTTTCAAGCTATTTTCTCTTCCTTTGAGCGAGGTGACGTCACACGCTGAACTTAACTTATGTTGACGTCACACCACCATTGCCTGTCCTCTCCTGGACTACAACATTGTTTATTAACTCGTTTTTGCGACCTAATTTTTTAAACGTCACCCTCTATTACCTTATGTAAGGTAAGTCTAGGGAAATAGTCACCTTTTGCGCACGTTAGTGTAAGATAATACCCTTACTCCATGCATTCTAGATTAGCAGTTGCACTGAATGTTCCTGCTGACCAAAGAGCTTAATCACAGTCATCCGTTAAAGCAATCACCGCAGAGAGCAAGGGACTTAGCATCGAAGAAAGCTCCTTCGATTCCGGAGCATTGCCAAATTAACACATTTGCTGCATTATTTACGAGATCGCGAGCCTCTCGCCACTACGACAGATGTTCCGAAACGGCTTAGGGTTAAGTATCACATACAAAATTCATCTAGAAAGAGCTTCCGAAAAAAGCTTCTGTCGAAAACACAGCACACCCATTCGAGAATCGATCAGCAAATCTGCGAGAGGGATGGTGTACGCCTTCGGGTTCAGATAATCGGATAACGTGAGCGTATTGTGAGCTGCGAGGAGATTTGGATTTATAACGTTATCGATTATCGAATATGAATGCATTGTGATACCTATCTGAGTGGAGGGAAAGAGGTGAAGTGGGGTTTGTTGTGACGTTCAGCGGGGGACAGATGTAGAAAGGATAAAGTGTGGCAGAGGGATGTCTGACGAACTTGTGTTGCCACTATATTGTCAAATGTTGACAATGTTAAAGCATTAAGACGTTCTTTATCCAAAAAGCGTACAAAAGCGCTGATATTATCAAAATATTTCACTACGGTGCATTTGTACGGTCCAATTCCGCCAAACTAGATGTTAAAAGCTTACACAAAACATTTGATCCACGCCGCATCATGTATGTTTATACAAAGTGCACCAATGTGTGTGTGGAGGGGGGAAGGACTAGCACATCACCGTCAGGCGTATTAACAACAAATCGAATTTTAAAATAGACAAACAAATTAATAAAAATAAATTTTAGAACCAAAAAAAAAACTGATGTGTTGCACTGACATGACTTTATCTGCTCTTGTACTAACCATTCTTACAAACTCTTATTCCTATATCTTCTTCGTGTTAGTTGAGATAAACATTTGTACAAATTATCTAATTGTTAATTTCCTTGTATATGCAAGGGGAATATTAGAATACAGTGGGCTTTGTACGATAGTCAAATCTTTTAAAGCTTTGAGATCCCGTTCTCTTTGCACGCTTAAAATATAAAAAAATGAACGATGTTCCATTTCACGAAAGTTAAGTTTTCTGAAGCTCACACACATAACAAGGGAAATGGACTCTACAAAAAATTTCTTTAGACATAAATTGTGTATTTTAGCAAGATCTACATTTTTATACAGTATGATTTAGTCTATCTCTAACAGTTTACAGGTTATGCAAAATTCATCCAGAGTGAATAGGACTACAGGGGTTATAGCCGGAAAATTCAAGATATACATTTCATTTGTCATAAAAAATATCTCAAAAATATGACACTTTAATCAAAATCGTTAGCGCCATTTTCAAAAAAATCAAAATTTTCGAAAAATTGTCCAGGTAAAGGGTAGTTTAGGGTGGGGTTATATTCTTAAAAATCTTCGTGTCAAATCCTTGAAAGACATTAAACTTTAATACAAACTTTGATTTTTAAACTACTTTCCGTTTTTGAGTTATCCTGTCCACAGACACACAGGCGCACACACACACACACACACGGACCTTTTTCTAAAAATACATTTTTGGATTCAGGGAGTCTCAAAACATATACTTCCGATGAAATCTTTTTTCATCAGCTGATTTAGAAAAAATATATAGCTTTTTATACAAATTGGAATACTCCGTGAAAGAATACTCCAATCACCTCTTTCAGATGTGACATAAGCTTTCAACGCTGCGTTGAGATTATTTAGGGAGTTGACCTGGTTCGTGGATGTAAATAGGTCGGGCACTTTCGCTTTCGCGTAATGTTTTAGGAGCTAACTCTTGTAATTGGCCTACATTCGCACAGTAAACACGGAAGTACAAGGTAGTGTATGCGTTTAAGTTCTCAAGACGGACCATTACGCTGTTTGTTTATATATTGAGCTATAGTGAAAGTGACCACCCACACAATCTGCAGTGTTGCCAGCTTGTTTTCGACAAAACTGAAATATCCCCGTAGGAAAAGGTCACAGACAAAAACGTAAGATATAAAATGTGTTCCAAATACCGAGATATACCACTGGTTTAAATTAATATAATGTTTTCCCTTCCACCTTGTATCTACTGGTAAAAATGAATTCTAAATATGTTTTGTGTGAAAGTAAATGAAGGAACTAAAATAGACGTTTGCGGATAATTCGTATTTTAACACTAATCAGCACGTCGTACATTTACTTATAGTCTAAACAAGGGAGAAAAGCTAGATAACAAAAGAATGAGTTTCTGCTGACGTAGTAACATATCAGAACGCCAGCGCATGACAAAATGGAGGCTCGTTTAAAAGAAAGATATTCGAATTGCGTGTTGGCTCTTTGTTTCCTGTTAGCATGCACCTATTCTCAACAAAGCATGTGAGAGATGAAACTTTAATACGCAGTAAACGATATTTCCGCGTTTTACAAACACGCCATGTTTTAAATGCTACTGGAATCAGGTTGCGCATTTGTAAAGGGTATGTTATTATACAGAGCGTGCCAGAAATGTGGTGACCTCGTGGAGACAAAGCTCTCTCTGTTCTTGTGTTTCATTGATTATAGCTCATGAAATGTGTTATAATTATTCTTTATGCTCGGCTATGCCTTAATTTAGCGTTTATGCGTCACTATATGCACCTTTTCATAATAAATTCAATTGACCTTCTCGTCTTTGAACGTCTACTTTTTAAAATGTTATAGCATATATACTCTATCATTATGTCAAGCCTGAAGCAATTAATGTTTCTTGCTATCTCGTTGCTGTTGTAATATTATGCTATTGTATTCCCTGGCCTAGCTGCAATCGGCGAGTATGTAGAATTTTTAAATTCTATCTATCCCAGGCGCGGTGCGGATTAACTACTTTTATATAAAGTTAGAATTTGCTTTGATTACTCTTTATTGATATTAATAAACACTTCTCAAACAGTAATCTTCACACTTTTCCCGTCTCTAAATAATCCGTTAAATTATGGCGGATTCGTCGTTGTTATACAAATCAATTTACATCTGATCAATCCTTCTGATTAATGTTCAAATACTATGCAGAACGTTCATAATACACTTTGAACTTCACGAATATCACTTAATTTGTCGATAATCATACTTTTAAGTATACTGATTCGTATTTAAAGATAAAAGTAAATTTCAGACACTTCTTTCCTCCATTAATTAATTCTAAGAAGAAAAATAAAAGGAAGTCAACATAGGCCAGACATATAACTAAAATTATTACAGGAGGCTGCCTGTTTCCTATATTATATATTCTAGATACAGAGTACTTAAAGAAATAAATTGTTGTAGAGGGCCTCAAGCAATGAAATTTGAAGGCGCAAGTATCGATTCTCATATGAACAATTGAATATATTTTCCAGATTGTTCCTTTCGTTTATCTTTGTATAGTTTGTCTTGGCTTTTGCTATACGATATTTAACAACTTATACAATTAAAACTAGAGACTTTCTATTGTTTCTTCATAAGATTGTTATCTTACATTTTACGTTATTTATCGCTTTAAAAGTAATTGATTTGTCTTGGCTGTTGAAATATTTCAGTTAAGATGTTTTCTAATTTTTTGCTCTACTTCATGTATAATTTTGAGCTTTCTAGAACAAGGTTCTGGGCCACTGGGTTCATTATTCTTACATAGATTCCCAAAATACTGCATTCAGTCTTCTTTTATATTACTCAGCTTTATTATATCTCTTTCTTCTGTGTTCAAATGCTTCATAATTTTATAAGCTTTATTTTATGCATGTCATGTTCACTCACGTATTTATCCCAAACTTATCTATTTAGCTTTCTCACTTGTCTTCTTACTTTTGCGCACTGATGTCTTTATTCAATTTTATATGCACTTGAAAGGGGCTCAGAATTTGAGGGATATAATTATTCCTCTCAGCACTCAGCCAGCAACCCGGGAAAACTCGGAAAAAATAAAGGGTCAGAACCTTGGGCACGGGAATCGAACCCATGACCACGCTACAGGTGCTAACGCCTGACCTGATTATTCAAGTGAATAACGCATCAGATTTTTCTTACTTTGGGAATAATAATTTGTAAAAATGGTTGACTCCTTCAATTGCCTGCAAGTATTTTGATGAGCTTTGCTAAAGGAGAATGCAGTGTTTCTCAACTCGATTGTTTGCCCTTGCTTAAACGAAGAACTATAAATATTTAATGAGCTGAGAAATTAGTTTCACAGGTCAATAGGTTTTGCCTGCAAGCTCTTCTGTTTGTACATATTTACATATTGTAACGGACTGCAAGATCCAGAATAATTATATAAATTATCATGTTGATGCGGTCTAGGATCTACATTTCCCATGCATGCGGAAAATTGAAGCTTGTCTAGCGTGATAGTACATGTTACTAAATAACCATTAGATCTTCTCGGTTCGCTGCTTCCAACCCGCAATATTGTTACTGAGAAATAAGGGAAAACAAACGAATTAAGAAATGGTGTAATGGTGACGAGAAATATGTGTAAATAAAAACAGATGGCATTCACTTGGAGGCAATTTGTGTCGTCATATCTATCAGTCTAGTAATACAGAGTACAGGATATACAACAAAGGAGTATACCTCGTGCGCTGCTAGATCTATTGCCCTAAGGGAAAAAAAAAGGGGTGAAATGTAGTTGTCCACAGAAGTCGCTAAGACTTCCCGACTCGCAAACCCAACCCACTATTGGAGCTTCCCAGAAAGGACAATGAACGACTCGTCAACCAAGCAGCCCTCCTAAACAAGGCCAAGGACCCATATATGGCCCCCCTTTCCTAATATGGCCAATCTATGCAAACCCTCTAGCAAGTGGCGCACTTACAACAGATTTGCATTCCCACATCTTGTGCTTTTGAGTGTAAAAGTGAGTTTTTGACACATAACCTCACCATATTAAAAGCAAGCCCTTCTCTTAATCGGCTCCCTTGGTGGTGCATACGAAATACTGTTACTCCAAGTAAAACTGCATTTATTTACATAGTTTGTTTTAAAAGCAACCGTAGATGTTATAATACTTCCCAAGTTTAATTCATTTTTATAAAATTATGTATGTTTAAGTATTTACATCTTTTTATACGCATTTCACGATAGGTACGATATTTGGAAAAATAAAAAAACAGACATGCTTTTATTATTTTATTATAACTATAGATTTGATATAAACAAAACATTTTGTATTCCTCCGCGTTAGCCTGATGTAGTTATTGGCTGTGAGAAGCAAACAAATGCGAAGCGAAATTGTCTTTTATTATACAAAGAACAGTTATTATTTGGAGAGAGGGGGAAAAAACAAACATTGCTCAGAAAGATAAAAATTATAATAAATTAAATTAGTTTTGCTTATATGTACAACAACATCCAGTAAATGTTTATGAAATCATAAAAGCTCGTATTAAAATAAATACATTTGCAGTAATATCCTGTGGGCAATTACTTTAAAGATTTACAGTTGCTGTTAAGGCATATTCAGTAATTATAATTTTTATCGTTCATGTTTACTCACTCGTTGAAATTGCTTTAGTTAAATGATTAAATAATTTAACTGTAAATTGACTTGGACTTGGAATTGAGCTTCTTCGATCCATGATTCATGTTTCTTAAAAATGATGTTAAAGGGCTAATTAACCAACTTCTATAAATGTTTATCTCGGTTAACATGAAGTGGGTTGAAGAATAAATATTTGTAGCAGTAAATTAATACAAGACTGAATGGAAGGTGTCATAAGTGCAATACAGATACAATCTCCCCGACCCCCCCCCCCCTCCACACACACACAGACAATGTCCTCTCCTAAAAGTACTCTTGTATTCAATGAAATCTCCATATAGAATTATTTTGTCTGGTATACAACAGTTCCCCTAAGTATAGGAAACAGTAGGGTTAAGTAATAAACCGTACTAATGGAAGACGAAGTTGTGTGTTTAATAACTATGACAGCAGCACTATATTGCGTTGGGATCCGAACTCCGTACCTTTCCATTACACACCATAACTAATACAGCAGTTAGCACCGCCGTTCTAGTGTTAATGGGCGGGCTAATGGAACCGTTCGCTTAGATCAAGGCAAGTCAGAATTCGAGCAACGGAAACCGTGGGCATTATACTGGCTATTTGCTTGTGTAACACGCTCACAAGCCTTGATAGGTTTATCCTATCTATTTTTAATGACAGGGCGTATAGTGTTGGCACCAGGTGTTATCCTTTGCACCGATCAAAGCCACACCTACAGATTCCCTATTTGCTACTCTGTGGATCTAACATAAGCGCTCGGCTACCTTCCTAGAAACCTGATTTACAAAATAGTCAATGTATGAAATTTACACACAGTCAATATTGCTAAAAATCTAGTGTATTCACGTCACTTCTACCAACTTCTTACAAATACTTATTCTTCTAACTACTTGTAATGCATAATACATTTATAAATTTCGTTGTAGGCTAAAACGATAGTCAGCTATTTTTAAAAGGAAGCCATTATATCATAGTTTTAAAATTCCATTCTGTATGTGTAACCGCCAATATCAAACCAAATAGGAATATGAATAGGTTTATAATACTACTATCCCTAAACGACCACATTCCAAGATGTTTTAAACCTGTCCCTCAACCTTCTTCCCTTTCTAATTACACTAACACAACAGAGATAATCCTCCTAAAAATCTGCTATTGCGAAGTCGGTTACTGTTGTGCATTTAGAGTGTTGTTAGAGTCTGCTTTGTTGAGACTGAAGTAAAAGACGTGGCAACATCGTCCATACAAATAATTGGCACTGCAAAACTGGGACGAGAAAGGTGTTAAAGCATGGGTAATAACAGAAATGAATTTCCTCTCCTTTATCCATTTGCTCTTTTCCAAAGAAATATTCATATATTGAAAAAAACCATCGCAATTAACTTGGCAGGACGATTGAGATTATAGGTGATAGATTGTATCATTTTTAACAAATATGTCGGAAAATGTTAACAATTTCAAAAAAAATTAGAGCATTTGATTACCATACACAAAGTTTGCGTGCTTGATACGTACATATTGTCGTCACGCTGTCGTCTATGGTTCTATTGGCCGAGTTTCTATTGTGACAAGCTTTCAACAATGTAATTACAATAAAACTAATGCAATTCACTATGGAAGTTGTAGCGTAGCTATTTAGTGCGTTCTTTGGTATGTTCTTGGTTTTGCCTTAAGGCTTTCATCAGGGGCAGATGACCCATTTTACCCTGATTATCCAAGTTAGTGCTTCTGTTCTGTGATTCTAGCAGAATATATTCTGTTAATTGATTTTAACTACTATGACGCCGGTCGCTTGTCTAAGAAACGCTCACAGTCAAGATACCTCACACCACGACGTGTATTTTCCAGAGAATTCACCTGGACTGTAAAACCACAGAGCACAGATGAAATGGCAGCCTTGTAAGTGTTGAGTTAGCAGGTTTTAAGTGTCGAAGCACTTTCCGAGTTGTATTTAGTGAGTGTATGGTGAAGCCAGCTAAGGTCAACAGAGGACAGCATCTGCCTGTTGGTTTAAATTCATAATGCAAGGCACAGAAGGTTTGTAGGCTGCGTCCAGTTGTCCTGCTATATAATTTATTAATATTTAAGAGTGCCCTGCCGCAACTTCAGGGCCTTGGCAATATGATTTGTAAAATTAAATCTGTCACTTAGTTTCTTCTCATGCCTCTCAGGAGCTGTATTTACAAGGTAACAAGACAGAGCTGGAGAAATTGGATGACATTGCACGTCAAGAAGGTTTAATCCTACCAATGAGTCCATCCTTGTCTCTTGATTACGGTTGTAGTATCTAATCCAATGATGTCATCGTTGTGGAATGACTCAGTTGTGTTTATCTAGGGCTTATTAAGGAGGGACGGGAAAAAAATAATAAATGGGGTTGCAGACGGAAGACTGTTGTATATACCAGCTGTCATTGCGATGGAGAGCACTTAATTGGGACGATTCGTACGTAATGAGATGTTGCTATGAGGAAGACAGGTCCCTTTATTTGTCCAGTTGACAGCAGCGCTGCGAGCGGACATTGGTGAAAACACTGTCAGACCTTCCTCCTGCAAATGTAGTCCGAGATGAACTCCTCTTCTGTATATTTAAGACACAACATTTAGAAAGTCTGAAATCAAATAATGAAAACTGAGACGCTCATGGCAATATCCAGGTCAGTTTTTCACTCTACCGGAAATACATGGTTTAAGACTCCCACAATACAAAAAGAGGATTTTTATTAAAGCACCCATGCGTGTGAGAGAGTGAGACAGTGTGTAAGTGGCTAAGAATATGAGTGTAAGAGTGAGAGATGGAGTGAGTGAGAGTGGGAGTGTGAGAGGGAGTGAGTGACAGTGAGGGAGGGAGTGAGAAAGAAAAGCAGTGAATGAGAGTAAGGGAGTGGAGAGTTTTTGGTTTGCATTTTTCAATGCTTATATTTTTTCTATTTTTCAAATTGTATGACTTTTTTGTCCTTACTGGTCACCCTCCTTCCTTGACACCCTCCATCTAGCCCAGACCTAGTACCTAAAACTGGCATTTTTCCCAGAGATGAAAAATAGTTTGGGGGACAGCATTACACTTCTACGATCATAACCCTGGATGGGGAGTACCCACGTAAAACAACCAGTAACATACGTGTAGATGATGCTGAGGTTACATTAGACTAAAACTGTATGTAGTTTTAATTAAAAACCAAAAAACCACAATAATACTGAAATAAAAGGATACATTTATTATATAAATAGCTACAGAATACCTTTATTTTATTGTTAAGCGTCAATTTAATACGAAAATAACAAAAAAAGGTGTTACAATTTACTTAAACTTTGACAAAAAGCTTTGTTGCCAAATGGCAACAATACGCACCAGGGGGTTAAGGACAGTAAGCAGACCTGGCTCGAGATAGTTGGCAACTGTTTCTGCAGAGGGCACTAGAATGCTGCAAAGGTTTCAATCTTCATGATGAATACGCTGGAGATAAGCTTATGGATGTGGTGAACATTTGTCAATTAAACCATCTTTTTATTCACATCAGTTTTGATTCCATGTCGTATTGAAGATTGAAAAAATAGCCTCCCTCGTCAATTGCGTATTTTGCTGTAGATGTGTAGTGTCTTAATTCATTATCTGCTCCGAAAAATCAAATGTCTTTTTAAATGGAGGCCTAAGAGGATGGGATGTCAAGACTGCAGGAAGATTTTCATCTCCTGCGTCACTTTGCGCCTGCCTCCCAACTTTCTCCCCTCTTCCCTAATTCACCGCCGTCTTATTATTATGATTATTATGTTGATATCTTGCCTTTACTTGTCCTTTACGCCGCCATGCCGCTCTTTCCCGGGACTGTTCAACTTTTCAATTAACCTTTCAGACTTTAGTTCAGGAGGGAGTTGGCGTCTCACTCTCACCCCCCCCCCCCCGTGCCCCCCGCCGCCGCAACTCTGGAGTGGCCCACTCGGCGAAAAGTGAGAGTGCTGGATGGAGAAGAAAAGGCTCTCATACACATGCGTTCCTTTCCCTTATTTCCTCACTTATGTTGTGTCTCGAGCACAGCTTCTTCCTACTCATGAACTTAAGTCGAGCCTTGGTGCCTAATAAGTTACGATTACCTTTTTAAACTCCAGAACACATTAATTTCTTGGACCTCCCTTGTCCTTTATGGAATTATTGTAGAGGGTTCTTGGGTTATAAATTTATACAGTCCGGAATATTCCAAAAAAGTCACCTTATACTCATGACACTTAAGAGATCGGCCGAATGTCCGAGTTTCTTAACCTCACTCGGAGAAAATTCCAAGGTCTTCAAATGCTGCATAGTCTCTAAATTTCCTTTAGTAGTGGAATAGTATTTTATTTATTAAGGACGTTGTCAGTTAGCAAGATCATTCTATGGCAGCTGATGTGCTGGAATTTTGTCCCCCAGGAGTTTTTACAGTCCAGTAAATCTGCTATTGTGGGGCTTAAACCAGAAGGACATAACGGAAGAACAATTCTTGGTCAAAATGATCAAGTAATTTTTAGACAATTACTGTAACGGCGGTGCCCAACAAAGGACGGTAGGGGCCAAGCTACTTCACAGTACTTACCAGGCCGCCGAGCAAATAAAGACGCAAGGTTAAGGTTCCCACACCAGTCACGCAATCGAACACGTGACTAACAATCAAGGAGTAACACAAAGGGTTTCCAGAGCCTTCAACAAATCTAGGTACGTCATCGTCGGCATCTTTGTGGAAGTCGAGAAAGGTACGCGTGGAGTCATCCCTGGTATATAAGGAGGCGAGGAAATAGCAGAGAGAGAGAGTTGCAGACATGAATCGCTCAGTATGTCAGCGAGTGCGAGACAACTGTGTGCGTGTCATTGCGTCATAAAGAGACAAAAAATGAAGAAAGAGAGTGAAAGGACTGAGTTAAAGCTACGAGAACAGAACAATTGTAAGCTTTAATATCACAAAAGGATGTAGACTGTGTTAACTTCAGTAGAAGAGAACTGTGTCTTTGTGTAAAAGTTTGGAAGAAAATAAAGTGATAGAAAGGCAGGTGGACTGGACAGTTGTCATTCTGTCACACTGGTGTCAGGGGTGGGATTCCTGGAATTGGCCATTTGTTATATTATATTTAACTGAATTTTAGATCTTTGTACCTTCATTTTGGAGGCTGTAAAACTATAACTATTTACATTCGCTACGGGTTTTACTAAATTCGTAATTTAGTAGAGTCGCCTGTGAAATTTACACTGCTTCATACACTTAGCAGCACTTCTGCTTAGGAGGTAGAGAGAAAAAATGCAGGACTATTTCTTTCCGAAGAATATACCTATGGAGAGGTAATGAAACGCCAACTCTTAATGCAAGTGAATTATAAAACTGTCATTAGTATAATGGATTTATACTGCATATACCTATTTAATACTGTAACACAGAGTCCAAAAGTATCACTGTATCAGTTTATGGTCGGTAAAATACTGCCTATCCATCTGTGAAGAAAAGCCAAAAATCGTATAATTTAGTTAATATGAATTTTACTTCTACTAAAACGCCACAAAAGGTCTACTTCAGACTATGTGACTTTTAAACTGTACTGGGTGTCAAATCTTGTCATGTGGTGAATTAAACATCTGCCAGTTAGTCCAGATTCTTATAAAATTGTAAAAACGGCAAGTTTTTCCAACATTACAGTGCACAAATCATTCAAAATCAGCAATATTTCAATAAAAATCAACTGCTGAAGAAGAGAAAAATGTGAAGGGGTCAACTAAATGATTTCTTTAATGGAACAGTCATAAATAGTGTTATTTATTGCTCTAAGTTCTCTTTTTCTTATTTTCGAACTCCTTTAGACAGTATATTTTTCGGTTTGAATCAATGAAGCGTTGTATGCTTCCTTGTTAATTACAGCATGAAAAAATTACTTCAATTACAATGATATTCAGTGTAAATTTTGGGCAGCTAGTTTAAGTCGTGTATTTACATTCATTTTCTCACAAAAATAGTAGGAATAATTAAAAATTCATCTCTGTTATTTATCAGTCCAGTAGGTATTAAAGAGTTTAATAATAAAATATCTTTTTAAAAAAGATAATTGTGTCTTTGGAGCAATTTTACACAACAATAATGTCTTTCAAAGTTTTATTTCTAAGAGAGATTTGGCAACGTCACGTTAATATTGAATTATGACTAAATTTATTCAAATTAAGATACCTATATACATATATGAAATTTGACGGACACATACACGAAACACTCACTTCTGTATTAAAATTACAAATTAATAGGTCAGAAATTGTGGATTTTTGGAAATATTATCGATGGGTAAATGTAACCTGACTGTTGAGTAAACTGCTGCCAGATTTTGTTCTTCTCTGGTTGCTAAAAAGCACGAAACGAGAAAAATAAATGTAACTGCGTAGTCGACAGCACGCAGAGTTGATACGCAACATTCAGTTGTAAAAGCGTGCAGTTAATAACCAGGCGAAGAATTTAATCCCAGCAAATTTATCTACTATATTCCGAAATTCTAGCGATAGCCGACCCGGAAACCAAAACTTGTCGCATGTTCATGTTGTGATATACGGGATTTAAACAAAAAAACGAAATATTTAGTCAAACATACGTTAAAGGTTAATTTATACGCAGTGGAAAGACTACAAGTGGCATGCTTAGCAATGAGTAAATGAAAACATTTGTGATCACTTGCGTTGTACCTTTTTTAAGGAAAACGTGTTGAAGTTCAGATACTTGGTATTCGGCTGTTTTCTTTAAGACCGTTCATTTTTTCCAAAACCGCTGCAAAGTTGTTGCTGCAGTAAAGAATGCAATGTTTGGTTTGCTAATGATTAGAAAGGTTAAATCGGTCTGAAAAATTTAAGTCATAGTCAGGATTTGACTCGCAATCATGCTGTTGCTTTGATGTTCAATTGTCAAGAAATTCCTTCGAGTATTTTGGAGTTAAAACTGAACTACAATTGTGTAAATTTCAATGAAGGAATAAACCAAATGCATGTTGTAGCTTCAACTATTACTTATATAATTTACTTAACTTACTGTAGTAAGTTTCTGTTCAAATATTAAAAAAGTCTACATCTAACACGTAAGTCACATGGAATGAAATTCAAGAAATAAATTTTATTTCTGAAGTCTGTATATATTATTAATGCCATTATACTATGAGACACACAGAAGGAATGTAATTAATCCCCTTCCACTCTGTATATTATTCTTGTTTGTGTTTGTGTTTAGTGTCGTGGTGTTTTGAATAAGCTAACTTGGAAGATAAACGACGATGGCAAACAGATTAATAGAGGTTAGGAAGGTAATAAAAATAGATCAATGCTCTAGAGGGGATAAAAATGTGAAATAAGCGGCATGATTGTTTGACATACGTCGTTCTGTAGTCAAAGATAGTATGACGTAATAAAAGTGTGATAAAGGGAGTAACAGCATGTACTCTTGGCATGTGGAACATGACTTATGAGATCCCTATAGCAGCACAGGAGATTCTGCGCGCATGAGTTCTGTTGGCTGCACAAGAGATTCATTAGACAGTAAGGTGATTGAGGGAGTCCGCCAGGACACGATACATATGTACCATGTGTGCAAGCAAGCTGGTGTTGACCGTAGCATAGATGCTAGATAGGTACCTATATGGATTAGAACGCCAAGTCGAGGAGAAAACCCCTCTTTCAACACTTACCTACAAGGAGCGTAAGTAGATTGGTAAAGTTTCCACCTTTTTATCTCTTTAACACGTAGACAGTAGACATTCCAACCAAATGTTGTCACATTTCACTGGAAATAAAACTTTTTGAGCTACTGTATATCCTAATCATGGAAAGAAGACAATTTCAAAGTCATGTCTTTAGAGACCAGCTCTAGAAGTATTTAATTATCGCTTAAGCTTAGTGTATTCCCCTATTGTCATTGTAACTGCGGAGCAATACGTAATACAACAATTTCTACAAATGTCTACCTTGATTAAAATTAAGTACGTAAAAGAATTAAGGCGTGGGATCGTGAAAATCACGAGAAAGTAACGAAAAAAATGCAGTTTTGGAGTTTTATGTCTAAAATTATATGTTTCAGCTTTCCAAAGCTGCTTTCATTGCTGAACTATGATAGCTATTGTATAGAAAATAGACTACACGGTGTATTTATTAACCTTTCTACATATACATAAGTACTTCTATTTCTTTTTATAAATATGGGATGAATAAGTGAACTGAGTGAAAGGTCACGGGGTCTGGTTGATTTACGCTACAACACACTCACCATAACAGTTCTGAGGTAATAAATTAGATATATGCATGCCGACTTTCAAGGTCATGTTTCTCAATACTTGTTTTTCAATTCTTTTTCTAAGTTAAAAAGTTTATTCTGACCAAAGTTATTATATAATTTGCCTGAAATTTTGCGCACATATAGTACAAAGCATGTTTTTTTGTGCAATCACCAATAACATTTACAAAAAAGGCTGCAGATAAGAGTCAAAATATTTTTAAAAAAAAGGCAGACAGAACTTAAAACGCCTGTGGGAATCTTTAGCAATATAACTTCGAGATTTACTTTACGTTCTTTTCAGAATAAAAATTATTTTAGTTGGTTATAGTACTAAATATAAAAATTAATATTTTTTTTAAAAAAAAATGCGAGAGTTCTGAAATTTGATACATTTACTTGTAATATACAGGTAAATGTGGTAAAAATTTCAAAACTATACGCAGACATCTGTGGTAGTATTAAATCTAACAGGTGCCTTGCATAAACAATAGTTTCTGAACCAGTATGAATGCAACACATGTATTTTTAAAAGATCCTTAAGCGACTGTCTGCCTGTGTGTAAACTGATACTTTTACAGCATTGTTATCCACTTTTCCACACGCAGTATAGATACATGGACCAGTCACTCCCGAATACATTCATACTAACAAAACAATATATTGCAAGAAAAGAGGGAAATGGAAAACAAAAATCATAACACCCTTATGTTGTGCAGCCCCCTACACAATTCCTCCCCCATCGCGGGCGGCACTTTATTAAAAGAAAGAAAACGCGGCAGTCGTCCCTGTTAGTGCTATGCGACATTACACCCCAATATGCTCAACCCCCTCCCTCCCTCTCTCCCTCTGTTCACAATAACTGTTTCCTCCAATGTTCGATCGACTGGGGGAACGTGCTCTGGCAGGAGCTGGCCGACAACACAGCAGCGAAAATACAACTTTACGCCTGCCTACCAATGCTCTTAAGAACGAAGAAATTCCTCCACACAAACATTTCTCATGTCGAACATTCACACGCGTTTTTGTAACCAAAATCATTTAGTTTGATGTAGCTTCTACAAATTATTCTTACACAAACATACTTTTCAATTTCTCTGCTAAGATATAGTTCCTTCAGCTGAAGTATTGCATTTGACCAGGAAATTTTAGATCAAGATTTCACGAAAATGTGTAAGGTCGGATAAAAAGTAAATGATTATAATACTAACAGGCAGGAAATACACATAATCAGTATGCAAATTAACACCATTAAGGAGCGAACCTTCATACGCGGAACAAAAAGTTGCGGAGTATGGACTATAGGAAGCGGGAGGGGTCATCTGTCACATGATCACGGCACAGAGTAGGCCAGTTACAGTGGACGAACGAACGTTGTAGGTAACATTGTTGCATAACATTATTAAATGCTGTCACCATTTTCAGTAAAATATCCACTCTCAAATACTGGTACAAATTCAGCAACAGGTGAATATTTCGATGTTTGTGCTGGAGGGATTTCACTTTGTGAACACGTTCGAGAGACACTATGTACTGTGGGTAGTGAGCCCAGTTGTGTTTTCCGCTGTCACTGTACTCGCGTAATGACGTAACGCTCTGGCCGTAAGATAGATGCGAGCCTCATAGGTTAGTACGAAACCATTTCACTCGTTCTATTAGGCATATAATAGAGAGAAGTAATGGAAATTAGGTATTAAAAGTGTTGAATAAATCAGAGGGGGAGAGAAATTACAGCAAATAACTTGAGCAGAAATAGATTAGATATTATAAACTGTGTGGTACGAAGAGATAAAGTGAGCTTGCACATGAAGGCTTAAAATTAATTAAACAAGTACTGCATGACATGAACAAACTATTAAAATGCTTCAAAAACAGAGAAACAGCAGACTGAAATAGTGCTCGTATACGCAGGGGTACTCATCCTCACTGTTGCACAATGCAGCAATTTGGTAAACCACGAAAAATAAATGTATGTTTACAAACCAGATGGAACTACCGCTGCTTTTGACATAAATAATATGAAAAAGCTTTCAATAACACGCGAAGAGCGTCAGCGGAAAATATAATATCAGAAAAATAAGTAGATTTGTATAGCACGATCCACAAGCTCTGCAATTTCTACATTAAGACAAGTAATTCGGACATCTGATGTGTTGTAATCATATGACATTTTCTATCACACCCTACAAACAATTCTTTCAACTGCTTATTTTATTTGCTTAACGAATTATGCATTTGCAGATTAAAAAATCCCAAAAACGTCTTTCCACTTGAGGAAAGTGAAAATAATGGAAAATTTAAGTTAGTTGTGGTGCTACGTGGCGCAGGCTTTCGCTGGTTCGAGTCCCGCCTTGGGCTTGGATGTTTGTATAATTGTGTCCGTTAGTGTAAACAGAAAACCGGCAAAACAGAAAATCTTACATAAATTACGTCCTTTAACGTCCTTTTGGACTTAGAGTTAACTCCAAAGTAATTCAATAATGAAAACCGTTTTCCCAGAAAATTATTCAATATATACACATTTATTTGTCAAGAAGGTATCTTGAACACATAGTACTGTAATCAAAAAGTTTTGAGCCATTTTTGACAAAATCGAATTTTTGAAAAGCAAAATTCCTACTATTTGTGTTTCCTTTTACGTTTTTTTGTTTCTTTGTTTTTCTTTTCTACTGGTAAGTAGGGGAAGTATTTTATTCCACAGAAAAGCTCGATGCCGAGATTTCACTGGAAATAAGTTTGGAGACCCCCTGAATAAAAAAGAGCATTTTAGAGAAAGATCCGCGCGCGCGCGTGTGTGTATGTGTGTATGTGTGTTTGTGTGTGTTTGTGTGTGTGTGTTTGTGTGTGTGTGTTTGTGTTTGTGTTTGTGTTTGTGTGTGTGTGTGTGTGTGTGTGTGTGTGTGTGTGTGTGTGTGTGTGTGTGTGTGTGTGTGTGTGTGTGTGTGTGTGTGTGTGTGTGTGTACAGCACAACTCCAAAACGAAAATTCGGTTAAAAACCAAAGTTGGTACTTAAATTTAATGTCTTTCAACGATGCCACACGAAGGTTTTGAAGAAAATAGTCCCACCCTAAACTACCCTTTACATGGAAAATTTTGATTTTCTTGAAAAAGGCTCTAACGACTTTGATTAAAATCTTATATGTTTAAGATATCTATATGAAAAATGAATGAAATGTATATTTTGAACTTTCTGACTATAGCATATGTAGTCCTTTTTACTTTGGATGTCTTTTGAATAACTCGTAATTCTTAATATACAAAAAATGTAGATTTCACTAAAACCAATTTATGTCCAAATATTTTTTTTTTTTTTTTTTTTTTTTTTTTTTTTTGTAGAATGATCCATTTTGGAGATATTCCTTGTTATTTGTGTCAGATTCGGAAAACTTGAAATTTTCAAGAAATGTAACATCGTTGTTCATTCTTTTATATGTTAAGCATGCAAAGAGAACGGGATCTCAAAGCTTTAAAATATTTGACTATCGCACAAAGCCTACTGTATTCTAATATTCCCCTTGTACCTACAAGAAAATAAGCAATAAGATAATTTGTACAAATGTTTATCTCAACTAACACGAAGAAGATATAGGAATAAGAGTTTGTAAGAATGGTTAGTACAAGAGTAGAGAAAGTCATGTGAGTGCAACATATCAGATTTTTTAATATTCGTGTCTCATTTTATGAAGATATTGAACTTAAATACCAACTTTAATAAGTTGAGTAACAAATGGACACACTTTTGTGTTTATTATCATTATCATTAAGTTAGATACAAAACATGAATTTTCGGTGAAAACTCAGGAGCTAATTAAGTAGTAAAATTAATATAGTAAAAGTAATAAATTAAAGTAAGATAATTTAAAATAGAAATTTGTTGTTAAATACGAATGTACGATATGATCTAAAGAACGATAGAAGTTTGGAAGTATGTATCCTTGAAGGATGGACTAACATAGGCTGCTCGGTGTTCAATTCCGTGTTTCCGAAGGGATATTGACCGCGCCTTATTAAATTTATTGGCATCCTCACCTGATGCTGGGAAGTGAGAAGGCACGATTTCCTGGTGAACACAGCGCGCGGCGCGTCAGCTATTCCCTCAGGACGGGGAAAACACAGGAACCGCGGAGGTGGCAAGAGACAGACGGACATGAATAATTTATAAAGCGCGAAAAGAGACGCAGCCTCATTCAGTTGGAGTGGACATTGGTAGAGGGACTACCTACCCTCGGGGATTTGAGCCTCGGACCGTGTCTTACGGCCACCTACACGATCCACATCCAAGGAACTATAGAGGCACGTGAAAACTCCAATATCTATTTATACTTCAAGTAGACTGCCCAAACTTTTGTGTACATAATTCATACATTAGCTTTAGTAACATCTCTCCAACTTATTTTAAGTAAAGTATAAGTACTGCACAAATACAAAAGCAAGTTGTTGAGATGTTCCCACAGCCACCTAAATCCTACACTACGAAGTGCACCAGTTCCTCCTAGAAAGTATTCAGCGCAACAGTATGATGTTCGGATGTAGATGGCAGTGGTTTTTCAGAGCGCTCGATTCTAAACCACACGATTGTGACTGAAAATGCCGAGGATATTTCCTGCCGAGGCAAAAAGAATTGGAGCTAGCGGTAGATTTTCATTTTTACTTTCTCTATTGGTAAGTAGGGGAAGTATTGTATTCCACTAAAAAATTCGGTGTCGAGATTTCACCGGAAATATGTTTTGAGACCCCCTGAATCCAAAAAAGGCATTTTTAGAAAAAGGTCCGTGTGAGTGTGTCTGTGTCAGTCTGTGGACAGCATAACTCAAAAACGAAAAGTCGGTTAAAAACCAAAGTTGGTACTTAAATGTAATGTATTTCAAGGATGCAACACGAAGATTTTGAAGAAAATATCTCCGCCCTAAACTACCCTTTACATGGAAAATTTTTCGAAAATTTTTATTCTCTTGAAAATGGCTCTAAGGATTTTTATTAAAATGCCATAGTTTAAGATATTTTAATGACAAATGAAATGTGTATTTTGAATTTTCTGGCTATTGCCCCTGTAGTCGTATTTACTCTGGACGACTTTTGGATAACTCGTAAACCGTAGGAGATGGAGAAAATCTTCCTTTACAAAAAATGTAGATCTCGCTAAAACACACAATTTATGTCTAATTACATTTTTGTAGAGTGAACCATTTCGGAGATATTACTTGTGTAAGTTTTGGAAAACTTAAAACTTTCCTGAAATAGAACATCGTTGTTTATTTTTTATGTGTTAAGCGTGCAAAGAGAACGGGATCTCAGAGGTTTGAAATATTTGACTATCGCTCATTCCCCTTGCACCTACAAGGAAGTAAGCAATAAGATAATTTGTACAAATGTTTATCTCAACTAACACGAAGAATATAGAGTTTGTAAGAATGGTTAGTAAGGTCATCTTTAACGTTACATTGCATACGGAAGCTTTCGCTGGTGCATTATTCGTAGACGGAGGGCAAAAATCAAGTTACTGATTGAATACGTAGTGTTTTTCACGTAGACTGATGTTATGTCATTGGCAGAAACCAATATGAGCCGTTTTTAATCAGTAGTGGAGCAGAAACATTTACCACTGGTAGGGAGAGTTGACCATTATGTACCTGTCTTGACATCATGGAGAGCTGCCGTCACACATTTCAATTGGATGTCAGTCGTGCTGCCTTTACCAAAACCGCCGTCCGTCCGGACCTGCTCCAAAGCTTATAAGCTATTAAAGTATCGTTCATCAAAATCAGACACTATGCAACAGATGTTCACTTTTTTTTTAATTTGTATCGGCTGAAGGCTGCTTTGGTTAAACACATACATGCTGCATATAAAAAAAATCACACCGTAACGAACGGGAGATTTATTTTTGGCCATATAAATCGTTTAATATCCCCACGTCGCGCCGTCATAGCGGAATATCATACATCAATGTCAGCAGGAGTAAACTGGACTATCCAAGCATAGTACTTTACGGGGTGGAAGTGGGGGGTGCTTGGCCATCAGACCGAGCCCGAAATTGGTTCCGTCCGATAAAACCCGACGGACGAGTGGGTGGGTGTGTGTGAGAAACACTGAAGGATATGAGGTGGACCGGCAAGAGGCATAATGCGATCTTCGATGCCCGACCGGGCATGTAACGTTAAATTTTACATGTCAGGATCGCTTTGCCTGATGCCGCCTTGCCAAGTGAAAAATTGAAAGCGCCAGTCTGAAGGAATATACATGCAGATGCGAAACCAAGCTCCGTCTTGAAAACCAATTATCTTGTGCCGTACTTCCAGAGTAGTTGATCTCGATTCTGGGAAACAAATGATGGACCACCAAGGGCATAGCAAAGCTTCTAAGCTTCACACACAAGGAGCACATTGTTGCTTCAAACTGTCTTCTCAACGTGCGACTATTTTACTTCAAGCTATATATAACGCCAGCACGGTCTGTAAGCGCTACAGACTACCAATAATCGATTACCGAAGTTCCTATATTAGGTTGCCGAATATTCACCTCTGAAACACTTTTTTCTCTAAGACTTTCTACATTTTAAAAGTCCATTTCCCTTTCTAATTTTCGGAACTGGCCTTCGTGTGTTGGTAAACAGATCGGTCTCCGATCCATATCCCCGAACCATGAGATAATGACCTTGATTTCACTGAATGTTTAATTGCCATAGCTGTACTGACAAATAATATCTTTTCCTTAACACGGAACTTGGTTAACTGATGACTTCTTCGACATAACAGAATTACGTATGTTTCCCACATAACACGGAACACAGTATGAATTTTACCAGTCAATTCCGGTTTCATCCGGATGAACCGGAAATCCGATTAATTATAGCCAGATAAGCAAGGCACAGCCGGCTCCAAATGTTTTCCAGACACGTGTTCCTAGCCGCGCTGGGAAGGCAAGATAGCTTATCGATACATGCCACGTGGTGTCAAATATCGACTTGCCAGTTCATAACTGTCTACAAGGGTGAGGGGCGTAATGTGTTTGTAAGTCCAAAGAAAATATCATACCAACATTTCTCTTAGACCTGGTGGTAAGAAAGTAATATCAGTGTAAACAAAACAACATTGTTATAAATTCAGAACAAACTCGCAATGGGAATGGAAACTAAATATATGTTTTGAGGACCCCTGAATCCAAAAAAAGGCATTTTTAGAAAAAGGTCCGTGTGTGCGCCTGTGTGTCTGTGGACAGCATAACTCAAAAACGAAAAGTCGGTTAAAATCCAAAGTTGGTATTTAAGTTTAATATCCTTCAAGGATGCGACACGAAGATTTTGAAGACAATGTCCCCACCCTAAACTACCCTTTACATGGACAATTTTTCGAAAATTTTGATTTTTTTGAAAATGGCTCTAACGATTTAGATTAAAATGTCATATGTTTGAGATGTTTTGATGAGAAATAAAATGTATATTTTGAATTTTCTGGCGATAACCTACGAAGTCCTGTATACTCTGGATGACTTTTGAATAACTCGTAAACAGTAAGAGATAGACAAAATCTTATCATATAAAAAATGTAGATCTCGCTAAAACACGCAATTTATGTCTCAATAAAATGTTTTGTAGAGTGAGCCATTTCGGAACTATTCCTTGTTATTTGCGGCAGTTTCGGAAAACATAAATCTTTCGTGAGATGGAACATTGTTGTTCATTTTTTTATTTTATATGTTAAGCGTCCAAAGAGAACGGAATCTCAAAGCTTTAAAACATTTGACTATCGCTCAAAACCTACTGTATTCTAATATTCCCCTTGCATCTACAAGGAAATAAGCAATAAGATAATTTGTACAAATGTTTATCTTAACTAACACGAAGAAGATATAGGAATAAGAGTTTGTAAGAATGCTTAGTACAAGAGTAGAGAAAGTCATGTGAGTGCAACACATCAGATATTTAAAGAATATAATTGATTATTTAACTTCTTGTTTGTTGTCCGCTAACAATACATAAGAGGAACAACCTGGTCGCTGGGCATGGCGGAAAAATAGCGTAAATTGGCTTATAGATGAAATCATTTCTACATATTCCTAAAATGTTAAGTTTATTTTATAGATATATAATGGACAGAATTTACGTGTTCGTATATGAACTGTAAGAGGTAAATTTTTTACTGTAAACACAGCACACGTGTTCCTCAAGTGGCTAGCGAATGGAAGATGCTATAACATTAGGGTCTTCTTCCCCTTTGAAAGCACTGAAGAAGCCACTGACATTAATAGCTTTTTATGTTTAAGTGGTTCAAGAGCCATATGCATGGGTACTTCGGGCTGACCTTCAGTTTAACAAGAGAGAGGAAAATAAGCGGCTTTTGCTGCTTTCTCTAAAAGAGTTCCTTAAATTCTGTGACAGTTGACTGTCTAGCGAGCAATGGTAATTTATACGCTGCTCCGCTTCATACTGGAAATGAAAACGTGGAGGGGAAAGTTTGTTTTTTAATAACATAATATTAATAGTGATTAATATTTATTCCTCTTTTATGAGGAATATATATTTTCCATGCCTTTAACTTGAAGCTTTGGAAAAAAACATTTTGAAAAATAGGGACTATGTTATGAATTTTGAAATAATTTCTACTGATTTTGTTACTAAATTCCTTTTGAGATCAGGGGTGAGGAATGACGTCATCACATGTCAGGGTGACGTCAGCGCTAGGTTGTAACGGTTTAATAGCTTGGGTGACCAAGGTCAGTTTGCTTTGATAATGACACAAAGGTGTGTCGAAACGATCGTTGGTGATGTGTTGACGTGCATGAGTGTGGAATAATCAAACACTAAAATAATGGTGAAGCAGTATTACTGAGGAAATGGTGAAGCAGTATTACTGAGGAACTCTCATACACTATTCTCAGTTCAGGGAGAAAACAATAAGAGTTGAGACATTTCCGTTAAGATGGCTCAAAAGAAATTTCCTTCTTTTGGCAGAAATAAAGAAAAAAAAGCTGCCCGCCCGAGGCTGGAAAGCGTCACATTGCAGACAATACAGCTCCAAGTTTCAATACCTCGTCCATTTTGCCCTCCTTTCTGTCGAAGACAAAAACTGCCGCCTGATCATTGACTTGGCCTGCTATTTCCGATAGTGTTTCTCCTGTTTAGTAAGCCTTTCTTCAGACAATTTGGCACGTTTGCAGCTGCTGTAAAGAACCCGGATCGTTTAGCATAGCTCACAAGAAAACGGGTCAGAACCAATGACTACGTCTGGCGCAATAGTATGGAGATCGACTTAGAAAAAAAAATATATTTAAGAAATGGTTGGCGCATGCCTCAACAATAGATTACGTTATGGTGCCTTAACACTTTGAATAGTTAGAGGTTACTGAACTATAATTGGGAAGAAAAGATTTAATAAATAATGAATTCGTAATATATTGCATAGTGCAGTGATCTTTGATCCTACTGTTCAGTTTGAGTCCCACTGTGACCAACCTGAAGAAGGTTATTTACGCATGAACCACTATTTATTATTACAGGAAGAAATAAAACCTAAAATTCTACATCAATTTTGGGTAAACTATGGCCCATGAGAATTTCTGCTATAGTGGTAGCAGCTCTGGCAATTAGGAGAACAATTCTCATCAGGCGAAATCATTTTTACTCACTCATATTTAACAAATACATTGCAACTTGCATGTGATATGAGAATAGCATTAATTTCTCTAGTTATTACATACATTTTAATATGAAAATCAAACTATTTTTTATGTTTCCTTGAAACATACCCTTGTAACTAACCATTGTTATAAACTCTTATTCCCATATCTTCTTCATATGAACCGATAACTTAAATTATTTATTATTTTCTTTTAGCTGCAAGGCGAATATGGGAATACAGTACGGTTTAAACCACGCATGCGCACGACAAACGTTCTTTGGAAACAACACGTGCAGTGGTGGGTTTATTCTACATTATTACATTATTAAATTAATGTATTATAACTTTCTGTAACTACATGTTAATTGTAAGCTTGTAGTTAAGTCTCCTTGGCAGTCCTCAGTTGAGGAAAATGCATTAACTTTTTTGTGTGAATCGAACTAGTTGTATTAATTATTTGTGTAACTTTTGTCAAATAGGAAGTCATTTGTTTCTTATCTCTTAGCCATGCAAAGAGAAGGAAACTTCAGCTTTTAAAAGACTTGACTAACGCCACAGTTTCTTTCACCTACAAAGAATTGTGAATAAGATAATTTATAATTGCTTATATCTATTAACATGAAGTAGAGCGTTTGCAAGAGTAGTTTATACAAGAGTAGAGAAAGTCATGTAAGTGCAACACATCAGAATGTTTTGTGGTTGGTCCTCTTCTGTGATGTATTTCTGATTTTGGTTGCCTAGCAACAACTAAGAGCTTTAAAATTTGAAGCTTTAAAATTTGCGCAGAGGAAGGTCTGCTGTCTTATTAGCATAAAAAGTAACGGTAGCTTGAAGGTTGTCACTTAGAAGTTGCATTGTTTGCTGGAGTGAAATGCTTTCTAATAAATTCGGGCACTTGAGTGACACACATATTTTTTCTCCTCCGCGCTTGAAGCTGTCGCAGCGGCGGGATCTAAAAACTAATGAATGCTGCATGTCTTTTGGACACAACGGAAGCCAGTAATTTTCATCCGAGATTCTTCAGAAACGCGCTTGTGACTTTTTTCCCCCTCCATTGTAAGCAAGGGAAGCAATAATGTTTCGTATCCCTTTCTCTCTTTTTCCATTTCTTTCGGTTCATTTGTACGTGTTCACTGACACTACATAGCGAAGCCTTTGAGTCTTTTGAGTGCACGAAACCCGCCTTTGCTCCGGGCCCTTTAATACGCGTCAGTTGTATAACTGCATACAACTATGTAATCAAAGGCCTTTACGGTAGAAATTAATCGTGGACGCCAGTAGGAGCTTCCAGCGATCAAATGCAACGCTGTTCTGGACTGCTTAAAGTCTACAAAGCTTGTTTTCAATGATCGTGTTTTAACCAATCCTTGCAGAACACGCGCGCGCATCTCTCAATGCTTCCTCTCAGCATTGCCAGGTGAATGTTTCTCCAGAAGTTATTGCATTTGGACATAGTACAGCACCTAACCTCACTTTTTACGTTCTATACCACACATCCAGTTGGTAGAGAAGGTGTTGCAGCTCTCTCAAGTTGGAATATACGGAGATTCCATAGGAAATGCATGTTTTGAAGCGTCTGACAACATTGTGTATGGTTATTTTGCACGAAAACTGTTAGATCAAGAGAAAAAAGTAACTAACACACCGAAGTGAATACATATTAAGGTATAATTTATCCAATTGTCTGAACTTATATCCCTATTACCTATTTATAGAGTAAATATAGGTAGTTAACAATGTCTTAAGCAGGAAAACAGTAATGGATAACTTATCAAACGCCCCCAGTATACATTTTTATAGTTTCCGAGAAGTAAAATGCATAAATTATGTAGGTCAAACTGAAAGAAACCATTTTCCTATGTCAACCTAATCCAACAAGAATCTCACGTGTGCAAGTGTCAAGAAAATATTTCACCAGAGATGGTATATTTTCTATTACCGCGACCTAGGGTATAAAATCTGCAAATATAAGAACATTCCTAGATAAAGAGGGCGGTAACCTTCGAGGGAAGTATGCATATTAATTAGACACGTGATTGCTGGCCATGGTTAAGATCGACTTTGATCAGGCATAATCGTTGTTGAAGCAAGCCGGCAGCACGGTATATGGTAATTAGTGCCGAAGAAGTAGTGCAGCGGCACGCCATGTTTACATAGGTAATTATTGCTGCAGTCTAGCAGGCTTGGGTTACTCTGCACTTGATAAATCAAGGAAATAGTCTTCTCTATGAAGTAATCAACTTGGAATGCCCCTATGAATATGCACAAGAATAGGAAGAGAACCCATAATGACCCACAATCATTTCCATCAAAAGTTACAGTAATGATTATTGCACCCACATAACTATCTACTCTTGTACTAACCATTGTTATAAACTCTTATTCCTATATCTTCTTCATATGAACCGAGAAGTTATCTTATTTCTTATTTTCTTTTAGCTGCAAGGCGAATATGGAATACAGTACGGTTTAACCCACGCATGCGCACGACAAAGGTTCTTTGGATACAACACGTGCAGTGGTTGGTTCGTTTTACCTGTATGGTGGTTGTATTTTACGCCGTTATTTACTATTTTGCTTAAATTTAACAAATTTTGCATTCAACAATTATTACAACCATCGACTGTGCTTGGGTAAATTACATAATCTTCAGGTTTATAACATTCCTTTCTCTTATGCACATAATATCCTTACGCTGGCTTACGATTAACATACTAAATTGTTTCTCTTCCACAATAAAGCATTAAGTTCCACTATTATTTAGCCTTAAAATATTTTAAAACTATTTGATCAACATAGTAAATTAATTAGTTTTAAACTTAATATTATATTCAAACTTTGAAAGACGAAACGGAACACTATATTAAATAAACTAATAAGAAACTAAACCACTAAACAGTGGAATCATATCGTGTCCCTTTTATATGTTTACAAATACGAGTATTCAAAAGTACCGTGAGGCAAACAGGTGCTCCAGGGGGGTGGTCATAGTTAAACCAATTTTGCCCATGCCTGGTTTAAGCGATCTTTTAAATCTGGTCCTATGTAATGTCTTTGAAATTTCCTTCTCTCTGCATGGCCAACAGGTAAACAAATGAATAAACGAATAATGTATTACTTCTTCAGAAAAGTATGAGTAATGGAAAATTCAAACAAATAAGCAATATTTCAAATATGGTTGACGCCACAAAGAAATGCATTAGAAACCCAAAGAAACCACTTCCCTTCCCCTGCAGTTTACACATTATTTGGGTACCTGAAGGTGAAAATCTCCGAAATGCGAGAACGAATATTTACCGAGAGTAAATTCCCTGCCACGCGCCTCAAAAATCCAGGATTGTTATAACTCTGAAATAGTCAACCAGGATGAAAGGTGAAGTATAGAGTATTCTTTTGACGTGGCAAATAGCCGCGATCTTTCAGCACCAAAAATATTCGTCTAAAATAACACTTTACACAGACAAATTATTAAATTTATGCAGACTATTTTTCGGTGTGACGCCTACCCAAGCCATGGAAACAAGACAATTGAATCTACACTTCACCAACTGTAATTACCATTCTTAAGTTTAGGAGGCCTTTCTGCCGCCTCTATAAAACTATTGTAGAGGGCTTATTGCTTCAATTGTCTACTTTGGTCACCTGCAGTAGAAGCTTATATTAATGTTTGGGAGCGCCATATTAGCTTAGCTTTAGTTAGGTTAGGTTTAGCTTAGTTTTTTAGATTAGGCGATCAAATCGAGAAAGGTGAGGGACAAGGAGAGTGTAGAATAGGAGAGAAGAGGCGAAGTGTAAGAAACTGTGTTTCAATGTCTTTTTAGTAAATATAATTATCCTTTTATTAAATGAGATGGTAGTTTTAGTGACTGTTGATACAAACAATATGTGCTGTGGTTAAGCCCCATCACCCAATGGAGCGACTGCAGGTAAACCTTTGTTCTGAAACCTTCAGTAGTACCACGTGGCAATCCTGGAGTGAATTTCTGGCAGTGTTCAAGCGAGGAGTGACAGCGATGTCCGTATCGATAAAATTCGCCGAGTAGCTTTTCCGGTTGGCATCGAATGGTAAAATTTTCAGTCTCTAATTTTGTTTGACCCTGTTGATTCTGTCCAGTGATCCGCACTTGAGCCCACGATGCTGCAGCAGCCACCATCACCAGATCGCCCATTATTAATGCCCAGATAATTACTTTTTCCTCTGTTCACTTGCACCGTGACATCGGCAGCCCGTTACTGACGCGTTCTGCCAATCATTAACAAAAAGTTGAAGCCCGCATTCCTTTTTATTCAGAGCTCCAATCCGATAGAACGCGTCACATTTTCAAATATTTCGCAGCAATGGTATTCTATAATGCGTTATCTAGCGTCAGGCAATCATATAGCTGATGTAGCTAATAGATACAGGCGTGTTCATCGTGACGGTCAGTTTTATTTGGAGGAATCATGCCAGCACAGGGTGTTCAACAACTTGCTCAATAACTCTCCACATTACTAGTTAACGAACAAACTGGAGGCAAAAAAATATCCTGTTGTAGCATTAAAATAACCTTCTCTACCCATTCTTCAACCAACTATTCTATATTTGAAGAACTAAATTTGAACTAAATTTGAAGAAATTTTTTAATTAAAGATTTCCCTGTATACAATTGAAACAAGAAGTATAGTTAGTTGGCTTAGTGATTGTCTTAGCGATTTTTACAAAAGATCATCTCAGAGTCATATGCGTAACTTTCTTCCGGATGCTTATCAAGTTCTAATGAATGATTGGGGCAGTATGAAGAGCCCTATTAAAAAGTAAGGAATGAGGCGATCCTCAAATTTTATGAAGTCTTGGCTGTGCCTGTGTTGCTGGACTTGAACTGAAGGAACATAGATGCGACCATTGACAGGTTGTCTACCGATTGAAACATAACAAAAGTAAACAGGAAATTCGAGAAAAAACTTATCGGAATATTAAAGAAGATTGGCCAATACAATTGCTATTGTCTATTCTTGAAAGGTTCTGGAGATAAAAGGTGGAATTTTTATTTCCAAGGACTACAGAATTTATACTTCGGATAATATCAAAGGTTTGAGTGACATACTAAACCTCTGTTACTTCCTAAAATATCGTATAAAGAATATTACAGAGTGAAGACCTTCAAACAGGTGGTCAGCCAAGCACCAAGTATGAGAGTGAGGTAGAGCATGATATGAAATGCAGGAGAAATGGATGATTGGAAAGGTAATGATGGAGCAATTGGTGGAAATCGGAGAACCCGTAGAAAACCCACCCTGACGCCGCTTCATCCAACAATGATACCACCTGGGATCGAAACCGGGCCGTCTCGGTGATAGACGAACGGTCTAACCACTCGGCCACGGCGCCAAGGTGTGTTTAATACTAAAAATGATAAAAATCTACATTAAGAAACCTTGTAGTTAATTGTTTCACAAGCCAAAACTCCCGATATGACCAATGAAGGTAAATGGGGCTATAAATGGAACCATAACAAAAAGAAGGGACTTGTAAAGAAATGAAGCTCAACACAGAGAGCATAAAAAAGTTGCGTCAAGTGTAAATACGTTGGTAAAAAGTGAATAGGGTGGTAAGGTGTTTGCAGTGTGGTACTAATTGCTTGGGGTAGGTACTAAGGAAAAGGCAGTGTTTACACTTAGGAGGAGCAGCAGCAGATTTACCTATTTCTAGCGAGAGGAAGAGGTTCTTGCCTTCTGGAGTGTGCTTTGCATGTAATTAATTAAATCGCGTAGTAGCAGTCTGCCTGTGCCTAACGTGTTGACGTATTTGCATTCATTTGATAAATGGGGTGTAACATTTGACTTCCTCTGCATCTCATCCCCTTACTTGACCCTCGTCTGTGTCGCTTAGTTACTTCATGTCTCTCGTCGTCCAAGATCCATATTAAATTCATCTGCTCTACTCACTTTCATCACCACCACCACCACCAACGTTTCAAATCATTTACACTTCTGCATAATCAGCTACAAACATCAACTCAGCTTTCTTAACCACACATTACAAGCTTCAGCAAATAATTATATTTCTTAAATAATATGTTTATTTTGTAAATTAACCATTTCCGAGATATTCCTTGTTATGGGTGTTTCTCTTTCTCCTAATTAACCCTATGACGCAACAGGACTAAGGTCTACCGTGCGGCAGCTACGTCATCCACCTCTTACCACAATAGGTAGCTTGAGAGGGGTGTCCTATTAAAAGGTGGGAAATGGTTAGCACCGGTATATGAGGTCTTCGCGACCAGAAGTCGCTAAATTTTAATCAAGTCACTACTGAATTGGCCCCTCAAGGAATTCCTGAAACTGAGTGCACCGGACCAGGTTTCTCAGGCTCAGAAAATCCCCACGTCGTCACCAGAAGTCGAACCCAGGTCGCCCGCTAGGTAAGAAACAGCGCTACCAACTTGGGCATGCAAATAGAACAGGATTTCAAAGCTACAACACATCTTCTATTAAAAGATTTAACTATAGCTTAAATCCTACCGTATTCCCATATTCACATTCTAGCTGCAATATTTTTACACTACCTTATGATTAACATAAACTGTTTCCCTTTCTCAATAAAGGAGTAAACTTTCCTTTAACGTTTAGCCTTATAAATATTTCATATGTCTGATCAACATAATGAATCGTTCGATTTTACAGTCTATGTTGTGTTTAAACATTAAAACACGAAACACAATAGCTTATATTAAATACACCAATAAGAAACAACCCCTAGAAAGTGGAATAATTTCGTTCCTTTTATATGTTTTGCAAATACGAGTATCCATAAACTATCTTGAATTTTCTGGCAGTCGTATTTATTCTGGATGACTTTTGTAACTGGTAAACCGTTAGAGATAGACCAAATCATACTATACAAAAAATGTAGATCTTGCTAAAATACATAATTTATGTCTGAATAAATGTTTTGTAGAGTGAACCATTTTGGATATATTCCTTGTTATTTGGAAAACTTGAAACTTTCGTGAAATGGATCATCGTTGTTCATTTTTGTATATGTTAAGTGTGCAAAGAGAACGGAATCTCAAAGCTTTAAAAGATCTGACTATCGCAACACAGCCTGCTGTATTCTAATATTCCCCTTGCATCTACAAGGAAATAAGAACTAAGATAATTTGTACAAATGTTTATCTCAACTAACACGAAGAAGATATAGGAATAAGAGTTTGTAAGAATGGTTAGTACAAGAGTAGAGAAAGTCATGTGAGTGCAACACATCAGATTTTTGAAATAAAATAACTGACGACATTTCCGCAACAATTATGTGGAAGTGTAGCTTAGGAGCACAGTGGCGTATTATTAGCTAAATGCATCCACTTAATGTCGGATCAATAAAAAACGTCCAGTGGAGCGCAGAATACAGGAGTTTGTTAGAAAACTGGTGTTCGCCTCTAGGCAGGTTTATTCTGCGCCTTCCTTGTGCTGCAAGTGATTGATAAGGTGCATGATAAACGCCGACATAGGCGTCTGAGCGGACAGCATGTGGGCGAGATAGAGACGAGCACTGACAAATCGATTTTTCTCGGTCCAGTGAGTCTGCGAGTCGATTCTCGAGCGGTGTTTTTACGCCAACAACCTGCTGCTCCTCTTGCCCTTCAAACCGCAATTAGGAGTAAAGTTTAGCGTAATCATGGCTCACCACCAGCACATAATGATCAGTGTTCGATGCTGAGTTCGACGGATGCCAATTACAATTATTGGAATTATTGGAGTGTTGACCGATTGTTCCTGTGCCGTACAAGTTTGGGTCAGTTAAATATCGAATTAAAACGCAATCTGTTGCTACATTAATTGGCATGTAACTGTACAATAGGTCGCTATCATTAGTTTATGGATGTCATTTCAGCATTACGTGGAAATTTAAAACTGACCAGATACTAACGTGTGCTTACCATTGGAGTGATAAACATTTGCTGAAACATTTCTGAAGAGTTAGGTCACTTTTATCCCGCACTTCACGTTGCAGGTTAGTTTTTAAAACTCTCAGGCCAAATTAGTCATTTTAATTTACTTACTCCTGTCCTTTATGAAATTAATGTATAACGCTTTAGGACTTTTATGGTAAATTGTCCCCTCTATTGATTATAATAATTACGAATTAATTTCGTAAAGCCCCGGCTGGTCGTAATAATATAAAAATATGAATATCGCTCTAACGAATATTATATTTAAGTGATTTTCATCACAAATAAATATATATCCTAAATTTCTTTATTCTAAATAACCTTTACGTAAATAGTAAACTAGAAAATGAGTAAATCTTACGAAAAAGAAATATGAATCCCATTTTAAAGTGCACCATTTATGTGAAATTAATTTGTTTGTGGAGATAATTTGTGGATTATTACAAGCTAATAAATAAATTAGTAATTATAGAAATGTATAGAACCTTAAGCTGTCAAAAATGAAACTGGTATAATTAAAACACATTTCTTACAACTATCTCAGCTACTGGAAGCCAGGCAGCTATTAAAAATTATTTTATCTGCTTTTACAGAATTTCAGTGATATATTTTACACACTTTGCTATCAGAGCCACTCAAATTGGAGTCATTCCTAGTTAATCTCCAAATTTTACGCGTTTCTCAAATGTTAAAACAGTTTATTTCCTTTGCTTATTCAAAGAAAACGGAATTCTAAAGCAATCACTGTGCCCAGGTCTCAAATGTTTTGGCTATCGCTTATGAATGCTTTACTTTCCTATTGCAGTTGTTCCCACTAATATGTAGATAATTATAGATACAAGAACTAGGTTATTGAATGGGCAGGGAAGGTCATGTGAGTGTCTAATTTAGATATGGGTAAAATCAGCTCAACTGGGCCACGTTCTTGCCTCACTCCACTCAAGGAAACTAGAGATTTACAATTTCAAAAGGTAATTTCTCAATACTCGTATTTGTAAACACATAAAAGGGAAAATATTATTCCACTTTTTGGTGGTTTACTTTATTATTAGTTTATTTAATTATTTTGATTATATTTATCCGTTGAAAATGTGTTAGACATTTGAAAGCTTTACAGTGATGAACTCTCGAACAACCAGAAGATGCCGAGTTACTGATTTTCTGTGTGAAACTTCTCCCTGCGTATGTTTATCTGAAGAACTATACCGCTGCAGAAGTTGGTAACATTGGCGAATATCTCATGCAGATCGCACTCCTTCAGTGCGAAGAGAAGTTTCCAGAGCCCGGAAGGCTTCAAAGAGCAAGCGGGGCAGAAGGAAGAAATAGGGCCGAAAACGTCTGTGCCCCCCCCCCTCCAAAATATCTCAAAGCACGAGCGCACTACGGGTTGGGAAATAATCTACATAAAATTATTCGTCTTCCTTGAAGGGAAAGGGTGTCAATTATTTAACATGCATCCCCCACTTCTCTGCAGCATGATGGCTGACTGCCAGCATCCTCATCCGGGAAATGAAAAGCAATTAAATGCGACTTTATTATCATAAGTTTCGCCCCTGGCAGGTAGATGGCCCGGTAGGTTGAGCCCGTAGCTAAACAATGGCGCTTCCTTACTTAACAATGGCGGGCAATAATAAATCGTCACTGCCCTCATTGTCACAACTGTTGCTATCCGACATTATAAATGTCCTACATAATGCTCGAGATGAAGAAATGTTTGGACCATGAATACTGCCACCATTTTAATTAATGTCAATCTTGATTATGGAGTGCAAAAACAAAAATAAGTTCTGATGGCCTTTCCCTTTTATAAAATTGAAGGAGACATTTTCTGTTTTGGTGCAGTCACATTAACTATATTTGAAGAGTTATTTTGCTGCATATGTCACTCTTCCTCTAATTATTAAGCCAGTTTACATATCCCTTTCGGATGCACCTTATCCATAATGAATCGAATAGCCGTGATTCTTAGAGCGATACGCAATGAACTGGCCATCCAATCCCAGCAAATCCAGCCAGACGTGCCTGTGGTAAAGGAAAGGGAGGGCCCACGTAAAATAATCGGTGTAATGGCACGCTTCGAAGCTGTCGTGGTTGCATATGACTGCAGTTGCATGGCTTTTGCTTTTAATACTTAAAAAAAGAGAACACTAGAGTTTTATTGAAAAAATGTAAGGTGTTAGAGATGAGGGCTCAGGCTTTATAAGGCGATTTCTAGAAGAAAAGTTGAAACAAATTCCTCTACTATTTCCCTCTATAGTGCATGGTGGCATAGATAAACAGTGAAATTGGTTGAAAATTTGATTACCAGTATGACACTACTCTCGTTTAGTTCTGCAACTAGCATAGACAGTGCCTTTCTTGGTATTAACTAATTAGATTCCAGCATGTTAATTGGAGTACTGGTAAATGTGTGGAATATGCTTGGCAACATTGGTGTGTGGGTGTGTATAGAGCGGAAGGTTAGGAATGTTGACAGTAGAAACTACCTGCCTAAATACTACTCAAGAAGCTGAAAGGAGAACAACCCTCCCCTCGTTACTCGTCAGACACCTGACGAAATTCGTTTTACGAATGAAACGAAGTTATTCAGTGAAAAATTGCTATTATTGTAATAAAAGAATTTAATATTTACAACACCTCAAATCTACTACCCAGGAAGGCCTGAAGTTTATAGATTTGGTACTATATTATTGCATCATTCTACAAATTCTTTTTCTGGCCCTCCAAAATAATTATAATCATTTAATTCCATTCCTTTGGGATTTATGAATATACCTCTTCTATAAGTAACTAATTACTGAACAAAAGCGTTAAGATAACACAAAATCATTGTTATTTTTAATGTGCACAGTGCACTAAGAACCTGCTGTTTCGGAGGAGGAATTCACGTGAACAGCTTGTGTGGCAGTAAACTTGGAGATGAGTCGATCGTAATTGTTGGTTTTTGCCGACGTGTCTGGGAATATTAACACGGCTTCACAAAGAGCGTGCCGTTCTTCAGTGATGAGCTGTAAATCGATTTTCACGATCGAGAAAACCATTTGGGAACTGCCGCTGTGAAATGTCGGAGTATATCACCCATCTTATCACTCAATACCCAGCTTAGAGCACAACTTCAATACGCTTTTTGCCTTTCCGCTTTCCACAATTGAAATTTTTTATTTCTTACCAGCAAAGAAATGCTTATTCCGCGTTCAATCCCTCAGGGTTTATTAATATTCCTCTGAGTTTTCGTTGTGTTTTCCTTCGGAAGATGGTTTATCTTCAACTTCACGTTTAACGCTTAAAGATGCAGGTTTAACAAAGGCTCACCAGAACTTTTATTTAGGGGTGTATTCTCTCCAAATCATAAGTGTATTTTTCTTTCGTAAGGTTTGCACATTTATCTCACTAACGCCAGTTTCACGCGGCACTTATGATGTCTTTGTATATGATTGACTTTAAAGAAAGCCCCAGAAATATATTTTGAATCAATGAGCGGTTTTAATACTCGAAAAAGAAATCGGAGGTAATCTATGTAATTCAACTGATTCGCCTAACAATAGAGCTGACTAGAAAAATGTAGCATGCTTAGCGATTTAACCTTGCAGAACTTGGGGTAAGTTAGAAATAATATTTTTATTATTAACTTTCGTTAGTTATTGATACATGTAACAAATGAAAACCACTGCTAATCACACCTTATCTGCCTTCTAACCGGTTAACCATCGAATCACAACTGAACTCTCACTACCGGATCCTAACTCACACTGAACTGCACGATTCACAGTCACCGTCTACTGAACGCTTCGTAAACGTCTGATTACTTGACTCAGCGCTCAAAAGCCCCGTTACAATGAGAAAGTTTCTAGAAACGGAATACTCTCGAATGACACAAAACGAAGGATCTGAAGTCCAGAACATCACACAATACTACTATCATTATTATCAGAAAATTGGACTCAGCTTGACAAACTTAGTGACATGACCTAGATTTAAATAAGACATTCAGTATACTGTCCCAGTGCAATGGCAACGAATAGCTCAAATATAATATCCACAAAAGAAACTGAGGTAAATAGATTTGTACGAGATCTACATGTTTAGTTTCTATGGATTTGTCCATCTCTTATTATCACCTATACAAGTGTACGCCATAGAAAATTATTAGTAAATAAATTTCACGACCAGTGCCATTGTTAACTTTATGTCCAGATGTGGGCCGCTTGCACCAGAAGACCAAGATAACATCAATAATTTATGTGATGTGTACAACTGTTGGTAATTTGAATTTGCGACGAGGTGAGGAGACACATGAAATATAGTAGCACGTGGTGTTTAATCGAGCGAGGTAACCCGACCTGATCCGAGTAATATCGAAGTTTTGTGCAGCTCTCGTTGATAAACTTTCGTTGCGTTACTTCCTCTAACATAAATATTCTACACTCAGAGATGAAAAGCAAGAAGGACTTAAATGATATGGTGGAAAATGGCCTACGTATGTTTACCTCATCCTACAACCAATGTCCCTGAGTGTACATGTTTTTGTTTTATGCCTGAATACTTGGATAAGCTTTGGACAACCTCGTGGTTTTCGCTAAGTTCGCTACATGCCAAATAGCAGCACTTGATGCGATTCCAAAACAGCAGTTCTTACGCCTCATTTGGCCCTCACCGTAAAGCACAGGCGACCGCAGTTTGCCCACAAAAGCACGACCTCAACCCTTTTTGTGCACGTTCAGGAGAAAATCCGTGTTTATTGCCGCAATGGGGCTATAAGTTTGGCATTCGTTCGTTTTGCCCATCACGCCCACTTCGGTTTTGGCAGCGGGTTTCTACCATCGCCAACAGGTTGATGGTAGTGTGCTGAAGATGGGATGGGTTGGGGGGGGGGGGGGGGGGAGAGGTTGGAGGCTTAATCAACGTTTGCACGTGTAATTTAACCCACGTTTACATCAGTGTTTGATGGTGATTAATGAGAAACGAGAGAACAACAACAGAGTATATCAAGTTATAGGGATTAAATTGTATTTAAAGCTCAGTAGGAGGAAATGGGTCTGGGATTATTTTGCGGGGAACCGCTGTTCCTTCAGCCCTCGCCCTCTGGTGCTCTGTATCCGCTCAAATGTGAAGAAATCTCCATAGCCAAATATCAACACTGTTTGGATATCCCAAGAACATCTCCCCTCGAAGCTTAAACGTTGTATTATCGCCCTTGTCGCCTTTATGCAAACTCCGGCACAGTGTAGCTGTTCGCGCTAATGCTATTGGCACGCTCCATTGACTACCCCTGTGTCGCCTATATTCTTGTATTTGTCACTTCCAAAGGTTAAGTGAGCTCCGCGGTGTTCCATTTTCCGTCCATAGCTTCCTATATTGCTACACCCGAAATTTTACCTCCTGTTGCCCTTCCTAAGTCTCTCTATATACTTAAAACGGGCTTCCTTTTTGGTTTTATTTGTGGATTATTATTACCAGTGCAGTAGTTTTCTTTCTTTTTTGTTTTCTCCTTATTTTAGGCTATATGAAAATGAATTAGGTTTTTATATTCTAAAAAAGAATGTTTACTTTCCCTTTCAGGTACTTGACAGGTAGGGACATTATTCATTCCACCCAAAAATTACATTAATACACGTTTTGAGACGCCACGAGTCCAAGGAATGTACTTTTAGGAAAAGGTCCGCGAGTACTAGCGTACGTGTTTCTAAACGGCCTAACTCAAAAACGAGACATTGTTCCAGACTGTTGAGAAACTGTTCATGGGCCGGGCTTGCTTACGAAAAGATGAATTTCGATAAAAATCCGTGCCACGTCATTCTCGCTATATGTGCGAATGCGGCGACCAGAGAGGGCAGTTCTTCGGAATCGTTAAGTGTTGCACAAGACAATCGTCGAGAGAAATTCAAGTGTGTTTGGTCAGGGACAGTTTTGAACATTTAATTGTCGCGTCCGGGTTGTGAAGTAACTGGCTTCTAATAACAGCTGTTATTAGACATTAATGGAACTGAAAGACAGTGAAGTAGGACTCAAGATTTTGAAAGGACGGAACAGATCTGAATTGCAAGGTTCATGAGAAATTGTAAATTGTGTTAACGACGAAAAGAAAGAGAACTGTTTTGGGGATATACTTTTAGAAGAGAAATAAAATTACAGAAAAGGTAACTGCAAGTGCCATTTTGTCAGTCAAGGAATTTCAATTTATAAAAGCTCTTTGTAAGATCCACATTTCTGCTTATTGTTCCGCAGATTATTTGATATCTCCGTAATGTTATAACGTTTTTGCAACCTTATTCCTGGAAGGTTTATTCCCCATGAAGACTAATAGGTTCAGCGCCTTTCCAAGAAAATCTCCAACATAACCTCTAAATGGAATATTTTTTGAAAAAAAAAATGATTTTATCATTAATGCTTCAACGATTTTGACTACTCCATATGCTTAAGATGGCTTGAAAATTGTTTTCGATATATACTTTAGTTTAAAAATTACCAAGTTTCCAATATTTATATCACTAAAGTATACCAAATATTCACACAATTACAGTTTAAAGCTAACACTATTTTAATTCATTTATTGTTGAGCGAGTGAGTGTGTAGTGTTAAGGGCTCATCAATACGATGGCTATTAGGGTCCTGAGTCTAAAAATAAAAGCACGGTAGTTCAAGTATTAAAACGTCACTCATAAAAAACTAAAACCCGAAAGTTAAAATAGATAAAAGCAGCTAAACTTAACTTTTAAAACATTCCATTTAAAATGCTAAAAACTGACGCTTAAAATTGCTAAAAGCTAACACAGTTAAACCGCCAAAAAACCAAAAAAACAAAACAATCTAAAATACTAAAATATGGATAATAATAGTAATAACAATAATAATGGATTCATTATAAACTGTTGGCTAAATTAAAATTGCTCAATATTATAGGTGATGAGAAAATTTACTGGTATGATCTTTCGTTACAAATATTTTCCCAAACTCCATAAGCAATTAATTACTTTCTAAATATAGCCTAAGGCACATTTCTTGGATGGGTTTAGCCGTTCTGGGGTGAACGATAACACACATACAAACACAACTTTTACACTTCATGAAGCCCTCTTGAGCGTTAATACCGGTTATTTATCCAACCTCGACAACAACCAAACAAAAGTTACTTTTATTTTATGCATATATGGGGGTCGTTAGCTGTTGAGATTATACACTCTACATCTTCTATATCCACTAACGAGAGCAGTAAAACCGTAATTGCAACTTCTCCTGAATAGATAATACCTAACATTACATATAATTTATGCAGTAGTTTATGTCCCTTCTCTTTTAGCGCTGGAATAGTGTTAACTTAGCTACAGCAAAGAGTTATGCTCAGATCGTAGACAAATTATTTTTTAAAGTAGTGGTAGCGGTAGATCAAACATTTGAAGAAGGGTTCAGATTTATTTTACCCGGATGCCAAACGACATTACCACTGAGCCAGGTCTGACAACCTTCTCAAACTGCAAAGAACCACACTAAAAACAATATAGCAATGTCAGGCAATCTGATCACCACCTCACTCCACTTGGCGTTTGGCATATGTTTATTCAAGCCACCAAAGAAAGGCGAAGTTTATGAATAATTCCGAAATAAGTTTTCAGTTATGGCATTGACAAATGCCTCTATCTCTTGCTCATTTCTGAAGTTTATGCCGAGTTCATGTAAATATTGATTGGCCAGTGTTTACCACAATACTGTGAAACAAATGACTACTTATGCAAGATTGCTATGACATATTTTATTTAAGTTAAATATCCTTCCAACTGTCTTCCTATTTGAAACATGACAATATAAATAAATTATAAAATTATGGTCTATCCTAGCTTCCGTACACTCTAAATAACTTAATCATAAATTACGGCTCCACCCCAGGAAGATATATCGTAGCCAATTGCAGTTAACTTTAGATTATGCATGAAACCATGTTTTTATATTTCAAGGAGGCAGAACTATGGAGAAGGTATTGTGTAGTTTTCATAGATTCTTGAATGTGCATGCTTGATAAATTATCGTCATATTGTGAAATACTGCCTATGCTTGAAACATATCGGGAGGTGGGCTTCGGGTAATCAGGGAGATAAATAGACGCGGTAGCGCTCCTTCACCGCGCAACCAGGTTAAGCGTCGGCCACATATTTACAAGCGGCGCAGTGATGGAGCTTGACCTTGGCTATTGTTACAGTTATTAGGTCAAATAATTACGTATACTTCCACGTCCATTACTTCATTCTTGGTTTGCGGTATGGGCCGCGTTTGTTGGCTTTTGTAAGAAAGTAAAAATTGAAAATTATACCTACGTTTCACCTCAGACTATGTTCGGCTTGTTCATTGGACGACTGCAAAACTTATCCAATTAGTCACCGCGTACTCAAACCATAGGTCATTCATACGGAGCTCGTAGTTCCATGGTTTCCCGTCCCTGCAGATGAGAGCAGCACCTGACGGGTTAAGTTGTGAGGAAATCACGCAATCACTGTGGCTAGACTAAACTAGCTGTATTCACTACGCATGCGCGAGAGTGTGGACTCGCTAGCTCTCTGTATGTTTTCCAACCTGCTCAATTCCCTAATCCAACTGGAAGAAGAGAAAGAGCAGCACTGTGGTACGACCTCGGTTCCCTCTGATGTGCTGCGGCGGCCGTCGTCACATTACTTGGAAAACTCCTTGCAATATAAACATTAAGGAACAGTAGTACATCAATAAAATTTATTTTTAAAGTTTAAATATTAGGACTGCTCATACGTTTTCAGATTTTATATTTACATGAAGTTTTTCACTATTTTTGTTTTACAATTTTTTTTCAGACTTCTATGTTTAGAATTCCTAAAACGAATGTGTAATTGAGCCCTACTTTTTACATATATGTAAAAGGCAGAATTGCACTATTGTACCCTTTAGGCCAAAATTCCTGTTCCTAAGTCCCTTAAATAAAACTACGCAATTTAAGAGAATATTTTACTGTGTATTTCTGGACTTTCCTTAGTTTCAAAATGATTCTAGAAGCAGAGAACCACAAGGTACATATGATTTCTGGTGAAGATAAATGCCTAAAATCTAAAGCCTTAGCTAACCAACCAGATGGATATCCATCAAACGTCACAGCTCTCCGGATGAATCCTGAGCTGGAGGATTCTGGCTGAGAATCAAATTTGTTATCAGCACGTTATCTGTATGCACTCGCACATGCTTGGATCCTGTTATTAATTGTCACTTGACAGAATTTGGCAGGCCATTCCTCCTCTCCGTGCGGTAGAAAACAGTCAAGTGTTTCTCCGTATTACCAACCTAGCAACGGAAAACCGATCATATTAATGCCATCAGCTGTCGAAGTGTTAAAAAGGGGGAGATGGTGGTGAGTGCTTGCAGACGTGAGGGAGGTGACGAGTTGAAATAAAAAAAGAAAGGAAGGAGGAAAAGAGAGAGAAGCTTATTCCTCGTTCTCTTTCACAACTCTTGTGTTCATTATTGATTAGAAAACGGCTTGGCCGCGATATTATCTGCCTATCATGTACGCATATACCTGCGTCTCAATTTAGCTTCATTTTCCCGTTCCAGTCTTCTTATTTCTGTAGCTTTTCCTGCGATTTAAAGTAATATGAAGATAATTTCACTTTGCACACCACAAGTTTTATTTACGACAGCGTTATTATACTAACGACAAAAAACTGCTACAGGACAAAATTCCGGCACACCGGATGCACTTATATGATTGGTGGTTAATCTTAACGGCGAGATTTCTATGTTAAGCTTAACTTCTTCAATGGTTTTCCTCTATAGTGCATGGTTGCATGTATAAAAATAAAATTTATCAATTATTTAATTTCCAATAGGTGCGCACTGCTGCAAAGGTAGAGTTTCAAAAGGTGACCTATGTATTTTCCTTTTGTTTCCAAAAAGAGACGTTTAACCACAAAGTGATATTCAATAATTGTATTCCAACGTGTTTATTGGAATAAGTTCCTGCACGTCCGTTTGGCAACAGGTGCGTAACTTTGGCTTGTAGTAGAGCGGAAGATCAGGAATGTTGACAAAACTACCTGATCGGAAAGAGTTGAAATAATATAATCGCGCAGTAGCCAATAAACACATAGACGTGGCAAAAGCAATTTCCTAGGACTGGCATGGTTTGCACTTTCACTCGTAAGTGTGAATGCGTAAGCAAACGAAATATTTGCCTCTTCGGTCCTACTCTGTTGCCAAACTGTGCAGATAATGAATTCAATAATGTTCAAGTATCTCCTTTAACTTTCACGATAGTTGAAGTATGCTTGGGATATCTGTTGATTTCTCGGACACCCCGTATATAGACGCTAATGACACTAATGAGAGAGGTCCCAACCTTTCCAATCTACATTTTTGAACAGTCAAGTATTTTGGAAGACATCAGATCACCGAGTTTTATTTACCATATGGCTACAAGTGCTTAATCAACTGCGTGTTACATGGCGTTGATTACAGAAGAAGATAGAATAATTTATAGCAAAAATTCACCCCATTCTTCCCCATACCGGCCGCTCAGAGAACAGAGGACGGCATACAGTCACCCTCCGGGCAGGGCGGGGCGGGGCGGGGAAAGGGAAGGGTTGATGGTCCACCCTCATCCCCGTTCTCTATAGGCAGGAGAAATCTGTTAATGGATGAAGCAATCCTACCGTACCAATGCGCCAACACAATAGCCAGCACAACAATATTTACATAATTGGATTAGTGTTTACAGGGTATGCTTTGATGGACCTCCTCGCACGCCCACAGTGGTAGCATCTACTGTTTTCTCTAACCTTCATGTCTCCCCCTCTTTTAAACCTCCCCCCTCCTCTCCTCTTCGTGGAGATAAACAGCACAATATGTCTGGCATCTTCCTCCGGGCAAGGCCTCATTGTCTGCCGCACACAGGTTGCGATGCATCCAGAAATCCGACTGTAAAGGTCAGGAGCCCCTGCGCTTCTCTTGACTACCAACGTTAACCCACAAAGACACACACATATGGACATAAACATTATTAAAATGTGGAGAAGGAAACGCCTTGGATTTCCCACTCACTTCAAACAGCCTGTCCTTGGTTAGATTTTCACGGTCGATCTTGCTGACCCATAGGTTTTTCTGAAGTTTTCACTGGTCACCAGGCAAATGCCTGGAAGGATAATTCCAACCCTCGAATTTTCCATTTCAGTTCAATCCGGTGTTAATATTTGACTGAAAATTGCTTCGACGTGATTGTAAATAAAAGAACCTGAATCTATAGCCCAGAGAATATTAAATACAGAAGGGAGAAGTTATTACATTTCTTCTAACATGTGCTTCATAGCATTACAAATAAAAAAATATCTCACGAGATTTTGTTCTTTGATCAAATAGTTTGTTACTTACAAGATGCGTGGAGTAACTTATTTCTGACAGAGCATCTGTAGTAATTACGTGCCATCACATAGGCTTTCGAAATAATTCATAACTTAAAACACGTGAAAGAATACCCCAAGAAGCTCTTTTGAGACGTGAAGTAACTCGACAGCGTTGCGTTGAGGTTGGTCGGAGAGTTGAACCAGTTTCTGGATATAAACAGGTCGGTATAATGTTTTGGGAGCTAAAGATAATGATTGGCCTACGCTCGCACAGTAAACATGGAGGGAGCCTGTGTGGTATTTGTTTAAGTTTATGACACTCAACACCAACACACTACCGCAAACAACAAACCAACGCACCGAAACACAACCGAGACCTAGACAAACCCTAACAGCCGTACTAAGAGGCCTACCATATGACATACCTGACAGTGACATCCTAAGTAGCATACAAGAGACATACCCTGAGGTGATACGAGTATCTCGTATCATCAGCAAGAACAGACAGACTCCCTTAGTCAGGATTTTTAGCAAATGTGTTGCCACAATCAATACAATCCTGAAAGAGGGAGCCATAATAGAACGACAAATCTTCAAGGCCGAACCATCGAAACACACTGAAAGACACACCCCCTGCAGGACTTGCCAACAATATGGCCACCACCACGAACAGTGCGCAAACCAGCCCACCTGCTTCTACTGTGGCTACGGCACAGAGACAATACGGTGCACGCACCCAATACGCCACGACACCCCATACTGTGCTACGTGCAGACGGACTGGGCACTACACCGGACAGGTTAGATGCCCACTCTACCCACGAGCACCACCAACTTTACCTGAACAGACCGCGAAGACCCACATATTTCCCCACAACATACCACCACCACCCAAACCACAACATGTAACGGACTGGCCAGAGATTAAATATCCCCAGATACCTACGACAAAAAAGGACATGACAACCCAGGAAACTGTTGGTACTTTTAAAAATGTCATCACACAGACTGAGCAACAGCTCAAATCCCTTCAACAACAACTCACCCACATCCAAGAAAACATCACCAGCTATGTTAAAGAACTAGCCAGCAACACCATAACGCAGATACTAACCACCCTCATTCCACCCATCTACGACATCATTCCACCAAAGCACAGACACAGGTTCCTAGAGAACATAGCCCAGACGGCACACAAGACCCTGAAAAAGACCGTCACCACAACTCGCGTAGGAAATCAACTGGCCATATTTGTTCATGACATCTCATAGTAATATCATCCATAACATCACACTATCACCCTCCGAATCACAATGGCACACACAACACAAACAGACACACACCACAATCTAAAACTACTACACATTAATATTAATGGTATTCGCACAAAAAGACAAGAACTACATGACCTAATGACGTATCATAACATAGACATCGTGACCATCAATGAAACGAAACTTCACAAAAACATAAACATAAACTTTAAACCACTGCTATCTTTTCGAAGAGACCAACAACAAAGCGCTGGAGGCGGGGTCATGATCCTGGCAAAAGCTGAGCTTAATCCCATCCTCTTGGCCACGCCCCCGGCTTTCCAAAACCTCCAACTCCTGCTAGTACAAATCAGAATACGACGCAAAAAGACGGTCATAGCAACTCTATATGTACCGCCAAAAGACCCTTTCCCAACGACGTTACTTAAATACCTAAATGACAACTACCCAGACTTAATACTAGCAGGAGACCTTAACGCATACAGCACTCACTTACTCGACGAAAACACAAACGCACACGGACGTGAACTGAAAAAACTACTAGACCAGACTGACCTTAGAGTAGTGTTGACACCAGGACCGACCAGGATAGGCACTGGAACACAAAAACCAAGTTCGCCTGACAAAATACTGACATCGAAACGCACGTATAACCAAGTCGACGACATTAGCACAGATGCACCACCAAATACCGACCACCTACCCATAATACTGACAATTCGAACCCACCCCTGGTACACACAATCTAACAGAACAATAGTAATTAATGATTACAAAAATGCAGACTGGAACACATACAAACAGACAGCCGAACGACTGACAGACAATGTAACACTTACACCACCTAATACTTGCCACGACATAGACATATACGCAACAACACTTACCGACATAATGACGCAAGCACGAGAAGCATCTGTACCACAAAGAACAATTAATATAAACCCCTACAGCAGACCTTTACCAAGACACATAATTCAGATAATAAAAAACAAAAGAAAAGCACATAGACAATACATGAAGACACACGCCCCAGAAGATAAACGAATAGTAAACAAACTACAACAGGACGTAAAAGACGCCATAGCTACATTTAACTGTGACAAATGGAACACACTACTTGACAAAATGACCGAGACAAACAGACGAGACCCGGCCAATTTCTGGCGATTAATTAAAAGTACCAGACACAAGACCTACCCACAATACCCTATCAAACAAAACGGACAAACAATACACGACACAACGCACAAATTAGAAATATTCCGACAACATTACGAAAACGTTTTTCAAACACCTGACGACCCGAATTTTCACAAGACGCACTATAGAAACGTTAATAGATATATAGAACAAAACCAAAATCTGTATACACCACAAATGGACATCATAGAACTAGACGAAAATGACGAAACTGACCGACCGATAACAGCTCAAGACATTAAGACAGTACTAAAAAGAACCCGAAATACAGCGCCAGGCCCGGACAACATCACCTACGAAATGCTAAGACAACTCCCTGACAACACATTAAATCTACTAGTAACCACCTATAATCACATCTACCGACATGGATACCACCCGACTGACTGGAAACGCGCCAACATACTGTTGTTCGAGAAACCTGGTAAAAACAAGACTGACCACAAAAATTACAGACCCATATCACTAATATCCACACTATCTAAAACTTTCGAAAAGATAGTAGTACACAGACTGACAAAAATATGCACGCAAAGACAACTGATACCAATGACACAAGCTGGCTACCGAACCGACATAACAATACAAGATCAATTAGTACGAGTACTTTCAAACCTACAAGACGCTTACAATCGAGGATTTGTCACCATGGCAACCTTCCTCGACGTACAATCCGCCTTCGACAAATGCTGGACTAACGGACTACTATACAAACTGACAGACTTAAAAATTTCACCAAGGATTGTACGTTGGGTAGCCAGCTTTCTTACAGACAGAACGGGACAGATACGTATAAACAACTTACTATCTAATACCATTAATATTAAAGCAGGCACACCACAGGGGAGCGCTATTTCCGGCCTCCTCTACATACTGTACACATCCGACACACCACAACCAACACAAAAGAACCTACACCTAGCCCAATATGCAGATGATACTGCGTATTGGAGCACACACGCCACGCTGATAGGAGCCAAGGGAAAACTGGAAAAACAACTCAGCACATTCCTGAAATGGACCCAAAAATGGCGAATCAGCATAAACACAGACAAAACACAAGCCATTGTGATAAGGAAAATCATGAAACACTCATACAAAACAGCCACCCTCACCTTCAATAATCAACAAATACCATGCAAAACAATCATAAAGTACCTGGGTATACATATTCATAACCAATTGAAAATTAAGACACACTACACGCGACTACTTAACAAAACACGACCCGTTCACTCAACACTGACTTACTTAGCACGACTAAACGGACGAGGACTTACACCACAAATACTACGAAAACTTTACACTGCACTAATAAGACCACAACTGACATATGCAGCCGTAGCCACCATGCCCCTAATCACGACCGATATAATGGACAAAATAAAATCCTTTGAGAGGAGGTGCATCAGAACTGCCCACAAACTTTTGCCCTCATTCAAGACAAACACACTTTACAACTACACACACACAACACCCATAGATACACACATAGCCAAACTAATGATCAAATACATACACAACGCACACACCAGACAATACAGAAGAACACTCATCAACACCGCACAAAAAATGAAAACCATAACACAAACAGAAAAACACAAAAATCCTCCTCTCATAACACTAATCGACGTTTACGACAAATACCAGCAACAAGAAGAAGACAGACTACAACAACACCTTCAACACTTCCAAAACATCTAAACACATAATAAACATAAACACTTAAAATAAAAACACACAAAAACCTAACACACAAACACACAAGCATACAAAAGTAACCGAAGAGCTGTTGCAGTAGACATACAAACTTAACAAAACTACTAGCACAAACGACTTATACTTCCTGGCCTTTTCTTTTTCTCTCTTGGGTAGACGACAGGCCATGCAGCTAGGGATGACCAAACACACACATCACCCATCCAAACACAAAACCCACAACACCAACACGCATATAGGCACTCGCCACTGAAATCCGCCACACGACCAAAAATAAAAACGCAACCACTAGGCTGAAGAGGGGTGCCCCTGAACAGCCAGGGCATGTCGAAAGACATGCCCAAATAACTTTTTCATTCATTCATTCATGCTGCGGTGGTTATTTATGCAGGTACTGACCTAGTGAAAGTGACACACACAACTATCCACAGTGTTGCCAGCTTGTCTTCAACAACACAAAAATATCTCCGTAGGAAAGTTGGTATTTAAGTTTAATGTCTTTCAAGGATGCGACACAAACATTTTGAAGAAAATAGCCCTACCCTAAACTACCCTTTACATGGAAAATGTAAAGAAAATTTTGATTTTCTTGAAAATGGCTCTAACAATTTTGATTATAAGTAATATGTTTAGGATATTTGTATGACAAATGGAATGTATGTTTTGAATTTTGGTTTCAGGGGGTCTCAAAACATATGTTTCCAGTGAAATCTCGATAGCCAATTTTTGGGTGGAATACAATATTTTCGCTGTTTTACTGAACTTAGCAGAGAAACTAAATAAGAAAATATAATACTAACACAAATAGACACAGCTATGATATAAATTGGTACCAATACCTTTATTTTATTGCTAATCACAATATTGTAAAACCTTGACTAAACCTCTTTGTAGCCAAATGCATTAGAGGATTAACAAGCAACCTCTAGTTACAGAACAATCTAATGAGGAATCCTTTAAACATTATTCTGAGAGGTTTCCGTGAACGTGGTGCGGTTCAAAGCGGGCAAAAACTTCCTTGTGCGGAAAAGTAGTGGTAAATTCCCAAGTGGTTGAACTTTATTTCTCACCGGTTTGACGGGGGTTTCTGCATATTTTCGTTCAAAGTTTGGCTTTCTTGAAACTTTCTCATCACAACTTTCTCACGTCCTATAACACACATCTATCGGCGTAGCCCACGCAAGCCAGATTGCGGTTTTACACGGTTCCTGGCATGGCGAAGTTGCGCACTAAATCGTCAAGTTTTATTGCTCAGTGCATATAGGCAGATGTGAATTGTAGATATATGAATGATAAAAAACGTACACTTTTCTTCTTTGCCGCTATAAACATGGAATGTTAGACTTTTAGTAAAGTATATCACAAGTTAATCTACAGAAATGTAATCATTAAAAGTAATTCGTTAAATATAGTAATAAATACAGCACACTTCTTTTAAAAAATCTGATGTATTGTGCTCACATGACTTTCTCTACTCTTGTACCAACCGTTCTCACAAACTCTTTTTCCTATATTTCTTCGGGTTGGTTGAAATAATCACATAATTTCTGCTAATGTTTATCTTCTTGAGCCATAGCCAAATCTTTTTAAACTTTCAAATTTCGTTCTCTTTTTGTACGCTTAACACAAAAAATGATTGGCAATGTTCCAGAACTTACAGAAATAACAAGGAATATGTTCGAAATGGTTCACTCTACAAAAAAATTTATTTAGACATATCTCAAACATATGGCATTTTAATAAAATCCTTAAGAGCCATTTTCAAGAAAATCAAAATTTTGGATATATTTTCCATCTAAAGGGTAGTTTAGGGTGGAGGTTTTTTCTTCAAAATCTTCATGTCGCATCCTTGAAAGACATCAACCTTAAATATGAATTTTAGTTTTTAACGGACTTTTCGTTTTTGAGCTATGCTGTCCACAAACACACACACACACACACACACACACACACACACACACACACACACACACACACACACACACACAAAGTGCGCACGCACCTAAAAATGCTTTTTTTTTCTGGATTCAGAGGGCCTCCAAACGTATTTCCGGTGAAATCTCGGCATCGAATTTTTGGGTGGAATACAATACTTTCTTTGCTTTAATATGCGTAGTAGAGAAAGTAAAAAAACCGGATGCATTACTACCCATTCTTCAGCAAACTATCCTTATAAAAGCTGATTCTTTTATTTACTTTATGTTAATCAAGTTAAATGTAAAAATGGTACCTACAGAAAGCGAAACTAGTGAAATATATTTCATGATTACTTTTCGAGGGCTTCGTAGTTTCCCCTTCTTTCCCTCTCTTCACCCCTCTCCAATGACTGAGCAGTATTCATGTTACTGACTGGACATAGTTATAACCAATGATATGTCGGCATGAAAGGAAAGTATCCACTGTTTCTGATGACTCACTAAGTCGTTACTCATTAAGCTACAACTGTTGCTTGTTTCACAGCATATCGTACACACCAGAAGCTACACTGTCAGATTATTGGTACATGGTAGACTGGAAGCACAGACAAATTTCAGAAACTATGCAAATTCACAGAAATGGAATCAAATTTTAATGTCACCCAAAAAAGGAGTTTATTGCATAGATATCGGAAGAAAACCTTTCAACAGCAGAAACTATTTATAATATAACGCAATAGACAAATATGTTTGAAGCTATTTCGACAGGAATTTTAGAACATTTTATATCGCTTAAAGCCTACTGTATACCCATATTCCCCTTACACCTATAAATAAATTCGCTGTTCATTGGTGACTTCTTTGGTGCTTCTTACTTTAAGAAGTCTATCGTATTCTCATACGATTATGCCGTCATATCAAGCCGTTTTAATGCTAGGGTTGCACACATAAAATTTAGAATAATTACACCATTAAACTTACGTTTATGTGTGGGAATGGGAATACCTACTGACGAGAAACTATGGTTTGTAGATCAAGTGATCACGCAAGGGTATAAGGATATATGTTTAGTTAAAAAAGGAGGATATGAAAAATGGGGACTAAAATACATTTGGAGAAAACACTGTTAATTGCATGTAGGTAAGCAACTAGAAATTTAGTTATAGAGGATGAAACAGGTATCAAAGGGTTGCGACCAGTTTAAATATCTAAGGAGGCAAAACAAAAATACAACATTAGACACCGTATAATTACAGGAAGATCTGCAATAAGAATGTTAAATGGAGTATTATGGGCTAAAGATGTATTTATGGAAAAATAAATTCAGTTCTCTTGGGACATTGCTTAAGATCTCTATGGAGAAAGTTTGCCATATAGTGGATACTCTTTGGATGTAATTGTTGCCTGGGAAGAAATAAATAACAAACAGTGTTAAAAAGATTAATTACGGAAGCCTATTAATGATCAAAGGAATATTGAGTGTATTTGGGAGTCTGTGTAGGTAAGGACACGGCTATTTCAATGTAAAAGTAAAAAAATAAACTAATAGATAGTGGCTAAACTTGCAGAGTCTAAAAAAGGCCAAGTACGTAAGGTTATGGTAAGAAAAGGTCAGAAAAGGTATGTCAACTGTTCATGTGTTTATGAGTTGGCGGTTGTAAATGTTCAAGAAAATAAGTAACAAAATATTGAGTAAATTTACAATATCAAACAATAATTCAAAGTACAATGACATGTGGAGCCGAAACTTAGACATTAAACAAGAGTTTGCAACTAAAATTATCAGCCACTGAAATAGATTTTCTTAGAAATTCTTCTTGACACTCCAAATTGGAACGAACAAAGCCAATACAGGTGGCAGTTCACGTAGCAAGCATGAGAAATAAACATGGCAGACGCAAATATTAATTTAGCGATTGCTATATTAAGTATAGGTTTGGGATATATGTCCGAGTCTCAGTAGGAAGAAAAGGTGTATTAGAAGTGAAAAGGCATTGGTGGACACGGTCATGGTTAGAAAGAAGGGAACAGGATACGGACCGAGGTATATTGGGTCTACTGCAAAACGAATTGAGGTTAGAGGAACCGGAAATTTTCTACGAATTCGGGAAGATTATTTCTCAACGTTTTACATCGTGTCGAAGGCAAAATAAACACACCAGGATACAAATATGAGACAAACGCCAACGAGATAAGCAACAATTGTGATGCTTTTAATATTAGTATGGAGGGAAGGAGATTTGAACTCATTTCATAACATAAAATTTAAACATTGTGTTAACTGGATTTATTATTTATGAAATATAGCTATGTAATAACCACCTGAGTAATATACCTTATTAGTCACGAAAAATCGTGAATGAATTTTCTAGAAAAAATAAAACGTTTTGTTAAAATACCCATCACATTAAAAGCGTCACGAGCTGTCCATATATGTTGCCTGCGCAGTCCGCCATATTGTTACGTTACAGACACTGATTGGCCATTTTCAAACTGATGGATGAACAAATTAGATGGAAGTCAATGGCATTGTATAGAAACAGATCGGATGCAAAAATAGGATAGGAATTGTATGAAACAAAATTATATCCAACTCTCGATGTTTCAGGATGCACTTTTGTTGTACACAATGATGTGAACCAAAAAGTTGGAGCTTGGGACATCGGCATAAGAAACAGAGATCCGAATACACAAGTAAAACACAGTTTTGGATTGTAATGAATAGGAACAACTAACATGTTATGGACACGTGAGAAGATGGAAGGATACCGAAGAAGATATAGAGGTAGACCGGCACACACATGGATGCAGGAAATACAACTGACCAGTCGAAAAGGGCTACAGCAGATTGGAAAATTGGAGGAACAGAATTACAGTGTGAAATTTTGGGCACAGGTTAATGTATCAAACATTGAAAACCTGTTTATAAAAAATCAGATGTGTTGCACTCTCATAACTTTCTCTACTCTTGTACTAACCATTCTTACAAACTCCTATTGTTCTATCTTCGTATTAGTTGAGATAAACATTTGCAGAAATTATCTTATTGCTCGTTTTCTTGCACGTGCAACGGGATTATGGGAACAGTAGGCTTTGAGCGATAGTCACATGTTTTAAAGCTATGAGATTCCGTTCTGTTTGTACGATTAACATTAAAAAATGAATAACGATGTTCCATTTCACAGAAGTATAAGTTCTCCAACACTTACACAAATAACGAGGAATATCTCCGAAATGGTTCACTCCACAGAAAATGTAATTGGACATAAATTGTGTGTTTTAGCAAGATCTACATTTTTTGTATAGTAAGATTTGGTTTACCTCTTACGCTTTACCAGTTAAGCAAAAATCATCCAGAGTAAATAGGAATTCATGGGCTATAGCCAAAAAATTCAAGATATACATTTCATTTGTCATAAAAATATCTCAAACATGACATTTTAATCAAAATCGTTAAGAGCCATATTCAAGAAAATAAAAATGTTTGAAAATGTTTCCATGTAAAGGGTAGTTTAGGGTGTAGCAAGTTTTTTTCAAAATTTACCTGTCGTATCCTTGAAAGACATTAAACTTAATTACTAACTTTGGTTTTTCAATAACTTTTGGTTTTTAAGTTATGCTGTCTACAGACTCACAGACACACAGACCTTTTCCTAAAAATGCTTTATTTTATTCAGGGGGCCTCAAAACATATATTTCCGACATCGAATTTTTGGGTGGAATAGAATACTTGTACTTAGTAGTAGAGAGAGTAATAAATAAAACTTAGGTTTAAAACAATTACACATTTCTTCATATAGCAAAGAATTTTGAGGAAAACATAATCTGGCTGTACTTCCCGTTGTGCATCGCAGACAAGGTAGGAAAATAAGACATCACATTTATTTTTCTGGAGACGATGTCGAAGTCGAAGCTAAGGAGGGTACATTAATATCCCGAGAGATCGGCCATGCTTTGTGGGAGAATTTAACATTTTTAATGGCATCGTGCAGTATCACAGCTTGAGTATCTACTTCTTTCCGTTTCTTTTCTGTATATAATCGTATTAAACGTAATCTGCTTACCGTGGAGCTACACATACAATTTTTCTTTTTTCTTCACAGTCCGTAAATGCGAGGGAAACGACTCCACTGATTTCAAGATGGTAAAAGAAGCTCCATTTTCTCCCTCCCCCTCCCCCCTTTCTCCCTTGGCGTCCCTCTCAATATTCTCTTTCACATTTTAGAACTCTTGCTCCGAAGTTAGTAATGCCCTAGAGTTTGACTTTGAGAGCTTGTATGTGTTTTAAAGGATGCTGTCTAGAAAGTGTTCAGAACTTTACAGAAAAGAAAATTATTTTACATCACTGCTTTTAATTTCATAACTACACAAGATACGATTAGTCGTTCAAGATACGTTGTTTCGTGATTATGTAGAGGCAAAGTTGGTAATTGTTTTTGCACAACAGCCCGATAACTTTCTTGATTTTGATTCTTTAATTTATTCAATCCTTTCGTGACCTTCTAATACTCGCTGTAATGCATTTGAACTATAGAAGCTGTTGGTAGTTAAAATAATGACAACGAACTGATCTGTTGCACTCACATGACTTTCTCTACTCTTGTATCTTCGTGTTAGTTGAGATAAACAGTTGTACAAATTATCTTATTGCTTACATCCTTGTCGGTGCAAAGGGAATATTAGAATATACTACTGCGATAGTCAAATCTTTTAAAGCTTTGAGATTCCGTTCTCTTTGCACAATTAACATATAAAAAATGAACAACGATGTTCCATTTCACGAAAGACTTAAGTTTTCCGAAACTCACACACATAACAAGGACTTTCTCCGAAATGGTTCATCCTACAAGAAAATTTATTGAGACATAAATTGTGTATTTTGGCAAGATCTACATTTTTTGTATAGTATGATTTGGTGTATATCTAACGGTTTACCAGTTATGCAAAAGTCGTCCAGAGTAAATACGACTACAGGGGCTATAGCCAGAAAATTCAAGATATACATTTCATTTGTCATAAAAATATCTCAAACATATGACATTTTAGTCAAAATCGTTAGAGCCATTTTCAAGAAAATCAAAATTTTCGATGTGAAGGGTAGTTTAGGGTGGGGCTATTTTCTTCAAAATCTTCGTGTCGCAGCCTTGAAAGACAAACTTAAACACACACACACATCCACACACACACACACACACACACACACACACACACACACACACACACACACACACACAGAAACACACACAGCACAATAAATATAAATTTAAATGCAACTATTGCCTCTTTTTAACGTATACACATTTATTGCAATGACTACCCGTCAATAATGGCGGTATGAACAACAAGGAGTCGAACGCTCCCAACACAGAGTCAGTGTGCTGCTGCCCATAGAAAAGCCATTACCATTGATCCTCACACACTGTACAAATGCAAATACAATCGATGTTTATTTTCGTTAGCTGTCGCATGTAGGGCTTGGACGCAGGTACGCGTGTGTTTGTTCCACAAACCCTGGCGGTTTGCACTATCACTACAGCTGGATGCTATAGCAAAAATTACCCTGGCAGCGATATAGCACATGTTTACACGAGTTCCTTACTATGAGTATGATAGGCAAAATCTTAGTTTGAACACTTGCAACGTATTTTGTGAATTAAAATGTGTATTCTATTAAAACTACTCTAGTCTGTACGTAACACAACAGTTGTCGTTCTCCAGCACATTTACATAGACAATGCAATGCGCCTATTGTATTATTTGCGGACTATTGTAATGTTTCGATAATCCACCACTTGACTCCGGGAAGCCCTTCCACACGAGTATATTCATTTTCACAATACATTATCTACACGCTTTTTTCGGCCTCTTTAACGAACACAGTAAGTAGATTCGATACCCTATTTCAAAGGAAATACATGTTTTAAAACTCCCTAAATCTAACACAGCCTTTTCCGACTAAGTTCTGTGTGTGTCTGCGCGCGCATCTGCCTGTGTAGAACACAACTAAAAAAAATTCAGCAAATACCAAACATGGTATTTAAGTTCAGCATGTTCAAGCATGCAACACAAAATCTCCCAAGGATGTAACAGGAAAATTAAATAATCATCCATGGCAAATTACCGTTTATATGAAAAAAGTTTCGAAAATTGTCTTTATCTTAAAAAATGGCTAACTACTTTGATTAAGCTACCTATGTTTAAGATATTTTCGTGAAAATATAATGCATATCTTTAATTTTCTGGGAATAGATACTGGAAATAATCTTCATTCTGAATGTCTTTTTGCGTAATTGATAAACCATAAGAGATAGACGCAATCATGTCTTCCTTGTTATCGGTTGAAGTGTATCAATGAATGAGATATTTATTACTTAAGACTATTGCATACTAAATTTCCAACATATCGATAGTTTTTCAATTTTAATAGCAAATTTCCTTAAACGTTTAAGAACAAACCTAAAATTTCTATTTCTGTTGCATTTTGTATAGTCTTACAAACTTACAATTTTTCTTTAAATATACATAATCATTGTACTATATTACTCATATTTTAAGCATACTTTTAAAAACAGTACTGTATCTGTCATTTTTATTCTGAATTTTGCACAACTTCAGAGAAAGAATAAGGTATACTTTGGAATACAGTGGTACATTTTAGATCTGCTTTAGGAGAATTGGTAGCACTTCTAAATATGGTAGCTTTCACGTGTTCCATGCCTTGTGAGTTTTGCTTTCTAAATATATGCAAGATTTTCTTTTTCTTCGTGTATAGTTTTCAGTGGTTTCTCTGAATAGCATTCCTGATATTGTTGACTCTACCTGGGAACTATTGCAGATAGATATATAAAAACGTAGGTATCAGTGTTTTAAAGAAATGTTAATTACTTGAAGACTTCTGGCATTCTTCTTTTATTTCTCGCCTTAAGGGAAAATACGAATAGCGCTGTCCCTTCTAATGACAGTATTATTTACACAAAGCTCTTCCTAATAGCACAAAGCTTAAAAAGAAGTGCAAAGAGTTATCAGTAGATGATAACGTAACCAGGCATGCACTATCTGTTAGGTTGGCGTCAGCTGATCTAAACGTCATATTGCTCACGCTAATTGGCCGATTTCATGCTGTTGGTTAACGAAATAGAAGCTAAGTTATACCCGATGCGGTGTATAAAACGTTGGATCGGCGATATAATCTGCAGGTTATCTCGAGAATCACAAAAAAATCCTTGGTCACATTGATATCACAAATTTAGCTGTGATTTTGTATAGTGAAAGTTCGTCGAAAACAGAAATACCTGTCACTTGACTTTTTCTCAGATGGGGTCCCTATTCGACAATCAAGCACCTGGCACGTGAAAATAAACTTTGCCCCACAACGAGGCTACAAGCACCTATGTGCAAGACTGCGCAAAAGGTAAGTTAAAGACAGGATTGCATGTAGCGAAGTAAAAATCGTCTGCCATTACGTTTCATTTTTTCCCTATGACGGGTTCCTGCAAGAAGTAATAAAAAAAAAAAAAAAAAAAAAAAAAAAAAAAAAAAAAAAAAAAAAAAAAAGATTGTACATATTTGGAAGTTCACTCCTTTAATACTTTTATAGAAAAATAAACCAGATTATTAGTGAACAATTCTGTTTTATAAATACTTTTTAACGTCAAAATTGGGCCCATGGTAGGGAAAGCCAAGACACTGGCAATTCTATTGTCGATATTTAGTAAATTTTCAGCGCGATCTCTAACTTCAATGCGAGAATGGTCTCGAGAGATTTTTTCCCCGGCATTTAGTAAACGTGTCAGGAGTTCCTGGGAAAAAATTAAATCGCGTTAACGAGTTAGTAAGAAACAGCTTTGTAATACCCTTGGTGTTTATTGGCGTAATTAAGGAAGCGTACAGATTATTTTGGGACCCCTCTATTCCCAACAGTTCGGTTAAATTTCATTTTCAGCACCTTTATATTCTAACACGATAAAAGCCTAAGTTGAAAGACCCTTTATTTCTCTCATATAAGAATCATTATGAGTTCATATAACCAATATATAAACCTTTTTTTACTGGAAAGCATAAAAGTAATATTAAATTTACTCTTTTATAAGCCTGTTAAGTTTTATTTTTAGTAGCAGAAAATGATGATTCAGAAAGCATTAACGTTTAAAACCGCGTTATAGTTTTATAACCACAATATCTGATAATGCAAGACTTAAACGGAGTTTTTATTCCGCTCAAAGGCTCAAAGTTCATATCGCTAGGAAACCTAGGCATAAACTTGCCCCTAGGCGGAGTTTTATTGGTGGTAAAACTTAGCTCAAGCCCGATATCTCTTGGAATCCAATACCGGGGAAGTGTTGAGTGATGGATGACGCTATGGAACCAGGCAATAGTCTCCCTCCAACACAGCAATAATTACGTGAGTCCGCGTGCTCCTTATGAAATCCGATATATAATTATAGGAAACCAGTTTTTGTAGCGAGAAAAAGAAAAATCTTGAAATACAACTTGTGACTTTGTTACTTGAATTTAAACAAGGGGACAAGGTAAGATATCACACCTTAGTGAGTTAAATTACCACTGCATTTAAAGTCATCAATGCTGAAACTTTTACGAATCACTTTATAAATAATGAAAATTATTTTAAGGCTTATTGGAATTGATAGTTTTGTGGCTGAGTCTATAACAATTATTTCATCTAGCAGAAAAAATAAAATTTGCTTTTAAAATACATGAATTTATTTACCTTTCTCTCTGAAAATATAAGAGGTAGAACGTTGTAATTTTCAGTACGTGTATACAATATACAGTTGAATTAACTGAACTAAAATAATAATTTTATAATTTATATTACTGATATTAAGAAAGCAAAAACATAAATTTTCCATATTTGTACTTTTTTAACTTTGAAAATAAATGTTTGTTAATTTTGAGTAAGCTGATATACACAACTAAATTATTGAGATTCAAAAGATACTTGATTATACTAAGAAAAAGCATAGAAAAGTGTGATTCTGTGTTGCAAGAAGTTTGAATTCACACGTATATGCGTTAGTGACGTCATTCAAATTGATGGTGGGGGTAACGTTCTGCTTCCTACTTCGCATTGTTCCACGATGTTTACCGCACGGAAGTCGGAGAAGTACTAAACTGACACTCCTGTGGTCTTATAAATACAAAAGTCAACTCGAGCATAAGCCACTAAGCAACTTCAAGCCATTCGCCAGGTCTAAATACCTTTGTTCATTATACGGCAATGCCATCTATACACTCATAGTGAAAATATACTCACAGTCCAGTGGAATTGTATGAAATATGCAATACAATAAATGTCAAACATATCAGTCAATGGAGAAGGCTGTATTTGCTATGAACTACCTGCCCTTAGGTAAAAAGATACGATTGATTTCATTAATCTTCAAAGATCTTGGAGCGTTTGGGCAAGACATCTGAGTTGGAAAGCAAACTTGCAGGTTGAGGCAATATTTCTCAATAAGTCCTCTGCAACAATTTATTTCTTTATAACTCCTCTGTATCTAGAATATATAATATAGGAAACACAGTCAGCCTCCTGTAATAATTTTAGTTATATGGCTGGCCTATGTTGACTTTCTTTTATTTTTCTTCTTACAATTAATGGAGGAAACGTGTTTGAAATTTACTTTTGTCTTTAAATACGAATAATTATATTTAAAAGTGTGATTATCGACGAATTAAGTGATGTTCGTGAAGTTTGAACTGTACTATGAACGTTCTGCATAGTATTTGAACATTAATCGGAAGGATTGATCAGATGTAAATTGATTTGTATAATGGTGACGAATCCGCTATAATTTAGCGGATTATTTAACGACGTGAAAAGTGTGAAGATTACTGTTTGAGAAGTGTTTATTAATATCAATAAAGAGTAATCGAAACAACTAACTTTATATCAAAGTAGTTTATCCCTACCACGCCCGGGATAGATAGAATTTAATATCACCGATTGCAGCTAGACCAGGGAATACAATAGCATAATCATTTGTGCTGTGTCTAGTATTTTGCAGAGAAACAAAGCTTCGAAAGGAATGAAAGAAATTTAGGAAGGAAAGAAGAACGAGTGTGGGAGGTGGTAGATAACCTTAACAATTTATCCAACGTTTCTCTATATGGGGTTATTATGACAAGAAATGGAGGAGCGTGCAGCAAGAAATATCACGTAGGAGTCGTATGTCTCGTATTTTTGTGCCAATTTATACATATAGGCGCGCGCATGTGTGTAATAGCGACATACGAAACCCTAGATGGGAGAACAGGAGTCTACAAAGGGTGAATCAATAAGAAAGGCACATACATATGTAACAAGGAAAAAGTGACTTACAAGAAACAGCGCAAAAGTTCTTATAGGCTCTATGAAAATAGAATTCCGGGGAAATTTCAGCAGTAAAATGAATATAAAAGCTCAACTTCTAGTAAAACACTGAACATCAGTTTCGAATTAAAAAGTCAACTATGGAAAAATTTTTAATCTCTAATAAAAACAAGCAAACAAGAAAGATTGATTGAAGCTGGCATTCTGGGAAGGACATTGGTGAGCTTTAAAACTGGTTTTCACCAACCAGACTAATATTTCTCGTGGCTCACAGCCACAGAGAGAAATACTACAAACATTTTCCACTGTTATTTAGCAATGAATAAAGCAATAGAAAAGCTACTCACCTCTCATTTAATGTTGGTGACAGATTATGAAATATGCATTTACACAATGCGAAAAAGATTAAATTTTTATAACTAAAAGTCGATTTTTACTAGTGAATAAGTTCAGTGTTGGCACTTATAAACTACTTAAGATATGTCTTAAACATATGACCTGACTTGCGCGTAAAGGATGATAGACGATATTCTTGATTTATGCTATCTCACCCCCCCCTCTCTCATTTTCATCCCTACGTTGACCTTAAAACATACTTTTAATAAATTTCAGTTTTACTTTTAACCTTTTTTTATTGATTTATAAAACGGAATGTCCTGTTTAATATGATTGAATATATTTCATTACTATAGGGATAATATTTATATGTAAAACTCATGTTGAAAACCTGATGTGTTGCACTCACATGACTTTCTCTACTCTTGTATTAACCATTCTTAGAAACTCTTATTCTTCTACCTTCTTCGTGTTAGTTGAGATAAGTATTTGCAGAAAGTATCTTATTGCTTATTTTCTTGCACATACAACTGGAATATGGGGGATACAGTAGACTTTGAGCGATAGTCAACTATTTTAAATCTTTCAAATTCCGTTGTCTTTGCAAGGTTAACTTATAAAAAATGAATAGCGATGTTCCATTTGACAGAATTATAACTTCTCCAAAAATTACACAAATAACGAGGAAATGGTTCACTCTGCAAAAAATTTATTTTGACATAAATTGTGTATTTTAACAAGATCTACATTTTTTGTGTAGTAAGATTTGGTCTAAAAATATCTCAAACATATGGCACTTTAATCAAAATCGTTAGCCATTTTCAAGAAAATAAAAATTTTTCATGTAAAGGGTAGTGTAAGCTGAAGCAATTTTCTTCAAAATCTTCCTGTCGCGTTGTGAAAGACATCAAAGTTAAATACCAACTTTGTTTTTTTAGGTAGTTTAATCTCTATATTTGAAATTTCAAATAATACATTCGTATTCATCTGTAATTACAATTTTTAAACTTATGTAACGATACAATTGCACACCAGACAAACTAGATTTACATACTTTATTAATGCTTAACACAAGAGTTTACTTGGTGTTTGCATAGTGTCTCCGCAGTAGCATTTCTTAACTATAGGGACTACTGTTACACTCAAAATATGATTTGTATAATTATCTGAAGTACTGGGTTTAAATATCCTATACTCTTTGACAGCAAAAAATTAACACAGAGGTTAAACTACGCTACACAAGGGATTCTATAGTTATGTACTCAATTCCAATTCAGGTTGTGTATGTTAAGGAAAACAAAGAGGACAATTAGTAACTTAATCCTTTGAGTTTTGCTCTCTTGTTTAACATGAAAAATGTTTTTGTTTATCAGAAATATTCCTCAATAAAACATAGCTTCAGGCTGATAGAAATTTAATTAGAAACGAATGTGTGCTTCAGAAAACATTATCAGACTGCCTATTGGGAGGCATACGCGATTAATTAACTTAGTGGTAACAAGAACGCAAGAGAAGTTGGTAAAAAGTAAACACAAACGTGCTACATGGGCCCCGAAAGTTATCTTTGTTTGAAATAAAAATAAAAACGTGCCCATAACTGCGGGGTTAAACATGAGAGAAATTGTCATTTGATATCCAAACAATTTGGAGCGAGTATTTTCCCTGTGCTTGGAAAGTAATTTGCCTGGAGGGTAACTACCCAATTACTGCACTTCCACCCAAGAGATCTCGACATACGGGCAACTAATTTTAATATCCATGGACCCGTTGTGCTCGTTAGGGGTGAGATGTCGCGTGACAAGAAGTGATAAACCAAGAAGGGGTGTAAAACAATGCTACCCTCTTTCGGGCACGACAGAGCGGCGCGTGCACAGTCGTGACATCATTACTATCTGAATCACCTTCTGCAAGTCATTTCCGAGATGTCTTGAACACGCTTCAATTCTTACTCCTCTTAGAGAAAAAGATGAAGTAAATAACTGTGCTGTGTATTTCACCCTGTATTTACATTTAGGGTGTGAATAACCTTGAATAAATTTAATTACTGTGGATAATGGTCCATAACGGTATTATAGTCTATTTAGACGAATCTTATATAGTCGATAGCCATGTTGAACTTTCCGTGCATTATTTGTTGTATAGCACTGTTTCAGAATATATTTAAAGTAATTTTCTCGATAAAAATAATAAAGTTAGATACGGGATGAATTACACATTTATACGGGTATGGATTTAATTTCGAAGATCGCATGAATAAAAAAAATGTGCTTTAGTATTTATCCACTTCGGTTTATTAGCATTTTCTTCTACTCCAACAGTTTTCCCACAAACCAACAAAGTTGGTCGCAACTGCGTTGCAAAATGAACAATGCCTGTCGTAATTATGTGTATTATCCGTTATACTTTGCAACTCGAGGTGTGACCTACTGGACTAGGTAGTGGGAGGTCATTGGCCTTGCATAAAGCATTGGCACTTAGTTCCTGTACACCACTCGTTATCAAGAAACCGTCATGCCTTCTGTGTTATAATTACTTGCAGATACAGGTTGCGCGTTCGTTCTTGACGAATGACCTTGAGCAGAAATCCAGTGAGTTGGCCTACTCTTAATAAACAGGTCAGCAAATGTTTATGCTACGATAACAGACACCTCTGCTTTCCTCTGTCACGCTTATGTATACAGTCGACTGCAAAAGTTTTGTGCGGTACGGATGTATGCATACAACGAAAATAACAGCAATTCAGACAAGGAAGACGAGGGAGAAATGTCGGGAGTAGAAGAAATGCAATAAAGTTAAGCGGAAACAGTTATAGAGGTATAGTGCATAATACGTGTGGCTGATATTACTGGAAGTGTGATAAATTTATTTGTAGTGTTGTACTGGTTCAGCTCAGAAGCATGTGCGTCATCTCACTGCAGACTGTAACTCCGCTCTCTTTCAATGCTAACGTTCCCGCAAAAGCTGAGTAGTGACTCGCATTCAACCTTACATATAAAATTTTCATTCGTCAAGAAGTAACGCGCGACCTATACAACCAACCTGTGAACATACTACACTTAGTAAGTAAAATCAGAAGTTAGTAAATAAATATATCACAAGGAGTCGAGCAGAAAATGTTAAAGTCTATAAAAATATATTCATTATGATTAGTGTAGCTCGACTTATTTAGTAGTGCAAACTGGGGAAAACGAAATCCAAGAATTATATGTATTTCGATTTTGTCTTATTCTATTTTTAGTGTATTACTTGATATAGAATTTGGAATTATTTTTTTCAACTTCATGAGCAAACGTTTTGATTTGCCCTTCATCTTGAGTTTTGATTATTAGACGATTTATGGGAACGCTAACAAAATTATGACTGATGGTTCAAAAGAAAAGAAATGACCAGGTAGTGAATCAGGCCTGGGCAACTCGCTGGGCATCTTTAGCAATTTTCATTTTTATATGCTAAACATAAGGTTACCGGACAAGGACGTGAGCAATCCGTGTTCCCTGAGCCCAGTTGTCCAGCCCTGTAAAATCCACCTTGAATTATTAAAATTTGAGATGGCATACTTTATCCATTAAAATACTTGTGCATGACAGATCGTGGTATAGCTTGAGCGACTCTCATGCTTACTTGCTAAGCATACAGTTACCAGTGCAAGGCCGTAAGGGGCCTTTCCTCACAGAGCATCAGTTTCCCAGCCGTGATGTATATTAAATTAACGCCTTTACATATGAAATATTCATCATTACGCTGCAGATTCCTCAAGCAGTTTCCTTCAGGTTGTTTACACACAAAGCATTAAACCCGTCGCACAAGATGTAAACAGCCGTGGCTATGAGTCACAGATATGGAAGGGGAAGCGATCAGGTGACCAACACTAGGGTACAGTCTGGTGAATAAACAACTACAATATGACAGTGCAATCGACTATACATATTTCCTGTTACTGCATTTCTACTCTACATCGATGTAGATAAAAATCACCTCTGTCAACTCGTCTTTGAATACAATAGTTAATATTTTAGGAACAATGGAAATTTTATTACTGAAAATGTGCTCCGTGAAAATTAATCAACCTGTATAAATCATCCCACACATTTCTGCTGTCTCCTGCTATTCTAAGAAATAAAATTCACATTAACGCTGAAGGCTTCCTCGGCAATGACCCTTTGACATTTTCGCAACAAAATTAAAGGAATATAAAGACTTGCAACCCCACAGCTCTGACAGTGTTTGGAATGCGCTACAGGAGTACCTTCGATGTAAATAAAATTTATGATCAGTCCTTTCAAATAATCTATACTCGGTTAAAATTCTATGCCGATATCAATAACTTATTTTAGGCAATTCGGAATATCATGTTCTTGCTTCTTAATCTCCTGAATTGAGACAGAAATTACCAGAAATGATCTTATCGCTATTTTCTTGCAGGGGATTATGGGAATAAGTACAAGGAAGTCTCGCAAATCTCATCTCAACAATGTTATCAGATGTAAATTTTCTAAAAATCTTTTCCTAGATTCAGGTGGTTCCAAAACGTGTATTTCTGGTGAAATATCGATATCGAAATTTTGGTTGGAATGCAATAATGTCCTTACTTACCTAATATGCATAGTGAAATGATCGCTTCAACTTTATTCATGATTCATATTTTTCCTGCTTTAAAAATCCTTAACGAAATTATTTGACTTTTCGGAATCTGCTATTTAAAAGAACACTAATTTTTAAGAAAATATTTTTTTCCTCAGATCGATAGCCTATTGAGCATAAACATAAGCATTTATAATATAGAAGTTAAAAACGAATTATAGAATTATAGTCTCTGTAACTTGTCTTGGACGAACAGCTAAATTAAATTCTAAGAATGTAAATTAATTTATTATCTAAATATTTTATGTTTATAATTTTTAAAAATTTCTAAAACTTCCAAATTTAAAATTTAATTCTTTTTTCGTGTAAATTGTTAGTTATTTAATTTTTATATTAAATTGTTGAACCCGATTTACGAATTTTAAATAACCATTTTTGGGGGCAATTCTGTGAGGCTTTGTTTTATTTACACTCCTTGTTGTAGAAGAATGTCATTATTAGTTAAAATTACTTGGTATTTGGATAAACATTACATTTTTAATACGACTGTGTAAAAAAGAGGAGATTGTTCACATAAAAGTCGATCTCAGAACTAAAATGTTTGAACATCCCTGTTTGAAACTAAAGCATGCAATAGAAGGGTTGTTTTTGTGAGTATTAGTGCCTGTTAGTTGAGAAAGAGTGAACATTACACGATACTAACAGTTTTTTATGGCATGAAATGTTTCCAGTTACCTTTCGCTGCGTACGAATGTCCACACATATAATTTCTTATGATCTAATAAACCATTGTTTCATTTCTTGAAGCTGCAGAAAACTGGGCTAGTAACAGGACTAAAGTATCCATAAAATTTTCCAACAGAGAGAAAAAAAGTAAAAAAAAGGTCCCTGGTTGTTCGTTTATTGTTCTAGCTAAGAACATCAACACAATGTTTAAAAACTTAATATTGCCTTGGGAGGTTGAGAATGTTCTTTTTGTTGCAAACCGCCAACGGCAAACTTGTTCGCAGTAGTCGGAAAAGGAAATAATATCTGCACTTATAAAATTGGATCACTCAAGTTCTGTGCTTTTGAAGAAAATCCAATACTTAGCAGAAGTAGTAAAGGGTGTGTAACAGACTTGGAATTACTGAGCAATAAACAGTCGCCGACGATCTGTAATGTTACAAGGTTCAATATTCCCGATACAGCAGGTAAATTGAATCTTTGGCAGTTACGAAGCACATTTAACCTTTACAGGGGTTTTCCACTTAAGGTTCAACACAATATGGATCGTTATATGCAAGAATCTTTGAAATTCAGTTACCTTTGCACGGTTAAGATACAAAAAAGAGAGTAACGACCTTCCATTTGACACAAATACAGGATATCTCGGAAATAGTTCACTCCAAAAAATGTATTTCCATATAACTTGTGTGTTTTAACAAGATCTCCTATTGTTTACCAGGTGTGCAAAAGCCATCAAGAGCAAATATGGGCTATAGCGAGAAAATTCAAATCATACATTTCATTTGCCATTAAAGTATCTCAAACATATGACAATTTAATCAAAATCGTTAGATCTGTTTGTGATAAAATCAAAATTTTTTGAAAATTTTGCATGTAAAGTGTAGTTTAGGCTGAAGGAATTTTCTTCAAAATCCTTGTGTCGCATCCCTCAAAGATGTTAAATGTAAACCCAGAATTCGCCTACCGACAGAGGTAAGTGCAGATATTTTGATAAATGGCACTTAAATATCCACTTGGGTGTGTTAGTTATTTTCCGTCTTCGTCTAACAGTTTTCCCACACACCAATTACATAGTTCAGCATATGATGCGTTTTGCATGGTCATCACTGGGCCGCAAATGATCAATGCCTAAAGCTAGACTGTCCCTTTTGCTTCACACTTTAGTGCGCGAACCACCGGTCTAGATAATGTGAGGTCATTGGCCTTGTAGAAAGTATTGTAATAAAGAGGAGGTATGTATTGCTCCAGTTTAAATACAAAGCGTATGTTTCACATAGGGCACAAGTTACCTTTACGTGGGCTCACCCCACCCTCTAACATACCAATGACCATTCGAACGAAGCTAATGTCGGATTTTAATAGTCGAATCGTTTAAAGCTTTGAGATTCCATTCACTTTGCACACTTAACATATAAAAATGAATATCGACGTACCATTTCACGAAAGTTTTAAGTTTTCCCAAACTCACACTCATAACAAGGAATATCTCCGAAATTATTCACCCTACAAGAAAATTTAATGTGTATTTTAGCAAGATCTACAACTAGTGTTCTAAAATTACTGGCATTAGAGACAATCCATACTAGATTCCCAGAACATGAGTGGCTCCATATTTATACTGATGGATCATTGATATCAAACCAAGATGGAGCAGGTGCTGGAGTCACATGTCACCTCTTTTCCTATTACAAATCTTTAAGTTATGGAACTACAAACTTTTATGGAGAAATTGAAGCAATTCGAATGGCCCTACAAAATCTTTTGTACAGAATTTCACATTTTCAGCAAGCAGTTATTCTCTCAGATTCCAGGGCAGCAATTATAGCAATTACTTACAAGTGGTCACCAAAAAAACCAAACTATTATAGAATCTTGGAAGATGGTTAGCCATCTAACAGCACTTCAAAAACACCTAGTCTTCCAATGGATACCGGCTCGCTGTGGACTGAGTGGTAATGAGATAGCTGATTTTCTTGCAAAAAAGGGTACCAGCGGTGTACAAAAAAAAAATCTATAGTTAATCTACCATTTTATGCAGCTAAGAGATTAGTCAACTCTGAATTCAAAAAAATTATTGCAAAATATTACTATGAAAAATCAAAGAATAAAAGATGGAAACTACCAAACATTCAAACAGTGATTCCTGAGTATCCTCGAAAAACAGCAGTTGCAACCTTCAGGTTGATTACAGGACATGATTGTCTGGCAAAACATTTAAACAGAATTGGGATATATTCTTCACCACTCTGTCCTCTATGTGATCTGCAAGAGGAAATGGACCGAGACCACCTTCAAATATGCCCGGCCATTTCTAGTGCCCCATCCATCAGTGAAAATATTGGAGAGCAAGAGGATTAATGACTTCATTGTCAGAAACCCAGCATTAGCTAACAACATTTTTTGTATAGTATGATATGGTTTATCTCTAACGCTTTACCAGTTATGCAAAAGTCGTTCAGAGTAAACACGACTACAGGATCTATAGCCAGAAATTCAAGATATACACTTCATTTCTCATAAAAATACCTCAAACATTTGACATTTTAATCAAAATCGTTAGAGCCATTTTCAAGAAAATCAAAATTTTCGTAAAATTTTCCATGTAAAGGGCAGTTTAGGGTGGGGCTATTTTCTTCAAAATCTTCGTGTCGCATCCTTGAAAGACTTTAAACTTAAACACCAACCTTGGTTTTTGATCGACTTCTCGTTTTCGAGTTATGCTGTCCACACACGGACCTTTTTCTAAAAATCCTCGTTTTGGATTCAGGGGGTCTCAAAACATATTTCCGGTGAAATCTCGGTATCGAATTTTTGGGTGGAATACAATACTTCCCCTGCTTGCTAGTAGAGAAAGTAAAACTGTGGAGACAAACGTATTTGCACAGTTTACAGATTTTTGGGAAACTAAACCGCAGTAGATTATTTCTCTCATTAATTCAACGTGCCAAGTTAAAACTTTGAATATCAGTTTCAATTACCAGAATCGCAAATTAACCTCGAGATAAAATTAGCAATGAGTCATTTCACAGCCCGGGGTGAAATCTTGATTACCACCACCAGGGGAGTGGGGCAGAGCGTGATTATCCTGGAGTAACAACCTGTTTTGCACGCGGAACTCGATAGTTCCTCTTTCTCGATGGACTTCCGATAGTTTACGGCGCTAAGAGCCCTATCTTCGATCACCACCACAAATCCTTCGGATTCTGCAAACATTCACCCGTGCCATTGATTTGTGGCCTTCCGTTCAACTCGTGGGTCTGCTACCAAATATTCAATAAAATTGTTCATTTTTTAAATGTTAAACGTACAAAGAGAACAGAATCTGAAAGCTTTAAACGACTTGACTATCGCACAAAGCCAATATTCTACTTGCACATACAAGGAAATAAGCAATAAGATAATTTGTACAACTGTTCATCTCAACTAACACGAAGAAGATATAGGAATAAGAGTTTGTAAGAATGGTTAGTACAAGAGTAGCGGAAGTCATTTGAGTGCAACAAATCAGATTTTTTTATCGTGTTTTTCAATTATAAGGTCTACTGCATGTTTCTAACCACTATATGCGGTTTTCCTTTACAGTGCGATTACGTTCTCTTAATTTGACAAATATAAGATTATTTTCGAACCACAACCTTCATTGTTATCGCTATTTCCGCAAATAAAATGCACAGGACGTCTAAAACCACACATCAATGCGTATCCGTTGTTTCTGTGCAATTTACGCAGCAAGGTAGGATAATAGATGTGAAGGGGTGTGAATTTAGTACAGTTGAAACAGCCATTTCTTCATTTTGAACATAAGTTTTACTTTCTCCCATAAGCTTTTAAGTTCCTTATCGCTGCGTATATCCCTAATCTGATAAACCAGTACCACAATTGTAGATTCCATACAAAGTGTGCTCTAAATAGAGAACTTCCATAAAAAAAATTCTGATGTGTTGCACTCACATGACTTTCTGTACTTCAAAATATATACTGTAGCGCAAACATAGTTTCAACAATGCTATAACGTATTTCTAGCATAATTCCAATGAATTTAGTCACAATCCAGTGTTAAAATATCGTACTTGCTACTGTAGTGATCTTTGTTTTCTCTACTACGTATTTGGTCCAAAATTTCAATGTCGATATTTCACAGGAAATGTGTTTTGAGGCCCCTGAATCCAAACAAAAGCATTTCTAGAAATAAGTTTCGAGTGTGTGTGAATTAGTTTGAATTTCCTGGCTATAGTCTATGTAGTCCTGTTTACTCTGGATGACATTTGTATAACTGGTACACCCTAAGAGATAGATCACATCTTACTTTACAAAAATGTAGAGATTGTTAAAGCAAAACTTATATCCAAATGCATTTATGTAGAGTGAACCGTTTCGGAGATATTCCTCGTTATTTGTGCGAGTTTTGCAAAGTATAAACTATCCTTAAATGGAAAATAGTTATTCACTTTTTCTCTTGGTCGTGCGAAGAAAACGGAATTTCAAGGATTTAAAAGATTCCGCTGTCCCTCAAAAGAGTACTCTATTCCCATATTCCGCTTACATCTACAAGAAAATTAGCAATAAGGTAAGTTCTGCAAATGTTTATCTCAACTAACATGAAGATAGAAGAATAAGAGTTTGTGAGAACAAGGGAAGAGAAAGTCATGTGAGTGCAACACGTCAGAATATTTTGGTAACTCTTATAATGATATTGTCACCCAACAAAAGTCCGCCTCGGACGGTTGTGTGTGTGTGTGTGTGTGTGTGTGTGTGTGTGTGTGTGTGTGTGTGTGTGTGTGTGTGTGTGTGTGTGTGTGTGTGTCCGCCTTGGAAGTAAGTTTACCAAGGGAGTAAGTCATGGCTACGAGAAGAAAACAGTTGTGAGTTGTAATATCACGAAGGACTGAAGACTTAACGATAAGAAAGGAACTGCCTCTTTGGGCAAGCGTTTTGGAGGAAAATAAAGTAAGAAAAAGTAACTGGACTGGACTATTGTCATTTTCTTAAACTGGTGTCAGAAGTGGGATTTTTGGAATTGTCAAGCTGTTACAATACTGCACAAGGTTTGCACAAAAATTAACAGCTGATCGAATATTGTTGAATGAGTGACAGAGGAAGAATCTAAAAGATAAGAAATAGACAACTAGAATATATATGTGATTAAAAAAGGCCAAATAAACATACATTTAATGAGCATGAGGTAGTCGACCTCGGCTCTCTTTGTTGACATAGTAAGTTATTTATTACAGTTTTTTATCTCTATATTATTTGTTTATAAAATTTGTAAATAATTTCGGTGTCACAACAAACACGTTTTCTGTAGGTTCATAAGCTAAAATGTTCAGTTTTCTTCTCTTTATGCAAATAAACATTGATGTTGGGGAGAAGTAAGTCCATTAATTCACAAAAGCTATGTTTTCATCAAGGTATCGCGACAATTCAGTTGGTGGTAACGAGTTTTCGGTGCTCCTACTCCGAGTAGAGAGATATCCGAGCATATAGAAACCCTACACGAGCAAGGGTGGAACTATCTAAATGCTTAAGTTTTTCTTAGATAACACAAGTTCTCTCTAACAGTTGCCATTTTCTCCGTGTGCTTGTATTACAGTCTCCAAGCGACAGACATAATGAAATTCAGAGTTTTATCACTGCAACAACATGCTGAGGTATGGAACAGTCTTTTCCCCCTACCCCTCCTCGCTCCCTTGTGCCAACCGCCTTTTTCCAAATGGGTTTTCCATTATCATTTCACGTTCCTTTCCATGTGAAAAATATATTTTCTTCGCTCTTTATTCCTAGTATACCGGCAACTTCCATGCTAGATTTAGCTTGTTATGTATAGCAGAGTTTTCAAGCAGCTGTACCATACAAAGCAACAATTCTTAAAATGGCAACGTATTATGCAATAATGGTATTGAAACAGTTGCATAACGACGATACGTTTTCGAAGACCTGTAGGTAACACGATTTTATTCTTAAGTGCTACTGTATAATGTATTTTACATTATGCAATCAATGTTTTCCTCCCTAATGTAGGGGTAGCCTGATAGCGCCTGTTTGCCGAGGCCGCGAGTTCAAACCCGGTGGAGGCAATGGTGTAAAGATACTTAGCACGGTTTCCTTTGGAAGGAAAATAAAGAAAATAAAATTCGATGACGAGGTTTCACCGGAAATATATTGTCACCGCGCCCGCCGCATCTAATTGCCGACAACAGCAGTGTCACCCATCGCATTATTGTCGGCACTACCGCAAAGGAGCCGAAGGAAAGAGACAGAGAATGGCCGCATTGTTGGGGTGCTTGCCGAAAGAGAGAAAACGATAGAGACTTCGACAATCTTCTGCTTTGTATTTCACCGCAATAACTGAACTTTCCAGAATAATGCCTGGGAGATATAAATAGCGGTAAAATGCGACAGAAGAGGAGTCAGACGTATGTGAAGCGTTGAGTAGTCGTGCCGACGGACGGACAGACGATGTGAAGCGTTGAGGAGTCGTGCCGACGGAGAAGGGACAGTTCTTTGTGTTACGAATTCGGAGTCGTGCTGTTGGAGAATCGGAAAAGACTTTCTTGCTGTTGCAACGAGTGTACAAAGTTACTGTTTACAGAAATAAAAGTGTTTCTTTATCTCGACTACATCTGTCTACTTTACTTTACACCCAACCAAAAAGTCACAATATTTTAACACCCTCTGAATCCAAAATAGCACTTTTAGAGAAAGTTCCGTCTCTGTGTGTTTGTGTGTGTGTGTGTGTGTGTGTGTGTGTGTGTGTGTGTGTGTGTGTGTGTGTGTGTGTGTGTGTGTGCAGCTTTCGGCTGTGCTTTGTGCAACTTTACAGCGTTTCAGGGTCATCGTAAGTCCCTTCTAAAAGGAAGTTCTTATCTCACTAATGCTAACTTCCTTTCGAATCAATGTATAATAACCTTAATTTACGTAGTACTAGAGTAGAGGAAGTCACGTGAAGGTCAGAATGAAACAAATGAGGGAAACAAAATCATGGTAGATGGGTATCCATCACAGCATTCGTCTATCGATCAGAAAAATTACAAAAAATCGATCGTCAGGGTATACGGTCGAGGGGAATCGAAGCTAGGACTTTTCTACTGAGAGACAATCGCTGTTACCTAAGTGAACTTTTAATTTTTATGGCAGGCCAGTGCACGCGAGAATGCAGTGATTTGTTTTTATACCTACTGTAACTAGAAATTGCTTTTCTCGTTGTAGTTTATAATAAAGACATTTGTGTTGATTTTATCCCTTAATAGTCATAAAAAATATCACCTGGTATTAAGTCGATTCTGTTGAATAGTTTAACTTCTTTCTTAAAAGCACTCAGTTGTTAACTTTCCTCCGTCACTTTCTTTGTTATTCTTTCTGCTTCGTTATTAAATTGCCGATATTGTGCATCAATTTTCTCTCTCCTGCAGTCTTCTTACAAATCTGTTTCACCATAGCTATCATATTTCAGTAAACACAAAAAGGCTTCCAATCCAGACCGCTCCAAACTAAAATGGATTTTTTTTTGTTATTACTATTTCCATTCGGAAAAGTTATAAGTATATAAGGCTTCCTTCCTTGACTACTCTATTTTACTGAGCTCCTCCTGTCACAATTTCTTTCTCTTTCCCTATTTGCGTCATAAAAACAAACGATAAAAAGTTCTTGGGAAGTTTTTTCTGACGTTACATACGCTAAGCAAGCTGGCTTTTTATCTGTCATACATGATTACGCATTAAAAATAGAATAAACTGAATTAAGTTGGTATATACAGAGGTCCAGAAACATAAAATGGCGTATTATTAAATAGGAATATTACATTGTGTTACCTTCATGTTGAGCTAAATATTCATTTAACATTCTAATGTATAGTGTTCATTTAGCAACGCCATTGTTTAGTCCAAACTTTGTTGTGTCCATATTATATTGCCATTTAACAATAAAGTAAAGGTATAATAGCTATTTAAACCATAATTGTATCGGTGCACGTTAGTATTGTAGTTCATCTTTTCTTTTTCACTTTCGAAAATCAAAATACATTTGTAATATAATGTAACCCCGTCTGCATCGATGTGTTCCGTCGTCATTCACCGGTTATTTTACGTGGGACCTCCCCATCATTCACTGCAAGCACATTTTAATGGATGGTCAGTCCATTTCCTTTAACAATCACACCTGCTGGACTTCCTTTAAAGTGCCCGTGACAGGGATTTCTAAACCGGTTCAGGAATTAGAAGAGTGACCTGTATAGCAAAACAATTCATGCAATAGAGGGTTAAGTTTAATCGACGTAAGCATTATCAGAAAGTGTCTTATTGATAATTTTCTTGTAGGTTCTGGGGGAGTATGGAAATATAATAGGCTTAAAGCGACAGTAAAATGTTGTTTGCTTTGTCATGCCTTTGAAATTCCATTCCCTTTGCAAGGCCAAGAGATAAGAGACAAATAACATTCCTATTTGAGGAAGTGTAAGTATTGGGAAATTCACCCAAAGAATGCAGAATATCTCGAAATGATTCACTCAAAAAAGCGTATTTCACATAAACGTTGTGTTTTAACCAGGCCCACATTATTATTTAGTAATCCTGCATTTTCCTTTAAAAGGTGGAATTAGGACTGAAAAAGTCAATGCCATAGCCGGGATTTGAACCACGGATCTTCCGCTTATCGAGTGGCTGCTTTAATTACTAAGCTACCATGGCCAACTTGCCAGTATGGCATTAAATTCTCTAGCCGATTCGTACTTTCCCGGTAGACCACAAGGGAATCTCACATCAGAGATCACAAGGGCGACCTACAAATTGTAAGTACTTTATGCACCGGGTTTAAAAACAGTAGGAGTAAGTTTGTTGGGATAAATAAATAACTAACTGTATCTTAGTGTTTATAATTTATGCAAAAGTCATACAGAATGAATAGGTCTTCCAGTGACATTCGCAGAAAATCCAAGTTATGACTTAGAAACTGCCACGGAATTCCTGTTGATGTCCGTCACTGGATACTGACAGACTGGTTGTGTTTGTACACGTCACGTGCAAGTGAAAGAGGAGTGGAAAATAGGGCTAATGACGTATGCCTCTCCAAAGAGAGAAAGTCATACATACTGGCGTATCTGATAGGTTACCTACCATCATTTTCGCTTCTCACCCTGTACTTATTTTCAAAGGCAATATTTCAATCTACTCTTGCACGAATAGCAAGGCTATCATTTTCAAACCGACACTACAGTAGCATAAGAATTATTAGTTACTGAACTAACTTTGTGAATATGCAATGTGAGAACCGTAACTTAACCTCAAACCCTGCAGATGAAGTAAGGGTTAGGAACAGGTGTAAAAACTTATTCCTTGATGGATGATTATGGACATGTTTATGGAAGGATAATTTTGCCATTTTCCCGTAACCTTCATTTCCAAGGCAGGAGCTAAATAACGATTATGGGTCTAATGCACGAAAACACAGAAAGATAAGCAATGGCCCCAAAAATAACACGGTCAATAATTGCAGCTTTTCTCACTCCTGCATTGTGCTCGTATCAACATTGTTTATTTTTGCTTTCTTACTTATCTGGGATAGAGAGAATACTCGAAATTTAATGATTTGCTTTTACGTTTGAAGTCCTTTGAAAGACAAAGGATCTTACCTTTGTATTCAGATAAGGCCTCACGTTACAGACAAAGGAATAATATAGAACTAATACATATATTAGGAAATATATTAAATTAGAAAATGATACAATACGTAAAACGGATACTAATTAAAGACTATAAAAGGACAAACCTGCTGTAATATAATGTATTGATTGAGTTAACCATTTACCAAATATTCCTATTTGTTTTGTTATTTTGAAATAATTACTTTTCTCAAATCGAAGTCGTTATTTGTTCTCTCTTTCGGCCATGTGAAATGAATGGAATTTCAAATCCGTAACATAGCAACCAGCTTCTACAAGTTTTGACTATCGGTTAAGCCTATTCTATTCCAGAATTTCCCTTGATCTACAAGCAAATATGTAATGAATGCCAATTAACGTGAAGTAGATGAACAGAATAACTTTTCTTTTGTTGAAGAAGGGCAGAAAAAATCGTGCAGATGCAACATCATACTTTTTTTAATGCAAAGGCAAATCCAACGGAGAAGCATCGCATTTTCTTCCCCACAAGCTCCAAAATCCAGACAGCTCTGTAAGTAAAATGGATTCCTGGTTATTATTTCGACCTCGGGGGAAGATACATATACCTGTAGAGTATCATTACTTGGAAGCAAGGAATTCTTGGGCTCTGTACACACAGCCCCTCCAATAAGTCGGTGTCATAAAAAGATGGATGATGCAAATTTATTTTGGTCCTTGTTTTATGCGCGTATATATATACAGAGACACATGGAGCAAGGCGGTAGGGCAGAATGAGTCCAATTGCCTTCATACGTTGCGTGATAAATGAATACTTCGACAGGCGCCTTGCCACAACCTAGAAGATGGAGGCGCGTGAGGTAAATATTTAAACGGCTCCATCCCCGAACGTAGAGGGCGGAAGGGTGGGGGGAGGGGGGGCTCAGATGTCTTTTGGAGTTCCACAGCCGCTATGAAGGGGTTTGGAGGATCTTTTAATAATACGATGGTGGGGGAAGCTAGGGAATATGACGACGCCAAGGCCCAGTGGCGTAGCCAAAATGGGTAATATTACTTACGTCACGCCTAGGCTCCTTATCCTTCCGTTCCTGTCGCCCCTCTTTTTTTTTTTTTTTTTTTTTTTTTTTCTATTCAGATTCTTTAATAACTGTATCAAAACGCATTCGTATATTAATTTTGTAGCTTCTCTTACGCACAAAGGGATTCACGTGGAAAAGAGGTAAAATTTAATAAAGAGATATGAATACTCGTTTTGTGGTACAAATGCAGGGTTATTCGAAATGATTGCCGGGTTTTTATAACAGCGTTATATACGATACGCAGGACACGTGCTGTTGTCCTTAGGGGGGTGTAGTGAGAAAATCTGCAAGTTTTGATCAGCAGTGCACCCACAGAGTAGTAATGTCTTTGATAACTAGGTATCAATGTTTACAATACGGTGGTTAATGCCTCTCGAACATCCTTAAATGCAAACTTCCACCCGGTACCCTGTTACCTTCAAAGAAATTAAAGCATCATAATGCAAGAAATTTGAACAAAATGCAATTGAGGCAGTTAGGAATGCTCGTGTAATGGGGATGTGGAGAATAAATGGCCAAAAAGGTGGCCATTACGTGGCTCCCGTTACGTGGCCAGTAACACTGAATGGAATGAACAGATAAGATCTGCATCTAGGAAATCGTGGAAAACATTACATTTCTTAATGACCATACTGAAAATAGGGAGCGCAAAGTTCAAGAAAATTCCCTACAAAAATTTAGTGCGGTCGATTATGGAACACGGTGCATCATATTGGAAACAGAGATAAATAATTTGGGCCTACAAATAGGGAAGAGACTACAAGCAAGGAGCATTCAGGGTAGAAGGCAAAGAACGATGTAGGAGAATCTGCTTTTGTTAATGGTACCATTGAGAAAATCAAAAACATTACTGGTAGCAATATTTTAAGGTTGTCTTCTGCCCATGAAAAAATTTACGAAAAATTTAAACAGAGTATATGTTGGATAATTTATAATGAAAGTTACTTCCATGTATGTTTGACGTTTTAGAAACTAATAGTGAATACTAGTGGTGAATTGTTTGGTTATACTGAAAGATAATTAATAAATGTAAATTAATAAGTAATTAACGATTTAAAAACTAGCTCTAATAATCTGTTTCCTATATGGAAATGTTTCACTCATATTGCATTACTATTGTTTATGCAATTATTTTTATAATCCTAACTGCCACCGGGTAATACCCATTTGCAATGAATAAACATGCAATAATTCTAAAGGATACATAGAAAACAGGGAACCAATTCATTTCCTCTAAGCGGTGTATTGATATGATTCAATTTATTGTTACTCAGACCGGCAGCCGCCATTCAAAAAGAAGCTGGGTGTTAACTACGTCACAGCGCTGTTTGTAAAGATGCGTCCCGACGACAATGCAGCGGTCAGAACAAAGCGATTCCATACCGTTCTAGAAGCTGTTCACGTTCCGGTTTACAAGTTTGAATAAAATGTGTATTTTTCAGATAATTTCCCGGCCATTCACCTCGCCTATACAAATAGGTAGGGGTGGTGGGAGGGTGAGTGAGTGAGTGAGTGAGTGAGTGAGTGAGTGAGTGAGTGAGTGAGTGAGTGAGTGAGTGACTGAGTAAGTGACTGAGTGAGTGAGTGAGTGAGTGAGTGAGTGAGTGTGTGACTGAGTGAGTGAGTAAGTGAGTGAGTGAAGTGGTTCAGTTGAGTATCTCTAAATCAGTTTGAAACAGAGAATAGTAAACTGTGAGCAGTGAAGTTTGTGCTCAGGTTACGAGAAGTGTTGTGTTGCAACGTCACGCGTTGAGAATACAACAGGATGGTTTTGTGATTTAATTTAGAAGGGTAACGTGCCAACTACAATTATTCAATTTGAAAGGAATTTAAATGAATAAAATTATTAGTAGCTGTATGTACTTCCAGCCATTGTTGGTCTGGGTGGTTCAGTTGGTTAGACACAATCCTACAGATCCCAAGGTCGCGGGTTCAAATCCGGCCCAGACCGATGTTTTGTAAGTGTGTGTATTTATATTAGTGTAATTTAAATTTTTTCGTCGTATTATGACGCCGGCCACCTGTCAAAGGTCCAGGTACCTTACGCCACTATGTTGTTAACAACACGCAGCCGATAAACAATAATAGTCGTTTCGGAACAAAGACCGATTCTATACTGTTTCAGAAGCTTCAGTCTGCCGGCTTGTTTAGGAAAACTTTCAAGAAAAGGTTTATTTTCTAGAGAATTCACCGGTAACTCACTGGGCTATATAAGCGAGTCGGAAAGGCGAGAGAAGCCAGACTTTATGCGAGTTTTTAAGCGTGTGTTAGGCCAAGGGACAGCCTTAGGCAGTCAATCAACGAGCTGTAAATCCTTTTAACGATAAAGCAGAGACTGTATTTTGTAACTCAGTTTTAAAAGGGAAATAAAGTGTCATTAAAAGGAACTGAGCTTTGCCCTTTGTCACAGTATGAACCACTTTTGTTTAACATTAAAATAACTTCAAAACTACTGTATATATTGGAATGAAAATGCATGCATGCTAATGTTTTGATGTGTTATTTGAAGTATATGTAAACTTAAAAAATAGTGACGTGGGGCTCGGCGCACAACAATTGACGGACGGGGTCAACCCACTTCACACCAAGCACCACATGTATAGATAGTTTTATGGATTGGACTGTTTAAGCAAATTACAATTTTAATTTGTTATTTTTCAGTGCACATCTATATTTGAACGGGGGAATTAGTTTGATGAGGAGGTAGCGAATCCCGGTCACAGACGTAGGTCGACAAACTCGGCCCTATATGGGTATAAATACAACAGAATTGGGCGTTTTCCTTTCTGCGTATCAATTATATTCGTGGTCCGTTTACACAGCTTGGAATATCGCTGCGTTCAATTACATGGCATGATGATTTCAACAGAATCTGAGGTAATAGCCCCTTTGCACAAGAAGGGAATTCCTGCAGGACCCGCCACTGAGTTAAAACAACAGAATGGGGACCTGGGTACATATGTTGGGATTGCAATTTCGATAATATTGACATTATTGGTTTCGAATGGCTTATGCAAATGATTTACGAGATAAGAGGATGTGATAGGTAAGCCCAATAATAGATTCCAGCCCCAGCGTTCACTCACAATTTTGGTCACACGGACGTTTTGCATTTGTTATGTGCTCGAAACAATCTGCATCGCGATGTGCTCGATTATTAACCAAAGCATATTGCCGGTGTTTCCCTTCGTGTGTAAACAGCGTTCTGCAGTAAAGACCCTTGTGTTGTATGCACAACAAGATCTACGTCACTGACACTGTCTAACCCTCAAATTCAGAGGTTCCGGGTTCGATTCTCGGCTGCAGGATGGAATTTTTTTAGCTAGGGCTATTCTGCATCCACTCTACAATCTGGAAGTGTGAATGAGGAAGTGAATGTGTGTGAATTTAAGGCAGTGCTTCTCAAAGCTTATAATCACACCAGATCCAATCCAAACATATAAAAGTAACACCACCTCCCCCTTCTTAGTTGCAGGAGCTGGTAACAATTACACCGACACGTGGCAAAACCAGTTTTCGAGGCTGACCTAGTTACGGCTTAAGGTAGGAAGAAAAGCTCACATTGATTACTTTAACATAAACACTGTTCAGTTCAATACCACTTAATCCTTGACAGCAAGCAAACTAAAAAATCTAGTATCCATTATTAGGAATTCTTATTCTTGTATCTTCTTTGTGTTAGTTAAGATAAACATTTGTACAAATTATCGTATTACTTATTTCCTTGTAGGTGCGAGGGGAATATTAGAACACAGTAGGCTTTGAGCGATAGTCAAATGTTTCAAAGCCTTGAGATCCCGTTCTTTTTGCACGCTTAACATATAAAACACAAATATCTATGTTCTATTTCACGAAAGTTTTTAGGTTTTGCAAAACTGACACAAATAAGGAATATCTCCGAAATAATTCACTCTACAAATAAATGTATTAAGACATAAATTGTGTTTTAGCGAGATCTATATTTTTTGTATTGCAAGATGTTAGGGTTTACGAGTTATTAAAAGGTCATCCAGAGTAAACAGGACTACATAGGCTATAGCGAGAAAATTCAAAATATACATTTCATTTGTCAAACAGATATGTTAAATATCTGAGATTTTAATGAAAATCGTTATCCATTTTCAGAAAATCAAAATTTTTGAAAAATTTTCCATATGAAGGGTAGTTTAGGGTGGGGCTATTTTCTTCAAAATCTTAGGTGTCGCTTCCTTGAAAGACATTAAACTTAAATAACAAGTTTGGTTTTTAAACTACTTTTCGTTTTTGAGTAATGCTGTACACACACACACACACACACACACACACACACACACACACACAATCGCGGAGCTTTTTCTAACAATGCCTTTTTTTGGATTCAGGTGGTCTCAAAACATATTTCCAGTGAAATTTCGAAATCGAATTTTTGGGTGGAATACAATACTTCCTCTACTTACCAGTAGAGAAAGTAAAAACGCTTCCCTATGTTGTGTTCAGAGTACCAGCCGATTGGAAGAAGTGTCGGAAGACCCATAAGGAAATAGAGAAAAACGTGAGGCCGGAACAGGATGAATATAGGATTGGATACGGTAAATTTGACACCTTTTATTGTGCAAGAGGGTACAAGTTTTGGCCCAGATTTATTCCAGTTTACTTTAAACAAGCGCGTGTTAACTTTCAACTTTTTTGCGAGTTGGGTACTTTTATGAATCAAGGAGCACAGATGCATAAAAATAAGGACCCATTCGCAGCTTATAGCCGTTGTTTACTTTCTTACTGAAAAGAAAAATAATCGAAATAAAAAAGAGCAAACTCGGAAGTAAATTTAACGACTGGTTACTGAGTAAGCTGCAGTGCGAGTGCAAGATGGACAGTGTGTAAGATTAGATAGCAGGGGCAAGGTATATTTCTTCCTCTATGGGCATCGGAACGCGATCGAAGTGATTTGTGGGCAAACGGCCATATGTATCCTAATTACCTGTACATTTTAATATGGAGGAGGGTTTTTGTTCTAGAAACCATTGTGTGGTGATGTATGCGTGTCGTAAAAGATAATGATCGTGGGGAGCCATTCATCTCGAGAAGATGGCCATATTCCAAAGTTTGGTCGTTACTCTTGCAGAAATATTTGCCGAGGTGGTTCCTGCCTGAATATCTCCCGTCTGCTGTGCATCTGCAGGAGCTAAGAGTTATGTCGAGATGTGCTCTCTCGACCGCCACTTGTCAAGGGCTTAAGCCTCCCTCCACAGCATTTAGTTAGTAATTGCATTTACAACACTACCCTTCATACACATTCTTATTTATAAACATTTTTACTTTCTCTACCACGTATACTAACAGGGGAAGTATTATATTTGACCCAAAATTTCGATGTCAAGATTTCACCGGAAATATGTTTTGAGGTCCCCTGAATTCAAAAAACGCAGTTTTAGAAAATAGTCCGCGCATGTGTGAGTCTGAGAACCATAACTCAAAAAGGAAAAGTTGGTTAAGAACCAAAATTTGCATTTAAATTTAACACCTTTTAAGGATGCGACACGAAGATTTTGAAGAAAATAGCCCCACCCTAAACTACGCTTTACATGGAAAATTTTTCGAAAATTTTTATTTTCTTGAAAATGGCTGTAACCATTTTGATTAAAATGTCATATATTGAGATATTTTGATGACAAAATGTAAGTACATCTTGAATTTTCTGACTACAACCCGTGTAGTCGTATTTACTCTGGACGACTTTTTGCATAGTTGCTAAACCGTAAGAGATAGACCAAATCTTAGTATACAAAAATGTAGATCTTCCTAAGACACACAATTTATGTCTAAATAAAATTTGTTATACAGTGAACCATTTCGGAGATATTTGTTATTTGTGTGAGTTTTGGAGAACTTACACTTATGTCAAACAGAACATTGTTATTCATTTTTGTATATGTTAATCATGCAAAGACAACGGAATTTAAAAGCTTTAAAAGATTTGACTATCACTCAAAGCCTACTGTATTCCCATATTCCCCTTACACCAACAAGAAAATCAGTAATAAGATAATTTCTACAAGTGTTTATCTGGACAAACATGGAGAAGATAAGAGGAATAAGTTCGTAAGAATAGCACAAGAGTACAGAAAGTCATGAGGTCTTTATTTAAGTACATATTTATTTTGAAGATCAATTAAACTTTTTTAAATCGGAACCTATGTATGCTGTTTTATCACCCTAAAATGAGCATCACTGATTCCCCCTAATAAAACACGGCTATTGGCATTCACTTTCCCCCAAAATATGAAATAACTTCTGTTCAAGACATTTCTTTCGCAACGCTTAGTTTTGGAATAATTGCACAGTCTCAATTTAAATGGTCCACCGCGCTCAATTGCGTAGTTATTCATGTTCATATTTATTTCTTATTTTCAGTTATAAGTATTTAACGTCGTTAAAAGCCATAGATACAGACAATTCCATCAAAGAATCCCTTCAGGCAGGAATTAAAAATCTAAGAATCTTCGACCCTTAAAATGCATTTGAGTAAGCTTGTGCTGATATAGTGTTTCATTTTCTTTATTACGCTGTGAATGCAGCAGACAAACTAACTCTTTATGATAGGTATGAGGTATTGTAATGGAGGGGAAAACCTCGTTTACTGCAATCCGGCACGCCATTGCAGGCTGGCACTCTCTGAGAGGGACAGATGAGATGAAGGGATACCACAACCCTGGCAGGAGTTAAAATCGGGAGTCCTGATTACCCCTTTCATTTGTTTTCGCTTTTTCATGGCTCTTTAATAACAGACGTAAGCTCCATTGTATTTTTAATCATCTAAATTAAGTTGAAATATCGAAATGCATCCCCTTCTTCGCCACTGAGCTGAAATTCATTCACTTTAAACTTCCGAACAACAAGGAAAGGAAAATATCATTAAACTGCCATGAAGGCCTTGCCTTGGATTATTCCATTTTTAATTAATCATTCTAACGGAATTATTTATTGCTGTTTTTACTGTCAGGTCTTATAAATGTTTGTGTTTTTACCGGAATACACATCAATGAAGTAGGCAGAAAGCCTAAAATGGCTACATGGGATGTAATTACCGAAACCCCACGACGTTCATAAACCGTATATCATTTTCCGGAAACGCTGCCAAGCCCCGGCGTTCGATTACAAAATGTAGAGTACAACATGATGCACAGGCGAGCCCCCACTCCAGCCCTTTTTTTAAATTACTGGCCAGGCGGCTGTGTGAGCTGGCCTCAATGTAAATTGCAGGATTCAGAGTAGCGGACGGGCATAAGGGAATGCAAATGGAATGTGTTTTCGCAGCACTGCAGCGGAGACAAAAATCTGACCTGCTCTCCCACCGCCGACACCAACTTTTTATCTTCTGCGTTAAGAGTTCCAGCTGGGCTAAAATATTATGGCCGTTATCCTTATGCATTCGAAATATCTGTTTAAGAATAAGGTTATATACATCGAGTAGAATTAGTATGATTAAGTTTTAACTCTGTAAGCAAACAATGGATTCTACGGGGTGTCTACAATTATTCCATGATTTTGTAAGGTTGTATTTTCACCAATAGTTAACATACATTGTTACACAAGCATTTAAGGAGGGAAATTTAAGCCTCCGTTGTAGCTAGAGGCCTGAGGGGACCCTGGGTTTATTTAAGCGCTATAGTTTGCGAACGAACGCACCTACGTGCGTCGACAATCCAATTTCGCAACAGAGGATATATCTGTCTTCAAAGGAAAGGGCGTGCCAAGGGCAGGAAGGCCAAGTGTAAATGAAGAAACGATTGACAAGACTCCGTGAAATTTTTAAATCAGTACGGAGCCTCGGTGAACAGTTGAAGATCTCAACATAACTGTGTGGTAGATTGCACCCCTACAAACTGCAGCTGATACAATGGTCGAGCAAAGAAATCAGCGTTTATGGCAACATCTTCAGCACATAGCCACCCCGTTGACCTGACCATACAGAACGATTTCTTCCTCTGGGGTTACAAGTCATTTGAGACTACCTGGCATAACCTAGCGATAAGCTATCTTGCCTTCTCAGAACACATGACTCGGAAAACATTTGGAGCCGGCTGTACGGTTATCCATGGCGCCCACTTTCTTTATTCCTTGTACGAATATTCTTATGTGACAGTTTACCTGTTGGTCTCCTTTCTAACACTTTGGGGTCAATGGTTACAGCAACCGACGGAAACTAGAAGGCCCATGGTTCAAATTCCGTACTTGGCAATAAATTTCAATCTGAATCTCTTTAGGATACTTAAAAATTATATGCTCTAGACTGATGAGGAAGCATTAATCATTTGGACGTTTCGAAAGAAGTTAAAAATTGGGTTATATATGTATAATTTCCAAAAGTTCTATTTAGTAAACACAAAACAAATAACAAGCACATAAGGGCACCTAAGGTATGCTGATCTATTACTTAAAAGCAATTGTTCTCCATACTCGAAAGCTTAAATTTTAAATTTCGGAAGTGCAAAGTGCAATAGAAAGATAGTAAAAGTATTTTCAGCCCACTTCTAATTCTTTTCTGGAGTAGAGGTAATGTACTTATACCTCGAGCCGCTCTACCGACCCATGCAAGGTAATTCTTTTTTACGTATGTGCAGGTTTCCTTTTTACTGTGGCGTTTATTGAAAGACTACTATAATTTTAGCGCCATAAATCGATATCTCGTGTTGAATTCCTATTGTCTACTTGGTTATACTTTTCCTGACATATATGCATTTGAAAGTATACCTTTTTATGCATATTTCTTTACAACTGTGACGACCTAGTTTTTGTTGGAATGTGATACCATAAACGACGTTTAAATGCAACAACCGAAATGAAAGTACCTAAACAGTAAACCGTTATGGAGGTTGAAAACCCATTTCTGGAGTCCAGTCACGTTCTGGCATGTCCCATAATGTAGAGATTCATTTCTGGGACAATATATCCTGTCGTTCCGGTGAAATATCTATAAAAGCCAGGGAAACACTGATCGTTCCAGGTTTTACTGCTTGGATCGTTCCACAGACAATGCCCCACTTGTTTCCACCACATTTCTGTCTTTTGCTGCCACCTACCGGAAATAAGTGGCAGCATCGCATTAAATTTGTAGCAGTAACAAGGTTTACAGTTCGATACAGTTCCCCTGTAGTGCGATGTATTTGTTTGCACTTCACATCGTATGGAGATTTTACTTCATTCTGACATTCTACTGGATGAAAGGTGAATAACTTTGAACCAGAGTGAGATATCGACGAGTACATAGCATTTAGAGTGATCTTAAAAACATATTTTATTCTTATTCTTCTAGAGCATGGCATAGATTTTCTATATAAGCTGTTCCAGCTCCAAAGTCCTATTCCAATCCGGGGTATCATCTTTCTTGGGATCAATAATTCGCGGTAATTACATTGCTTGCTGCTATTCTTTCTACGTGCTCTTTCAAATTTTAGTGTAACTCTGTAATACTTATGTGCCATCTTATTTCACTGTGTCATTTTTTGTCCAATTTTGTATGAGAATGTTGATCTCAGGGATTTCATTTCTGCCCATTAGAAATTTTAATTTTATAGTTGGTGTCCATAGTGCATATTTGTGTGCCGTGCGAATATAAGATTTATTAGTACTCCAATTAGATTGACCACACAGGTCCTGATTGCTGTGTTATAAAATAAATTTGAAAGGTTAAATAATAATTGACAAAGCTTTACAGTTAAATAATACTTAGTGTTCGTACTTGACAATCAAATACCCGGCATTACATAATTTAAAGGTTAAAAAATGCAACATTTCATTGTATTTAAGTCTAACGTATTTCAAGGATGTGAGACGAAGATTTTGAAGAAAATTTCTGCACCTTAAACTACCCTTTACATTGAAATGTATTCCAAAATTTTTATTTTCTTGAAAATGGCTAATGCCATATGATTGAGATATTTTTACGACAAATGAAATCTATATCTTGAATTTTCTGGCTATAGTCCATGAAGTCCTATTTACTCCGGATGACTTTTGCATAACCAGCAAGCCCTAAGAGATAGACCATATCTTACTGTACGAAAAATGTAGCCCTTGCTAAAATACACAATTTATGTGTAAATAACTCTTTCGTTATTTGTGACAGTTTTGGAGAACTTACACTTCTGCCAAATGGAGCATCGTCATTCAACTTTTGATATGTTATGCAAAGAGAACGGAATCTCAAAGCTTAAAAAGATTCGACTATCGCTCAAAGCGATATTCACATATTCCTCTTGCACCGACAAGAAAAACAATAAGATAATTTGTGCTAATGTTTATCTCAACACTAAGAAGAAATAGGAATAAGAGTTTGTAAGAATGGTTAGTACAAGAGTAGAGAAAGGCATGTAAGTGCAACACATCAGATTTTTACCAGTTGTAATATACATTGCCATAAGATACTTTTAAAAGAACATGATTCGAAGGCAGGACCAACAACACAAACGCCCAGCCCAGTAGTGGTATCCCCAACACAATGTTTGTGAAAGAGAGCGGTGGAACTATCTCCCAGAGCCGGAAGCGCATGGATTTCCACAGCCAGGTAAAATGTACGTATGAAATGCCTGATTTTCCAAAACAACTGCGGTTAATTGCATTGTGTATAGAGGAACGGGTGTGCGACACTCACGTATACATTATGCAACAGGTCCCTAGCAATACATACCTACCTACAATACTCACAGGGACACAATCAGGTGTCATCACCTTCCTTCATTAAGATGTATTCACCAGCTGAATGAATGGAAAATACACGGAACCCACGTAATTTCCAGCTTCAAACACGGAGCTCCAAACGGATTATGTACTACCTCGCTTTCAAAAGCATTCCGTATTTTTCTACCGGAAAATAGTATTACCTGGAATGTTGTATGTGTCAAGTGTGCATTTTTTTCATAGATATTGCAAAAAGGTCAAAAACAGGAATATAAAACTTTTCAGGAAGTTAACTTTTCACTGCGAGATCCTGGGCTAGATTTTGATCTAAATAAATCTAACAAAGAAAGCACTTTTTAGGAAAAGGTCAGACTGTGTGAGAGTGAGAGAGAGCAACGTAACTCAAGAAAGAAAAGTTGGTGAAACAGCAAACTTAGTAATATGACCAGATGACAATTACGAATCCCATTCCTGACACCATGTGACAAAATGACAAAGTCCAGTACAATTACTTTTTCCTCACTTGATTTTCTTCCAATATTTTTGCACAAATACACAGTTCCCTTTTACTGATAACACAGTCTACGCCTTTCGTGATGTTACAACTCACCACTGTTTTCTTCCCATAACCTTGACACACTCCGGCCCATCTTTCTCAAACAGCGGACTTTGACGCTACAATCACTCAGTCCTCATTAACTGCTTCGCCATCTTCCTTTCGACGCGACCGTACACAGACAGCTGACACACACCACGCGCACGCGCGCGCGCGCGCACACACAAACTAAAAACTGATTCCAAAATCTCGTTGCCTCGCCCCTTTCTATAGCGAGGATGACGTAATACGGACCTTTCTTGAGCTTCTACAAATAAGCGGACTGCCAGTTACGTCTGGAGTAATTTAGAAAATCCCTTTTGATCCCGACACACTGATTGTTGGCATGTGTTTGTTCGCAGCAATGGATTTTTGGGTAAAAATTTCGCTTTTTTTCGGAGGGAAGGCCTTTTGTCGAATTTTACTTAAATTAGTTGACTGTTAGATGGGTCATTCAGGTATTTGACGATCCGTATTCATTTTTATTGCAATTGGAATTTTAAATAATTTGTTAGTTAAACTTATGTTTTGAAAGAAGGTATAAATTTGAGTTTGATTTTAGTTCAGCATCTTCCAAGGAGAGGACACGAAAATTTTCAATACAATCTTTCACCCCAGAAAGCCTTTTTTATAGAATAGAGTTCAAAATGTTTGATTTTCTCAAAAATCAGCGATTTTGATTAAATTCCCATATGTTTCAGATATTTTCAAGCCAAGTGAAATTTATGTCTTTAATTTTCTGGTAATGTGCTTAGAAGTTCTGAATAACTTCTGTGTAACTGGTTAATCACAAGAAATATGCAATAATGCAATAAAAGAGTGTCTACGGAGTTTTATCACGACTAATATGAAGTAGGTTAGAACACCAAAGTCAGTAAAGAAAGCAACACAGATTTTTGAAACACTATATTTGGGAGCAGAAGATTAGAAACAGCAGCTAAATTCCATTTCCTACATCTGTTTCAGGAGTATCAACAGGGGCTTTCATTAAGAAATACTCGATCCATATTACCAGTCAATGACGTCACACATCCACCAAATTCATTAACGCTGGGGTTATCCGCTAGAGGAAGCACTGCAGACCTCAGCTGCAGCAGATGAAATGCTCAACAAATGAGCGTGCATTTATAGTTCCACACGGATTTAGATTCATTTGCATTGAAATGCCATCAAAGCGCCAGATGCACTCCATTTCGGTATTAGTTGGTAGAACGGCCACTGGAGGCACTACAAAGCTTCCGGGAGCAGCTTTATTCCGTTTTAGAATAACAAATCTCCATGCTAAATCGCTTTTGTTCGACTTAGAGAAGCCGTTATGTTACTTTTACCTCTGCAATAGAAGTTCTTGAACAAGACATCGAATTTAAATATTCAATGATCCACTGTTCCGCGTTGTTAATAATAGGATTACTTCTGATTGAATTACAAGATATTTATTTATGTAACTAGCGTTAATGTTAATTTACAACCGTCAGGATGAAAATATTATAAACGTATTGGATACGTTTTAGGCTATTTTAGCATTAAAATACCTCAAGATTAATTGTATATAGAATCTATGATAAATAGGTTGAATCATGGTCTTAGATTATATTTAAAAAATATTTGGCAATAAATGGCAATAATTTAATGATGGAAGACAATACAAATAAAGCAAGTAGAACAAACGAAATATTTTGACATCGAAGAGAACAAAGCACAGAATTAAACTGAGCCAGAAAATGTTTTGTGGTGGGATTATGCCTATTTAGAGAAATACCAGAAGATATAATGGTAAAACTTTAGTGGAATCTGCTGCAATAAATGGAAGTGAGGTATGGACAACCAACAAATACTAAAGTAATAGACTAATAGCCCTAGAAATGGATTATTTACGTAAAGGTGTCGAAGATGAAAATTAGAACATATCACAAATAAGGAAATTGGAAACGTAATGGAGGCAGAAGAAAGCGTGATTGAAAGAATTGAGAAGAAGGAATTAAAATGATTAGGACACATTAAGAATGGAAGATGAGACCAGAAAGAGAAAAAGGTGACCAACATTTTGCACGGAAAACAAACAAGAGGCTTAAGCATGTAAGATCGTAGGTGTTCGGCACGGAAGAGGGCAGCAGCTGTAAAAAAACCTAAAGATAGATTAAAATACGTACAAGTAACTAATAAATTTGGTAAATGTGAAACTATAATGTATCAGAGATCCCAGATATATGACGCAATATGGTTGCTAAGCAGATGTTTCATTTATTTCAACACTATAGAGAAAATGGAAGTAAATGATAAAACTATTCAAAATTTGGACCCTATTCCTCGACATTTTGAACGAAGCCAAGAGTGCTGAGGGTTTATTAATTCCAGAAAAATGAAATGCTATTGAAAAGTTGCGGATGGAGAATGAGCTGATTCTTGTGTCTGAGTGTTGCTGCACTTGCAAGAGTGACGATTTCAGGTTTTCTTACAGGCACTCTGCAAGAAACTATGTTGCGGCGGTAATGACGTTATTTCCATCTTGTTGCCATGTTACTTACAGCATTCCTTTTCTGGCACTAGTAGCAGAAATAGTGGTTTATGTAATCATAATAGGACATTTTAATGCTAGGTTTGCATATATCTGTACATCCCTACTTACAGTGCATAAGTGGACATCATTATTTTCTTTCAGAATCTGTAGTAAGACATTTATCAGTAACTTTTTGTCCTAGAACAGATGCTTCGTTGCAAACCTAGGTGCCTTAATTTCACTCGTTCTACTCCGTCTCTTCGCATGGGCACAGCAAATGATTTTGAAAAGTCAATGTTCTTTTCTAATCTCGCTGCACTCAGATCTCATTATTGACAATATAGTTCCTTTTTATGAATATCACAATATTTCACAGCTATTCTCTTTTCAATACATGATTATTATTTCTTGTCGTTATGTCGATCAAAATCGCTTCTTTGTCCTTAGTTGTATCACACACGAACAGTAGAAATCAGTCTAAACTGAGACTTTCTGTTGTCTCTATATTTACAATTTGCATTATTTCAGAGGGCTTACACAAAATACTACCTCAAAATGCCCCACGCATGCACCTGCACCTATATTGTGCATAAAATTTGCTGAGAATATAAAAATCTGTGTATTACTTGCAAATATGTCAAAGTACTGAAAAATATTGATTTTTTTTAAATAGCAATATAGAGAGATATCCAAATACATATGAACCGCTACAGTGTCTTCCGCTACGAACGCGGAAATACGATAACAGCAGCTGATACACAAGGTCACGAGCATCACTTGTTTTTCTCTGCTCTGCTCACAATCAGTATTGAGCTGACGCGATATCGTGCGGCTGCATTATTATTTAGTCCTGTACTTAGAGAGTGTGTTATGGCTTAGCATTTGTTTTCTACTGCACATTGTGTATTTATAATGATTTTTTTTTTCGAGCCAACAGTTGTTGCCCGTACATACGTGTATACAATTTTGCGCCCTTTTTTAGAGAATTAACCGACAGGTAATATAATTTTGCCTTTTTTCAACAACACTGTGCAAAAGCTCATACAAGTAATCTTTCGATGAGAGCAATTGAAAGTGTTTTACGACAGAATTGTTAGTAGAAATTTGTGGCCCCTCTCGGTCCCCTGGCCTAACCCCCCTCGATTTCTATCTCTGGAGTAACTTAAAACAAAGTATGCAAGACAAACCCACACACCCTGGAAGAATTAAAACAAAATATGCTCCAGGAAATTGCCAGCATTTCTCAATGCGAACTACGGCGAGTGATAGTTCCCTAAAGCTTTAAAGCAGTTTTAAAAATATATGATTTTATCCGCGCTGTTCTATGACAGCAACAGTCGGCGACAAGCGCAGACAAAACACAGCGCAGCCGGTTCACAGTCTTTTGGATCACCCGTTATAGTTACTAGCCTTAAAATTATGACCACAGAATATTACCCTTGTGCTGTTTATATACATATATCTATTGTGTGTATTAAATAGTTTGACAATTTATTCAATTATTTTGATGCGAACGACCTTTTAAATGTAACTTAATTTAGATTACATAATTATATTAATTAAAACTATTAATAAATTTTGAAACTATAGTGGTAACTGGATAAAAAAGAATATGGTGCACCCTTTAATATGTATATCTGAGGAGCAGTTCAGGTAAGAGCTCCATCATCGATTGGTTACATCTCATTCTTGAAGACGACAATCGGAAAAGCTATACGTAGTCTGAGCCGCTTCCGACCCCATGCACGGGATGCACGCTACGTTACGTACGTATAAAACGGTTGTATTTCATGGCGAATTACGTATCTGAAACAGTCGAGAGACGTCAAGCAGCATCCTGGGCTGCTGCTACTGCTGCAATTACTGTAAAACTGTTCTCTACCTACATTGTGCCCCATGTTCGCCTGGATGGATGCGAGGGCGTACTTTCCATTCACCGCCTGCATAAAGTACGAGAGATCCACTTCCAGTAACGATCTCATCATTTCATTACACATTCTTCTTCTTCCTTTCACTTCTCTTCTTTAATTGCAATCATTTCTTAATTATAAACTGTAATTCTGTACATCGGATTTAATCAACGCGTTTTTTTAACTCTCTGGATATCTACCGTCAAACAACTATTAGCACCGGTGTTTTTTCTGCACCAAGCTTGTCACTAGCAGCTAAATTAACCTTCACAAGCGATTTAAAACCTTTTAACAATGTTATTATTGCAAGGACAAACATACAATATCATTTATAAGATTAATTTTCTCCTCTTCATTTCATTTCCTTTGCAACATATTGCCGATTGGCAATGGTATTAACTCATATATAGTGCTTTTGGGATCTTTAGGTTGGTAGCGTTGCTGCTTATCAAGCGGAGGACCCGGGTTCAATTCTCGGTACTGGCGAGCAGATTTGCTCCCGCTGGGAGGTCTGGTCCGGGGTGCACTCAGCCTCGTTAGGTGCCGTTGAGGACCTACTTGATTAAAAATAGCGGCTCCTGGTCACGAAGGTCACATAATCGGCCCTATAAAGGCTATTGAACGAACCCCCCCCCCCCCCAACACATTTCATTCCTAATTATTCTGTATTTCATCTCCGAGGAAGAGATGAGAGATCGCCTCAGAAATAAGATTTGTACTTCTACTTGTGTTTATGTTTTATTAACTTTGGAACAATGTCCCATCTCAGGTAATTTAAATTATTCAGTTATTCGATTACCTTATTTTTCTTCTATTTATACACCGCCTTTAACTTCGTTTGTATCGATGTCCTGCCTTTGAACTTCGTATTCAGTAGAAATTTACACTCCTCACCCAAGAATCGAAACCGGCACCACTAAGCTAGAAAATCGCCCCTATTCTACATTATTTTTCTCAAGCGTTTCCCAATAAATGACAAATTTGATTCGGAAGCTACCGAGTATAACAAGAAACTTTACAGATTCTTTTTCTTCTAGTTCATCACTACCTTGAAATAAGACTTCCAAGGTCTCAACCCTTTATTTCTTTTTAGACCAATTACCATGCTGGTGTATACCTTACAACTTGTATATCGTTATACATTTTAGGGCAGAAATTCTTTGTATTTTTAAAATCGGCGACTCAGGTAAATTTTGGCACAAAGCCATAGTTATATCCAAATCACTTTGTTCGTTATAATGCTAATTTTATACATATATAATGTATTACTCACATATGTTTCTGGTTTCACCGCTGTGGGTGTAGAATCACTGCATGCATAAGGAACGTACCTGCAAAGATTAGAAGAAATACATTATATTACGAATACACGCTAAAAGATATCCACAAATGCAGTACTCCCTGACAAAGCTTCAGACGGAAAATATTTACACGCTAATCCATATAAAACTGAACACCTTGAGGACTTAATTTCCCTCTGTAAAGGGAAATACCAATGGGTATTTATAAAGGTAGAGATTTTCTGAATTGTGTCATCTTTTAATTAAAATTTCTTAACATTCACTGATACTAAAAATAACCTATCTTATCAACAGCAGAGTACATTTACTTAGATGGCTTAGAGGTAATTTTTTTGTTCTAGGTAGCAATAGACAAAGGAGGCTGAAATGACAGTGAACTCTTTAAAAGGTAGCTTTGAAAATGTGACTATTTATACGTTACTCGCTACAAGAGGAATTGTAACGTTAGCATTTTAGAAGTACTGGAAAATTCAAATCAACAATGGCGAATATCTGCGGCCACGATAACATTATATAACTATATTATATATTTTGAAAATATCTACTCAGTTTCCAAATACGGTTTTTGTATTTCTTATGATTTACATTATTAAAAATTATAAAAATCTGATGTGTTGCACTCACATGACTTTCTCTACTCTTGTACTAACCATTCGTAATTCTTATTACTGTGTCTTCTTCGTGTTAGTTGAGATAAACATTTGTACAAATTATCTTATTGCTTATTTGCTTGTAGGTGTAAGAGGAATATTAGTATACAGTAGGCTTTGTGCGATAGTCAAATCTTTTAAAGCTTTGAGATTCCGTTCTCTTTGCACTCTTAACATATAAAAAATGAACAACTATGTTCTATTTCACGAAAGTTTTTAAGTTTTCCGAAATTGACACAAATAAGGATCTGAGGTATGTTTTACGTGGTAGAGAAAGTAATTAAAAGATTGCTCCAAAACCTAGCAGATCTGCACTGCCACCTGTAGCACACTTCTCGAAAATTATGGAGATATGTTCTTCATTCCACATACTTAGCTTGAAGCTTCTCCAGCACAGAGGAGACAGAAAAATCTTTGCTATTGTTTTAAACATTTCAAAGTTGAGGAAACGAGTTTTCAGGCATCAGAATTAAGTGGACGGTTTTTCTCTGTCAGAGTTTGACGTACTTAAGGGCTGTTTCTTTGTGCTGGTTTATGTAAGTCTAAGTTTACCGCATTATGGCTCTTAGAGGGTGTGCGTGGAGGTGAAGCGAGTGAAAAGAGCCACTTAGGTGGAATATTTCACTTTCGTGCTCGCCGGGGGTAAGTAATACGGCTCGTGTAAGGACAATGGAAAAGTCTTGCCTCTCTGCCGACTTTGCGGCAACCAGATGCTAAGTGTTTCACTTCCAGAGAAATGTTACTACTCTCAAACTTCAACAAATGAAGTCAGAAGATTGCTTTTACTTCCTGCGCTAACACATTCTTTACTACACTCATATCCTTTTCATTATATATTCATAACATATGACACGTTCTCATTACTCAACATCATGAAACTGTGGAATAATTTGATTGACCTTTAAACTTTGCGAAGCTTATATATACTTAAGATGTACACATGACAAGTGCAAATGAAACAATTTTTTCTAAACGATTAATTTGATAAACCTAAAGCACAGAGAAGAATAAAACTTTTGTACAGCTGGATTCACAGTTCTTGGCCCCTGACCTTGAGTGGAAGTCCTGTAGGCGAACCTATAGTTTCTGTCTCTCTCGTCATCTCATATAATTCTGATAATGAAACCATGCACAACAAGTGGGGCGGGGAGGGGGAAGATAGTGATGTCTGCATTTCAACAGTCCCTGCTAATTCACAATTCATTTTTTGTTCAGCGTGCGGTAATTAAAGACATATTAAGATGTTTGCGATAAGAATGAATATAGTGAATTTATGAGACATTGACCATAGCATAAATAAAGTATGCTGCCATTGCTTTCTAAATTAGGATCCAAAACATTACACAATCAGAGTAGCGAAATTGTTTCAAATGTATGGGCATACATGAAGAAAAAAGCTAAAAGCAAAGAACTGCTTACATCACAAGAGTGTTTCAAAAAAATTAAAAAAAGTTCAAAAACACGTATTAGATGCCACAGGAGCGTCAGAAATAACAGTGAAAAGAATTGTTCAAGAACGCGAACAACATGAAAATCAGAACAGTAACGGATCTAGATGACTTCGATAAATGTGTCGTTAGAAGAACGATTTATAATTCTTATGTTTAGGAAAAATGTGCTTTTTCTTTTCTAATTTCAGCTAATTAAGCTAGGCACATTGTATAGGCATGTTTTTCTGCATGGACTGTACATACTACTTTACGAAGTAGAACGTTATGTGAGTAGCATATGACGCTTACGCACCAATTCGCAGTCACCTGGCTTGATAAGTAACTCGCTTTCAAGCTTTACATTTATTTCCTTCATGGGCCAAGAACGCTGAATCCAGCTGTAATAATAAACTACAGAAGAGATGAAAGTAGTGAAAGTAGGATTAGTCGGCCCCGGGACCTCCCGAATGCGGGCCACAGTCATCCCACTCGGTGTTTAACAATTAAATCAGTCTTCCTGCCAGGAAGTGAAACTTAGATATATTCTTGGTGTTTACAGATGAATAAGCGGCCTAATTCAAGTACCTGTAATTCCCACCGCAGCAGCACAATACAGGTATGGCAAGAAGCATATTGTTCCACCAAACTCTTGTTACGTAATAAATAGCTGCGTATCGAAACCAATCGACGCATTATGCATATCTATTCTACCCGTATAATTGAATTTAACCCTTCAGAGAACATTGTGTTTGCAATTCCAATTGTAAATAATTCCTAATTACTGAATAAATATGCTGCGCTTTCGGTAATCCTATTATGCCAACAACGTTGTATGGGTCCTTAATGGCATTTCTTAACAAGTTCTGAAACAAGCTGGAATCAGAACTGTATTATGGACCAAACTTGCTGAAAGAGCCTCTTCAGAACTACCGGCTAAAATATACGGATCACCTTCGAAGCACTAAATGTGTAGGGTATTCCAAAAATATGGTGTCACAAAACCAGCTGGAATGTACCAATCAATTAAAATAATCTAGGTAAGCGTCGCAGTATCTTCATATGGTCTCAAAATTAAATTAGTCATGTAAGAAAATTGTAACCTAAATTGTTTGTAATCTTCAGTTTTATCTGATGAGTTTCCTTGAAACCAGACATCGAACATGTTCTTATTACTTTCTCTACTACGTATAGTAAAGTAGAGGAAGTATTATATTTCACCCAAAAATTCGATGTCTAGATTAATAATCCTGAATAAAAAAAAAGCATTTTTAGAATAAAGCTCGTGTGTGTGCGTGTGTGCATGTGCGTGCGTGCGTGCGTGTGTGTGTCAGTCTGTGGACAGCATAACTCAAAAAAGAAAAGTCGGTTAAAAACTAAAGAAGATTTTAAAGAAATTCCTCCACCTTGAACTACTCTTTACATGGAAAAATTTTCGAAAATGTGTCGTGTCTAATCTGAGATGCATCCTTAGAAAATACAGAACGCCACTACAGCAGCACCCTCTTGCGGACATCCCATTCCTTACGTTTGTAGGGTATCTTATTACGTCATGCTTTCATTTTGTTAGCTGATATTGCAGGTGTGTTCTGCATGCAACCAATAGAGTATGCCTATACTGGTGTTGTCAACTTATTGGCTAATTATGAATAGGTAGAGCCACCTCCCTCAACTGGAAGGGAGGTGAGGTACTGCAACGTGTCTCCTTTTAGACTGGTGGAGACCGATATCGGAAGACATAAATGTCCCTGCAGACCATCAGCAATTCGATGTCCATTACAATCTGTGTTCTGTGTACCAAGTTTGGTATTTACGACTGTTCGTTTTTGAGTTATGCTCTTCAAACACACACACACACAAACACACACACACATACACAGCTTGTTCTAAAAATGCTTTTTTGGAGTGAAATGTAATAAATCCCCAACTTACTATACGTGACAAAGAAAATAATAAGCTTGAAACAGTCGACTATCGTTTCCTTGAATGTTGTCGAAGTCCGTAAAACCTAATTCTAGGAGAACAATTTATTGTAATTAGGAAATTCACAAGTTTACAAGCGAAACGTGAATATTTTATTCAGAGCATTTCAAAACGTGTATCGCTTCACAATTGTTGGGTGACATACAACACTTTTCTAGCTACAAATTAAAAGACAGTGAAGATAAAAAGGGTTTTGGCTACATAGTCTCAAAAATAGAAGGTTTTTCTGTCTCTTTTCCTCTCTCCTTTGTACTGGTAATCATAGAACTTATTATCTCGTTTCTGCCGCTGTTCCTATCAAATGATGGTCCCTCTGGAACTTTCTTTTAATTATTCACGTTTAAAGATGCATCCTGGAGTACAAAGTGCGTTTCACATTACAGCAAACGCCTTCGTCGATGAATGGGGCAAGAACCTAATTAATCACTGTCGCTACGTAAAGAAAGTACCTATTAGATATACTGAGGAGTTGGTTCGACTGACAGCTCGAGTCAAGAAAAATTGAGCGTGAAGTAATGTTACGTCAGTGAACAACCACGACCTGGCAGATGCTTCTTAACGACCTACTGCTTTGTCCTCAAGAAGGGTCTATTTAGAGGGCGATGTCTGGAATTCCGTTTAAAAGTTATTTTATAAAAAACACTCACTGATATGGATACTGTGTTTCCAACCTCTCATTAAAACATCGCTGCAGCCAGGAGGTAAATTAGGCAGCAGACAGTTGACAGTTGACAGGTGAGCTGCTTATGTCTTCCTACAACACAAGGTTTATGAACTATCTTGATACTTGTTGACTGACTATAGAGAAAATACTAAAGACTAACGGGAATTGTTCATTTACCTTCAATTTTGACTCTACAGAATCGGTGTATTGCGTAACAATGGCAATAATAATAATAATAATAATAATAATAATAATAATAATAATAATAATAATAATAATAATAATAATAATAATAATAATAATAATAATAATAATAATAATAATAATAATAATAATAATAATAATAATAAATAATAGAGCTTAGTAAGTGAGCTACCAAAAGCATGAACTAAAGCAGTTTGGTCTGTGGAGCCAGTTCCCCACACTGTGTCGACACCTGCACTACAAAGACGCATAACTTGATTCCTCTTTAATGCCTAATAATAGTTATAAAAACAACATAAAAAATTATAAGGATAATCATCGCCCAGCCGCTGTCTCGTTCAGCCGCAGTCAAGGCCACTGAGGAGTACAGTGGCGGGGCTGAGCACGCCGACTCCCCCGAGCGTAAGGCGCCTACCATTTAGGGGCGCTACCTTTCTATCAGGTTAGCTCTCAACTGGTCGCTCACGGACCTAACGAGACTGAGTGTACCCAATACCAGAGCTCACAACGGGGGGAAAATCTCCTGCCGGTACCGGGGATAGAACTCGGGTCCTCCAGCGTCAGAGGCAGCGCGCTACCTTAGCATTACAGAGGTGGTCAATAATAATAATAATAATAATAATAATAATAATAATAATAATAATAATAATAATAATAATAATAATAATAATAATAATAATAATAATAATAATAATAATAATAATAATAATAATAATAATAAGAAGAAGAAGAAGAAGAAGAAGAAGAAGAAGAAGAAGAAGAAGAAGAAGAAGAAGAAGATCTTTGATGATCTGTGGCTGACGTCACCTTGTTAGGATGTATAACTTCATATATGTTCTTATAGGCAGTCCTAGTTGAGTTAGTGGAAAAAAAAAATTAAAATTGAAGGTAATCGAACGAGTATATTTGCCACAATAACTACAGGTAATAATGATAATGATAACAATAATACTAACAATAACAATTTTATTTTTCTCGAAATTGGCTAGCGATTTTAATTAAAGTGCCATGTTTTTAAGATATTTTTATAACAAATGAAATGAATTTTTTTAATTTTCTGTCTACAGCCTAAGTAGTCCTGTTTACTCTTGATGAGTTTTGCATAACTGGTAAACCGTAAGAAATAGACCAAATCTTACTCTACCAAAAATGCCGATCTTAAAACACAATTTATGTCCTTTTTTTAAGTAAATCATTTCGGAAATATTCCTTGTCATTTGTGTGAGTTTTGTAATAGTACTTATACTTTCCACAAATGGAAGCTCGTTATTCAGTTTTTATATCTTAGCCGTGCAAAAAGAACGGAATTTGAAAGCCTAAAAAATATTCGACTATCACTCAAAGCCTACTGTATTCCCATGTTCCTCTAGCACCTGTAAGATAATTAGTGCAACATATCATATTTTTTATTTTATTACTGCTGAAATCTCTGTGTCGAATGTTTGGTTGGAATCTAATACTTCACTTGTTTATAATAGGCAAGAGGTGGAGAAAGTACAAACTTACGTCTACTATTTATGATAATTCTCCAGTAATTGTCCTTGCAAGGTTTGCAATACCTCGCCTGTAAGGTCAAGGAATTAAAACGTGGACGTAAAAAGAGCTAATTTCATTTGTCACGCCACCTAAGCATGGGCGGTGTAAAACTGCGATAATTGCACGAATAGGCCAATAAAAGGGTTCACACAATCTCCGCATGTAAATTGCATTGTTATTCGTTCACATCTTGGAACAATAAAAGTCAAGGAGGAAGTAATAGCAGCACTTGAAAGGGTTTCGTTTCTTTTCGCAGCACTTGTAGTACATCCCCGACAATCGGCGGAATGGTGCTGCGGTTCTGGAATTGGTTTCTATACAACATCTTCTCCAATCCAGATACACTCAACGTAGGGATTTACTGCTTATTTCTTCCACTTGTTCACACTCCGGCACAAAATATTGTGTCAGATAAACAGATCTATACGAGCTCTATTGCCTCGGTACGTGACGCGAGAAGCTGCGCATTTTCAACATGATGGTAAACTTTATTTAATTCTGGTTGGATATTCGGGGAAAGATGCGGTGTATATGGGATTACCTGTTCCCTGCCTTTACAAAACACTCCTTCAGGAATATTTGGCTTTCATATAATACCTTTCCTTACCCAGTCACATGAGGCTTTAAGGTTGCATTTTAGATATCCAGGGTTCGATTCTCTTTTGCTCCCATTGACTTGGATTTTTAGTAGTTATCCTTAGTCAGGTGAATGCTGGTGTGGTATCTGATCTACCATGAGTTCCCTTGCATTGTTTTGTTTTCATTCCATTTCTCTCTGGCCATTCAAGTGTACTTTTAGGCTTCGTGGCGTATGGCAGTACCGGACAGATGGTGCGGATTTTTGCTTGAGTGAAAAGGTAGTCTAAAGGGTTGCTTAGTAGATGGATTGTTCGTATCTCTCTCTTCCCACTCACACACTCTGACACAACTCCCCCGCCCACCCTATATCTCCCACTGTTTGTCACACATGTCTCTCACACTCACTCTTTCAAATGCTCACTCTTACACCCTCACTCTGTAGCAATTAACATTTCTTACTAATACTCGTTGGTGTTGTAATATCATGCTATTGTATTCTACACAAAAAATGTAGATGTTGCTAAAATACACAATTTATGTCTGAATAAATTTTCTTGTTGTCTGAACCACTTCGGAAATATTCCTTTCTATGTGTGTGAGTTTCGGAAAACTTAAAACTTTTACAAAATAGAACATCGTTGTTAATTTTTGTATATGTTAAGCGTGCAAGGAGAACGGGATCTCAAAGGTTTCAAATATTTCACTATCGCACAAAGTCTATTGTGTTCTAATATTCCCCTAGCACCTACAAGGAAACCAGAAATAAGATAATCACATCAGAGTTTTTGTCCTAGTACTCTCAGTCTGCAAGCATGTTGCCAAAATTGTTTGCAGTCTTAATATTCGAAAAATTCGAAAATCCTACCATCAGTATCGTCATACTGTTCCTTTCCTCTTGTTTTACATCCAATACCAAAATGTTTTTCTTACCCTAACCGTTTATTTCATTTTGTAGCTACAATGATGTTTGTCTGCGAATAAATGTGGAATTCTTGTAATTTCATATAGGGATATCATCAACTTTTTCCTTATTTGGGATCTTCTATGGGTTGTCTCAAGCAACGGGTAAATATTTCAAATATTGGATGCCTCTAAGCTGTAGATATTATGTTTAGGAAAGTTGAGGATGAAGTTTTTTTACCCAGGTTATATACGGCTCTCGTTCGATAAATCAACTTGTCTTGTTGCAAGGAATTTTGCAGAAATAGAATATAGCTGCCGGGCTTTAAAACACACACAATACTGCATGTCGAACAAGCACATCACTTTAAAAATCAACAGGTTTTTACATCTTTTGACAATATCTACGGCAGGTTAAAATAGAATGAACTGCGCCTGTCGGTTTGCGAACAGGAATTGCCTTTAGATAGGTAGTTTTTGACAGCTTTGAACACTGAGTTGAAATAGCTTTACCACATATCACGTTTCTCCTCAGAGAATACAACAAGCAAGGAAAGTATGGGTTCAGAACTCTCGCTGAAAGAAAAAAAAATCAATGCCTGCAGAGAATTGGAATGGCATTTTTCCAATACCGCTATCCAACTTAAACCTTCCAAACAGTAAGTGAACATGAGCTCTGTATTGGCACGACACGTGATCCGGATTCTGTTTTTCTGGTCAACTTCCCTTTTAGTTTTCTGGCAGACATCCATGAAGGGCAAGGCCTGAGAAAGAATGTTTAATGGAGTATTGTCACAGCTTTCACTGACAGAATGAGTTGCGAGTTATTTCCACTACACGCTGCCATCATCATTCAAAACGCTTTACTTTCTCTGAAAAAATATGACGTTTGCATTTATATGTATAGTTATTGGAATTTGGAAAAACTTGCAAGATTCAGCTTTTAGTATTGTATAAGTATTAACACAACCTAAAATTAAAAAAAAAAAAAAAATCTCTGGTGTTGCACCCACTACTCTTGTACTAACAATTTTTACAACTTCTTATTCCAACGCCCTGTTAGTTCAGATAAAAATTGGGAGAAATTATCTTATTATTTCCTTGTAAGTACAAGGGGAATATGGGAATACTGTGTGCTTTGAGCGATAGTCAAATGTTTTGAAGATTTCAAATATCCCTCTTTGCACGGCTAAAATAAAAAATAAATAACGATGTTCCATTTGACCAAAGGTTGTTTTCCGAAACTCACACAAATAAGGAGTATCTCTCAAATGGTTCACTCTGACAAAATTTTATTTGGATACAAATTTTGTGTTTTAGCAAGGTCTCCAGTTTTTGCATACTAAGATTTGGTCTATCTCTTACAGTTTACCAATTATACAGAAGTCGTCCATAGTAACTAGGACTACATGAGCTACACCCAGTAAATTCAAAATATACATTTCAATTGTCATAAAAATGTCTTAAATATATGGTATTTTAATCTAAATCGTTAGAGCCATTTTCAAGAAAATAAAAATTTTCGAAAAATTTGCCATATAAGGAGTAGTTTAGGGTGGAGGAATTTTCTTCAAAATCTTCGTGTCGCATCCTTAAATGATATTAAACTTAAGTACCAACTTTTTCAGTGTGATGAGCGTCATGGGAATTTTCGGTAAGCCAGAACTGTTTTTGGAGATACCGGGAATGTGTTCACGTTGAAGGTCAACAACTTGTGGAAGAGGTAAGTCTAATGTAAGTTAGTACAGTAGTTAGTGTTCCGTACTCATGACTTGCCGGTAGTTTACGTGTAACTCTGGCGGAGGGCGCGCCGGTCCTCGCTCGGCCCGGTGCCGCCCCGAGGCGGTACGGCTGATCTAGAACGCACTGTATTACATCTCAACGTAACAAAAATTAACAACACTTGAAATACTCTAAAAGTTTGACTTAATATCTTTGTTGCCAAATGGCAACACTATATTTAGAGGGTTAGACCTCGGAGTTGGAGCTAGGTTAAAGGAAATGAGTTTCCAATACCTACAAAAGAAAATGTTTTTCTCTTTAAGATTTCCACCAGTTGCCCCTTCTTTCATTTAAACAACAAATAAGATTGGTTAGGAAGCACAGTTGTGGAACAAGCTCACTGTGATTGGAATACTCTGGTTGATGTATAGGACCGTAATAAGCGGAAATGCGGCAACATATCTCTCTCGCTCGCTCGTTGGTACAACAAACCCTTCTTGTCTTGTAGCGGAATGAAGAATGGTTCGCGCTTTTGTCAGGTCACTGATCACGGAGAATGAGAGTACAGAGATTAGTTTCGCGAGCATCCAAGGTCACGGCTCTGGAAACCAATAAGCCATCTATTTCTTTTTCTTTCACTTTTCTTCTCGACTGACCGCCTGCAACGTTTCAATACTACAGCAAAACTAAGTCCTCAACAAAATACGCTTTGTAAGCAGCTTGTTATCATTACTTGAGGTTTCTAACGTACAGATCCTTAGACTTTCGCTTTCTCTCTGGTTTACTTAGATAAAAGAACACTGCGTTAAAACATTCTGAATTCAATCGAGGGTTTCAATGCACATGCCTTATGTGTTGCATTCACAATTTCTCTACTCACTTCTATAAACTAATAAATAACAATAAACCCTAGCGCTACAGTCCATGTAAGGCCAAGGCTTGCCGCCCAGCCGCTGCGTCCTCCACCTCTGTGCACTACAGGCGCCATTAGTGGGGTGCAGTACTGGAGGGTGGGACGTGGTCAGCGACCGAGCCCTCCCGGCCAGTTATGCAGGCTTCTCGAACTAGGGTCGCCACTTCTCCATCTAGTAGCTCTTCAATTGGTACCCCCGGGACCTAACGAGGCTGAGTGCACCCTGTGCCAGATCTCCCAGCGGGGGGAAAATCCCTATGCTGGTACCGGGGATCAAACCGGTATCCTCCGCGCCAGAGGCAAGCGTGCTACCAATTGTGCTACGGAGTCGGTCCACTTCTGTAAACTAGACTTACAAAAATGAATTCTGCTATCTACTTCCTGTGTATCCAAATATTTTCATTTGTTTTTACTCTCCTCATAAAAGTCACATACATCAGTTTTAGGCTTGCGCACAGAGTATTGAAACTTCATCTCGAAGTATTCAAAATAAATTTTGTTCATTTCCAAACGTCTACCAGTTTTTTTCTTCAAAATATATCTGAAACATGTAATACAATGTTTTAATATTTAGCATTGGGTAGTCGAAGTACATGAAAATAGTTTTCTTTTTTTGCAGTAGTGACTTTCTGCATGTGATATTGTACTTAGGTGTTTACCCATTAAAGAAATAACACTATTAGACAGATTCTTTGGACGATTTCACTGAGGGCCTGCATAAAAGATTAATTTAGTAAAAGTTTATGTTGAATTACACGAAGGCGTTTTACAGATATTTGAAATAAGCTTAAAATACATTGTCGGTACACTTGCTTTTGTTTCCTTCCACAACTAGATTGTATTTCCAAGTGTGTTCTCTTGTGTGTTTTCTTCTTGAGCTGAGGAATACATTCTATACACCTTGCTAAGTAGAAATCTTGCAGTTCTTTTGATTGACCAACACAAATGAAACAATTCGATCTGTTCCTCTTGCAATAATTTTTCATAACACTTACTTGTGCAACACAGAGAAATCAATTTGTAGGTTTTCCCAGCCAATTATTTCCCTATGGATGAAACATAACCTTAACCGCGAGCACGTTTTAATTTACCTCCTCATGAGCTTTGTTATTTTGTTTATGAAAAACCTTTATGTCTCCTTCTTCCTCCACAAAATCAGCATCAGTAACACTTTGATCACACTAATTAGCATTATTTTCACTCATTTTAATTTCAGAAAAAACACTAACTTTAACAAACTTACGATTGCTTGCTTCCTATGAACAAAAGAAGAGGTACAAAACAATTGCATGCAGAGCCAACTTGAAACAGGTGTACCAATATATTCCAGATATCCCGCTGAAATTTTCACCATCAACACAAGACACAATGGCAGAGAAACTAACGCATTCGGCTTAAAATGGGTCCATAGGTCTATGTGCTCTTTTCACGTCGACCAGCTCGATTATCGAAAGTCAGAACATTTTGCCGCATAACGGAAGGCGTATTAATACACGCGTACGCTAAAAGGAGAGAGGGATATCTCGGGAATATGAGAATTCTCTGAACTTCATTCATTATTCCTGAATCTATAAAATATACCGGGTGGAAGGGAAATCTTTACATTAATTTAAACTAGTAATACATCCCAATATCTGGAACACATTTTGTATCTTACGTTTTTTGTCTCTGACCATTTCCTATTGACATATTTTAGTTTTATCGAAAACAAGCTGGCAACACTGCAGATTGTGTGGGTGTCACTTCACTAGCTCCGTACTTAAGCAAACACCGTAACGGCGCGTTTTAAAAATAAACTCATACCCTGCCTTGTGCTTCCGTGCTTCTGTGACAGTGTAGGTCAATCACAAGCGTTAGTTTCCAAAACATTACCGAAAGCGAAAGCTGTTTGTATCCACAAAGCAGGTAAATTCCCTGACCAACCTCAACGCAACGTTGTCGACTTACTGCACGTGTGAAAAAGCTGCTTGGAGTATTCCTTCACATCTTTTAAGTGATTAATTATTTCCTAACCCTGTGTGATGTCCCATAATTACTACCGAAGCAATGTCAGAAATTAGTTACTCTACGCATCTTACAAGTAACAAACTGTTATCTTTGCACATTTTTGTGGAATTACGCATCCAACTTGGATAAAAAAACTGTTTATTTTTTCGAAATCGCTTGATCAAAGAACAAAATGCCATTCGACATTTTTGTTTGTAATGCTTCTATGAAGCACAAATTAGAAACAATGTAATGACTTCCAGAAAATAACTAATCAAGTAGCAATTTCTAGTTACGTAACTGAAAATGAAGTTAAAATCCCAAAGGAAGATTCACAATTTTCAACAAGCATTACTTAGTATTATTACAAAATCTCGAGATTCTGTGATATTCTGTTTTAAATTCCCTTTGTTTTCAACAGAATTTTTATAACACAATTTTAGAAGTTTCGTCCAAATGTCTGAATTTCTTCCATGCTTTAACTGCAACTTTGGCCTTTACGGGTTTAAAAGCCTGGATGTGTTTTATTATAAATTCCTGCGGCATTGTGCGAAATTTGCATACGCAGAAAAAATAATAGCTGGCCTTGTTGACAAAAGAATAGGATTTATTGTCACGGAAATTGTATTTCCATTGTTTCATTCTGTTTGCCGTGATAAAACATAGCACTACTCGTGACCTAATTAATGCATGGTATTATTTCCGAACGAATTTTTAAACAGTGAATTCAGCTTTACAAACGTCAACTGGTTTTGATCTCAATCTATTTTCCTAGCTTAAGCTCCAAGTGGCTAGCGTGAAAAAACTGTTCACATTATGTTGAGGTTATGTATGACTGAACATATGCAATTCTGAACTAATATGCTAACTTCTTAAAATGCATACTTTATTGTAAACGAGTTGTAGCCTAAACTTCTGTATTCGGCTTTAATAGTATATAAATTATGATCAAATGAGTTTTAAGTCGCTAAGAAACTTCCTTACGAGGAAAGGTTTTTAATTTTTTTCTAGCATGTTAACCATTTTAACTCATTTAACCCATTGTTAAGCTCGTAAAACCTAACCTCATTGTTCATGGAATATTTTATTTCTGTATGTGTCTTTCAGTTTAGCCTCTTAACATACCTTTATGCTTTACAACGGATTGGCTTTTATCATCTATATTTTGTTGCCGAAATGAAATATTCCATTAACTACAATAAAAGTAACAATGAAGTTACTTTGATGAACTTAACAATTGAGATTTTAGTGTATAAATATTTACTAGATTAAAATTAAGTGTGTACTCGTGATCTGTTTAATTATTTTTTTCTATTGTTGAAATTTGACATTGAAGTATTAAGAAACGAACAGCAATAATAAATAATAAATGTTAGAACCATTGTTAAGGTTTGTGGCTGTTTGAAACACCCTGAAGGCCTAGCTTCCCACCACACTCAGGCACTCGCAATATCATTCGTGTGAAACTGATTCATTATTTTCTTCTCCTGAAGTTTCCTCACAATTATCGTTAGAACTTTGAGACTCACTAAATGCAATATTTAACCCTTCTTTATTCTCCATACTTACACAGTATAAAAAAGCAACACAAGCTATAAAAACAGATTGTAACACAGAGCTCTAGTATGAATAAAACGCACGGAAAAATATGAAGTGGCTGATTCAGAGACACCTATTGGCAGAAATATACATTCAAAATATGAGATCACAGAGAAATTTAGTCAAAGAATCGGAGACTACTAAAACATGAGACAGAACAAGCAAATTCGACATTTTAAAACGTACGTCGATCGGAATTTTTTTTCTATGATTGTACCTTTTATGTTTCAAGTTTAAAAACACGTGCTTAGACGCATCTGACAAAGCCTATGGCAATTCTTATTTTTTGTCTCTATGAACATGTTTACCAAATTCCATTATTGCAATACAAAAGCTGCTCTACAAAGCACACTGCTGGGAGAAACATGCTGAAAATATCAATAGCGAAAAACAGCAATAAAGCTTTAAATTTATTGCTCACATTAAAATCCACGCAACGTTGGACACTGCTGTAGGGATTTAAAAATAGCTTTCGAAGTCAGCTGCATTTTTCGCAATCAGGAATTTTTCCATTATTTTATAGAGGTAAAAAGATTCACATTCAAGAGATTCCAGGTTCTCCGTGGCTTTTTCTGGCTGATAAGTAAATGCTGGGATGTTTTCTCCTCCACCATGATTATATTTCCATAATTTCTCTTTCATTCAATTTTCTTCTTATCTTTGAAGATATATATTTTATGTTGATGCGAACTTTGAAGCAGGATTACATAGTGTTGTCGGTCAAACGTTGTTAACTGTTAGAAGCAACAATGCATCACGTTGCCTTATGAAGTCACGAAGTTCCTTTGAATCAGCCTTTTGCCGCCGATAAAAGCTATGAGACTTCTCTATTTGGGTATGCGTGAGTGGTTTTGAAAGGATGGCACAACTTTTGATTATGTCTTAATAAAGCATCAATCTTTCACTCTTTTCACTTGAGACTTTGCAATAAATGTTTTTGTACGTATATATAAAGCTGTATTCATTACCTCTCTAACCAGTGCTTCCCCTCTTTCCTCTCAAAAGAAGGGTGCTTGCCGTAACAGTGGTTGTGATGGCGCCCGCGCCTCCTTATCCATGAGTTAAATGTGCCCGAGCACAAAGTTGGACAGCAGTGGTCTGGGTCTATTGACGGCTTTGCCTTTAGAACAATTGCTTGTAACGATGTTCACTAGTTTACTGTTGGTGCTAATCTTTGGGGTGACTTTATATTCAAACACGTTCACAGATATTTATACTTTTACAGTCTAGGCAGGATGAAGAATAATCCTGGCTAAAGAAAAATTCCCATCCCCTAGCCGGGAATCGAACCCGGGACCTCTTGGTTTGGAAACTAGCATGCTTTTGAAACACCTGATACAATGATGCAAAAGAGAAACATTTAAATGTATTGAGTATGGAATTAGCGTACAGAAAAGATTCAATGAAAAGGACTTTTATGTAGATGGATATTTCGTATGGATCTTAAGTCTAGTTAATAATGGCTCAGGAAGTACGTTGATGTTCACCTCTTCCTCTACTGTCCATCTGTTTAACTTAAAGAGCAGATTTAATAATCTCGGATATCGGCAAACTTTAGCAGACTGCTACATTTCATTTTGGCTTCAATAATTGCTCTTTGGAGCAGGTCGGTTCCTGTGGAAATGAACCTCGAGTGCTTCTAATTAGACAGATTAGCTCCAAATCTCTGAATGGGCCCATGGCACAACCTGGAGAAGAAAAAAAATGGTATTCAAGAAACTCAAAACCCTCCATTCTGTAGAGTAGACGCTTAAAGGCAAGCTAAAAACGAAGATAATTGGAAACACGGGGAAGGAAAGCAAAAAAAGGACGGAGAGAACATCAAGTACAGGCTTTTTCATGAAGGCATTTCATGACTTTCTGGTGTTTGATATCAAGAGTGGTTCTGCTATCTTCCAGGCAAGATGTCTCTTCAAAACTGCATGCTTAAACCTTGTAACAGATTAGCCAACTTAAGTACCACTGCTACTGAAGCTTACAAATGAAGCTTACAAATTTCTTCATGTGGTCCATATTCTGAAGGTGCAGGGTTCAAATCCCGGACACGACTAATCTGACTGGATTCTCTAGCCACCTAGGTAAATACCGGACTGGATATTTAATATAGTAAGGTCGAAGAAGAATGAAAAATAGTGGATAAAATGTAATATACAAAAATTGTAACAATATAACAAATCTCACAAAAATACACTACGCCTCGACAAAAAGCCACGTCTTAATTTTCGTTAGATTTATTTCCAAGTTCTTTCTGCCTATTATGCAAAAGGTTACAAATATTGCTTCAAATATGTAGCATTTATTCGGTTAAATGATTCTGCGTTATCGGAAAAGCTTTAACTTTCGCCTTAAAATCACAAAAAGCTGTAAATCTTTACAACGAATATAACGAAATATTAATGGGATTAAAAGTCGCATTCTTTTCTTCTAATACCTATGCTAAAGGGCCTTTCATAGGTGGTATTTACAGTTAACTACATTTCTGTGAACTTTCACGGTTTCGGAACTTTGTCGAACTGTTACCAGCTTGTCTTAGACCAATAATCTGCCCCTGTGTAGTTTCTGATGCGTACGGCATGACATGATGCAATCAACAGCTTTACTTTAATGAACAACGATTTAGTGAGTCATCAGAAGTAATCAATACTGCCCTTTCATACCAAGCTATCATTATGCAGCCACTAGTGTGAATACCGCTCAGTCATTGGAAAGGGGAAGCTACGAAAACCTCGTTAAATAATCATAATACCCTTGCATTTTACTTAACTTGCTTTCTAAAGTGAGGTGTGTGTGGACAAGTGTCGAAGCTGTCATCTGCTCGTCATAAAAGCAGAGGTGCAGTTGTCTAATACTAAGACCTCTATGGATCCAACAGTGATCTCCTTACAGATATGTGGTTAAAGCTATGTAACATAGAAAATATTTTGTGTTTCTTAATGTATGTCCTTCCGGATTGGAATAAAATTATTCTAATAAAATAGCAGAGCTGTATTGCTTTTAAACAAATTCGAGGAACACTACTTTGACTCTAATAGCTCGTCTAAATACAACTTTTATGTATAGTAATTTCTGCAACAAATATATAATCAATGATTACATACGAGTCTTAAGTGCTGTTCATTTGTTATTGTTTGGAGGATTGAAGCGATAAACAATACATGCTGTTCTTCCTGGAAGAGAAGTGAAGTGACAAAATGGTTTTACCTTGACTCTGTAAACCAAGGTAACTTTTAATACGGTGTTACATCATTGCAATACGAAGTGCATAATTACTATAATCGGCAGGCGTGTGTAATGAGCTGCGATATATTGCAGTTATGATAGGATTTCGTAGCAGTTATGTGTGATACAAACTTCTGTATATATCTAGGAATTTAGCGCATGAATATGTATGGGTTATCTCGTTTTCCACGATGTAGGGAAGTAGTTCTCTGAACATCAGGATTTCTACATGGAGCACTATAGGTATAGGTACCGAACAAGATGGCTCCGCTGTTCGTTGGGTCTGGGAGAATAAGTACCAGTGCCCACTGCTGCCTATTTAGTTAATTTCGATGCTAAGCACGTCATTGCTGATGTTCTTAACGGTCTTGAGTTTATAGTCATTACAGAAACATGCAGCATTGATTTCGAGAGCACGAGTTTATTGTGAAAATATATTCATATTCGAATCATTTCAGAAGGTCACCTGACCTAACCTCGCTGAACTTTTTCTTATGGGAGTATCTCAAAAACAGTGTATAAAAATCTGATGTGCTGTACTCACATGACTTTCTCCACTCTTGTACTAACCACTCCTACAAACGCAATCCTTTGTGGAAATTATCTTATGCTTATTTCCTTGTAGGTGCTGTCAAACGGACGCTCAAGATCAAGCTACCTCACACCACGACGTTGCTGGGCAACGCACGACCGATAAACAAGAACATTAGTCCGGCCGGAACAAAGAGATTCTCGATTATGCGAGGAGCTTTCGACTGCCGGCTGGTTTACGAGAAATTTCAAGAAAAGGTGAATTTTCCAGAGAATTCTCGGTAATTTGCCTGGCCTATGTAAGCGAGTCGGGACGGCGAGAGAAGCAAGTAAGAGTTGAGCGAGACTGGTTGAGAGAGTTTTAAGTGAAGTAGTTTTAGGGAGTGTGAAAATTAATTGCTCTTCCACACTAGTCGTGTGTGGGACAAGGTTGTAAACAGGTAGAGTGAACCATGGATTTTCCGGTCTCCGTCTCTAATCACTGAGCTACCATGGTCAAAGTGCCAATACATTGCCCTTTAATTAACATAACTTAATACTATCCATTATCTTACGCTATCCATTTTGCTATACAACGGGAACATTCACACGGTCTTCTCTACTCACTTTTCTTTCTCTACTGCCCTTCAACTTACAATTCATACAATTGTCTATGATCGAAATTGAAATGCAACGCATTACATTCACGCGGTTATCTTTGCTCACGTTTCTTTTACGAAACACATTCACATTTTTTTCTCTGCTACCTTTTCTACGGAAGTCAGAGCAATTTGTATGCAATTCATATAGAGATGCAACATCTTGCATTGACATAACTTGCTCCACTTGTATTTGGAGTTATTCAACAGTGCTTTTGCATTGTGTTTTCCTCATGTTATTTTTTTTTTTTTTTTTTTATTTTGGTTCTTTATAGTATGCAATATAAGTCAGAGTTTTAGGGATAAAATCATAAAACTACAGACAACGCCGGGTATTTGAGCTAGTCTTACATAAATTTTAGATGTTTTAGGGCGAACATTGCCAGAAATCTCCTTTTAACCTTAATGATGCATTTTGAACCTGAATATTTTTGTAAATGCACTTATAAGTATACTATCTTAGCATTACAGAACTTTTGAAACCTTATTTATGAAATTACTTTCTATACTTTTCAGAACTGAAATGTGCAAACCCTATTCTGAGTCCTGTCTTCAACGTTCCTTTAAGAACCTTTAGTTCTTAAAACCCATTAGAGCACTTCAAAAGAAAGGAGACATAACGTGCAACAGAATAAAATAATCCTATTACAAACCTTCTTTTCTTACAGAAAAGAAATATCCGTGCTTTTTTCTTCAAGAGGATTAAAGGCTGCCCGCTGCCCACGCGAACATCTATCTGCTTTAAACGGCTGGGTTTTAAAGATGCCATTATGATATCAGAAACGCATTCGGAGTTCTTCACAACTTCCTCCATTCCTTGACACCGCTTTCGAGCACATACATATATATTGTGAAGAATATGGGAAGATTTGAAAAGGCTGCCATCTCTTAGCGGTGTATGTTACTATCCACCATACCAACACTGAATGATATTCCAGATAAAATTCTTGATCCTAGAGGTTATTCTGGGCAATGAATGAATTTATTGCTCTTTTTACTATTTTATAGATGAAACAACCAATATTGTTTTACCTAATGAATACTTTGAACAATTTATTAACACTTAAAAATCATTAACCTTTACAATTTTGTCGCTAAATATAGTGGGCTTCTTCACTAACAAACAAAATGGCGAAACAGTCACCGATTGTGAAAAGTAAATGTTCTTTTCTAATCTCACCGCACTCGATTGATCTCAATTATTGACGATATAGTTCCATTTTATGAAGATCACAAAATTTCACAATTAATTATTCACTTTTCGATTTCTCGTCGTTATAATATCGATCAAAAATCACTTCTTCCTCCTTCGTTGTTATCACACATGAAAAGAAGAACTCAGCCTACGCTGCCTATAATTTAACATGATTATTTCAGGGGGCTTTCTGTTAGCTCTGTATTTACAGTTTGAACCATTTTAGAAGTTTGCACAAAAATACTACCTCAACTTGTAAATGTTTTGAAATAAGGACAGCAGAAGTTAAATTAATAAAGTAAATGGACTTATACAGCAAGAATAGAAATAAAAGTATTCAACTCAACCATTTCCACACAGACATCTGAATACTGCTAATCCATTAAACATTTAAACAGTGGATATGTTGCTCTTGGAGAAACGGATTATATAGTTTACTGATTTACATTTTCATAGCTATATTACAGTGGAACAAATAAAAATATAACAAAAAATGGCAACTCAGCTTAATGAACTTTTGAGTACCTTGCATAAATGTATGCTGGTGCACAAGGTTTTCTAAAGCTCTACATGATCAGGTGTACCACTACTTCGAAACTTTATTAGCTAACGCATTTAATATAACTATTATTTAAACGTTTATAAATCTTAATATCTGCAGAGTAAATTAATTCTGAAACAATAATTAGTTGTCTTCAGTTCCTGCAATAACTTATGGATCCGAAACATGGACTATGACAGCACAACACTCAACAAGAGTACAAACTGCAGAAATGAGATTTCTAGATCAACAGTAGCATGTCAAACAACAAACAAGAACCATTAACAATTAAACACAGAGGAAGTAAATGCAATAGTAGTGAAATATGGAACAAACTGGAAACAACACTTAGATAATTGAAAACAATACCAATGCAACATACAACTATTCACCACGAGGAAGAAGAATCTCGGAGAGATGGAAGCAGCAGCAATTTGGAGCCGGAACAGACCAACAAAAGGTCTAAACCGTGATTATGAAAATATCAACAGGTTGCAAAGCAAAATTTTCTTTGTGAATACTAGTACTAAAAGTAGTAAAGAAAATAAAAATCAATAGGCTGGAGTGCAAGCTTTTCTTTGGGGAAACGCAGAGAGTAAAGGCTGAATGCCAGTGTCGTAGAATCACTTACCTTGCTATTACTTATTTTCATTTCTGAAAGTTGCAACACATGTATCCATGTCTTTGTTGTGTGTGAGGCAAGCCTAGGAATAGCGTTCATTTATCCGGCCCAGAACACACTGCAACTACACCACTGTTTAATTCCTTTGAGAACAGGAAACAACTGCAGTGTCATCTGTATTAATGCCTAGGCATTTTAATTTCTTTTTTACAATGCGCTGCATCTGCATGCGCAACAAGAACTGGACTGAGCAGTGTCCGTGAGAACAATTACTGAACCAAGAGTTTACGTTAACTGGACGTGGACTTGTGAATATTTGTACAAAGTTGTTTTTGTTGCCGCAATCGATTTGGATCGTATTTGTACAGCTGTCCGCACCTGCCCAAATAAAACATCCCTGTTTACTATATATACTAGCACGGTACAGGCTAGCCCATCAATCCTGCACTGGTTATTATCAGCCGCAGCAGCAGCAGTAGTCCTATTTATTTATGTATTTACCATTAGCGCCCTGTATCTGAGCTTCAAGATGAAGGATTAGTGCATTATAAATCATGAATGTTGTTTGCAATGCATTAGCCTGGGCACCACCAGCACTTAGCTGCGCTTTATCCTTTGTATTCAAGAAAACATTATCAGATAGCTTTTCCCAGATAATGTATTACAAAACTGCATGACGCCTTCATAAGCTCCTGTATACAAAAAAGTTCACGTTACATTCATATGTTTGCTCCATATGTTTGCTTAATACTGGATGTACAAATAAATCTTACAAAAACTGCCACCTTCTCGTGTTGTATTTCCCCAAAACTTCGATGTCGAGATTTCATGTAAGGCCCCCAGCACCAGCTTTTCCTGGTATGAGACATTACACTCTAAATACTTGAAGTGTGACACCTGGTCAATTATGTCTAGCACTAGAATTCATTCCTCTAAAATCCATAGATTTGGGTTTATTTGTTGATATTTCCATTCCATATTCAATACCAGGTTTATTTAAACAGTATACCATTTTCTGCAGGTCATCTTTATTTTTGGGCATCAGTACCGGATCATCTGCGTATAACAATTAACAATTTTCAGTGTTACTCCTTACACATTAACTACTTGACCAAACTGCACAAGTTGCATTTTAACAAAAAATCAGGAATCATTTTACATTTAGAGGTTAGTTTGGTATAGAGAATTTTCCATAGTAATACCACGAGGGGTATATACGAAAACTTCGAGTGGTTTTTATTTACACTATTCCGCGAAATAATTAATAATTTATTTAATATCATTTAATATTAGTAGTGATTTAAACGTAAAGATTTTATAACTTACAATAACATTGATACATCTTAATTAAGGTTTATTTTCACAGCTGGCACTACAGCTTATTCAGAAGGCTGTGAGAACAATAATGAATGACCCGTAATTGTTTTTGCTGCGCATGGATACTTCAGATGTAAGAAAGTTTAGGTTGGAGGAACCAAAGGGAGGTGATATAAAAAGATGTGGTTCTGATTAAAGCTGGGTATAGAATTTTCAGTTGGAGTACTTGATTTACTCAATATAGGCAGGTGATAGTAAAAGTGAAATACATAACTGGCTGAAATGAAAGGTTGGTGTTAAAACATTTGCTAGTTTTAGAAAGACTAATGTCATTTGTTTTTCAGTTTAAAATTTGTGCACTATCTGAATCGTATGTAGACTTCAAAACCTTTGTTTCTAAATGGATCTTAGAACAGTTTTTTAAGATACATGAACCCAATATCAGACAAGCACTTGTCATAATCATCGCCTTTTGTACAGATAGTTCAGTATCTGAATAGATAATTGATAGAGAAGTCTCTGTGGAGTTTACACAGTTAGTTTTTATTTCGTCGTAATATTCAAATAGAGAAAATTTAATACTTTTAATGTTTGATATAAATCTCTGAAAAAACTGCGACATAGAAAACAAAAGTTTTTCTATATATATCAACTTTTGATACCGTAATAAGGGTTCAGTAGAAAATAATTAAAATAACAATTAAAAATGTATTATACACATCACATTTCACAAATTATTGAAGTACTGAAATGGTCGTTACAAAAGAGTTCACAAAAATAACACTCAACAAAACAGGCAAACCCTATTGCAGAGAAGTTGTCTAGTAGTCTGTTGGTCAAGTCATTTTACAACCTATAAGCTCTCAAACTTTGCGTAGGCGTTTTAAAAACATCTTCATCTTGAAAATAAATCTATAATAATTGTATTTGTGTACCTGTTGAAGCTGTGTTATTTTGGAATCTATAGACGACTTTCTTTTTCGTTGTTGCAATCACTGCATGTAATGTAACAAAATTTCAAAATAAACAAAAGAAAAACTGATGTGTTACGTTCACAAAACATTTTGTACCCGTTGATCCACAAGATGTTCCCTCAAATAGTTATTTTTAAATCTACTCTATGTTTATAGAGATAAACATTTGTTAAAATTTGTTGAAATGAAAGAAGGCTGTTAGCTCTGGAAAAGAAATAAATTGTGTGCAATTCAAATCAAGTCACATTCCTGCTTAGGCTTCATTTATTCACTTCCAGGAGTAACAGAAAAACACCTCTTCTTTAAATACAGCAAATAGTGAGCATTTCCATTTGTGAATTCTGAAATATTTTCCTTTTGGGAAGCGCAAGTTACTCGCGAGATAACGCTCCTATACATTTGCAGCAAGTCAAATATTTGACTTAATATAACCTATGCAAGCGCCACGTCGTCTCTCGCACGGATAGCTCCCTCGGTAACATTGTTGACAATAGTGAAATTGTGCTGGCGAATTCCCTCTGAAAAACTACTTTTCTTTTAGTTATATTTAAGATTAGAGGTGCACGCTTATATAACACTTGATTCAGAATTTATGTAATAGCACACAATAAAGAACACCATCAGAGATACAAAATCAATTCACTTAATTCACGTTGAAAAAACTTGGCACAATGACGACTTACAATTTCGGAAGTATTTTTATGCTCGACCGTGTCATAATGTGGCCCTTATACGCCACTGTGAGGGACCTCATTATATTCACACTGCTATCCACCTATCAAAGGTGCACATGTTCACAATGATGCTGCTCTCAACAATCAAAACATCTGCATGTAGTAATCCATACTTTGCCGTCTCAGCACATTTCCAAACAGCTGAAAGCGAAACTATAGATTCTGGTGTGTTAAATCGAATAACAACTAGTTGAAGTTTACAAAAACTGAAAATTGTAATAAATTCAATTTGTTCTCGTATTCCAAATCTGCTTTTTATACTCATAGCATATATATTTTCTGTATCATTGTGTCAAGAACAGAAATAAAATCAATAATTTCGCAGTTAGAGACGCAAGTATCCATTCACGTGTGCACAATCGAATAACAAATACAGTAATTAAGATGTCGCAATGTATGACACTAACATTCAGTGTAAAATATTAAGAAACAATTTATAAATGTTTCGAACTTAGACCATGGTCAAGCATAGTGGTATGAAACTTTCGACTTCTTTACTATCGGAATGAAACTTTGTAAACATGTTCCCGAAAATTTGCTAACTAAAACTTTGCTATGGAGTTATTAATATAAGATAGTTAACTGGTCCCGTAGCTTAATCGGTGAAGCACCTGCCTGCTGCGCAAAGGGTCCTGGATTTGATTCCCGGCTGGGATTATTCCCAATCTTCCATAGAGTCTGGAAGTATGATTGGGAGTGTGTGTGTGGACTTAATGTAATAAATTAAAAAAAGTGAACACCATTGCTATTGTTCCAAGACGTTAAAGGCTGCATATAAATGGAAGATGAAGTAATACTTTGTTTTGCAGAAGATAATATTCTTTTAAGGCAGCTAATTTAAAAGAAACTCTCTTGGAAAATGCACTTTACAGCTCAATGAAGAACATAGGTCTGAAATACCGTTTAAACATTGTTATGAAAATTGCAGCTTAGGGAGCGCTTACTGTAAGCTATCTTAAATTTGTTTCAAAACACAATCTAGGATAAACATACACTAAAATTGCAACTACACTTCTTTATACCAACACAAGAAGTGGTAAGAGTTTCAGTACACTCAGTAGAATAATTTGGATTTTACAATGCACCACCTTAGATTATTTTGAGTGTGATTTTCAGTTGATAATTGAGGTTAGAATGTATGTATCAGCTTGTGATGTGGTTTTGTCTGCCTGCGCATGCGCGGTAGCCCTGTGTCAATATACTTCTCGGCGCCGTTTCTCCCCTTGCTTGGGGTAATTATCTTTTTTATGAGGTCCGCCGATGCTGAACGCACCCTCACTGTGTCATTAGATGCAGATACCTGTCAGGTAACGCTAGTATGGACGCTGCTCATGCGTGGTAAGTAGATTACTTGAAAGCCATTTACCAAAGTGGTAAAGGGAGAGGGAGGGAGGGAGGGCTGACTTGACTTCTGCTCACTCATTTTGCAGCCCCCTCGCCAATCTAATGCACAAATCATCTTACGTTCCACCCTTCCCCCTTGCTTTTAATTCCGCGTTCAGGAAAACTTTACTCACTGCAGGGGAAGAATTGCATTCAGAGAAAAACTAAGTGAGTTCTGACTTTAGCTTCTCTGTTAAAAAAAAGGAGAGAAGAAAATACAACTAACAAGAACAACTGACAAGGAGACAAGATTAGGAATTGGAACACCAATTTGCTCGGGCTTTGTCGAGGTCAGTCTGGGTCGCAAGTTACATCCATGTCCGAGTGATTTGTCTAATGGGATAACGACGGCAAATCAAATAAATTAGCTTACAATTAATTGGGCGTTTAAAATGATGATATAAATAACATTCAGGTTCAAGGAGTCTGATTAAATCACTGGGTACTATTTTAAACTCTTAAGAATTAAGCTTTTAAGCCCTAAGTCCTATACAGCAGGACTTAGTGCTTAAGTTATTACTAGTATTAATTAGTATTAACATTTTCCTTGTTTTTTTCTTTCAGAATAAATCCATTCTTAAGCATCAGTGTCTGCTTAAATGTTTAGATAACATACTTCAGGTTATGTATGTATACAAAATTGCATACAATCATAGTAAAACCGTAATCTAAGCAGTGCATTTTATGCAAAAAAGATGTAACATTTAGATAAAACATATATAAAGGTTCCAATGTGGTTAAAAGGAAATGTATATTAATTTAAACATGTCGCTAGGTTTTTACAAATGGATCCACGTGGACATGTTTGGCCAAGTTGATTCACAAATGTGTAAATATAATTCAAACACTGAAAACTTTGTCATTTTTGTCCAAAATTAGTCCCAGTATGTCATAAATAGACAGTTACAGAATTACTATTTCTCATAAAACCATTCATAGGGCTTCGTGGATTAAAAGGCGAACTCAACTAAACTATTATTGATCAATTACCAAAAAGAACACATTGAGTTGTAGATTCCTGTATTGCTTTTGCAGTATTTAACGACAGCTTTTGCTACATGTGGCACCGCAGGCGGTGATGTTGATGATACATGGAATGAATATGGAGCATCGGGGGAATGAGATGGCGGGGGAAACCGGAGAACCCGCCCCTGCACCACTTTGGTGACAGGTGAATGACGTAACCCCGCGGTGATGATGATGATTTGTGGGTTTAAGGGCGCTCAACTTCAAGGTCATTAGCGCCCTTCTAAAATTCATGACAATAGCCAGATATAAACTTGAATCAAAAATAAATTACTAGTATCAAAGAAAAATACACATAAACGTAAAAACAACGATAATAGCCGGATATAAAAGTCACGGTCATAGATTCCTATGTCAATAATAAAAGCATACATAGAAATTTCCGGATATAAAAGATTAAATCGACAAATATTTGTTGATTTACTTTATCATATTCATATATTAATCTTAGTAACTGAAAATGTTTATTTCAACTAAGTTCATCCGAATGAAAAACTTTTTCAAAGGTTTAAGGAGCCAATTAGATTGAGTTCTTAGAATTCATTTCTTTAAAGAAAAAAGTATGGTTATGTTCGATCTTGACGTGACGTCTACTCGTATGTACTGGGAATTTATTTTAACATTTGAATATGCCATACGTACCGTATTTCTGTTCAGTTTTATTTGCCCATTTGAGAGCAATGAAGACATAAGGGAAAGCACCTTTCTCTTGCAGTAAATTGGCTGGCAGAATAAAAACATTCAATAGCGACGCTTTAGAGGGGAAAGAATTTAAGGCGAATTCCAACGAATTCCTGACCATTTCCGAAGAAAGCGACTGGAATTCGTCTGTGGCTGACCATTCAACCCATTGTGATCTTAATCGATACCAGCGTCTTCAGGGAGAAAAGTTCTTCCTTGGAAAACACTAGACGCGATTTCCTAAAGATAATGTCAACAGTGCTGTTATAACTTGAAGTTTCTAGACAGCTTAAACTAATGCAGCTCATCGCACCTTTACAAGAATGTAATTACAACGCTTATGAGTAATCAGAATATTAAAAAACAGCTGAAGTTATTGTATTTAAATTGTATAATCTTTCACAAACTGCTAGAAGGCCTGGCTCCGCAGTCGATCACTTACTATTTGCATACATAACCTCAAATGCGTTACCTAATGATTCAAATGTTTTTGAGGATTGCTTTGTTCATTGGCTCACAAAAATAATTTAAGTTGAAAAGAAAAGGAACTTTAATACTAACTTCATAATAACAAAAATGTATTTCTCTGCAAGTAATAACATCAAATACTTTATTTTCAGTTTATAGTATACTTTCTTAAGGAAGTTTTAAAAGAATGAATTCTTTTCGCTGTTTGAACTAGGAAATCGAGTATAACACAGTGAAACAGGTTAACACTTAAATATTTAGGCTGTTCATAATACAAGAAAAAGTGCGAAATTGATGGAAGAAATAAATTTAATTATTTTTGTGGTATAATACTAATAACACTGGGAAGAAAAGCGAGAAAGGAAACATTGTTTAAATATTATAAAGTGATGGAAGTTCCAACTTTATTATATTACTGTGAATCTCGGGTTTTAACAAAACGTCTAAAGAAACGAATAAAAGAAAGTGAGACAAAATTTCTTAGATAGGTACGTTGCTGGATGTGCATTATTAGATAAAATAAAATGAATTAAAAAAGCAGGCATGAACTATAATCAGATAGGAAGGAGATCAGTAAGGAGACGAGTAAAACGATGGGGAAAACAATTTGATGGCGGCGAAAGGTCTAAGCCATAGATGGGGAGAACGGACTCAATGAGTCTCTTCCCCTACATCGTAGTTTCAATTCCGTCTACTGCCTCGCATCCCTTAGCTACCAGGCCACATATTCTACTGTATGTCTACCTTAGAGAACCTGTCAGTCCTCCAAATTCTGTCAGCAAGTAGAGTAAATACTCGATTGCATTACTGTCACCCCTCTTCCCCATGCCTGGTCTAAGCTTAAAGGAGGAGGAGTAGAAGAAGAAGATGGTGCTGCAAATGTATTTTTGTGCAGCCTGTGCTGTGTTAACACTATACGAAGTATGCCTTTCCCAACTTTCTCGAATAGCCACAGAACTGACATGATTAGGTTTTGGCACACAACTGAGATCATATCGCTTGAACGCTAAATTTAGAAATAAGTGCACACGAATGCAAGGGATGAAAAAAAGGCACCAATTATTCCAACACGAAAACCCGATTAAGAGCATTACTCGCAATCAACAGAAAATAAAAATAAAATTAAAAGGTTATGTAAGGTCAAGAATGGTCTCCGAGAGCTTTCGAATAACAAACAAAACAGACGAGCACAATGGTCAACATCATCATCATCATCATCATTTGTAAAATACAAAGTAATTCTAGGCAGATAACGTTTTCATACTTTACAAGATCTTGAACAATTATGGTAATTCTTTATCAGTGAAAAGGATTTTCAATAGTTATTTAAAAATATAAAGTTTATACCTGAAAAAGAAAGTGTATGCCACTTAGTAATGGTTTGATATTTTAAAAATACCATCTTACGCAATCATTACTTTCTCTACTGGTAGGTAGTAGGGAAAGTATTGTATTCCACCCAAAAATTTGATGTCGAGATTTCACCGAAAATATATGTTTTGAGACCCTACGAATCTTTAAAAAAAAAAAAAAAAAGGATTTTTAGTAAAAGGTGTGTGTGGTGTGTGTGTGGACAGCATAACTCAAAAACGAAAAGCAGCTTAAAAACCGAAGTTCGTATTTAAATCTAACGTCTCTCAAGAATGCGACACGAAGATTTTCAAGAAAACAGCCCCACCCTAAACTACTCTTTAAATGGAAAATTTTTCGAAAATTTTTATTTTCTTGAAAATGACTAACGATCTTGATTAAAATGTCATATGTTTGAGATATTTTTATGAAAAATGAAATGTATATTTTGAATTTTCTGGCTATAGCCCATGTAGTCCTATCTACTCTGGACGACTTATGCATAACTGGTAAACCGTTAGACGAAATCACACTATACAAAAAATGTAGGTCTTGCTAAAATACACAATTTATGTCTGAATAAATGCTCTTTTAAAGTGAACCATTTCGAAGATATTCTTTGTTATGTGTGTAAGTTTCAGAAAACTTAATTCTTTCATGAAATGGAGCATCGTTGTTTATTTCCTTATATGTTAAGCCTGCAAAGAGAACCGGGTCTCAAAGCTTTAAAAGATTTGACTAACGCTGTATTCCCATATTCCCCTTGCACGTATAAGGAAATAATTATAACATAATTTCTGCAAAGGAATAAGAGTTTGTAAGAATGGTTAGTGCAAGAGTATAGAAAGTCATGTAAGTGCGACAAATCATATTTTTACAGCCCAGGCTTCTCATAGACAACTATGTTTAGCACGTAAAAAAGAAGGAGGTCGCTCAAGCTATTCCGCGAATTGCTCAGACTTGTGGTGGCAAATCTACTAACATGGAGCTGGGCCGGATTTGAACCCATGACCGATATCAGCAGACCAACGCCTCACAACTGAACCCAGTCCACCACTTTGTTTAGAATCATGGGCTCTGTGTATACAATTATGGTTCATGTTGACCGATATAAAATATGCTACCTTCATAGCTGCCTATTTACATAGTGTCCGCAGCTTCGTACCGTAGGGCATATTTTTTATAGCGGGAACATTTATCGAGGTTTTCCCTGTGGTAATTACATTGTCATTTTGGATTATTTATTAATATGTAATCTGTAATATTGCAATTAATCTTTCAAGCTCTGAGTCAATGTTGACAACATGCTTGAGGAAGTTCGTAATAGTGAATGGAATTACTTTCCAAATGTCAACAGTCGTGTTAATAATCATAGTTGCTAGATACCAAAATAAAGCAAACGGAAAATGATCAGCTACAAAAAATATTTGTTTACGCTTGCAAAACCAGTAACTTTAGTACTAATAATCACTTCGTTCATTAATTTCATACGTTTATGTTTACCATTCCCACGTGAGCAAAAACGCAGTACCCATTGACCCAGAATTACTAGGCTAGCGAGAAGGTGGAGTAACTTTTAGACTTTTTTTTATAACAAGCTACCAATGAACTGTTTATAACATTTGATGACAGATACCCCACGCGTTTTTACAACAAAATTTAATATTTTGTTAACATAAATGAGTTTTTATTTTAAACCTATTACAAAATTATGAAATATAATGAACTAGTTGTGTTTATATCGCTATAGAACAAACTCCTCATAAAAATTATTTTCTACTTTTTACTCCCCCCCCCCTTTTTTTCCCCCCCATTTATATCCCGCCTTTAACTGCAGAGGTCATATCGGCGGCCTTGCCTATTGACAAATGGTGTTACACGTTTACGTTGGGTTTTTCTATCTTTGGGGGTTTTATTCTTTGAATTGACACACACATTCACACGTGCATTCATACTTCCAGACTCAGGGAAGGATGAGGAACAATCCTGGCTGAAGAAAAATTGCTACCTCCCTGCCGGGAATGGAACCCAGGACCCCTAGCACAGCAGGCAGGTGCTCTACCAACTGCGCCACAGGGCCAGCCTATTTAGTTCCCTTTGATATAAAGGGAGTCTTTTTTAGTTTTTTAAAACTATACTTTATTTTTAATTTTTTAGTCTCAGGGTTTTCTATCCACACATTTTTAAACATTTTTCATTTGAAATCTTTTTAAAATTGTCAATTCTAAATTTCTTACATTTTTATTTCTCTACTGTTAAGTACTAGGCATTTTTAGACAAAAGTCCTTGTGTGTGTCAGTCTGTGAACAGCTGCATTTCTCAACGTGAACTACGGCGAGTGATGGATAGTTTCCTAAAGAGATGCCAAAAATGTATGGACAACGACGGTGGATCTATGCATTTTTGTATCAACTAAAACCTCCTGATATCTTTTGCACCTATGAGTACAATTATTTATCTCCCGCAGATTTTCCCTTATTTGTGTCCTGGCAAAAAATCTCCCTCTAAAATAGCAAAACTTAAACAAAACAACAAGGAAAAAACATCCACTATCTATTATAAGCTTAATTGCACGCTATTTACAAGCTGCTATTTTTTTACCCCCCCCCCCTTATACCATACACTACAAAGGCTTTTATGCTAGTAAATATTATTTCGTCTCTTGCAGAGGTTTTATTTTTCACAAAAAGCGTCATTCTTATTTGAAGACAATTCAGTTCTTAAACCATCCGTACAAAGAAAATCTCTCGGTGGGCTTTCACTAAAAACACAAACATACCTCACAATCTTAAAACGAACAAAGCGATACTTCTGGGGATAGCTGCGAATTACTCTCGGGGAATGTTCGTAAAACAAACAAAAGAAAAAGACAAAATCCACAGAACAAACGAAAACAATACAGAAATAGAACATCTCAGTGAAAACGTCTATCCTGAGTTAAAAGTAAAATATGAAAACTCTGGTTGCAAAATAGGTAACATAGATTAGTGTTTGGTTATACAGAATCACGACAGTGACAAAGTGAAAGAAGATTCAAAGATAAGCAAAGCAAAAACTATAAATATATGTATATAATAATGGTGTTTGCACATCAGTTAACTAAGGATATTTACAATAAGAAAAATCTCATTTGTTGTACTCACATGACTTTCTCTACTCTTGTACAAACCGTTCTAACAAACTCTTATTCCTATATCTCCTTCGTGTTAGGTAAGATAAACATTTGTAAAAATTATCTAATTGCTTATTTCCATGTAGCTGCAAGAGGAATATTACAATTCAGTAGCCTTCGTGCCATTGTCAAATATTTTAAAGCTTTGAGATTCCGTTCTCTTTGGACGCTTAACATATAAAAAAATGAACAGCGATGTTGTATTTCGCTAAAGTTCTAAGTTTTTCGAAACTCACACATAAAAAGGAATATCTTCGAAATGGTTCAATTTACAAGGAAATTTATTGGCACATAAGTTGTGTATTTTAGTAAGATCTACCCATTTTGTATAGTATGATTTGGTCTATCTCTAACGGTTTACCTGTTACGCAAAAGTCGTCAAGAGTAAATACGACTACAGGAGCTATAGCCAGAAAATTCAAAATATACATTTCATTTGTTATAAAAATATCTCAAACATATGACATTTTAATCAAAATCGTTAGAGCCATTTTCAAGAAAATAAACATTTTCGAAAAATTTTGCATGTAAAGGATAGTTTAGGGTGGGGCTATTTTCTTCAAAATCTTCGTGTCGCATCCTTGAAAGACAAACTTAAATACCAACTTTGGTTTTTAACCGACACACACACATACACACACACACACACACACACACACACACACACACACACACACGTATCTAAAAGTAAAGAAAATGAGAAGATTTCAGATGCAATCAGGAAAAGAAGAATATGTTTGTTTGGTTATTTAATGAGGATGGATGATAATGGACTTACAAAACAAATTTTCAAGCATATATACGAAAGTAAGAATGGTAACCAATGGATCCAAGAGATAAGGAAATAAATGAAATGGAATTATCAAAATATATAATGCAGTATAGAGCACAGTTAAGAAAGTTAATAGAAAATTTTGAAGGTTTTCAGCTGAAAAAAGACGAAAACTACAATTAGTACTAAAGAAAGGACAAAAATCACAGTGACAGGATGAAGTATTCGGTACATCACCGAAAATAAGTTGACAACAAAGCTACAATCGAGTATAGAGTTCCGATTTTTGAAAAGTGCCTGCGGTTTCAATAATGAACAACAGAGACAAAAAATCGTTCCAGACCATCTAGTTGATTGGGGTCATAACCACGTATTGACTACCTCTATACTCACTCACTACATATCACGCAGAAATTCGATATGGTATCAATAAGTAGGTACTATTAATCATGCAAGTGAGTGAATGGAGGTTCGATGCCCGACTGATCCGCAATTAGATAAGGGGTGATAAGAGTGCCATTCATCCATCAGTGTCACAACGCCACTGCTTCCTCATTAGGGAACGCAAGTTCAGTGTACACATTCACTTGTTTAAATGATGGAGTGTAAATCATTAATATTCACTTCCTTCGTACCTCTGAAATATTGCAAAGCGTTACGGAATGTGTTGTGTTTAAATACACAGAGACCTTCGTTGTTTTCGCTGCCGTTATTATTTCCTGGTATTTCTAACTTGATATATCTTTGCTTCTTCTGTTTCAGATAGTTCCATGGAACTTAATCATTGGATAAAATATACAGGGTGCTTGTACACAATACAGTTTCAGTAAAATGCACTTTTACGGCGTATCGCAAGCCTAAACATAACGTATTGATATCAGATGCCAACAAGCCAGTATTAAAACGAAGCCGGTTAAAAATTGCTCTAGAATGTCTTTAAAACTGCTGCCATAGTATAGAAATATCGATTTTCAGCAGCTGCCTATCACCGTTCTCAAAATATAATGCCACAAAAATCTCTCAAATCTCGAAATAGTCACTTAACAGTGCGACACTGACAATTGACTGCCTTCTTGCTCTAGAGACGTTTGGTTGACTTTTTCATGGCTTAGTTCGTAACGTCCAAGACTGGGGGTCCCAAAGGTCATGGGTTCGCTTCCTACCATGCAGTTGCTATTTTTTACTTTCTCTACTGGTATGTAGGGGAAGTATTGTATTCCACCCAAACATTCAATGATTCCTGAATCAATAAAAAAAAAAAAAAAAAAAAAAAAAAAAAAGCATTTTTAGAAAAAGGTCCGTGTGTGTCAGTCTGTCAGTCTGTGGACAGCATAACTCAAAAACGAAAAGTAGTTTAAAAACCAAAGTTAGTATTTAAGTTTAATGTCTTTCAAGGATGCGACACGAAGATTTTGAAGAAAATAACCCCACCCTAAACTACCCTTTACATGGAACATTTTTCGAAAATATTTGTTTTCTTGAAAATGGCTCTAACGATTTGTATTAAAATCATCATGTGTTTCAGATATTTGTATGACAAATGAAATGTATATCTTAGATTTTGTGGCTATACCCCCTGTAGTCGTATCTATTCTGGACGACTTTTGCATAACTGGTAAACCGTTAGAGATAGATCAAATCATACTATACAAAAAATGTAGATCTTGCTAAAATACACAATTTATAACCAAATAAATTTTCTTGTAACGTGAACTATTTCGGAGATATTCCTTGCTATGTGTTTGAGTGTCGGAAAAGTTAAATCTTTCGTGAAATAGAATATCGCTGTTCATATTTTTATATGTTAAGTGTGCAAAGAGAACGGAATCTCAAAGCTTTAAAAGATTTGACAATCGCACACCTACAAGGAAATAAGCAATGAGATAATTTGTACAAATGTTTATCTTAATTAACACGAAGAAGATATAGGAATAAGAGTTTGTAGGAATGGTTGGTACAAGAGTAGAGAAAGTCATGTGAGTGCAACACATCGTGTGAAAAAGTGCATTAACACTATCATTTCCTTATTCGGCTCACACCAGAAATCTTGAATAGAAACAACAATCGTTGCTTCGCCACTGTCAATTTTGCGATGAAAGTTCAGGTCACAATTTATTTCGAGCAGTGCCTATAAAAGTGACGTAAGTGTTTTTATCCTTTTACTCTTTCTTTGACCCTTTAACTTACTTTCCATTCTGAAGTGCTGTATATCAATGTGATATTCTTATGCACGATTAGAAATATTAAATACTCTGGCAAACAAATTTGAACAAGTTCTAAAGCAACTAAAAGGTAGGTAAGAAAAATCAATTAATGGTAAAAAGTAAATATTAAAGCACAAGGCCTAAGGCTTTGCTCAAATAAGTGAAGTACGTATTTCTATTGAAAAGAGGAACAAGAATACCCCTAATTTAATTTAACACCACAGGATTCTATCGATAAGTACGGGATTTAAGCGATAATCACTCTTTATAAAGAATGCTTTGCCTCGACGGCAATAAATAAACAAAAGACAAGATGGTCGCCTCGGAACGAAGAGAATTTCTGGGGCGCCCCTCAAGAGGGTCATTTTGTTACCACAAAGTACGCCGTTCGGGACGCTGTCCTCCTTTGCCACTATTGTGCACATTTTCCGATAACTGCTAAGTGAGCAGGATGAAATATGTCCGTAACACAGCAAACCTCCACTAATTGCGCCGCAAAATCCACCATTTCCAACAGAACTCACTTTATTAATTAAATACATTTATCAAACAAGCTTGATATACGCTTCAAAGGTTAAGGGTATGCCCCAAGTATATTTTCACCATAAAATGTTTTATGGAGACATTTTTCTAGTCCATTTTAACTTCATAGGGGTATTTACTTTCTCTCCCAATTACACATATTAATTAAAAGTATCTGATGTGTTGCACTCACATGACTTTCTCTACTCTTGTACTAACAAACTCTTATTCCTATATCTTCTTCGTGTTAGTTAAACATTGGTACAAATTATCTTATTGTTTATTTCCTTGTATGTGCAAGGGGAATATTAGAATACAATAAGCTTTGAGCAATAGTCAAATCTTTTAAAGCTTTGAGATTCCGTTCTCTTTGCACAGTTAACATGCAAAACAAATGTACAACGATGTTCCATTTCATGAAAGTTTTAAGTTTTCCGAAACACATAAGAAGGAATATCTCTGAAATGGTTCACCCTACAAGAAAATTTATTCAGACATAAATTGTGTATTTTAGCAAGATCTACATTTTTTGTATAGTATGATTTGATCTATCTCTAAGTTATGCAAAAGTCGTCCAGAGTAAACACCACTACAGGGGCTAGCTAGAAAATTCAAAATATACATTTCATTTGTCATAAAAATAGCTCAAACATATGACATTTTAATCAAAATCGTTTGAGCTATTTTCAAGAAAATAAAAATTTTCGAAAAAATTGTGCATGTAAAGGGTAGTTTAGGGTGGGGCTATTTTCTTCAAAATCTTCGTGTCGCATCCTTGAAAGACATTAAACTTAAATACCAACTTTGGTTTTTAACCGACTTTTCGTTTTTGAGTTATGTTGTACACAGACACACACACGGACCTTTTTCTGAAAATGCTTTTTTTGAATTCAGGGGATGTCAAAACATATTTCCGGTGAAATCTCGACATCGAATTTTTGGGTGGAATGCAATACTTCGCCTACTTAGCGGTAGAGAAAGTAAAAACATATTTTGGTAAAGTTAATTATTAGATTATTTCAGTTTATTATGAAAATGCACACATACTCGTTAAATTTCACAAGTGTATTACCTTAATTTAAAAAAGTCAAAGTTTATCAATGAGCAAAAGCCGTAACATCGATAAATTGGATAATTTTCCAGTGGCGGCTCGCAGTCAAAATTTTAGGGTAGGCAAAGTGTAACAGTAACAACAAACAACAACAACAATAATAATAACAATAACAATAATAATAATAATAATAATAATAATAATAATAATAATAATAATAATAATAATAATAATAATAATAATAATAATAATAATAGTAAACCCCGTTTATCCAAATATAGGGGGCGAAGTCATTGCGGATAACGCAAACAATATATTGTTTGGTTGTTTAATAAGAGCAGAGTGAATGAGTGTGACTTTACGGACGAATTACCGCCAAAACTAAAATCACGAGTGTCGGCAGACTTTTTTCCAGGGGGGGGGGGGCACATGTTGGAAATTTGCAATCATATAATATTAAATCATTATTTTACTGTCAAAATTTATAGTATTTGTTGCAGATAACCGTATTAATTTGTGCTAAACAAAAATTGTTCTTTACATCAAAATTAAAATAATAGTTTAAAGGTCAGTAACTGACTGCACATTAAGTTCACCAACTTCCAAGGGGGGGCCGTGGCCCCCCTTGCCCCCGTTTCGCTACACCCATGACTAAAATAGATTAAGAAATTGAAAAATTGTCTGACTGCAGCTTTGTGTTAAATAGCTAAAACACTCCTCTTTTCATTGTCAGTGCGCCGCGAAAGCGAAATTTGTAATAGTTCACTAATTAAGTCGGTCATACTGGTATTACACAGAGATAACGACAGATTCAGATCTCTGAGATCTTCGTTCGTGGAGTATGGCTGTTCGGAAAATGTCGCATAAATTCGGATTTGGGCAGGCAAGTGCTCGGACTGCTGGCAGACGCGTCTACGCATGCTCGGAGTGCATATACAGACCGAATGTTTCCTTATCCCTGTTCAAGGGCCTCGTACTGAGGAAATGGGGCCGGGCAGGCAGAGGTTAAGCTAGCCGGCTTTCCACTACCCAGGTTCCATGCGTATCATTTCTGCCGCGCGTTTCAAACACGCAGCGCAGTTTTGATGAATCGGAATTGAGATTAAAGGATTTGACCATGCGCTGGTCATTATAACCGAGAAAACTTTTCTTGAACTGCAATTTAGGGGAAAATGACGGTTCAAATGATAAAATGCAGAATCATAGTTAAACATTATTTGTTGATGTATTACGATAGGGTAGGCAGTGCCTACCCTGCCTACCCTGAGGAGCCGCGCCTGTAATTTTCACAGATTGGTTCCCTTTATATGGTTTTCTGTTTCCAAAAGCGCCACATGGCCCTAGGAAGAACTCTTGGATAACAAGTTAAATCGCATTATTTGCTAACCGCACTGATCCATTCCCAATTCAAAAGACAATGAAGCAAAACTATGCCGTGTTGAATTAATTTCTTGCCCACCATAGTTTAGAAATCAACAATGAGGGCCGTATCAGCCATCGCCAATGTGAAATTAAACCTGGGGGCATTTCAATTTTGCATGAACATATTTTGTGTTTTCGATAACCAATTGGCGATGTCCCATCGGTGTATATTTACCCATAAAGCGCTCACCGAGGGCCGTGGGCTGAATTGCCCAAGGTTAGACGAGAATATTCAATTTGGACTATCGAAAACGACCCGTCTGGCGCGCATGCGCAACGAGGCACGTTGTGTTTTTCATCGTTCCGTGTCGTTGCGGTTTTCAATGCATTTGCAAGGAGCTTATCTCGTAACAATTTAAAACGAGGGTATTTGTTAAGCACTCTGCATATTAATACTGCATTTTTATACTGAAAAACTGGTTGTGAGGGTTAGGGCGCTGTTTTCAATACTGTAACTACTGTGAACAGAGTTCGATAGCCCTGCTCGCTTTCCGCTTTATTAAATGTTGCATATAAGCCAAAAAAGCATGTAGATATTTGTGGTTATCACTTCAGCTTAGAGCAACCAGAATCATCTACGTTTTTTTTGGATTGGCTGTTTTTGTGCAAATACAAAAATCTGATACACAGCAATGGACGACTATGATATAGAGTTACAACCGCATGTAAAAGGTGTTAGTTGAGATAAACATCTACAGAAATTATCTTATCACTTATTTCCTTGTAGGTGCAAGGGGAATATTAGAATACAGTAGGCTTTGTGCGATAGTCAGATCTTTTAAAGCTTTGAGATTCCGTTCTCTTTGCACACTTAACATATAAAACCTAACCTTCCATTTGCAGAAATGCTAAGTATTGTAAAACTAACACAAATAACGAGAAATATCTCCAAAATGATTCACTCAACAAAAAAAAAAAAAAAAAAAAAAAAAAAAAAAAAAAAAAAAATTGGATATAAATTTTGTATTTTAGCAAGATCTACATTTTTTTACACTAAAATTTGGTCTGTCTCTTACTTATGTAAAAGTCATCCACATAGGCTATAACCATAAAATTCAAAACTACGTTTCATTTGTCATACAAATATATATCTTAAACATATGTCATTTTAATCAAAGTCGCTGGTCATTTTCAAAAAAATAAAAATTTTCCATGTGAAGGGTAGTTTAGGCTGGAGCAATTTTATTCAAAATTTTCGTGTCGCATTCATGAAAAACATTGAACTTGAATACCAACTTTAGTTCTTAAGCGACTTTCCGACACACACACAGACTTTTTTTTCAAAAAATGCGTCTTTTTTGGATTTAGAGGTCCTCAAAACATACATTTCCGGTGAAATTTCGACATCGAATTTTTGGGTGGTATTCAATACTTCTTCTACTTACCAGAAGAGAAACTAAAAATAGTTAAAATGTACACTTCAGGAGAAAACTTCGCTTATGTAGGAGCAAGGGGGTTTAATTTTCAGAGGCTCCACCCTCTGCAAGTGCCACCTAGCTACACCCCTCCCCCTCCCCATTGTATAATTTTATTCCAGCTTCAAATTGCTTACGACTGGCTCCGTAGCTCAGTTGGTAAGCACCTGCTTACTGTGCAAGCGATTCCGGGTTGAATTCCCAGCTGTAGCGTGGGGATTTTTCTCTAGCCAAGATTCCCAATCTTCTCCAGTCTATGTTCCACAAGGGAAGTCGATATGACCATCGGAGGTAAACGCGGGATATAAATGGAACAATAAAAAAACTGCTTACGTCTGTGCAGTCTGCTACGTTCTTACTATGGAGTACTGCTAAATTAAGGCACGGCTATATTATGGCAGACACAAAATTTAATGGCGGATAACACCGGACCAGTTCACCAATAGATTCTGTTTCATTTATGTAACCCTAGCATTAAAATGGCTTATTATAGGGGCATAATTCGTGTAAAATTACCCTATTTCTGGCACCAAGGCCAGAAAATGAATAACATAATTGCCATGGGAGCAAGACAATGACATCGCCGCCACAACACAATTTTCTCCAATATGCCTGTAAGAAAACCTGACATCGTCACTCTCGCAAGTGTAACAACATTCAGACAAGAATTATCTCATTCATTTTAAAACCAATATACATATTAATCAGGGCCTACGTTACTTGGCATATTCACTTTCCTTGATAAATATTAATGCTACAATTAGCCCTATTAGAACATGATACCCCTGAACAACCCTTGTCTTAAACTGCAAACGCAATACAATCCTTAGAATGTTGGCAAGAAAATCAGAGTAACCCGCCTCTATTATGAGGTGTTAGCGTGTCAAGAGGTCCACGAGCACACATTTGTGCAAGAATCTCTAGCGAACGCATCCACAGCACGGCAGTGCTTACATCTCCCTCTCTCGTGCAGGGGTTGAATCGTAACGGATGAAACCCGATGTTAAACATTCGCCTGCGCGGATCCCTTTCCTCTTGTTGACAGGGTGGTTCCGTTTCCGTTTGGCAAATAGGCGTATCCTCCTTGTGGCACGTCAAAACAGCGCTTGCCTATGACCCTCAGATGAAACCATTACTACCGTATCAAGTACGCACTGCACTTAAGGAACAACGATGCTCTGCTGTTTCACCAACAAAAACCTTCTAGTGAACAACAACCCGAGTTTCTGAATACGGCTGTTTCGCTTACAGGGCCACAAAGTCATTTCTTGCTATATTAGACTCCAGAAAATAACTGCCGATGCAAGATCAACATCGAGTCCTTGATAACAACAAATAAAATGGAAACAACGCCGCCACCACCACCGCCGCCTCCGCCAATGCCGCCGCCGCCGCCGCCGCCACCGCCACCACGGATTACAGTCATTGTCTGTTCCTTTTTCACAGCAACTATCTCCATTTCTTCTACCTGTTGGTTTAAAATTTAGTGAATTATTTTTATAGTTTTGTATTTCTTCATTTATAGATTTCACCATCAGCTCTGTTCTTATTATATCATTATTTAAGTGGCTTAGTTTTGTACATCCTTTAGTTCTTCAAGAATTTCATTTCAAGTCCTTGTATCTTACTATCTTTTTTGTTGCAATCCAGGCTTCACTTCTATATGAAAACACTGACCTTGCCGTCGTTTTATAAAATTTAATTCTTGAATCCTATCTTCTTTTATTTCCTAAAGCATTGTTTAATATTCCGCGTATAGTTTCAATTTTAATAGTTTTAAATTTTTTTTTTTTTTTTTTTTTTTTTCCTGTAGGCGTATTTCACATCCAAGGTAGGTGCCTGAAACTTGAGATTTGTTCTGAAGATTAACCATTTAAAATCATCTTAGATTTATTTGCTACTTATCCCAAAAAGGCATTATCTTTGTCGTGTTAAATTACCTTCTGATATTTTGTCTCTCTCCATCCCTATGCAGCTATAGTAATGGTATTTATTAAGGGTACTCTAGCTAATTTCTACAACTTTAAATCCTTTTATCTGAAAAGTTACATAATATTTTACCCTCCTCCATGGTTTAGAGGTAAAATTCCAGACTCTCATTCCAGGGGATTTAAATCCGGTACAGGGCGAGGAATATATTCGGGCATAAAAATCCTTAACTAATACTTATTAGATTGTATTTCTTTGTTTCTTTCCATAAATAAACGATTTGTCATACAGCGACTTCATTTCTCGAATGAGCATTTATTCAGATTTCAGTTATTCGTGACTTAAAACAGTAAGTGGAATGAAAATCGGATATGTCTCGCTCGCATGAACAGTAATAACTTAAATAGTTAATGCAAGAAGTAAGTTGTTTTTTTAAGGAGAAAGTTCGTGTGTACATGCATATGTGAATAGCAGAACTAAAAAATTTGGTATTCAAGTTCTAGATCTTTCAAGGATACAAGAATATTTTCTATGAAATACCCCCACCCCAAGCTAGCCTTAAAATTGAAAATTTTAGCGTCCTAAAACAGGCTAATGCTTTAGTTCAAATAGCATAATATATTTAAGATATTTCACGACAAATGAAAAGTATAGGATGAAAGTGCCTTAATTCTGAATGACTTGCTTAAGTGGTAAACCATAAGAGACAGACATAATTTTATTATAGAAACAATGTAGATCTCGTTAACACACATTTTTTCTTGCTTCCCTTTTTTCGGTTTAGTTATCCATTTCCGAGATATTCCTTGTTACATGGGAAGATTACATTTTTGTCTCTCCTGGCCATGTAAACAACAGAGTTTCAAGTTATTACAAAGTGACTGGCTGTTAAAACATTTGACTACAGTTTAAGCGCACTCCATTCGTATATGCAAGAAAATATGTAATAAAACCATTTGCGCTAATTTGTGGTTGAATTAGTATGAATCAAATAGAATAAATTTTTCTTTACAATACCTTTTAGAGAAATGGGCAGAGAAAGTCATGTGAACTTTTACACACCACATTTGCGCTTCATTCTTCTCAAAATATGGTATGACACGAGTTATGTTCCGATTTCCAAGGAATACCAACATATAGAAGTAAAGGAATATATTTTTTGAAGAACTATCGACGAATCGATCATTATCGATAAATGATGCTAACTTGTTAGATTTTGTGTCGTCTCTAGTCATTGGAATTAATCGATTTTACTGTTTACCTTGAGTAAGTGAAGAGTATATATCCCTGATGTATTAACACCCTGTAGCATGTTATAGCAAAGAAAAGGGTAAGAGACCCTCGATGAATATCTTTTTGTCACCTACATTTTTCACTTAAATCCATGAAATATGACACCTAACTAAACCCGTAAAAGCACTGTAACTCTAGTACGAATGCATCGATTCAGGCGCAATTTAATATCGGAGAAGCCGAAAAAGGTCTCATCGACACATGCAGTTCAATACCGGTAGCTGAAACCTGCTTTGTTGCGTTTTGGGGAAATTAGTTTGACATATCAATAAGACCCATCTATGTATATCAAGCTGTTTCCTCCGAGATACACGGGGTACTTTTCTTCTTCTGTTCACATTTTGGAAAGAATAACCCATAGCGTAGCTAGAGTTTTATCCCAAAATGTTCAGTTTTATATTATCATCATCGTCATTATTGTTACTATTATTATTTACATGGAGTACAAACCAATTCCAAAAAATATTACGCGTTGCACTGACAACTTTCTCTACTCTTGTACTAACCATTCTTACAAACTCTTATTCCTATATCTTCTTCGTGTTAGTTGAGATAAACATTTGTACAAATTATTTTATTGTTTATTTTCTTGTCGGTGCAAGAGGAAATGTTTTAAAGCTTTCAAATTCCGTTCTCTTTGCACGCTAAATATGAATAACGGTGATCCATTTGACTCCAGCGGGAGTCGAACCCGAGAACATAACATTTAGTGGTTAACATACTGAACACCAGATCACAGAGGCAGTCATTTGGAATGTTATTGACTTAAATGCAAAGACTCTTCACTCTCCCTCCTTCTTCCCTTCTGCATTGCTGTTCTCTTTTCCATATCTATAACCTCTTTCTCCCACTCTCTCTCATTCTTCCCTCCTTCTCGAACACCCTTACTCCCTTCAATACCAGTAATAAAACCGCTTGAGTGTTACTAAAAACCGAAACATAAGAGGTTTCATAATACATAAAAGTGTGCCTCTTCCTTATATTTGTCCTGCGATTGGAATTATATTGCTTCTGTGGTAACCGGTTTAGCACAGAATAATAGCAACGAAAACTTGGCGCAACCTGTTAAAGGGAGTGGAAATCGCCCTATCTTGTCAATGTTAACTAACAAGCTGTCATCTATGAAATAAGGTTATGTTGCATTTTTCAATGAATATTCAAATATGCTTTGAGGTTGATTAACGAAATTAGTATAGTACATAAGTTTTTTAGAAATGTTAAAAAAAGAACTCGTGTGCCACATATATTAAAACTTTTTCATTAAAATAAAGCTTATTTAGCAGAAAAAATAGTTTGTTACAACACACTAGATTTAAAAAATAGCCAGTATAGCTTAAATTTAGCTAACTTCCCTACATTTTGGTGTAAGGTGCACAAAACTTTTTGATATTTTAGGAAACAGTTTAATTCTGTTGAATGTAAGAGGTAAAAATAATAGTAAAAGTAATAATAATTACATGATTTATCCTATCACCTACTCGTATATATAGTGCAATGATATATGCATCACATTGGTTAAAAGCTAGGAAAGTTTAGAGATTCTACACCTATGTCGTTAACATTAAACACAATATTGATATACACATTTATTCACAACATTTAAGCATGCAATATAATATTCCAGAAAGGTGAAATAAGATGAAGGAATGACGCGAGGAAGTTTAGGGAAGTGCTGTGTGTTTGAAATGTGAACTTCGCTAACCGCACGGATTTACGTATGATGCAATATAGTTTACATTGCAGATTAAATAAGCGAACCCTTCTCTAAGCGTGTTCTAGTGGTGAGATTATAGTATTAATAGACCCTAAAATTAATGGTAGTATAAAATAAAATTTTAAAAAGCGAATCAAGTGTGGAACCTTCATATTAATATCTATATTCACTAAAATTAATGTTTATATTTCGTCGAGAAATAGTTCTTATGTAAACTTATTTTCCTATCTACTTCAAGTTGAGACAAAAATTTGCATAAATAATTGCATTAGATAGTTAATGTGTACAAAAGGAATAGTGTTGTAGCAAGGTCGCTATATATTGACGTCAAATTATGTGCATTTGCCACTTATATCACGAGAAATAAGTGAACGGTGTAAAAATGTGAAAGTATAGAAAGTGCAAATCTCGAAAATGTCAAAGAGATCTGAAGTTTTTGGACACTAGATTTTTATCTATCTCTTACACTAGTTCTTACAGGGCTAACGCCGTAGCTCACTTGATATTCTTGTTTGCTGTGTGAGAAGTCCCGAGCTCGATTCCGGGTTGGGGTGGGAATTTTTCTCTAACCAAGGTTATTCCCTATGCTCCCAAGAGTCTGAAGTTTGAAGGAGGGTGAGTGAGTAAATGAGTGTCCACTTGGCTGTGCGTGTGTGATTGCGCGTGTGCGTGTGTGACTGCGTGTGTGTGTCTTGTATGTCGGTCTGTGTCATATGATGTATGAAACCCAAAGAAAGAAGCATCGTATACGAGTTAACGCTATTACCGATGTGCAACATGTTCCAACGGTAAAAGAAAGCCAATACGACCATTGTTGTTAAAGGCAGGATATAAATGGAACTACCAAGAAAAAGATTACAGAAAATCCATTCCTGATGAAGAGGACCTCACAGGTTTTTCCTGTAAAATTTAAGATACACATTGTGTTATGAATATATCGTATATATGTACTGTTTTAATAAAAAATATTAAAAACCTTTTTTGAGAATATCGAAATCTCAATTTTTTCCCATGTAAACGGTGGTTTGAAGTAAAGGATTTTTTTCTAGGATTTTTACTGCGCTCTTTTGGAAGATTCTGAATGTAAGTACATATGTGTTTCTCCAACTTCAGTTATTCTATTCATAGAAACATACACAGAAAAATACACATATGATATCCTTTTAGAGATGTATGTTGGATTCATATTCCCTCAATGTAATTTACGGCGAAAAAACATTTAATTTTTTGTAAGAGAGAAGTCGAGTATTTTTAAATTCTTTTGTTTATCGTCTGTAAAAACCATTCGTGCCTTGCCTTACTTTTGTATTCCATTGAACCAAAACTATTTTTCCCTGAATATTGCTGCGTATTACTTCTCGTTCTCGTTTTCTATTACCTCCATATGTCCAGTCTTGCGCTGTTTGTGACGCTATACACTTGCTCACTGTCAATAGAATATGGAATAGATCAGAGATTAGCCTATGTGCATGAAATGAATAGTGGACGCTGTCAACAAACGACGTGCAAACACGTGCTCCATTTTCCCAAGCCCCATTATGGAAAAATGCGACACTTTTCTGCATATCACTATACAATATACTGTATTCTACACAGAAATTTCATACCGAAATTTTATGGAAATATTTACACGTTTGTCATTGTGCGTATTAAACTTCAGTGTCTTGCTAGGATGTGACACAATGATTTCTACAAAATCCCCCCCCCCCTCACACAAAATTACACTTAGTACATTTTTGGAAATGTTTAGCTTTAGTTTCTCTACTATTTATAGTAAGTAGGGGAAGTATTGTGTTTCAACCAAATATTCGATGTCGGAATTTCAACCAGAAATATACATTTTCAGGCCCCCTGAATCAAAAAGGCATTTTTAGGAAAAGGTAAACAGCCTAACACAACCGAAAAGTCGCTTAAAAACCAAACTTGGTATTTAAGTTTAATATCCTTCAAGGATGCGACACAAAGATTCTGAAAAAAAAAATCCTGCACCCCAAACTACCCTTACATTGAAACGTTTTCGAAAATTTTGATTTCCCTAATTTTAGATTAAAAAGGTATATGTTTGATGCTTTTGATGCAAATGAAACATATATTTTTAATCTTCTGGCTGTAACGTCTGTCCTGTTTACTGTTGACCGCTCAAATCATACCGTATTCCCCTTGTACCTGCAAGGAAATAATAAGATAATTTCTGCAAATATTTATCTCAATTAATATGAAGTTCACAGAAAAATAAGACTATAAGGATATTTTACACAACAGTCATAAAAGTCATGCGAGCGCAACGCATCAGATTTTTAAAATAAAATAGGAAAGGAATCTTAATTGCATTTCCGATAATTTTATTTCGTATGTGTGCCTTTGCTGTGTGTTTTAACTGTTAATACTTAAAATACTTTCTACTCAGAAGTATATGAAATATTCGTTTTTCTTAATATGGGAAATGTGATGCCCACATTTGACATAGGTATGAACGGATATTAATGATAAAACAGTGAATTAATTTTAACCACTTTTTATAATATTAAGCGGAAGCATACGTACGCATTAGACCAAAATTGTCCGATTTTATTCTAGACTGCTCTAGCAGCATTAAGCGGATTACCAAACTTAAGTGTTTAAAACTAACTTTTGTGGCATCAAAAGGAGTTTAGGCAGTGCGATATCTTTCTTATAAAACAGAATATTACTTCCCAATCGTTACTTATAACAATGTACATGAAGCAATATACTAAAAGGTATTTATCTCAATAAATATTGGCATTGAAATGTCAATCTTTGTCTTTAGCTATTTATTTAGGGGCAATTCTGGGAAACAACTAACGTCAAAATACTGGTTATTTTGTAAACAGCTATTTTTACGAAATTACTTTTTAATCGTTTTATAAAAATGATCTGCATACAAAGATCTAATTAAATATATATTAAAAAATCACAAAAGCTATGACTTCCGAGATATTAACATCTAAAACAGTGGTTTGCGTAAAAATATTCTAAAAATAAATACTTTCTTTGTGTTGCTAAACCAGTATTTTTCTCGACGTAATGGTTGCTTTAAAACAGAGGACTACAAAATTAATATTTAAAAGGGCATACGCTTTCTCTAAGAAATTGTTAAAAACATATTTGCGTTAATTGTACTTAATATCTTAATATTCATTTGAATGTCGCAAATTTGAAATTAATATCCCATTTTAATTCTTTGTCTAATTTACCTTTCACCTACGCTTAATTCCCTAGCTTTATTTTAAATGTGGACTCAATTTTTAGGCAACAGGTTGTAATTGCATTTAATGAAGTTAGCCTTAAGGAGTGGTGAACATGGGATTTCCATCTAGAAAATTCCGAAAATGTTGCTACTATCCAGTATGAGGTGTCAAAAAGGGATAAAGCCAATGAGTGCTAACAAATAACCACTTCATCCTAAAATTAGAGTGTTTTTAATAAATATACGCGCAGTGGTGAGAAAACAATGGTGAAAAAGTTAAAAAGATTTTTGGTGATACTTTCAGGGTTTAGCTTTCCAAAATACTTACTTCCCTTTAACCCTATAGTATAAAAGTGTTTGACCATTTGTATATGTGTCCAAAAAAACGGTACTGCTTATTTAATCTTTTTTAAAATGTTCTCAAACGATATATACGAATTGCCTTCACTACTTAATAAAAATTGCGGTATTTGTGTGTTTTTTCATACATATTAGTCACGTATAAAGGGTAAACTGTGAAAAATAATGTAACATTTTGCGCACTACTAATTTAGTGTCTTAGTTTATCTTTTAATTAGCAAATATATTTGAAAAACTTACTCCACTTTTTAACCATTTAAACAACCTGTTGCGTTAATACGCTTACTTTTAAAAAATGGAGTTATTTTTATATTTATGAAATTAAATTAACAGTCATTAAACACACAAAATGTGTGCTACGTTTAATTTGATATACAGAAGAGTGTGGTAAAACTTGAGATGTTTTTTGCAAATTGTTTTAAAGGAATTTAACCATTCCCTCACCTTAAGTAATATATGTATATAATTTTATCAAATATATGAAGATTGGGGTTTCATTTTATGTGTATATGTACGTATATAAATTATTACGCAGTGTATATTTCCTTTACAAATATATTTTTTTCACTTATGTGCAAACATTTCTATAGGAAGTGACAAATTGTTAAAAGTCGAATGATATACAACTTTGGTTATTTCTTGGAAAACTTGAGCTACTAGGCATCTTAGGCGTATCGTGAACTTTTCAAATGATCTTTTTTGCATATACTGTGAAACCTAACAGCTCTGTTTCGCTAACCTTGTTTTATTCAAGTTTCATAACTAAGCAGAAGGTTTACACTCCTTTACAAGTAATTGATAATGCTCCATTTACGTAATGGATTTGGTCAATTTTAAAATGCTGCCCCAAACATTGTTTTCTATAATTACCTAACTAAGGAGTTTACGTACTTTTAACATTTCATCAACTTTTTCAAGATTAGTTCCTCAAGATTGCGGTAATGGACGAAAGGGTCAAACAAATTGGTTTCCAAATACGTCATAAGATGTGTAATTTTTTGGTACTATGAACCAGCACGCTCGTCACTTATTTCGAACGGAAACTCTTACGAACCCAACAGGTGAAGACATTATCGTTAAAGATTTTTTAAAGGAATGAATCAATTTAAGAAACATTAAACCAAAGTAATTTATTAAATTATCTAATATCCTGAATTTTCTGTAACATTATCAGTATTTTTTAGTCCTTCCCCTCCCAGGAATAACCTCTAGAAATCAATTTCTAAGGTTCAAACATTTGTTCTATTGTATGAAAAAGACGCTTTATTGTGCATAATAATTTAAGACATATTCAACAAAAATAATATTGAAAGAACAGAGGTAAAAAGGTATTGGGAAATGCTAATTCATAGTTATATCCAAAATTGATCCAAATATACGCATTATAAGGTAGGGCTTGCTATCAACAGGTGAATATATGATAGTATAATATGCAATATTAGTTCATTTCTGAATGAATGTAAACGTAAGAGCAGTTCTGATATCAACCTGGCTTTTTAAAATTAGTGTAAAAAGTGTTCGTACACCTTTTGCAATAAAATGCGTATTAGAAAATGCACGGGTTGCAAGAAGTATAATGACATAAAAGATGTGAATACGAAATGTTACCTCTCATAAGTATATGGTGAGTAGAAGCTTTAAAAATTAAATAAAATGCACCAAAACATGTTTGAAATAGGCACAAAAGTGATGGTGCACCTGAGGTAGTGATTCAAGAAGATGAATGTTATGGTCAACTTTCACTTGTCTGCCTACCTGTGGATAGCATCAGCTGGACAATTTTAACGTCACGTTTTGGGAATGTTTATTTGCACGTATGTTTGTATGAATATTTATTTGTTTACACTTCAACAAAAAATTATTCCAAAAAATACGCATATAGAATACAATTTTCTAACAACAGATGAATGTATTATGATACAATATGTAGCATTAATTAATTTCTGAAATAACATAAAACATAGGTGCAGTTCTGACGGCTGTAATGCGTCAATTGTTCAAACGTGCACGTACTAGGAAAACATTTGACGACTTTCGTTGCGATTATTTTACGCTTTCTAGACCAACCTCTTGATTTAAGCGTCGGGTTTTTGCAATATTTATTTCTGCGTAGTTCTATCAAAAATTGCTCCAAAAATAAGCATTAGAATGCAAGTTTTGCTATCAACAGGTGACTATTACAATTCTGACAGTCATTTTAATTGTTAAAATTTGTACTAAAGAAGGTAGGAATGAGAAAACTTTGCGCACTTGACGAGTTTTACCAGGATAATGCTACGATTTGTAATATCCTAACAATGTCAATGTCAAATATTGGGAATATTTATTTCAATGTATGTAGTTCTATGCAGACGTATTGCGTTAGAACGTCAGGTTTGCTATTAACAGGTGAAAATATTTACATGTCGTAACAGCTAATATCTGGATGCATTTAAAATTGTGTGTAATTCTGACAAACGTTTTTTATCGTTGAAATCTATACGACTGAAGGTGGCATCAAAAAAAGTTTCCCATCTGACTACTTTGATTGAGGTTATATTACGGTTTCTAGTCCACTTTTACATTTTAACGTCATATTTTGCTAATGTTTATTTCCATATACCTAGTTCTATCCAAAAACGTTCAGCGTTATAATGTAAGTTTTACTACCAACAGAAAAATGTGTTATATAATGTTAACTAATTTCTGAATAAATACACCTCTTAATGCAATTCGCCACCAAGTGTCTTTTTAATTCTAAAAAACATGTGCGATGGAAGATATCAATAAGAAACCATTGCCTATGCGACGGCTTTCATTAGTGTTGTATTGCACTTTCTGATATCCTGAAGTTAACGTCAAGTTTTGGGAATATTTATTTCTTTTCATGAAGTTATAACCAAAAGTGTTCCAAACATTAGTATGGAAGTTTTGCGTTAGAACTTAAAGTTTGCTATCAACAGGTGAGCAATTTTATATGTCGTAATAGCTGTATCTGAATGTATTTAAAATTGACTGTAATTCTTACAGGCATTAAGAAAACGCCCCCCTGATGACTTTCATTACGCTTTCTGGTGCAATTTCTTGAAGGCGTTAACGTAACATTTGGGGAATATTTATTTCTTTGTCTGTAGCTGTATGCAAAAGTAATCAAATATACGCAAGTTTTGCGTTAGAACGTATAGTTTGCTATCAACAGGTGAATCTACATACATATATTGTATGTCGTGATAACTGAATTAATGTAAAATTACGTGTAATCTAACACAGTGTCTTACTGAACGTTGAAACCTGCACGACAGGTGGCAATTAGAAAACGTCTCCCATTTGACGAATTTCATTGCGGTTCTATTTCGCTCTATTCCAATGTCTTTGACGATTTTAACATAACATTTTGTGTTCCGTTGCGGCAAGACTTTAAATTGCTGAAATCGCACCTATAGCAGCTTAAATTTCAATAGCTAAAACGTGCCCAAAACAAATTAAAATGGAGAAACCTTTCCATTTAACGCAGTTGCTAGTACAGATGATATTACAAACACCAGTTCAAACCCCTGAACATTTCAACGCCAAAATGCAATTTTAACTAGCATTGCAAACTTCCTCGGCATGCATGCTAACATTATGCCTTGCCGGTGCAGAAGTATTTCGAGATTAAATGACTAATAACCGAGGCTTTGTTGCTGAAAATCTAGGTATGAGATTTAAAAACTAGACAAAGTGTATTTTACTTTCTTTTCTGCGTATGTCAAGTATTGACTCTTTCCAAAACTTCCTGTAAATAAACAATTTGAGGTTATGTGAATACAACACTAACATTTTTCGAAAAAGGTTTGTGTTTGTTTGTAAACAGCCTAACTCAAAAATTAAAATATGGTTGAATACGAAACGTTACATTTAAGTTTAGGCTAATCTAAATATATACCGAAGATTTTTCAACCTGAACTTTGCTATATTTTTCCTCAAATTGACTACCTGTTTAAAGTAAAAACACATTTTTAAGACACCAGAATAAGAAATAAACTGCATTTAATTAATTTTCTATGAAGTTTCTATAAGGACATATTTGACTGAACTTGTTATAATTTTGATTTACAAGGAAACATTAAAAGGTATACCGTAGAAAAATTTAGAGGTTATAAAAACACAATTTGTGTAATATACATACTGTCAACTGTTTTGAAAGCGTTCCAAGCTGAAGCATACGATGGCTTACGGATGTGTTTTGAAAGTTTACAATTTTGGTGGTTTTTTTCTGCTTTTTCCCCATTGTAAGAGCTTCTTAAGAGAATAACCGCTTCAAAATTGTTCGCCTGTTCTAATAATTCTTAAGGAAAAACAATGTGGCTTAAGTAGCGTGGATAGAAGAATCAGTTTATACGATATAAGGCATTATGTGAATTTATATTTGGATGAAAGTCCTTTCACTGTATACATCATATAGTGTTGTATTCAAAGCTGTATGGAAAAATAGAGCCTGACTGTTTTCGAGTTTTGCGAGAGAAAAGGAACAGTTGAAATGCGAGAGAGCGTTCAAATAGTGTTCAAGATATTTGTTACTGGCCCCTCTTAATATTTTAAGACAAGTTGTACAAAACAGTATTCGAGCATAAACGTTTTGAAGTATTTTGTAGTAAACAAAATAAGAGAAACTAAAATAAATCAGACCACAACATTAACATTCCATCACTCACCTGATACAGATGAAAGATCTCAGAACTCCGTTCAAAGAAGTACACGTGTTGAAAAAGGGAACAAAACACACACGCAAGTCAAAGGTTTATTTAGGCAATGTTTCCAATAGACATTTACGAATCTCTAGATGTGTAAATTTTAAATCTGAATACTTGATTTAACCTAGCCAAGTTCCAAACATCACATATGTCACAACAACGATTAGTTAAGGTTTTTCGAATTATTTAAACACCAATCTTGCACAAAAACGAAGAAAGTCACTCCTCCTGCTCTAGAGAAATATAATATTTAAGTGCTGTCAGTACGAACTGTCACCTTTAATTTTAAAGAGATTATGTTCACGTTTAACTTTGAAAAAGTTGATAGCAAATACGGTGAAAATGACGAACAACAGCGAAAATAGAAGCAATAAACATCACACGCATATACACCTAGAATGTATGTAGTAACTTTAGTTAGGAATTAGTTCATACACGTGAGGTTTTCAGAATAAGAATAGCACGCCGAGTTTGATAGCTGGCCGTTTAGTGCTCTATAATGAAAAACAGCTGAGAAACACGCAGCAAAAACATTTAAACAGAGAATAGAAAACAAGAAGAGTGTGTAGATAAAGGCAAGTGTGGAGAAGGATAAAAACAACACATGACGACAGTGAAGGAAGTAGTGTGGGTGTAGTTCTGTCACTTACTTGTCCGCACCGGTCTAAACGACAGTTTTACTGATGCGGTTCATCAGTTTTTGCCAGAGGAGGTGAGTTTTATGTGAGAGGTTTTTACATCATCGGAAAACGTCGAGTGTCAACGCCACACATCCACCACGACTCGGAACCTTTTCGCCACTGACTTCAACACAGTACATGGCGGAGAGACACAGGTGGCGCGCAAACGCACTGCTCTGCTGCCAGTTCACCCCCTCTGCCGCTAGGAGCGCTACCGTCCCCTGCACGACACTCGCCGACGTCGGACACCCAAAATTTCGGCTTACCTACAACGCCCAAATGAGTCAAATTGATTTAGCCCTTCTAGGGATATATCAGAAAATGATAGATGCCACATAAAATGCCCTCTATTTGAATATACTGTAATTCTTTTCCCCTTAGTTTAATTATTTTTTTTATTTATTATTAATGAAACGTGCGCTCAAATTGAGCATTAATGTGTAGTTTAGGTCATTTAGTAAGAATAGAATTATTAACTCTAGCATTACCAAGAATACTTTGTAACCACCACTAGTAACAAAATGTTTCAGCAATTTTTAAAACAAACTTACTTTAAAATTGGATTTTATATTGTTATGCTTATAAAGATAATATTTAACATTGTTTAGCTGTTCTTGTTTTACTTTTTACATGAACCACGTTGTACCTACGGGCAGTACTTTATGACCACCTTGACATTTCATTGTTTCTCAAATAGACCAACAATGAAAACTTAGAAATAATTACGCAATTGGGTAGCAGAAACAATGATAGACAATAACAATTAACAGCATGCTTTTAATAAAATAATTAAGAGAGAATTTAAAAAATTAGAGAAGTTGGGCTAAGGTACACCCCTCCACCTTGGTTGAAAAAACTGGAAAATGCGCAGATGTATTGTATTTTCGAGAGTTGTGCTTATTTACTTTTATCTAAATTTATCTGGAATTTCAAGCCATAGAAGATTAAAACAATAGTATATATGTGCAAAACCATGGCTGTTATGCATTGTTTTTCTGTATCTGATACAAAATTGTTCTGCTTAACATGAAAGCTTTTGACAGCAATGAATTGGATTGTTTTACTGCCTTTTTTACATTCTCCACTTCTTCTTCTTCCAATCATCTCTATGCAGAGCTATGTGTTGCCAATTTTTGCATTTTAGGACCTGATAACTGTCCTGTTTCACAGAATCCATTCCACCTTTTCCTAGGTTTACCTATTGGTTGCTTTCCAAGCATCACTCTTTTCGGGTATATGTCCTTCATCCATTCTTTGTACCTGGCCGGCACGAGAAAAATTGAAGAAAATTCCTCTGCCCTAAATTACCCTTTATATGGAAATTGTTTCGAAAATTTTTATTTTCTACAAGATGGCTCTAACTTTGACTAAGATGTCAGTCGCATGTTTAAGATATTTGTATGACAAATGAAATGTATATTTTAAATTTTCTGGCTATAGCCAATGTAGTCCTGTTTACTCTGGATGAGTTTTCAATTACTCGTAAGCTCTAAGAGAAAGACCAAATCTTATTATAAAAATGTAGATCTCGCTAAAAACACAAGTTATGTCCATTTTTTTGTAGAGTGAATTATTTCGGAGATATTCGTTATTTTAGTGTCTTGGAATACTTTCGTCAAATGCAAGATCGTTATTCATTTTTTATATCTTAGATGTGCAAAGAGAACGGGATCTCAAAGCTTTAAAAGATTTGACTATCGCACAAAGTCTTCTGTATTCTAATATTCCCCTTGCACCTACAAGGAAATAAGCAATAAGATAATTTGTACAAATGTTTATCTTAACTAACATGAAGATGTAGGAATAGGAGTTTGTAAGAATGGTTAGTATAAGAGCAGAGAAAGTCATGTATGTGTGGGATGTATCACATACTCTGATGTATAGTTTAGGGGAGGTCTGAAGCTACCAGGTTTACCAATTTATCTGTTTTACAGAATAAAAACGCTAACCTTTCATATCGAAAAACACAATTTAAGTGTTAAAATTCAGACCATTATCTATCCAATATAAGTTAATTTTTTACTCCTATACTTAAATGTATTCATTTGCTATTAGAAAGCTGTCCTACTGAAAAACATTTTATGTAAGAATATGAATGTATATTAAAATTATTTCACTGTTTTTATTCTATACAATAAAATTCTTATAAATCTCTTTTCATATCTTACAAACGTTTAGTAACAAAGACTTATCTATGTGTTGTACACATTGTGTATAATTTTTTTAATTTACCATTTATATGTTGCTTTTAACATCGAAGATCATATTGGCAGTTTTTAACCTCTTGGAATAATGGCTCAAGAGCAATGGCGTTCACTCGCTTAACACACAAACACACACACACACACACACACACACACACACACACACACACACACAGCAACAGTAAATAATGATTTTGTGGAGGTGGTTGCATGTATTTATGAAACCTTCAAGTTGGCACTGTTGGAGTTTGTACGTCATTGTTGCAGGCAGTGAGCGGAGGGATTTGCTACATATGATTCTCTAGAGACAGGACTAATTCCAGTGCCATTCCGTAACAAATAGCTCAACTGTATTGAGCATAATACGATTCAATCTGCCGACACCTCTAGAGTAATATTAGCGCTCTACTCATGTATGGCAAATACGAGGATTCCAGTTTTCCATATATCTGCTTTACAATCCCAACTTTCACATCCGCAGGGAAATAGACCGGCATACAACAACACGCTTTAAGAAAAATAAACCACTTTTAATTACTTTGCAAAGTTTTTTGTGTAAAAGAGGCAATACTTTCACTGCCTATTTTAATGACAGATATCCTGCAAATAATTTCTTTATTGCGTATTATAAATAGAAGAAATATTGGATCTAGATCCCACTAAAAACAGAATTATTGAGATTCCCAAATCCGAACAAGCATTTTAAGCAATAGGTCCGTCCCGAGCGTGTGTGTAAGTGGGAGAGTTAGCCAATGACTGAGTGGGTGAATGAATCAATGAATGTGAATGCGTCAGTGAGTGAATAAACGAGTGACTGGGTGAGTAAGTAATTTAGCTAATAAATTACTAAGAAACAACCTAATAATCAGCTTGGAAAAGCTTTACTAAATCAAATTAAACTTAAATTAACTATTTAACTAAAACTTTAACTAAAGTTAAAGAGACACAGTCAGTCACTAATTCAGTGGACATCCAAACTTAAGAGTGATTTCTCGGAAAATACCAAATTTCTATATAAGTTCAGCGTCTTCAACGCGACGCGAAAAATTTTAAAATATATATCATCAGCACCTCAAACTTCCGTTATAAGGAAAAGATTTTGCTACTTACTATTTTAATAAAGCTGCCTCTAACTGGTTAAAATAATATACGTACAAAGATTAAGCCTTGGTATTGCGTACAAATAAGAACTTGTCCATCGCCAACAGTTGCATAAGAAACATCTTACAACTGAGTGTTGTGTTATTTGATATAAACTGTTCATTTTTAACAGCCACGTGATAGCTTTAAAATTCTGTTCTATTTGCATGGTCAAGATATAAAAAGTGAATAACAACTTCCTACTTGAGAAAAGTGTAAGTATTTCAAAACTGAAACCAATGATAAGCAATATCTCTAGAATGGATCCACAAAGTTGTGTTCTTCAACAAGAAATACGTTTGCAAAAGTCATCCAGAATGAAGAAGGCTTCAGAGGTTATTTCCAGAGAGTTAAGATATACATTTAATTTGTCTAAAAACATGCCAAACATACGATCGTTTAACCAAAATCGTCAGAGCCATTTTCGTGACAAATCAACACTTGCGGAAAATGTTGTATATAAGGGGTAGTTTAGGGTTGAGCAATTATCTTGGAATTCTTTGTGTCACATCCTTGGAAGATAGTGAGCTTAAATACCAAGTTTGGTATCTAACGATAGACAAGTATACTTGGTTCTTTTTCTATAAATACATTTTTGGCATTCAGGTGACTTCAAAACATGTATTTCCCATGAAATTTAGTTATAGAATTTTGGATGGAATGCAATGCTTTCCCTGCTTGCTCTTGCTCTATGCGTGGTAAAAAAGTTATAAAAAGATAAACATTTTCAATCTTTAAGGTGGCAGAATTTGATATTGCACCCTTGTAAACATAAGATTTGTTATTCGTTTTTTACTTTTTCTCCTCCTCTTCCTCCTCACTTCCCCCTCTCTTTCTTAAAATGTACGTTTAAGGTATCCTTACTGCAGTTAAGATCACTTAGTCACTCGCAATCCAGATTGCCAGAGAAAAGCAAAATATCATGCACTCACGTTTTTTTTTTTTTTTTTTTTTTTTGTTTCTTTTTCCTACCAACCACTTCACAAGGGTTCGTTTAGGGACATAAATGAAGATATTTTGATAAACTTTACCGTAGTACTTCGGTGTGTCAGTTGTTTTTTTCTCTTTGTATAACTGTTTCACCACAAAGCAATAACATGGTTTACTATCTGATGTTGTTTAATGTTTCATACTTGACGCATTTGCGCTCCAGGGTAATTGAGTAACGTTTGTGGCTTCCCATCCTTCTAAGAACTGCATATAAGTTGCATCTATAGCCTTAAAGGATCTTGAATGTTGACTTCCCAAAACGGAAGTTTCTCCTGGAGATTTCCTTGTCTTTATTTTTCTTTCACTGTAGATGTCTAGATCAAAGGTAAGATAGAAGCTTTGGTTCTAATTTTCCAGAGGAACTCTTTTCAGAGTCAATGAAGGGTCTTAACTTTAGTTGTTGAATGCTCAAGAGATCTATATAGACGTTATAATACAAAGGAAGACTGTGTGGGTTTTTCAATATCGAAGATCTCTTTGTTCGTTATAAAATATCATTGGTAATATGCACCAAAGTTATGCTAACAAACTTCACTCCTTCATGAACAGAAACGTTAGGACTTCTGCGCATACATGATTGCGCAACTTCTCCCACCATCAGCCTTTCAGGTGAAGAGTTGCCGATGTGCAGATAGGGAATTGCTCTTGCCTTACCTCACGAGGTGTACCAACCTTGAAATTGTGGTTCCCCATCTTACAAGGAGATTTTCAAGAAAACTCCTCACCCGAAGCCACCTGTTAATAGAAATTTGTTAGAAACTTTTTATTTTCCCAAAAATTGATCTAATGATTTTGATTAAAATAACACATGTTTAAGATCTTTTGATGACAAAAGAAATATACCTAATTGTTGAATTTTCTGGGAATAGTCTCTGATGTCCTACTCATTCTGAATAATATTTGCATATCTGGTAAACCGAAAGAGTTAAAGGGTTTTCGACATTATTCGAGAGACGTCCGCGGGCTGGCGTATTTGTAGAAGTCAAGAAAGGTCCATGTTAAGTCATCCTCGCAATATAAAGAGGCAAGGTGACGAGAGTAAGGAGTCAGAGAACTTGCAGCTTTGGTGTGTGTGCGCGCGCGTGTGTGTTTGTGTGTGTACATTCGCGTCGAAAGGAAGATAGTGAAGCCACTAATGAGTGTTGAGTGATTGTATCGTCAAAGTCAGCTGTTTGACAGACAGAGAAACTGAAGAAAGACAGAAAGGAGTGATGAAGGTTATGAGAAGAAAACGATTGTGAGTTGTAATATCACGAATACTGTAGAATGTGTTAATGCCAATAAAAGAGAGCATAGTTGTGCATTCAGTTTTGAAAGAAAATAAAGTAATTGGACTGAATTTTTGCCGTATTTGTCACGCTGGTGTCAGAAGTGGGATTTGTCAAATTGGCAAGTCACAAATGCACTTTCTATAATGATGAACTTAGGATCGGTACGAGATGATGATCATGATGATGATGAAGATGATGATGAGATGATTATGATTATGATGATGGACGCAGATACGTAACCAATTACGCTACAGTGAAGTCCATTATCTCTGTTATTTCACTTTACATACATTCAATAATCCTACTTCGAGGAATGTTCCATTCAGTGACATGTTTTAAAGTGAAATATCAGGGATTTAATGTTTTATTGTAATATTTAAATTGGCGTCCCCTTCCCCGTTACATCAACATTGCCATCACATGACCAGGCACCACAAGGGATTAAAATACAATTATTGTTAACGTTCATCCATGCGTGGGCTTTTGAGCTCCAACGGATTTAATTTTTATAGATTATAAGGGATTTTCCGGGATAGACGTTTTATATGTGAGTCAATAATTTTTTGATGCATCCACGTGTCCAACGCTCTGAAACAATGGAGTTATGCTAGTTTATCCAAGAATGTTTTATTGTTTAGTTTTTCATATCACCACAGATTTTATTAAAGCAAATCAAGTTCAACGCCATCAGCAGAAGTTTGCATTCAACAGTGGCTGAAGTGGCTTCTTTAAAACAGATCAATGCAACCTTTTATGACGTGTCCTACATTGCTACCACTCTCTAAATTATCTTTTATTTTCCAACCGAACTCGTCGCAAGAAGACAGACATCAAATCGATACGGTAGCAAATAAGCACGATGCTGATCAAAATTGCACTTCTAGCGGATGCCTGAAGTTTTGTTACATGAGGAGCAGTCCCTCCGCTCTCCCCCCCCCCCCCAAAGTTCAAAAAACTATGATTGCAAAAGTATATCTTCTAACCACTGTCGAGATTTCACCGGAAATATATGTTTTGAGGCACCCTGAATCCAAAAAGCATTTTTAGAAAAAGGTCCCCGTGGGTGTGTGTCTGTCTGTGGACAGCATAACTCAAAAACAAAAAGTCGCTTAAAAACCAAGATTGGTATTTAAGTTTAATATCTTTCAAGAATGCAACACGTAGATATTGAAGAAAATTACTCCACCCCAACTTACCTTTATATAGAAATTGTTTCGAAATTTTTGGTTTTCTCGAAAATGGCTGTAACGTTTTTATTAAAATGACATGGTTGAGATATTTTTGTGACAAATGAAATGTATATTTTGAATTTTCTGACTATAGCCTATGTAGTCCTGTTTACTCTGGATGACTTAAATAACTCGTAAACCGTAATAGACCAAATCTTACTATACAAATAATGTGAATCTCGGTAAAAGTGAGTGTGTGTAGGGTTTAACGACCCGTCGACGAGGCCATTTGGGCCCATAGTTAAACAAGAAAGGCTAAAATAGACTCAAAGAGTTAAAAGTAGAATTAACAAGATGGATAACAGACTAAACCTTTAAAGCCTTAAATGTATTGGATGAACTCTCCAAAAGTCAGACAAATAATAAGGAATATCTCCTAAATGCTTCGCACAAAAAAGAAATTAGACGTAAACTGTGTTTTAGCAAGATCTACGCTTTTTGTAGAGTAAGGCTTACTGTATCTCTTACGGTTTACTAGTTACGCAAAAGTCTTTCAGAGTGAATAGAACTTCACGGGCTAAGGCCAGAAAATTTAAGATAATACATTTCATTTACCATAAAAATATCTTAAACACATGACATTTTATTCAAAATCGTTAGTCATTTTCAAGAAAATCTAAATTTTCGAAAAATTCTCCATGTAAAGGGTAGTTTAGCCTGGAGCAATTTTCTTCAAAATCTTCGTGTCACATCCTTGAAAGATACCAACTTTGGTTTTTATCCAACCTTTTGTTCTTGAGTTATGCTGTCCACAGCCTGACTGACAGACATACACAGACGTTTTTTCTAAAAATGTTTTCTTTTTGGATTCAGGGGGCCTGAAAACATATATTTCTGGTGAAATCTCAACATCGAATTGTTGGGTGGAATACAATAATTCCTCTACTCTACTATATGTATCACAGTAAAAATGTATTACTCTAATTAAAATATTCCTCATACGTTTCTTCGACAGCTAGGTGCAATTTACAGGAGAATTTTGAGTTAGGTACTTCAAAAGCCAACTTCACCATCTGCAGAAAATACTCTCCCTTGAGGGCTTCTGTACTATGAAATGAATACTGCAGCAGAAGTATTGTCGAATTTAAACGTACTTTCTTGCTGAAAGATTTTGATGGGGCACTTGCTTGTGCAAGCTTGCATACAGTGCTTGATTTGAAACTATATAAAAAACTACAGAACATTTAAAAAATGCGTCCCTCATCTCTGCCCACCACAAGGCTGAGTGCACCCCGGACCACGTCTCCCTGAGGGAGAAAACCGTAACGCTGGTACCCGGAATCGAACCCGCATCCCCCACGTTAAGGAGACCACGGATCTCATTCTAATAAACCCGCTCGTTTACACACATATATTATGCGATGACGCACGATCCAATTATTAATTCTGTAAACTTTCATGAGTTCATAAGTTCAAGGACTAAAAGTTCACCTTTTTACCATTTATAATTTGTTTGCCTACATGTATAAAAAGTGAACTAATTTCAAAATAATAGTATTCAAATGTTTAACATCAAAGTTTTATCCATTTCTAGCTTCTGGTATTCCGTAATAGCACATTAAACATTTCCTCTTCTTTGAAATACAGTTTTATACCAAGGGAGCTGTAAAGCTTTTTCTCTGTGATGCCATTTAAATAAGTGCACTTCTTTTGTACACGTATATTCCAACACATAACAGACTCACATTTTGCGAATTCTTTTTATTGAGAGTTAAATTAAACAATTGTACACTTTTAACTTGGAGAAAAACAAATAAATAAAATATATTCATGTATTTCTGCAAATTTATAAGTTCAGCTGCTTTACCTGGAAGCAGTTAAAAAAAGAGCGTGAAATCATGGGTTTACTTAATACAAAGCATTGTACCTAAAATTTGATGTCGACATTTCACTGTAAAAGCGCGTGTTCATCTGTGTGTGTGTGTGTGTGTGTGTGTGTGTGTGTGTGTGTGTGTGTGTGTGTGTGTGTGTGTGTGTGTAAATCGTAATTTACAAAGTAAAGTGGTTAGCGCGAGTGTTAGCCACCTAAGCGGCCCGCGTTCGATTCCAGGGACCCGCATGTGGTATTCATGGTGCATGAAGCGGCTTCAGGGCGGGCTTTCTCCGGGTGCTCCGGATACTCCCACCACTCATTCTACCAATTGCTCCATTATCACCTTTTCAATCATCCATTTCACCCCCATTTCATATCATCCTCTTCCTCACTCTCATACCTGGTGCCTGGCTGACCACCCGCTTCCAGGTCTTCACTCTGGTCCATAGGTTCCTGTGCTCCCCGACAGGCGTCTGACCCTAGACACTGGCTTGTAAGTCCTAAGGGGTGTAATTCCTGCATAAGGGGAGGGTAATCTGAAGAAGAAGAAGAAGAAGAAGAAGAAGAAGATGATGAAAATTCAGCATCTTCCAAAATGCCACATTAAAATGCTTAACAAAATACTTTCAACCAAAACAACTCTTTACAGGAATATTCTTATGAAATTACTTTAATGATATATATAATTGTAAAATTTTACAAATAGTAAAGATATGTACGAAGAAAACGTTGTTTTTGGTCCTCCTTTGAAGAAATCAGTTACTTTCGTTTGCTTCACGTTTCTTGTATTAACTGCATACACTTCATTTTGTTACCGATGACTGTATATAGCATGGTATAAGTAATTCCTAATCTGAAAATAAATCTGTTTCAGTTTTTTTATTTATTTTATTTTTTATTATTAAGTTTCACCTCTCGATTGAATTTTGCATTCTTATCTAGTGTGTAAAATTTGATTTTTCTGTTCTCCATGACTGATTAAAAGCATTTGAGAACTGAAAGACAAAACCGCTGTTCAACAATACAATAGACACTGAAATGTTTTATCTCTACTTCTGCTGTGCATCGAAGGTCGCTGAGAACGCCTTTGTCTTTGTTCCAAGCCTGTCGCTTGGCTTGCATCTTTGATAAGGAAAGATTAAGAAAATACTCCTCGAGTTTCTTTTAAGATACGTACGGCGTATGCTCTTTATAATTACGTAAAACTCTAAGTTACATTTTGCCGGGACCTACAAACATTTATGTATAACTACAAATCACATAGTACCGGGTTACGTATAAAGCAGGTTCAACTATGTATAGACAGACTGAAAGGGAATTCGTTACATTAATTTAAACCAGGGAGACATCTCGGTATTGGGAACATATGTTCTATCTTACGTTTTTGTTTCTAACCATTTCCTACGGAGATACTTTAGTTTTGTCGAAAACAAGCAGAAAACACTGCAGATTGTGTACGTGTCACTTTCACTAGGTCAGTACATAAACTATCAACGCAGCGTGGTGTCTCTTGAACGTACACAAATACTATGCATGTCCTATGTTTACTGTGCGAGTGTGGGCCAATCAGAATTGCTAGCTCTCAAAACATTACACCACCCTGCAAGCAACCAATCTTCATCCAGAAGCCGGTTCAATTCCCTGACCAACCTCAACGCAATGTCGTCGAGCTACTTCACGTCTCGGAGTATTCCTTCACGTCTTTTAAGTGATTAATTATTTCGAAACCCTGTCTGATGTTGCATAAATACTACCGAAGCTAAGTCAGAAATAAGTTACTCTACGCATTTCACAAGTAACAAACTGTTATCTTCGTACATTTTTGGGGAATTACGCATCCAATTTGGATCAAAAACCATTTTTTTTTTCGAAATTGCCTGAAGAAAGAACAAAATGCTATTAGACTTTTTTGTTTGTAATGCAAATATTAAGTTCCCTTCCACCCTGTATGTGTGTGGGTGGATGGGTGTGTGAGTGTGGGTGTATATCAGTGTGTGTGAAAAATCAAATGAGTAGATTGAATTTTCTATGCATGGGCTGTATAGATCTCCTCATTTTGAAGAGATACGCTAAATATTATAAACGAAAATTGCGAATCTCGTTAAAGCAGACAGTTTATGCAGTTTTCCAGTATATTTGCTGTTATTGTTTTCCATTTTCTAACAGTTTATCACACATTTTTCTCGTTTCTCGCGAAATTGTCCCAACAGTGGAATTGTGAAGTCAGCACATACATATGTAGAACCCCGTTTTACAAAGGTTTAATCTATCGCTTCAACTGCCTGCATATCCCCTGTTCCGCCCAAGGAGCTTTTATTCTGTTAGCACTCTGTCGCCGTAAACTCTGACCACCCGCAATACACAGTATGAAAATTACATCGCGGTCATAAATTGGCACCTGTGATGTAAAGTATAATATGGGTTAGTTTTTCTTAAAAATCATTTTGTCATATTTTCGAAAGTGCTTAAGGAAATGACGTATGACTCACATGTTGTGAAAATCGAAGGAACTATTTTTAAATTTTGTTATGTATGATTTTTCAGTATTTTTCTTGTTTTGGAGCTATTTTGAGTTATTTAAATTTCATATTTATCGTACTCTACGTCTGTTAATTATGCTTTTTCACAGATATATATGTCAAGAGGTATTTTTGGTAATATCTGAATATAGAATGTTCTTCGTAATGTGAGCTCGCAGTATAATATGTAAAAACAGTCCGTTTTGTGAAGGCATCATCTCCCAATCAATAACAGTATATTAGTGTGGTGCGTTAATAATATATTTTTGGAACCAGGGATCGATGATAGACAAGTAAGTTAAAAGGGTTTTCATGTAAACTGACTCAAGCGTTGTCGAGGTGATTATTAGAATATATGAGTGCACAAACAAGGTACATGACACTGGGTGGTTAGTTGGTTGTAGGGGCTAATGCAACAGTAGAGAATTTCAAGTGTTCTTTAAACCTCTTCCTGGGCTAGGGTGGTACCCACAAATATTCTAATATTATGACAAGCGGGTAGAAGGTAAAAGTAGGTAACACAACAGAGATTGGCACTAACCAACACAGCTCATTTATTAACTGTATATAATGAATACAAACAAGAGATAGCTACTCAAAATGTCATTTGGAGACAAGTTCTGCACGGTTAGCCTCAAATCGCGCTTTAGATTTCTGTGTCGTGTCGAGAAACTTTTGCTCTCGATAACGCCCCATAATCCATTCAGATCTGGAATTCCTGAAGGCCAACCTTGGTGCGCTATAAACGCGGAAACATTGACCTTAAAAAAATTAAATAAATAGTGTCTTATGTTAATGTTTCATCAGTCTAGACCGGGTTTGAACCCACGACCTTGCGACCAGTAGACCAGCGTCTAACCAACTGAGCCACCCAGACCGACACCTAAGCCACTTATGCAAGTATGAACTAATGCAGAGTCTTGTTGAAAAATATAAGACTATATGAGCTACGGGGATCGAACCTATGAATTCCCGAATGTATGCCACGAGCTAGCGTCCGAACCAGCCTACTAGGTGGCAATAAAAAACTGCCACCAGTAATGTAACATGAGTGGAAGAATCACCATTTTTATTTACTTTTGTCGGTATTAATGACTCAGGTGCACAATTTAGTGAATGAAATTAGTAAAACAATATACAAGTGAGACCGCGGTACTGACAGTTGAGAGTTGCCGGTATCCATGTTCTTAACCTGATAAATTCTCGAAGCGGAGCAAAAATATATCTGGACTATTTGATATCTAAAATATGAAGCTCAAGATTTGACCAGAAAATGTCAAATTCTATTAAAAACAGTAACCTAAAATGGATTAGTGTACCTAGCTCGACTTACTCAGCACATCCAAGTGAGAAAAACAAAATCCAAGAATTACAGTATTTCGATCTTCTCTTGTTATAATAGAAAACCAGGCGATAACCTCAAATAACCTTTGTTTTGTAAAAATGCATTAATTACTAAAAGAAGAATTAAAAGACGGTTCTCGAATTGACATGGAGTGCTGTTTTGATTGTTAATCGATTCTAGTGTGTAACAAATTCTTTTTCAGCGATTTATGGGATGCATTTGGCGACACTGACTATACAAAATTCAGCTAGTGATGATATGAACAAAGCAAAAGCCTGGCCAGATAATAATTCATAATTCGTCATTCATTACGTCATAAGTAATGCCACGAATGATTGTCAATTTATCTAGAGAATTTGATCATTACCAGTTGCATTTATTAAGACTATTTCACGATTTAAAGGATGATATAACCTACGAAAGATTATTGAAACGATGTATTGTAATTACTAACCTGTTAAAAGGAACACGAAGCAGGTGCGTCCATTGGAATGCCCTCGCACATTGTTGCTCCAAATTGTTAACCTGTTGGCAATGTCAGAAGTTAGAGTATCTGTTGCTAATTTATAATTTTGTTCCATACAAAATTTGTCAAACTAATTCCAAACATAGGATTAAATACAACACCGAAGCAAGAGTCCGCCATATTTGACATTTGAATAGCGACTCTATTACGTTGCGGATCTGTTAGTATAATGTGGCTAGATCCTTTAACCTGATCATAACATAAGTAAAGCAGATGTGGTGATAAACAAAATGTGATACCTTTTTTCGCGAAAGAAGGCTGTCATTGGCTGAAATTCGAAATTGTTATGCACATGATTGATTGATTTCTACCAACTCATGTATGAGTGGAGTAGCCTACAGTAATAACACGAGAGGGTTTCATATTAATTATCTCAAATATGAATACTACCAGCGGTATTTCTTTAGGGGTGCTCCGTGAAATAATCAATGATTAATTTGCTCAATACTATTTAATATTAATACTGATTTCAAAGTAAACAACTTACAATAACATTCATACATTTTAATTCAAATTCACAGTTGGCACTACAATTAATCCAGACGGCCGTGAAAACAACAACAATAACTTTAAAGTTTAACCTGGGAAATGAGAAATTAGACATGTGATAACATGTGATGAATATAAATGAACGAATTTGGGTTAGTGAGCTTTTGATTTAAGGTAGGTCTGCTATATTTGAAATTACAGATATTTAGACATTGCTTCTTCAGTTAAAATATCAATATTCTCACTAGAATATTCGTCAAACTTTTTGTCAGCCATGGCTCCCCGCTTGTTTTTCCTGCATATGGACGCTTCAGATGTTCAGAAATGTAAGAAAAGCGGGTGATATACACAAAGCGATAAAACCATGATCAGGAGGTGATAATCCGGCATCCCAGTAACTCGTTGTAGGTGAGATTTGAACTCTGGCTCTCGGATAAGCCAGCAGACAGGTTAGAAATGAAAGTGGGCAAGGTATCACAAAAGGAGACACTGATTGGGTGTTTAAAGTAGCTTACATTTACTCCGTAGGTTAAGCGTTTTTTGTCTGTGTATCATTTAATCCCATATAAGAAACAATTCCGCTCCCACTGTTATTAAGCTTTGTGTATGAAATGCTTTTATAAGTCCCTTGACAAATTTAAAAATAAAATCAGGGAAAGTCTTAAGACCGCGCAGCAAACAGAATAATTTATGTGTTAAGCTGGCTTAAGTTTGTCCTTCCAAGTGAGCGTATTTATATTTTATGAACAATGTAATCTATTATTAGAGTGAAATCCTTGAGGATTAATTTTTATTTGAGAGGGGAAGAATTTCACCTGCACTTTGCGCTAATGTAACCAGGACGAGAAGCGACAGGCAATCAAAACCGAGTGAGTGGGTAGGAAAACCTCCTCCCTCACAGACTGACTGTGTTGCCCTCCTCAATTAGTAGTATGAGGATGATTAGGATATACTAGGGTCCAAATTGCTATGTTCCCAAAGTAGGTATTAGCCCTTAATAGCTATCATTACTGGCACGAGATGAGCGTTGCAGGAGCCAGAGAAAACCTGCGCCAACTAGAAACACGCGCACCAAAGGGTACCTACCTACCTGCTATAGGACGTTCCATCTGTCGCTTTCCTAAACCCTACAAAGGATCGTTGCGCAAACGTGAAATTTGAACGTTAATACGACGGTGTAAAGTTTAAATTTACACTACTGTAGTTTGTGAAGCAGATAGATACAGGGTCATCATAAGTTAGTTGGCGTAGAGTAGGCAGCGGCAGGGAACTCTGACTTGCTGCTAACTTTAGAGCCTCAGCGCGGCTCTCAGGTTACGTCATTAGCGTGCTTTATTGATGACAACTAACCATACAGCAGGTCAAATTCCACATTTATAGCATTTCAAAGGGCGTTTATGTAAATACAGACACATTTATTCCAACTTATCACAATTTATCATACATACTTCTGCAGCAGAATATTTCCCTCTGTTTATCTACATGACGAATTTAATTATTTTATACCTATATGTACAACGACTTAGTCAGCAAGGCATAAAACAGAAACGATTTGTCTGTATTTAACTGAGGAACTCTTAAACATAGCAGGAACAAAATTATATTTCATAATCTAAAACTCCAAGACAGATAATACAATTAGAACAGCTAAAGGTCTAACTAATGAGAAATTATGAACAAGTAAGATATAAAGTATAAAATACAAGAAAATTAAACTACAGCTTATATTAAATATTGCTTTCATTCTATGCACTGAATTAAGCTTTTCATTAAGAACGCATATTATTATCATCACCATCACCATTACCACCATTATGATTACTATCACCATCATCATCATTTTCTAGAAATGGGCGTGGGCTCCCTACAAAATTCACTTCAACCAATAAGTCTATGGCAATGATTTTGTCCACAGGGTTGATTAATGTAGTAGGGTTTGAGAAATACTTGTTAACACCCCTAACTTTCTTGAAAGTGTTCGGAGCGATGAATGCGATTTCAGTAACTACATCACTATGAATAGATACAACCTGCACCACTGTGCCCTTCACAATCCTCACTGGGTACGAAATGCAAGTACTCCAGTATTATGATTTCCAAGATGCAGTTTCTGTAGAAATCAGTCATTTAGTGATACGAAACTTAAAAATGATATTGCCTACATGCAGAGTAATTTTTTTGCATTTATCCGTTGCCATTAAATCTTTGGACACATCTTCTATTAAACTCTCGGACAGCCTTCATATTTTTCATTCTGTAGTCACATCTCTGGAAAGTGTGCAAGGGCCAGTCGGAGCTGCAGTGAAGGATAAGCTCGCTTCCAGGTTGTAGAAAAACCCAGGATTCAAGACAGAGTGCTAAGTGAAAATGTCTTGGAAATTAAGTACACTGCACCTATAATATGCGCCTATTACTTCATGTGAAGTTGAACAATCCTTCATCTTGCGTGATAACAGAAGGTATAGTGTTTATAGTGTCCTCGGAATTTAATTAACTCTTTAAGTGTCCTGTGTCCTGTTTTGAATGTTTACAAAGAAACACAAGGTTATTGGACAAGTGCAAGCTAAGGCAAGCCACGGAATTTCAGCTAGTTGATGCTAAAAATTCAAACTATTTTTGTTTGCACACAAAACTTTATTTTTAAATTGTTTAAAATTATGACCAATTTGATCCATGGGTAACTCTAAAACGCCACTAAGGACTTAACTACAGTAAAATGGATAAATTTCCTTTGATACACAATCTACGTTATTTAAAGCAGTGCAAGTAACTTTTAAAATATTTGCTGTTGTACGTTTAAATTCAGTTAATTAGTGAGCCTGTGACAGTGGCGTATTTTTTCTATCGATGTTGCAACATGCAAGAGCAATTTTATTTGCATTTAATTCCAGGGCCTCGCCCTTAGTACCCAAACTGAAGTGGTTTCTGTTTAAATTCAATTACATTTAATTAAATATATACAGAGCAGCACAAAGTCGATCGAGGTAAAGCAGATATACAGAGCGTTAACTTTAAAACTTTGCAGTCTAAATAATTGTGACCTAATATAGGCAAAATTTGTAGCATTTAATGGCGCTGGAGCTATCCCTACGCGTGTTACATTCACGTGACTTACCGTGTACCTATTATTGTTTATTTTATTTAGGTTCTACAAATTATTTTGACAAAATCTATGCTTCTACTAAGTTTTAGCCTCGTGTGAGTCTTGCTAGTCATACAAAGGTATACAAATTGCTTTTCCAATAATATAGTAATATCTGTTTGGTCTATATTACGTACCTACGACACAGAGATATTCAAGAATATCCCCCACCACAGGCTATCTTTTAAATGGAACATTCTTTCAAAATTTTGATTTTAACAGAATTGGCTCACACGATTTTAATTAAAGTTCCGTACATTTAAGACATTTTTATAAGAAATTAAACCTATATCTCTCCTGAATATTGTGGAAATGTTCTCAAAAGTACTCTTTACGATGGGTGATGGTAAGACATAGGCAAAATATAACTGCCCAAAAATGTAGACCTGTTTTTGTGGATTGGGAGATATTCCTTGTTATTTGATTGAACTTACTAATTCTTATACTTTACTCAAATCAGAATACCTTACTGGTCTTTCTTTCATCACTTGGCCATGTTAGGAATTCCAAAGCCATCACTAGCGAGCAGCTTTAAAATATTTGACTATCGCTTAACGCCTTCTGTATTCTCCTATTCCACCTGCACTTGCAAGAGAACCACCAATATTATAATTTCTGCAAATATGTATCATAATGAACATGAAAACAGAGGTATACTTTCTCTACTTTAATATGTAGAGAAGGTGTTGCATTTCACCCCCCCCCCCAAAAAAAAATTGATACATTCTGAATTATAATCGCTCCACCGTTAGATGCGCACTTAATGTAAACATAAGCCATCAACAACGAACTCGCAATACGCCGAAACCAAAGCACACCATAAAATATAGTACCTTAAATATCGGCGATTATCTGTGTGTTTTCAAGATGTACGATAACCCTGGTAAAGACTACTTAAATGTAACGTGATATTTCTAAAATTCCTGAGCAAATATCGTTCTGTTGCAACATAAATACGAGGCATGAGTCCACGTGGCTTTGTTTTGTGTTAGTCGCAAGTGATAGCATCAGGTTATCGCGGAGTGATACAAGGTGCGGATCTAAGGCTGGATGGAGTATAGCAATGCATGTTAAGTGATGCTTGTTCGATTCAGACCCCACTGTTCGAACCTAGTTTTGCTGAAAAATACGTCATTAAATTAAAGTTGCGACTGCCTACCCCAACAGGGGGAACAAATGCACTCTGGAAATCTCGTCCCCTGGATTGGAAGGTGGAGCACTGGTTTCCGAGCCTCACGTGGGATGTTACAAGACCGAGGAGGATAGGAAGGGGAGCTCAGTCAGCCTCCGCCGGGGTGCTTCTAACTGAGAAAATGTAGGGATCATTTCCCCCTGAAGGGTATCCCGTCAGGGGAACAGGTACAAAAGATTGCCTTACGGTCGAGGGGTTAGTCTCCCTCCACAAGTTGTCATTGAGCCTGAGTCAATCGTCCTCCACAGGGTGTGAACCCACGACCTCGGAAACCAGAGAGTAGCATGTTACCCCTAGACCACACAGATAGACGAGATAATGAGTGAGTAGAGAAATTCGCGTGAATGCAACACAGCATATTAATATTTACTGAAACCAGTAGCTATTAATAAATGTACTAATTGATATTTCTAACGGAATAAATAAAATGCAAATATAAAAACGAGCTCTATTATACGCGTAGGTGCAATTTCCCAGACCATTCGAATTAAGCTAATACTGCCAACTGCCATTAATAGTTAACTACACCATTTCTCATCCCATGTGACTTTGTATAAACATGAAGCTAATGTAATAATTACGCGCATTACAAAAGTACACGGGGATTTTGCATGCCCATCTCATTTCGACAAATAAAAGTGAATTAACGCCATATCTAAAATCGTTAGATAGGTAATCAGCGATGTATTCTTATGTGTTATTCCCTAAGGATATTTTTTACGTTGAGGATTACAGATGAGTCTATTGCTCATTTCCATTTCTGATGGACAGCGAATTCCGCACTTTTTATATGCGACGATACCCTGGAGTTTATCCACCATACCGACTGATTCCCAGAGGTTACGTGTCCATTAGGCCCGGATTTAGCGTTCTACACTCTCTGCACATTTAGAACTCCCAAAGGCTCATCCGTTATCCATTCGAAATCCATCAAGCTCCGTATAACGCGAAACTAAACAATACACAGATCCCTGCCTCTTATAGCTACATGGCGAGGCCTATCGCTTCTCTCGACATACTAACATCACTAATGTAAGGAAACACAACCACATTTCACCTAACACTAACGATAAAAACATCTAAACATGCGTTACTATACTTAGTATTTATAATAAGCGGTAATTTCAGTTTGCAGCAGAATTATCGACAGCTAGGGCTTGTAATTGTATAAAGAAATGATAGGGAGATACTTAAATAACTAACAAATAGTTTCCGTGGGTTAAAATCAAACTATAATGTGTTGCACTCACATGACTTTCCCTACTCTTGTACTAACCATTCCTACAAACTCTTATTCCTATTTCTTCTTCGTCTTAGTTGAAATAAACATTTGTACAAATTATCTTTTTGCTTATTCCCTTGTAGATGCAAGGGGAATATTACAATACAGTAGGTTTTGACCGATAGTCAAATCTTTTAAACCTTTGAGATTCCATTCTCTTTCCAACTTAAGATATAAGAAAAATGAACAATGAAGTTCCATTTCACGAAAGTTCTAAGCTTTCCGAAACTCACACACACAACAAGGAATATCTTCGAAATGGTTAACCCTACAAGAAAATTTATTGAGACATAAATTGTGTATTTTAGCAAGATCTACATTTTTGTACAGTATTATTTGGTCTATCTCTGACGGTTTACAAGTTATGCAAAAGTCGTCCAGAGTAAATACGACTACAGCGGCCATAGCCAGAAAATTCAAGATATACATGTCATTTGTCATAAAAATATCTCAAATATATGACATTTTAATCAAAATTGTTACACATATTTTTAAGAAAATCAAAATTTTCAAAAAAAGTCCATAAAAAGGGTAGTTTAGGTTGGGGGTATTTTCTTCATAATCTTCGTGTCACATCCTTGAAGGACATTAAACTTAAATACCAACTTCGGCTTTTAACCGACTTCGTTTTTGACTTATGCTGTCCACAGAGACAGACAGACACACACACGCGCGCGCGCGCGGGTCTTTTTCTTAAAATATTTTGTTTTGGATTCAGGGGGTCTCAAAACATATTTCCGGTGAAATCTCGACATCGCATTTTTGGTTGGAATACAATACTTCCCCTACTTACCAGTAGAGAAAGTAAAAAACGAAATGCTTGTTTGAAAAGCACAGGTTCTTGAACTTCACAAGAGAATCATGAAGTTTTGGGTATGAATCATAGATTTGTGGATTTTCCATAGCGATGCATAGGCAACGTGACATTTTCAGAGTTAGTGAATCATCATGCTTGTCCCGAGAGATTTCACAGTTCAGAGGTTTCTGGTGGCTGTGTGTCCGACGGACTGACAACCCATCTAAAGTCTTTCTTATCGTCACGTGAATGTTCAGCTGGAATTGTTTACTCGCAGCTACGCTACGCCACGCTACAAAATTCCTCTGCGAATATTTGTGACGGCATTTGATTCGTACAAACCAAATTGAACTGCAGAATATTATCCAACCAGATTAAGAAAGGTATTTAATGTGAACAAAAGCCTTTTGTGTTCTACTAATGGTCATCCCATTATATTCATCCCTTTCAGCCTGGTTTCATTTCATTGTTTTAAACACTTCCACGTCATGTCCGTGTTAAATGTGCATTAATAGCACAAAATTGAGTTTTGTTAAATGTACCTCCTTTCTTTACATTGAATTTATCCTGATATTCTACTCATATGTATCTATCAATCACGTATTACCAGTTTCAAAAGTTTAACTTTAGTAACAATTGGAAAAATAATCAGAACAGGGTAGCATTTCTACTTTCTCTACGCATAGCAAGTAGAGGAAGTATTGCATTCAGCCTAAAAATTCGATCTCGAGAGCTCATGGAAAATATATACCCTAAAACAAAACAAAAACAAAACAAACAAACAAAATATAGCAGGCTTTTGTCTAAATCCAACCACACGGCCATCTGCTCACATTGACAACAGACACGCATTCCATGACACCATTGTAAACCGGCCGCGGAAACGACATGGACTTTCATAAATATACAATTCCAGAGTCTGCTTTTGTTTGTTTGTCTTAGGGTGTATGTTTTGAGGCCCCCTGAATCCAAAAAAAGAAACACTGGCACCTAATTCAACTTTCACTTTCACTTCACTTATTTTATGTCACTTTATTAATGCCATCTGCATCAACCTTCACAGTGACGTTACTTATTATTGCACGTCACTTTGTTATTCTCTATTATTATCATCAGCTTCAGCTTTTACTGTGGCTTCACGTATTTCTTAATGCCACTTTATTAATCTCATCTGCTGCAGCTTTCACTGTGTCACATAAGTAACACATCATGAATTCGCAAGTACTTTAGCTCACATAGGTGCTGGAAATTTCCAGAGTATTCTAGAATTTTCCAGAAATTGAGATATCTGGGGTACTGCTTCTGGTGTTTATGCTAGATGGGAGCAGATATCATTGACCAGTATGTCACTAGCACCTGCATATAGAAACGAAGGCACTATAACAGAAAAGTCTTAAGTTATGTGAAAAATATACTGCAGCGAAATGTGGAGATTTCGGGAAAAACATGAATATTCGTCGACATGCTGTTACATGGTTTAAAACTCTGTGAAGTAATAGTTTTATTTCGGAAAAAAATAATAGAATATTAAATTGCAAAGCTGTGGTTGGATTTGTAGGGTCAATACCAGTATGATCTGCGCAATAATAAATGCAGTTATTTGTATTTGTATTATTCATTATTATTAATTACTTGTTATGGGGCAATGTCACTTGTGATTAATAACTCATCAAAGCGCCGAGTGGTATAAAATATTAGAAGTGAACCCGTTGCCCTTGGTTTCACGATTTGACTCTACAATTTTTATATTTTCCCTTGCACTTGCCCAATATTATAGTGTTTATTTGAATACATTAAAAAATTGTTATTTATAACACTTAAACAAACGGTTAATTAAAAATCTAAGAATAAACTATACAAAACAAAAAAGGTAGAAGATAAATAAATAAAAAACCAAGAATATAGCTATTATGAAAAGCCACTGTTTAACAACCACAAATACCATATGAGGAAAGCGCATGTGAAGTACGAATTACCAAATTTGGAGTTAAGAAACAGTGTCGTTTATCACTTTTAAATTTTCCATTTAAAGGGTAGTTTAGGAAGGAACAATTTTCTTCAAAATCTTTGTGCCGCATTAAACTGAAATACCAACTTAAGTTTTAAGCTAGTTTTCGTTTTTGAGTCACAAAGTGACACACACACGCACGCACGAACGCACGCACGCACGCACAAGTAAAAGTAAAAATGCTTAGAAATGCTATTCAAAGCGCTGTTGAACAATCGCAAATGCCATAGTTGGTAACGATAATTTCTCGTCAATACAGCTGAGTGACTTCGACGTTGTCAGATTTGCGCCTTTTGCACTACTTTTTCAGCTGAAGACATAATATTTATTTAATCAACAATTATTTTCTATATAATTGCTGTTAATGTTATAATGCAACCTAGGCCAGCTGTTAGCGTTAAAGCGTTTATTTCGGGTAATTTTCCCGCAGTATCGGTTGACCTTTTCTTACCACAGTCTCCTGTGATCTGGAAGGGAATTATCCCTTCTCCTTGGTTCAAGTTTCAACATTGTTAGCAAGAAATTATCCTTTATGGGTATCAGATACCACTGTAACTATCGACGAATTAGGAAAGCCACTCTCGGTAAAATCCGTTCAATGGGCCGAGGCTCTTTTATGTGAAATCCAAGCCTTCCTTAAGCCTCAATTATCCAATTTAAATCTGTAGCAGCAATTCTCCCTCAAGTGCCCCTAAAAGCAAATTTCTACCTTCTTTGCTAAAAGCAAGGGTGTGATTTTGTGAAAATATTTCACTCCACGTTTATTTTCATGTGTGCGCTGTCAATGCAAACCTTTTAAGAGTAACACATTTCTCCTGAAAGTAAATAACTCCGATTTTGAACTGACTTTTCATTTTTGATTTATGCTATTCGCAGACATACACGGACATTTTTGTAAAATGTATTTTTTTTTAATTCAGAAGGCCTCAAAACATTTTTTCGGTTATCTCTCGATATCGAAATTGTGGGTCGAATACAACACTTCCTGTACTTACTTTGTGACTAAAAAGCAGCTGCTAAAGAGGGTGTGACTGTAAGCCATGACTAATAATTTAATATTTAACAGATTCTTACACATACGTGGGCTATATTAAACGACGTGATTATTCTAGGACCTAATCAATAGTCGCTAAGGGCCTGGGAGATCCCTAGGTTTATTTACACGTTCTAGTTTTCGAACGAACGCACCTATGCAGCCGCCTGATTAGCACACCTTACTGCTTACTCGACTGTTAGCTCCAAGAATGAGTAATCAGCAGTAATCAGTAATCTCAAATTACTAGTTAACACCTGAACATCGCAATTTATTACCTTCCCATGTAGTCTGGTAGAAATCATAATTGATCAATCTAGTAAGATAAAGTTAATAAAAATCATGTATTAAGTTAAATAAAGCTAAACATGGAAATGAAGGAAAAATAAAATTAAAAAAGAAACTCAAGCATATAAGCACAAAAATATAGCAAGGGCCGACTGGGCCCCGAGCACTAGCGGTGCTCTAACAGGGCGGGCGCCTAATGGGGGGTTAAGCCACACAAACAATTCTATCTTAAAACATAATCTCAGAGTAAGAACTCTGATTGGTGAAATTTCTAGAACTTGCCTTTTTAACAATTTTTTAAACGTTTTCGTTGTCTTGTTTACCACAATTATAAGCGTGTTTTAAACTACATGCTTATATTTTAACAGATTTTGAAAGCATTCTTCATTTTGCTTTAGCATACTATTTAATAAGAAATTGCACACAATTTGGAAGAAAATTAAAATATTGCCACATTGAGTAAATAATGTCATACACAAAACTGGTTTATAGAAACTTTTCAAATGTTTTTTACGTCACGTCGCACAACCCCAGGCAGGCTTAAAGGAACGCTGATGAAGTTGTCCTGAAACAGAAGTCAAGATAAGCTCATTGGCCAGAGAGGGCGATCGAACACGTAAACTCCCGAATGCGAATCCCACACGTTACTGCAGCGCCACCCGGCTCTGTATGCAAATAAGCACATTTCTTCATTACTTTGTGCCTTGCAGGTATCTGTGTGCTGAACCAATTATTTGCAAGGAAACGGGAGAAGCCAGGATAAGTTAAGACTGCCGTAATCATCTCGCTCCCTTCTTAAATAGCATTAATTACTCGTATGAACTGTAATTCGATAGTGTTATAATTCTCAATTACATCGAGACCACGTTGTAACCCGAGGAAGATAGGGTGGCTGTATCCCGCTTCCCTTTCCACTGGAATTAAAATCGGATTGGACAGAATTAAACTGTAATTTGTGTATCGTTGGTTAGTTGTTCTCCCCTAGAGAGAGAGCCAAACATGGTCTACACTTACTAAAGTCTGCTACGAAACAATACTAAGCTTCTGCTCTAACTCGTATAATGACATTATCCTCTGAGACTTTCTGGCTCTAACATACAGTTTCCACATTTTTAATTTCTCTACTACGTATAATAAACAGGGGAAGCATTGTATTCCACCTCCAAATTCTATGTTGACATTTGTTGAGAATAGAGAAACCGTGTGAATGTTATACATTGCACTTGTATTCCAAATGTGTAGAAAAATGTATGGATTGTTTGTAGAAGAGGGACTAGTGTGTTAAGTAAAAGAAAATCACTTAAATGTGCCAGTTTTCATGGCGATAGGTCAACCAGTCTTGGAGTTTACTCACTCTTCAACATACAATATGTATAGACGCTGGTGTGTATAGATTTCATAAACGATAGAGAAAAGTATGTGAATTGTTACGTAAAACAAAAGTGAGTAGACAAATTAGTATGAATGTAATACGTTGTATTTCTGTTTCAAACATATAGCAAATTGTATGAATTGTATGTTGAAGTGGAACTAGAGGATATATGAATGTGCTACGTAAAAGAAAAGCTAGTAGAAAACCATTTGAAAGTAATATATTGTGTAGTAAGACGTTTCTCCATGAAAAATACATATACATGCCGAATTTGGCGGTGATTGGTCAAGCGTTTTTGGAGATTAACAGCTGCATATATACAAACATCCAAACAATGATATGAATTGTTTGTAGAAGAAGAGTAGAGATAGATATGTGAATGTGTTACCTAAAAGTGAATACAGAAAGCACTGTGAATGTAATATGTAACATTTTAATTTCAAACATACAGAAAATTGTATGACTTATTTCTAGAAGAGTGAGTACAGAAACAGATATGAATGTGTTACGCAAAAGTAAGAAGAGAAAATAGTGTGAATGTAATACACAGCATTTCTATTTCAAAAATATATATAATATATTGCATACAACAGATTCCTGGGCTGGTGCAAGATAAAGAACATACAAAATAATTATACAGAAAATGTGTTGTTAACGTTCATTGAAAAAAAAAAAAAGCTAAAATATGGGCACCTTCAACATTGTGGGCAAACTACTCAATGGTAAGGCAAAGCCTGCCTTAATGTGACCAAGTACAACGATATTAGTAAATACTATAAACTTATAGTATTTTTGAAACGTATGTCTGAAGGTTACCAGCCAAAAAAATCCAAAATTCTAACCAAAAAACAAGTCGACACCTTCATCAATACAGCACCAGACGAAAATTACTTAATGATAAAAGTTGTTTTAATTATAAGTGTATTGGGGGCATACCACACAGAAGAACTCTGCCAGATGACAATGGATAACCTTCAAGACTTGGGAACTTCATTAATAGTAACTATTCCGAACACAAAGACCAATGTCCCACGGACTTTCAGTGTTATTGGAGAACACATGCATTTTTACCACAAATATCCAGCACTGCGACCAGCTAACATCCAACACCAACGTTTGTTCATTAAGTACAGCAATCACAAATACTTCACTCAACCAGTTGGAATAAATACATTCTTGGAATTGCCCGATTATACTCTTTATAGCGGACATTGCTTCCGAAGAATATCTGCCTCCCTTTTAACAGATTCCGGCGCAGATTTCAGCACGATTAAACGTCATGGTGGTTGGAAATCATTGACGGTTGCCGAGGGTTATGCAGAAAATTCCATAGACAACAAAAAGAAGATTGCAGCACAAATTTTCCCTATATTGTCAACTGTTTCAAAACCAAGCAATAGGCTTATCGTAAATAATCTAACGAATAATTCGATTCCCACTTCCTCCGCCCAAGGAACATCTATTTCAAACTGTAATAATTATTGTAGGAACAACATTTCAGTTTTCTCAAAAGATGAGTAGGTTTAAAAAAAATTGTAATATTAATAAAATAAATTTCGCTGCCTCACTTATGTAGAATATTATGGTTTTGTAAAAGTCATGTTGGCTACACTGATGCTACGTAAGGCAAATGAACCTATACCTACGCTAAGCAACATTTGAGGTCTTCAAAAGTATTTAGATAAGGTTCTGTCACAAATTGTGATTTTCAAGGGAAAGCAAGTTAACTGTGCAATCTGTGGTCAAGTTGGTGTTATACCGAGGAAACGAAGATATTGGAATAATATATAGAAACCTGGTGCACGTGTTCGTAGTGCAGTGCTCGTGACTAACTAGTGTGCTTGTGTTTCAAGTCACAGGATTGTGGTGCCATACAAAGTGCATTTTATTTACAGTGCACGTACTTTTGATCTTGTCGTTTCATCTTGTCTTCTTTAATAATTTAAATATATTGATACGGTCAGGTGCCGACATTTAAGTGTTCCTCGGTGCCGGGAGGGATCCCGTACTACTCGCCGGCCGATGGACGAGCTATCGTTCCCGGACTCGGACAAAGAAATGGCTGAAGTCGAAGCTCCGGTTTTGCCGGTTTCGGAATCTACTGCTAGCCTCCCGACTCCCGTTAAGGAAAAACTCTTATATTCGTTTAATGATTTAGCTGCATTTTTAGTAGTCATTACAAGTAGTAAGGGTGATATAGCTTCTCTACACCCATTGAAGCTCGGTAAACTTCTCTTTGAAAAATATGCGAAATATCATATCTCTAAATTACAAAAAGCTGGAACAAATCGATTTGAAATTTATTTTGAAAAGTATTCCGAGGCGAATGCATTTTTGCTATCCGGTTTCGACTCTGAGAATAATATGCGCTCTTTCATTCCTCAACATTACATTGAGACGAAGGGTATTATAAGAAATGTGGACACTGACATTACTGAGCAGGAGATTATGGAATTTGGAAATACAGAATCTAATACCCCCATTCACCATGTTTACCGATTCAAGCGCAAAGAAGTAACCCCGCAGGGTGAAACTGTATACCACCCTACACAGACTTGTGTCATTACTTTCCGCAGTCAAACCCTTCCTCGTTCTTTCCGACTATATTACAGCTCTTTTAAAATTACCCCTTATATCAGCCGCGTGATGCAGTGTTACAACTGTGCCAAATATGGACATTCGGCTAAAGCTTGTCGTAGCAATACAGTATGCTTTAAGTGTGCCGAATCACATACCACCTCATCTTGCACATCAAATAACCTACGATGTGTACACTGCAAGCTTGCACATCCGGCAAATGCAAAAACTTGCCTTATCCGCCTTAGAGAGGAAGCAGTCCTGAAACGTGTCGCCGAGCTCCGGGTCACGCGCTACGAAGCTCTGGCGATGCTTAGGGGGTCTTCCTCGTTTGCCGATAAAGTGCGAGAAAATGCTCCACGTACAGAACGACCCGGGGAGACAACGCCGACACCCCAGACTCTAACGTTGACTAAACAGAAACGTCTGGCTGGAGGAGGGACCGGTGCCCCCCCGCCCCCTGTCGCCGAAAAAACCTCGCCATACTTTAGCACTTCCAAACGTGTTCGCCTGGCTCAAGAGCCGCCTCCGAAGCGCGCATTCCCCCACTCCTCTGGTCGCCTACCTCAGGCAGGCCCCTCTCAACCTGTATATGCTTCTCAAACCCCGAGTGCTCCTTTGAGCTCATTCACATCCCAAGCGGAGGCTCCCGCCAACAAACCTCACGTTGTAACACAACTAGTAGACAGTTTCGCATTTCGCCGACAACTCGAAGCTCTACGTCTCTTAGTGGAAACAGAAGAGTCGAACTGGGTCGAACAGGCAGGGCGTATTCTCGCGGGCCTGATCCAGGCACAGACGCTTCAGTATGCCTCCTAATTGCCCCATGGACAAGCCACTATCTATACTCCAGTGGAACGCACGTAGCATCCGCTCTAAACGGGCGGAACTCCAACAGTACCTGGCTAATAAATATGTTGATTTGGTACTTATTTCAGAATCCTGGCTAGCGCCACACCACACATTTCGCTGGACTCCTCACCGGATTATTAGGCACGATCGTAACCGGGAGGGGGGAGGTCTACTCCTCCTACTTCATCCCTCCCTTACTATTCTTTCCGTCCAGAAAATATCTAGTTTTGATGAACAATTTCAAGCAGTGCTGTTACAACTTCCTCAACTGCAGATCCTCACGGTTTACAATGCTCCGGCACACCATATATCGCAAACCTTTTGGAACTCCCACGTTTTGCTTAAACCCCATCTACCAACCATCATATGTGGCGACTTTAACCTCGGACTCACACCACAGCAGATACGGGACGGTGCACACACGCACCGGATGCTACACTTCTTGGCTTCTTCCCGTCTCCTGCTTCTGAATACCGATGACCCTACGCGCTATGGGCCACCTCCCCAACGTCCGACGTCTCCCGATCTTACGTTTATCTCTGACTCACTCTGGCCACAATCTACTTGGAGGGTGGATCTTGACAGCCTCGGCAGTGACCACAGGCCCATACTACTGCAAATTTCTCCGCTTGGTCCGGCTCAACGCCTTCGCCATATCCCAATACGCCCGCAAATACAAGACTGGAACCAATTCACGCAGGACCTGGATAGTGCCTTTCTTCAAATCACTTCCACACAACTAGCCTCTAATCCCCTCGACCTATTGGATGCCACGCTAAACACTACCCTCCCTAAATACTACCCCAAATCTCGTCAGTATGCCTTGACACGAACTGCGAAGCCTCAGTGGTGGACACCGGAGTGCTCTGCGGCAGTAGCTAAACGGCGCCAGGCCCTGCGACAGTACAAAGAATCTCCTACCAGATCCCTCTACTTGGCCACGCAACGACAATATGCCCAAACTCGACGGATTCTACAACAGGCGAAGCGCCTCGGATGGAGGAATTACTGTTCTAACCTCGCACCCCACGTCTCATCCTGTGAGATATGGCGTAAACTTCGATGGTTCACGTCGCGTGTTCGGGGACCAATGTCTCCCATAGAATATAACCCTGAGCTACAACAGGAATTTTTATGCTCCGTAACCCCAGATTACGCAGCCGAGAAACCGGAGGTGGAGGACACAACTGACAGCATAATCTGGTACAACTTACACACGACGTTCGAGTCTCGTGGCATCAGAACCAAGGGGTTTTAGCCCACTTTTTAGACATATTACATGCCTATGATTCTGTGTCTGTAGGCCCATTAATCCAAGGATTACGTCACTTTGCCTTCCCATCTTCCCTACTTACACTTTTTATCAACCTCCTGTCAAATCGCTGCATTTACCTTCATCCTCGCTATACGTTACAATCCCCACGTTTTTGTTCCCAAGGTCTCCCCCAGGGCACGTCCCTCAGTCCTCTCCTTTTTATCCTTTACATTCACACATTAAGTACATTACCATTTAAGCATAGCCAACTACTTTTATATGCCGACGACTTAGTCTTATATTCCCAAACCCCTCTACATACTGTGAGTCACTCTCCGACCACCCTTCAGGACGATTTAGACCTCCTTCTTGGCAAGCTCAAAGACCTTGGCCTGACGGTTCACCCTGACAAGTGCGTATCGATTTTCTTTAAACGCGGTCCACCTCTGCTACATGCTAATATGACCATTGGGGAAAATCCGCTGCCTTTAGCTCGATCCGTCAAATTTCTTGGGTTACACCTGGACCATAACCTGAGTTGGAAATCGCAGGCGATACACCTGCACTCATCCCTCTTGGCTTCTAGTACCCTGTTCCGCTACTTGCAAGGCCGTAGCTGGGGAGCACACCCCCAGAGTCTATACAACATTTTCTTATCTTTATGTCAGGCAAAATTAGACTACGGCTTGATAGTCATTACTCATCTTCCTAAGGTGTGGCAGAGGAAAATAGACTCGGTCCTATACCGCATTGGCAAAGCCATACTTGGGGTAGGGGGCAAACCTTCTATGAATAAGGTTTTCAAGGAGCTGGGAATGCAGCCTCTTCTGCATAGGCAGGTGGTTCTTGCAGTCCGATTTATAGCCAAACTATTTCAATATCGAGAAACGCCATTGTACGCGAAACTCCTGTTAAGTACACGCTTACCACTTTACCAAGTAGTTGCTTCCACACGCCATCCGTTGGTTTACTTAATAGTATTTCGGAAATGCCAAGAATTAGAGGGCATGCCCAGTTTCCCCAGGCTACCGATATACTTAGTAGACTACTTAGCCCACCAACCACAGGCGACTCTTCTGACTGCCGATCTGCATCGCGGGGACCCGTCTACTCCACAACGGTTCCACCACTTCATGTCCCAACACAAGGCATCCATGACTCAACCATTTTTCCACCTATATACCGACGGCTCCGTTACCCCAACAGGTGCGGGAGCGGCGTTCATAAATTGGACAACACTAACGTCGGCACGAGTTTCTCTCCCTGCGGGGTTCTGCAATTATTTTGCTGAGATTTATGCCCTCTACCAAGCTCTACGATCTACTCTTGGAATTTCCAACTCCACGATCCTGTTTTGTTCAGACTCTTTGAGTGCCCTCCGAAGCATCAGCTCACCCAGTATGCATCCGGGGATGGATTGGTGGGAGGTGATGTGTCGACTAGAAATCTCAAAACACTTTAACCGCAGCAATACAATTCAATTCTTGTGGGTCCCGGGACATGCAAATATTTCGGGCAACGAAACCGCAGACCGCCTGGCTAGAGAGGCGGCTCATCTCCCCGCACCGATGGAACCGATAACCCTCCCTTGGAGAGATGCTGCACGGCTTATATATAACCACGTGGTTTCACACCTCTCTAACTATCCCGACGCACCTCCCCTAACGGAGTGCTACCCATGGTTTAAGAAATCCACTCTCAGTAGAGCTGCAATCTCATTGATCTCAAAACTCCGATTAGGAGTCGCCGTTACACCGGCCTACCTATTTAAAATCCGCCAAAGAGCCTCTCCAAATTGTGATTGTGGTGCCTACGGTGATATCAACCACATCTTTCTTAATTGCCCCTCACACGCACTCCCAGTTACGCAATTTATCAGCAGACTAGCCAAGCGTTATGGAAATGGCCCATGGAATATTTCCTCCCTGGTATATAGTGCGGATACCGATTTGCCATGGCTACTACTTCGCCATCTCGTTAACTGCAAAATGAAACTATGATCTGTGCTCCGATCCTCCTTTAGTGATGCAACGTTTTTCTCAGTTCTCCTACATATTTCGATTCGACGCAGACATCGATTACTCCTGCCAGGAGTGTGATAGTGCGTCCAAAAACCCCCAACAACAACAACAACCTATACCTATACAGGACTGTCTAAAAATAACGTACGATGCACGGAATAAAAGGATTTTATTTTGTTCGTAGGTTTCCTAAACTGGACCTGCTGCCTCGTTTCGAAATCAGACATACTGACAAAATAAAGTCTCCCTTTTTACCCGTGTATCATAAATAACTATTCTTCGTGTAAAATTGCGTATTTATGGAAAAATGTTTATAGAATAGTGAGTAGAGAAAGAGATGTGAATGTGCTATCTAAGTGTGAGTAGAGCAGACAGTGTGAATGTAACGTGTAGCATTTCCATTTCAAACATGCAGAAAATTGTATGATTTATTTTAAAAGAGGGGATAAAAATGGTCTTTTGTGTAAAATCACGTTTTCTATTGAAAATTGTTGATAGAAGAATGAATAGAGCAAGAGATGTGAATGTGTTACCAGAATTTTATTAGAGAAAATAGTGCGAATGTAATACGTAGAATTTGTATTTCAGACATACAGAAAATTGTATAATTTGCAGAAGAGGGAATAAAAATTTGTTTATGTAAAATCACGTTTTCCTCAGGCAAGACACAATGTAAATAAACTTAAGAATCCAAATCTTATCTGAACACAAAATTTGATCAAAATCTATAGAAGCTTTCCGAGAGACACAACATATGCAAGAATTGCTCTGTATAAGAGGAGATAAAAATGTTATTTTTATGTAAAATTCTGGCGTTTTTTTTTTTCCAGGAATGCACGCACGCACGCGCGCACACACATACACACATTGCTATATACAATAAACGCACGTTTAAAGATATAGATTAGTGGTGTTATCACAGAATGGCCCTACGTAAGCTGGTAGCAGGTTTTTTTACTGGATTCCAGATCTGGAAATTAATGTTTCATACCGATTTTGAGGATAAATGAGACACAGAAAAGCAAGCCTGGCATAGCTACAAAGATGTTGCAAAAAAGTCTTACGAAACAAAAAAAAAAATCGAAATTACAAGACCATTCTCAACGCCATGAACACACTCCATTTTCCAGATTGTCTTGGATTCCACAGCGAGGAATAAGTGAACATTTTCAATTTTCAACATTGAAAGAGGATACTATAGTAGTTGTACAATTAACATGAATCCAGACTAATATTAGTAGATACCTGAAAAGTAAAGTAAAAGAAAAGGAAAAAAAAATTTCTTCTTGTAAAATCAACATTTCCAAAGCATTTTCCATATAAATCGTGGTTTAGAATGGAGGAATTTTCTTCAAAATCTTCGTGATTTTTAACCAACTTTTTGAGTTATGCTGTTTACTGACACACAAATTGATACACACACATACACGCGCGCGCATATTTATCTAAACTTTTTTTTTTTTTTTTTTTTTTTTTGATTCACGGGGCTTCGAAGCATATTTCCTTTTATAATCTTGACATCGAACTTTTGGGTCGAATAAAATACTTCCCCTACTTACTATTCATAGTAGAGAAAACAAAAATGATAAATATTTGAAATCAGCAACCTAAAATTAAGGAGAATGAGCATTTAAATCTAAAGCATCAAAAGATGTTTTCAAAATGCAGAACATTGTTATTTATTTAAATGCAAATAATGATTTATAAAACTCCTGTCCTGTGTATTTCATTAATAGACGTCGGCTTGAAGCATTACGGACCAATCTCTTCACTTGTTTTATTTCGTATTCAAGCGGCGTTCCCTTTCTTCAGAACTGCACCACGTGATATACACTGTGGAAAATTTAATTTATTGGCTGGTTGCATGGACTAATTACTTTTAGCGGGCGTGTTTTTTCTTCCATTTTCTTTGTTTTTATTCACTTTTTCGTTGTGTTTTTACTAAATAAATGGGGGCTTATGGAGAGAAGGGCTTGCGGTGCGCGAGCGAGCGGGCGGGAAGGGGGGGGAGGGGTAGAGGGTGATTACCAAATGAGCCTGGGGCTAAATCCTGTATGGCTGTACTTCATATGTTTCATGTGCTGCAGTTTTCAATTAAATCAAAACAAACAAACAAGCCATGATGATGAAAGGTAATTATGGGTCCCTGGCACCACCTGTCTATAGTGTGTGAACACCAAACACGTGTTCAACAGACACCAATTTCCTAAGAGCTACATTCACTTTCAGTCTGCAAACAACTGAGCTGCTTATGTTTCCAAATAGCAATAAACTGTTGTATTTTTCTATGTGCACATCTGCCACTTGAACGCACTTCTCCCAGCGTTGCAGTTGTGTCGGCATACATAGGCACGATTCTTTTCATTGATTTCTGGGCCTGTGCAGATCTGCATCAATTAACGTGTGCAGATTTTCGTCGATATTCAACAGTCCATGACCATCATGACCATCATCGCCATCATCATGGTTTAGGGCAACTGGCTGTTCAGACCTCAGTTTATGAATTGGTCTTTCCAACTGTTCGTTGGCCGTTCTCAATATATTTACTCTCTCTGTGTCTCTTACTCTCATTGGATAACAGAGTACATACCTATTTCAATTTCTTTCTCAAGAAAGTCCATTACTGGTTCTTAAATCACAGTGTAATCATTTAACATTTTGTGTTTTACTATGTTATTGTTTATTGAAATCATTGCTTTCGGAATACGCTTTCCTTTAAAGGCTACAATTGCTCTATAACTAGATATCATCTTGTTTAGTTCGTATAGAAGCTATTGTAAAGAATTTTCTGTGACGCAGTCACTTGTTCGCTTGCAACATAACAACAAAGGATTACTTTAAAACGATTCCCTTGTCTTCTACAAATGCTGCAAACTAGCCTTTTAAATCTACCGAGGAATACCAGACCATGAAATCTGTTACATGTGTTACATTCACATGACTTTCTCTACCATTCTACAAAAAATTAACCCCACTTCTATGTTGTAGGGGTAGTGTATTTTTCTACGCTCAAGAGGTACCGAATTCGAATCTCGGTTAAGGTGACAGTCGAAGTTCGTCCTTATCCTGAAAAGACAATGTTGGGGGACACTTAACTCTATAGACCCTTCCTTCATTTCCGTATCCCTTCACCTTTTATATTTATTGGTTACTTGATATAATTTACCCTATATTTATATATGAAACTAAAACAAAACAAGTTGTTTTCATAACTTACTAGTAGAGAAAGTAAAAATACTGCTCCCCATCCCGTCTGTAACCCAGATTTGACACCAACGAACTTTTTTCTTTTCCCGCGACTTAAAATGCGGCTCCGAGGACACCGTTTTGAGGACATTAATGTCATCGATCGGGAATCGCAGAAGGCTCTGAACATGTTGAAAGAAGAAGACTTCCAGAGGTGCTTCCAGGAGTGGCAGAAGCGCTGGGACAAGTGTATCAATTCCCAAGGACACTAATTCGAGGGTGACTGTGTAGAATAGACAAAACGAACTGTTTTATAGTATTTATGACGTCATTCCGGAACCTCTTGACCACACCATGTATATTGGAGCACTTTCAAAAATATTAAAAAACACATTAATGACTCAATGACACTTTTGAAGGGACCTTAGCACCTCGACCGAAAGGCGGTCTTCTGTGCCGATGCCCCTGTCATAGGAAGGATGAGGCGAATGGATACTAAGGGCGGCCGAAACGTTACCACGACAGAATCGGTGCCAGGGTTCCTGCATTTTCCCAGTTAGAAGTATCCCGAAAGCTGGTTTAGCTTCCTTCCCCCCTCGGGCTTGTACCATCACATGGGGGGCTAGGAAGCCAGTGGTTTGCCTTCCCGGAAGAGACTTCCGGGCGCATCTGTTCCCCCTGCCATGCTGCCAGCATTCGCCTGGCGACCCGGAGAAACCTCTAGGAAGGTCGACCATAGGGGTCGAACCTGAGACTTTCCGAATACGGGCCACAGACATTACCACCTGATTCATCCCGTTCGATAAAGAATAAATTTAAGAGGAAATTCCATTAATAAGCTCTACATACAATTAAATATGTATTTTTTTTTACTATTTTTCTATTTGTGCAAAACTTACTTATGCAAACCAGAACTTATCAGTAATTATATCTGTAATTTTATTGCTCCAACACACCACCATTTCGTTACCACGCAGGAACAAAGCGTGTAGCCATTGCAGATGACATTTCTAGAAATCAGTGCTGGAAACTCTTGCCGAGTAGGGAAAGAACGCGCTTGCAGTGAATGTGGCTCCAGGAGACGTGAACCCCCTTGTCGCTGGGTATGTTTCAGCTGTCTCGGTGGATGATCGCGCCACAAGGCTCGGTATTAGGTGGGTACCTCAACCACCTTGCTGCTACGCCGTCATTTGTTTTGCTACACGTACATTATGTAAAGCTACAACCTTCGGGCGCTTTATGTATGTTTATCATAGTGGAACGCTACAAGCGAGCTGTTGTCAAAACTTGGAGTTTAGTTCTGTGCAGCAGACAACGTACATGGCAGTTCTCAGTACTACTACTGCTTTCTTTTGTCTGTCTATTGTTAGATGTATATGAACCTTTGATTCGGGATACATATGTCAAAACTAGTCACTAGGTGCCAGCACTATGAATAGGAAGTGGCAGAAATCTTATGTCGTCCCCTGTTCTCCTTAATTCTCAATAATTAATAATAGTAAATAAATAAATGAATTAATAATTCTAAATAAATGTTTTCATAAAGTGAGCCCTCCGAAGGTCTTCTTTGTTGTTTGTGTCAGTTTCGGAAAACTTAGAACTTTAGTGAAATAGAGCATCGTTGTTCATTTTTACTTTCTCTACTGGTAAGTAGGGGAAGTATTGTACTCCACCCAAAAATTCGATGTCGAGATTTCACCGGAAATACATGTTTTGAGGCCCCCTGAATCCAGTGTGTGTCCGTGTGTGTGTGTGTGTTTGTATATCAGTCTCAGTCAGTCTGTCAGTTTGTGGACAGCATAACCCAAAAACGGAAAGTCGGTTAAAAACCAAAGTTGGTATTTGAGTTTAATATCTTTCAAGAATGTGATACGAAGATTTTGAAGAAAATACCCCACCCTAAATTATCCTTTACATGGAAAAATTTTCGAAAATTTTGATTTTGATTAAAATGTCATATGTTTGAGATATTTTGATGAGAAATGAAATGTATATCTTGAATTTTCTGGCTATAGCTCCTGTAGTCGTATTTACTCTGGACGACTTTTGCATAACTACTAAACCGTTAGAGATAGACGAAATCTTACTATACAAAAAATGTAGATCTTGCTAAAATACACAATTTATGTCTCAATAAATTTTCTTGTAGGGTGAATCATTTCGGAGATATTCCTTGTTATGTGTGTGAGTTTCGGAAAACTTAGAACTTTCGTGAAATGGATCATCGCTGTTCATTTTTTTTATGTGTCAAGTGTGCAAAGACAACAGAATCTCAAACATTTGACTATCGCACAAAGTCTACTATATTCTAACATTCCCTTTGCACCTACAAGGAAATAAGCAATAAGATAATTTGTACAAATGTTTATCTGAACACGACGAAGATATAGGAATAAGAGTTTGTAAGAATGGTTAGTACAAGAGTAGAGAAAGTCGTGTGAGTGCAACACATCATATTTTTAGATGTAATAACATAAAAGCTAAGAAAAAGTGTGTGAGGAATTTCTTAGTGAAGTACAATTCACGGTTCAAAACGTTTGCAAACAGAATTTTCGGATGTGTGTCCCTTACAGAAGGAAGCAAATCGTCGGCAATCAGAGGAGCACTTGGGCGGCATTGTCACTGTGAGAGATGACTCACGTATCCGGCGAGAGAGGACCAAAAGAAGCAAGCGACCTATTGACATGTACCGCTGTCCGGACTTACGGCTGTTGAATCAGTTCCGGCGCGTCCGGGTATCCTGCTGCATGTTTCCGTAGGGTTAGGACCTCTAATGTGTGTATGTAGACAGTGCACAAGCTACCGTGTCAATGCCTGCCTTCTCTTTAACCTTTTCCCTTCTAGCCATCTACAAGAATAGAAGACTCGTAATTTGGATGCAAATTAGCGTTGTGCCCTGCAAGAGTCGGTTTTAAACTGGCATCCAGTTAGTTTTACCATACCAAGTAAGATGGCTCCACGGTAGCGAGAGGTCCCGGCTTCGATCCTCACTCTCATGGTTGCTCATCCAACATGATTTCCTTTCCTTAGTTCCATTTCGTTCCGTTACTTTCTCATGTTCAAAGTGTATTTCTAAGATTTCGTGACTATGGTGGGGTGGACAGATGGCACGGATGCTTGCTCAGAGGAAACTACTTTCAATGGACATTTTAGAGCTGCTTGGATAAAAGACGATCTGTAGATAACTCCGGCAGTGGGACGAGTCTTCAAGCCTGTAGCCTCACGTGATTCCTTAACCTCTTTTTTTTTTTTTTTTGTTTCCGGTGAAATCTCGACATCGAAATTTTGGGTGGAATACAATAATTCCCCTACTTACCAGTAGAGAAAGTAATACATAGGTATACGTATCGAATTTTGAGGTGATCCGTCAAGCGGTTTAGGAGAGTATAGAGAACAAACATACATTTATATATATAGCATTTCTTATTCCATATAAATGTCATTACAAGTAAGACTAGTCCTTGTTTTCTTTGTAGAAGTTTCATTTACTGGCGTTTAGTATTCTTCTTTCCAAATTCGCCATATTTTGCTGTTGGCCTCGACAATTTTGTTTTGCCTCTGTCGACAGCGATGCAACGCGACGCGACGCGACGCGGCAGCTTTGTATCATAAATTGTAAACGAATGGCTACTGCTGCTGATCACCAGAGTCCATACAATTAATGTTTGAGTATTTAAAGCGCTGCATTGTTGTGCTGTGTGGCAATTCCATGTCAACCTACGGTCTCATGGTGCATTATTTCCTCTCTCCCTCTATCGGACTCAATTTACAAGATTTTTTTGTGCCGGTTTTTGATTGAATGTTTTTGCTACGTCTTTTCCGTGTGCTATTTACAATACCCGGAATGCTCATTAATGTTGCATGCCTCAAGCGTCGGTCTGTCGGTTGGTCGCGAGCAAAACGAATGTAAAGGCTAGGTTTGTGCGAGTTCAAAAGGGCAAGCTGGATTTGCTCATACGCTATTTGTCTCAGGGTCAGATTACCAGACAAAAGCATTTACCACTTTTTATACACTAATTACGAGACTTATCAATGTTATTAATTATGAATAGTGCGTTTCCCTTGGTCGTTTTATATGAGAGGCCTTTGGGGATATGACAACACTGTTCACAATAATTCCTACCGCCCAGATGACAGTGTTCTTCCTCTGCGACAACTATTACAATTATCACTGTACTATGCAGGCAATGAGGTATATTTTATCATGTTACATTTCTCACAAAAAGTCCTGAAATGAAACACCTTAAGGATGTTGCCCTGCATTTGCATTCACTATAATTACATCAGGTCAAATTGTCGCATTATACAGAGCGTTAGAGAAATAAAATGCTTAGGCGAAAAAAGTGCGTTCGGAGAAATGATGATACAGGGAATGAAGATGGAGCACTGGTGGATTGACATGAGGGGAGAAACCGGAGAACCCAGAGAAAACCAACCCCAGCGCCACCTCGTCCACCAGAAATCCCACATGCGGTTGCCGGGAATCGAACCCGGACCACTTTTATGAGACGCGAATGGCCTAATCACTCGGTTATGGCGTAGGATTCGTCATGTAGAATGCGTCATGCCAAACAGGTTTTCGACATTAATCGAGAAGTGCCCAGCAGCCGGCGTATTTGTAGAAGTTCCAGAAAGGTCCGTGTTACGTCATACTCGTTATGTAAGGGGGCAAGGCAACGAGAGTTCGGAGTCAGTCACATTTTAATGTTGCTATGGTGTGCTACCTGTGTGTGTATGATCGTGTCGTGCAGAAAGATAGCGAATCAGTTAATGAATGTCGAGTAATTATCGCCCAAGTCAGCTATTCTAAGTATTATTATACAGTTTTACATTTTTCAAAGTAATATTGGATTATGTTTACCTTAAAGCTTTACGCGTTCTTGTAATTTTAAGGACAAAGTTAAAGCTTTTCTTACAACAGAATCCCTTAACTTAATAAATGCTACCTGTTGGAAGCAAAATTTCTAATATTTTCCATAATATGCAATAAGAATTAGGAGATAAATCTAAAGAAAATTAAAGGATGGCTTTACTACAGGGTCTCCGCTGTCCTTGTCGTCAGTACAGCGCCACGCTTCTAGCCCCGTATTGCAATTGTTATCGGTTAGGAGTTATGCTTCTCCCCTTGCCAGGCGCCGTAAGACAATAAGAAACTGAGAGATCTCCCAAACACTGCATTTTACTAAATTCGGTTTTTGTATCTTCTGTGAAATCTCGGAATCAAATTTGGGTGGAATGTAATAATACTTATTATAGGTAAGTAGTAGAGAAAATAATAAGTAAATTTAAATTACATTCTTGCTATTTCCTCATACGAAGCGAAACCAATTAAAACTTTCTTTTTTCCTTCCTCCATTAAATGATATCCATCATCAAGCTGTATGAAATTTAATTCTTCTGTTTCAGAAACGAGAAACAGAAGAACACACACACACACACACACACACACACACACACACACACACACACACACACACACACACACACACACACACACACACACACACACACACACACACACACACACACACACACACACACACACACAAGGCAATCCTTGTAATGGGTATCTAAAATGTGAGTTCTGTTATACAAACGTCTAGTTTTTAAGCCTCTGCACTCTGCTACCGTACCAATTTTCTTTTTGACGCTTCACGTGAAACTTTCGTTTCCCAGACGTCTTAGCCGGATGATAACGGATCAGTTATAATTACTTTCCCCCTACCCTCTCTCGTAATTTTCCACTTGTCGGATTTTGATAAGAGATACCGATGTTGTTCTTTTTGCTTCCTCTCTGCAGACAAAAGACGGGCGATACGTTCCTTTCTCGAGAACCTCATTGTTTGATCTAGCAAGGTATTTCGCAACGACGAACATATGAGGCTATGGAATTTCTTTAATTGTTCCCCAGAAGCGTAAACCACGAGAAATCAATCTTGAAACCCATTTAGCTTTCATTGAAACTATTCGATTTTATAGGTGAAGATTAGTTATAGAGCATAATGAATTATACATAATTGAAGTAATGAGGAGTTTATATACATGAACTAATGTAACTATAAATATTGCAACATCAAACAGAAGAACAAATGCTACAAATAGAAGAGTTGAACAACAATGATGCAGTCTATCACCGACACTGTTCAATATGATCTCGACAAAATGTGGAAAAGGGGTAATATTTCCAGGTATACAAATAAATATAAATAATTACATAAATATTATGTTATATACTAATGATAATATAAAATAACGTTCCGTTCATAAACGAAATGTAATAGAAAAACATTATAAGATGAAAATATCAACAAATAAATCCAAAGTGATGACAGACAAAGGAGAATATCCTAAACGCTCCAAAATTATGACAGAAAGAACATAGTGGGTATTTACCTCGATTGGCCATCACTTTTTTATGCATATGGATGTTGCGAAATTTCAAATTCCAATGGCTCGTATTATAATTATAATTAAGACGCTCGTATGATAATAATTAGGAAACGAGCGAAGCTATATATACTCGCGTCTTAATCACGGTCATTATAGTCTCGTTGCATAATATACTCATCAATAACGTTTCATAGTCATTTAAACTTGTACATTTTTTAGACACCCAGTACCTTATTTATTATCCGCATTTATATATACAGCTAAGTTAATTTACAACCTTTTTCATCTTTGAGTATATTTATTGTCTACTTTTTTTAATCCACTTTTATTAATTTTATTACCTTTTATTGCAACGGTTAGAGCAAGTCATTCTGTGACACCGATACTTTGTTATCCCTATTTATATTTACAACTCGTTATTTTTTCGTATTTGACTGTATTTATTGTATACTTCTTTCTATCTACATTTTATTTATTTTGTTACCTAGTATTGTAACGATAGAGAAAGTCGTGTTAATGTTATATAGGTACCTAAATTATTAAGCAATGCTTGTGTTTATTTACAATAGAGGGAAATAAAACTGTCTTTCTCTCTCTGTCTGTCCCTGCCACCTTAAGCGCACAAAGGTTACCTCGAGACAAGACACTAAAGTATTTTTCGCGTTGTTGTTGTTATTAAATCCTTGACGAGCAATGTTTTGCTGGATGTGCCGTTGGCAACTTGTCTGTTGTCATACCTCACATGCGAAATGTTTTTAGCACGCTTTGCCTTAATTAATTACGTGGGAAGTTATAGAAGCTTTGTGTTTCTTCCCTTCTGAAAGTCTCAGAAAATACTTGCTCCAGTTAATTAAATTAATGTCCCTACATTGTTTTCGACCGTCACAATCTAGCTTTTGGGAAAGATGCTGGCAAATTTCACCCTTAGGGTTTCATAATTAAATAGCTACACTTTAAACTGGAGAAGGAAAATATGTTGGAGATTCTGCTCACGAAACAAGAGAAAATGTACACGCAGCTAGACTATTGCACTTAGAAGGTTCAGGGAGGTCAGATTGCCTGATTTTTTTGCACTTAAGCCTTGCTTTCCTCCAATCTGAAAATTGAACTGAGAACTGAATTCGTTTGTAACTAGATTTTCAGTTCTCCACCAGAAATCTAGACAACGAAAATTACGGTGGCAGTTGTGTTTTCAGTTCAGTTCAGTTGAACTTGAGCGATCTGAATATGTGTTCTGTTATCAGAAGTGAGGTTATAGTAACTATATCGTTTTGTTTCCTTACAAATTTCGGCAAAATAAATGTAAAACGTAAGTTCTCATACCTGGAAGAGGAAAGTATTATTGATTTTGTTCAGCAGAATGAACTTCTATACAATGTGCAGCATGCAGAGTATAGAAATAGTGAGATAAAATAGAGGCTGTGGAAGGAACTTGCAGAGGGATTGGGAAAAACAAAAAAAAAAGAAGTTTTAGAACTTACAATTTTAAGTATTCAATTCATTTTGTTTACCATGTGCTTTCAATACATAAATATCAGCTTTGTCAAATCAAGTAATATAATAATACATAATGAATCGACACCAAATCATGCAATATCGGCATGAAGAATATGTACAAGTACATATTTATGTAATAATATTAGGTAAAATATGTCTATCGTATTATTTTCATAGTCACTGTTTAAGCTATTTGTCCACTAAAGGTAAAGGCAAGGTACAAGTATGTAAAAAAATGTCATTATGCTCAAATATGTAACAATGGCATGTCATATGATAGCTATGGTTCTAATTCATGGGCATTTATCCTTTTTAGTTATGTGTAACCAAAGGGAAAGAGTATGTATTTACATAAAAATCCTAACTCTATTTCATAAGAAATGTGTATTGTCATTGTACTTGAGGTGCCTCATAACCTAAATCTTCTGAACTACGATTTGCAAACATGGGATCTACCTCAGAGCGTTTTTCACAACTTTGCTCATTATCAGCGTTACCAACCAGAATAAACATCAAAGTATGCAACTCCAACTCACTTTCTTCACTGTCATGCAGCTTTCTCAACCACATTTCAACCATTATACTCAATGATATGGTGTTTTTAGTTCAGTTCAGTTCAGTTTTCTAGGAAAGCATAACTGAAAACCCAACTGAAGTTTTGAGTTTAAGTTCTAGTTCAGTTTAGTTCAGTTTTCAGATTGACATAACCTAACCTCTGCGCTATCATACACATAATGATATCTAACAAATATCAAATGATCATCATATTTCTTTGCCAGATTAAATATTATGTTTATAATCTAAAAATATTTGCAGCCTTTTGCCATGCAATGTGTGTAATTTTGTTTCCACAGTAACGAATTCAGTCAGCCATATTCATTGGTGACATTTCTCACGCCTAACGCTACGCTTTTAAAGAGTATTTCCGTTTCTTCATATTTAACATTCACTGGTAATGAATTCGATTACATGCTATGAACAAGTAAATAGTAAATCCTTTTGCATGAAGGTTATTAGAAGGTTTCGTCATAAATATCACATAGTTATCATACTGTTTTCAGCAATCTTTTATTTTGTCTTCTATTTCCTTAATTACTAAAACAAGGCCCACACAAATGGTTTTTAAGTGTGCTTAACAGTGACAATCTATGTTTCGTAGATTTATTGGTATATAAAAGAACTCCCCTTGCTGTGTTCTATAGTTAAAACACGCTATGAACTAAAATGCATGATTACTATTATTATTATTTATTATTGGAAACTACAGAAATCCTGCTTTTATAGAGGTACTCTATGAACGATCCGGGATTTTTTGCGAGGTTCGCCCACAACTGGAGCATATCTATAATTTTTCTCACCCTGTTATGGTTGTAAAAAGCCATTCTCTGTCTACAGATGCATTTAAAACTTGTGAACCTTTAGAAGCCCCTAATTTGGTGCCTTTAAATGAGCATAGATTAAAATAACACTAACAATAAGTCGATTACTTTTCATCTAACATTTGTATAAATAAGAATTTAAACCCTCGGGAGTTGTCTCATGTGCAGAAATAAAAATAGAAACAGAAAGCAAGCGTCAGTAATAAATTACTGTGAAATTAAAACAGTACTTATTTATATAACTAGCGTGCACTCTCATTGGTTGTGGCACCAGCATATTTTATGAATGCCACATAAAATGAAAATATTATACACTTGTTAAGAACAAGTTTAATGTCGTTTAAGCATTAAATTAGGTACAAATAATTAATAGATTTGTCAAACGAAAACTTACAATGTATCAGAGATCACAGATGTATGACGTAGTATGGATGTTTCATTTTTTCAATACTTATACAGGATAATGGAAGGTAAAGATAAAATTATTGAAAATATTGATTTACATTTTGAACCACGCCAAGAGAGTTTATTAATTCCAGAAGAAAAAAAAAAAAAGATGTTTACGAAAAAAAGTATGAAAGGTTTTGTGGGTGGTTATTTTGAGGCAATTCTTGTGTATGAGTGTTGCTGCATTTGCGAGAATGACGATTTCAGGTTTTCTCACAGGCACAATGGGGAGGATTTATTTGTGGCGGTGATGACGTCATTGCTGTCTTGTTGGCATGGAAATTACGTCATTCCTTTTCTGGCACTGGCGCCAAAATTGAGTAATTTCGCACGGGTTACACTGTCTTAATGCTAGGATTGCATAAAAAAGTTGTGCAGTTTATATATTCGCGTGTTGAATCCATTTTTTATGCCAAGCTACCAAAAGAGAGACACCAAACAATACAGAGCCTTTAAATTTTAGTAGAGATTTCCACTGTTAACATTCTTCTGGAACGGATTGTAGAATATTATGATTTTTTTAATGTAGGTATGTAACTATGCGAGAGGTTACAAACGACAAATATGTTTCTGTAACGCTTGTTTGCGTCGCCCCGGGTGCGAACCCGTGTTTTGCTGCCCCTCGCAGGCGTCCAACAGGGGACGTACAAACCACTTACCCTCAGGAGATCAACAAACTGTCCAACGCATTTAGCCTCCAACTAGATTGTATTATCATGAGGGGTCAAACGTACAACGGCGCTTGATTAAGCTCTAATTGATTTGGTTTTATTTCTGGGCTTAATTTAGAAATTCTATATACGAGCGCGAAACCACGGAAATTCAATTCTTCCACTAATAGTGCGATAGTCCTCTGGGTGTTTTATATGTAAATGTCGTAGCCTACTTTGCCACGATTCCAAACAAGCTCGGGCCTACCTCAATGCTTCATTCATAAAGTACGATCGTCTTCTTTTTCCACACTTCGTCTAGAGAAATAAATACACATAGCTTAACACGAATAGCATCTTTTGAGACGTCTACTGCTCGTGTGACATGAATTTTTGTATACTAGTACCTGGGTGACCGAGCTTCGCTCGGATTTTCTTTTCCTTTCTTTAATCGTGGTTTTTTTTGGGGGGGGGGGGGGCGGAGAAGATAATATTTCCACTAATTGTGACTGTTACACATTGATTAATATAGTCAACTTTCTTTAGGTTTTCTGAAAGTTCTTGAAGAGACCTTTAATATCCTGACTTGTTTGTTGAAATTGCCCCATTAACAGAGAAATTATGGCCAAAGTAAGGTTTGGACTAACTGCGACTTACGCGTAAAATCGCGGTTTTTTTTTTTAAAGAAATTACACCTATATAGATAAACTTAACAAGCAAAATTTTGTCTGAATACAAAATTTGTAAAATTTGATCGAAATCGTTAAAGTTGTTTCCATATTGCACCCTTTAAATATATAATATCATATAGGAAAATATATAGTGTATATATAATATATACCTATAAATATATAATATCATAGCCCACTTAACATGAAAAAACTGAAGAATGGAATTTTTGCCACTTGGTCCGTTATATTTTTCAACTTCTCTTAATATTGATTCACTGATCTCTTATGTTCGCAACTTTCGCTGTTTATTTAGCTATATTTAACATAATCTGCTGACGTACAACATAAATACAAACAAAATAAAGTCAAAATGTCTTACATGAGTATAGTTTTGACATCGTAAGCTTCAGTAGTGACATCTATTGAGTCAAAACAAAGGGTATTCTGATGTTTTGACATACTCCGTGTATGATAAAAGTAATTTAGAAACAAATATAACACAGAATCGAACGACGTTTTTCTTTCGTTTGTTGAACCATATTCATCTATATGAATTCCGTGCAATATTGTGTCTGTGGATTTTGTTTTTATACTCTGCGTAGTTTAGCAACTATTTACATTTTGTGAAGTAAAAACAATTGTTTCTTTTTTACTCCATGATTCTCTCAACTGAAGTCCTTCGTAAATATGTTTTTTTGTAATTTCAATGGTTCGTTTTCAAATACAAGGGCTTTGTAGGTCCTTTTTAGTCTGTAAGTAATTTATGAAACTAAATTAGCTGTCAGCTTACAGTACGTGGAATAGCATATATGCGAAAATCAGGTTTATAGCTCCAAACCAAGGCATGTGATTGGTTGATTTCAAGCAAATCCCGTATCAGTGGAAGAGTTAATAAGAACGAGTTTTTATCACGCTTATCCACGATGTAACAGTGAGATGTAACTGATCACGTGACAGGGATACTAGGCACTAATATGAGAGGGTTGATCAGTATCAATTCTGAACAAAATCCTATTACACACTTGTATTCAGGTCAACAGCGTTTCAATTTCTTCAACCATTGTAAGATATTCTCAAATTACGTAAGAGGTGGAAACCTGCTCCTGTTTAATCTCTAACAGCATAATTGTGGATATGAGCTTCAGATTATGTTTCTGCTCCAAGTCGTCGAAAGGTTACCCTTAAAGGATATAGAGTTACAGTAAGTGCGATACAATATCCGTGGCGGGTGTACCGCACCACCAGCCCACCCTCTCCCTCTCCCTCCCTCCACAGCTAATGTTATCACATTTCCAGGAAACGTAAAGTAATTACACACATCTACTACCTACTCCAAAGTTTCGCCTTGCTGCAGGTAGGTGCGCCGCCCGCCCGCCCGCCCTGTCACTTGCCACTGGTTCGTATCACACCTTATTTCCACACATTCTACTGCGAGAAAACTTGCTACGAGCTTTTCTGATGAACCATGTGTAGCGCTTCAGTTTGTCTACCCTCAATTCTATTAGTTCATAATGTAAATAGCAGCATTTTGATGTACTTATATGAACAGAACAGAACAATTTCAAATTTTATCAATTATGGCCTTCTGAATTTTAATTATCACATTCTCTGATTTCGTTAAATTATAGTCAGGCTAGAGAATATAGCTCACAGTTCTACAGATATGTAATTTGACGCAACAGAACCGCTGTTAAAATGTCAAAAATAGCTGACTCGCTCGGTGAAGCATGTAATGCTGAAATAATTCGAAGAGAGAACCCTCAAAACACACAATACATCAGGAAATGTGTTTTTTAGATCTAGGGGGCCTAAAAACTAAGCTTTCTAGGTGCTCCGGTATTTCAGAATAGTTTATTGAGTCTCCCGGCTGCCGTATTTTGGACTATTTCCCCCGTATTTCATACACTGCCAGGAACTGAAGGAATATGCGATATATCGAACTAGTAGTTCCTTTCTCCCAATGTTGGCAGCAGTATTTTAACTAGTTGTTGGCAGCAGCGAGCATTCTTTTCTTATTGGCTGGTAGAGTGTAGCCAATCCTTAAGCGTGCCTGTGGTCATGTGATGCGTGACGTGACGTGACCAGACATCTCGTTCACTTGCGTCTTTGATTTTAACAGAGGAACACGTGTTTTGGTCTGGAAAGGAAGTCAATACATTAATTTAAACCAGATCTTGTTACTTGGAACACAGTTTATATCTTACGTTTTTGTCTGAGCATTTCCCACAGAGACATTTTAGTTTTGTCCAAGACAACCTGGCAACACTGCAGATAGTGTGGCTGGTCACTTTTCCTAGCTCAGTACATAAACAAACACCGTAACGGTGCGCCTTGAAAACAAACTCATATCCTGCCCTGTGCTTCCATGCAGCATAGAATATTAAAAGTATGTTATACATATTTAAACCTACACCTTATGAAACTTCAGTATAATGCCAATTAAGATCTATTCGCATAATAGAAGCAGGAATTACCAAGGGAACTGTAACTGAAGTTTCGTTATTCAGATAGATTTCACATTTCTAAAGGGAAAACTTCTGGCGTTTCGATTTCAACTTAACTCTTTCTCACTTTTGCATCGTCATACATAGGTAATTTAAGACTCTCTTTGGCTGCATATATTTCCAGCTTCATGCTTGCTTTAACAGAACGCATGCACGAGATCAACAGGGAAGCTGCTTTTATTGCTCTGTGCGAGATAATATTTCGTGTTTGGCTCATAACAGTAGGCAGATATTAATTTACCGAGACAGCAGCGCCTCTTGTTTCTTGATGCATTCAAAAATTAGTTTCCCCGAATGAGAAACTCTCTCTTCACCTCTTGACTTTGATGAGAGAAGAATTAAAATCCCTACAGGGACGGCAATTGCGAAGGGAAAACTCCAATATTTTGTTTACACTAGTAGCTGTATCACCGTGTACCCAGAAACTGCTCTGCACCATTACAAGATGGATTCCGAATTAACCTTATGCAATATCCAGAAGGTTAGGTTCCTTGTTGAATACAAATATACAACACTTCTGCTTTATCTTGTGGTGTATTCACCTATTACTTATGTAATATTACAACCCATGAATACAACTTCAGTATTCCTATATCTTTTTCGTGCTAGTTGAGATAAATATTTATACAAATTATCTTATTGCTTATTTCCTTGTATGTGCAAGGGGAATATTGGCTTTGAACGAGTCAAATATTTCGAAGCTTTGAGATCCCTTTCTCTTTGCACACTTAACATATAAAAAAATGAACAACGATGTTCCATTGCACGAAATTTCTAAGTTTTTCGAAACTGACAGACAATAGAAGGAATATCTCCTAAATGGTTCACTCTACAAAAAAATTTACTGTGACATAAATTGTGTATTTTAACAAGATCTACATTTCTTGTATAGAAAGATTTTGTCTATCTCTTACGGATTACGACTTATTCATAACTCATCCAGACGAAATAGCAGTACATAGGCTATAGTCAGAAAATTCAAGATATACATTTCATTTGCCATAAAAATATCTCAAACATATGACATTTTAATCAAAATCGTTAGAGCCATTTTCAAGAAAATCAAAATTTTCGAACAATTTTCCATGTAAAGGGTAGCTTAGGTTAAGGCTATTTTCTTCAAAATCTTCGTGTCGCATCCTTGAAAGACATTAAACTTAAATACCAGCTTTGGTTTTTAACCGACTTTTCGTTTTTTAGTTATACTGTCCACAGACACACAAACACACACACGGAACTTTTTCTAAAAAGGTTTTTTTTTTTTTTTTTTTTTTTTTTTTTTTTTTTTTTTTTTTTTTTTTTTTTTGTATTCAGGAGGTCTCAAAGCATATATTTCCGGTGAAATATCGACATCAAATTTTTGGGTGGACTACAATACTTCTGCTTACCACTAGAGAAAGTAAAAATGAACAACGATGTTGCATTTCGCTTAAGTTCTAAGTTTTCCGAAACTCACACATATAACAAGGAATATCTCTAAAATGGTTCAACCTACAACAAAATTAATTTGGACATAAATTGTGTATTTTAGTAACATGTACATATTTTGTATAGTATGATTTGATCTATCTCTAACGGTTTACGAGCTATTCAAAACTCATCCAGACTAAACAGAACTACATAAGCTATAGTCAGAAAATTCAAGATATTCATTTCATTTGTCATCAGAATAACTCAAATATATGACATTTTAATCAAAATCGTTAGTCATTTTCAATAAAATAAAAATTTTCGAAAAATGTTCCATGTAAAGGGTAGTTTAGGGTGGGGTCTATTTTCTTCAAAATCTTCATGTCGCACCCTTAAAAGACATTAAACTTAAATACCAACTTTGGTTTTTAACCGACTTTTCGTTTTTTAGTTATGCTGTCCACAGACTGACACACAGACACACACACACGGACCTTTTTCCAAAAATGCCTGTGTACCTGGAATTGTTTACTTGCGTATTAACCATGAGCGGGTGAACAAACTGTACCTTTGTTACGTGTATAAGAATTGTCCCTGAGGAGTATGATAGCCAAAATAACAGTGACTATGGTGAAATAATTTATTTTTCATATTCGCGTAGCTTTGCCACGCATTTCTTTATTTTTGGGCTTTATTTGATATTAACGGTTGAAGCTACTGTAGGCCTATGATACAAACAAAGAGCATACCTGTAAACGCAGCATCCTTTGTTGGAGCTGACCTGAAACCTCCCTTCTAAAACCCAGGTGCTGTTATTCCTAATTGAAATTAGAACGCACGAACAGCTATACTGTAGAAGGTTTTTTCAAAACGAGGAAAATAAGCAAAACAAAACGAAGCCCCACATCAGTATGCATGTGTAAGCCGTATTAAAATGACGAACAAGCACTGCTTGCCACACGTAACGGAAATAAAGAAAAAAAAGCAGCATCATAATGGCTTTTTTTAAAAAAAACAATGGTTTCATGCACTCGTTCCATTTTTATTTATTTTGTTTCTCTTGTTACGTACAGGAGATTTACATCAAAGCTCCGACTTTTAATGTGCAATTTAATTATTTGAAAACAAAGGAATCAACGTTGATACTGCAATTTCTTGGAATTTTAAAATCCCCAATAGCGAGAGTGGGATTGTAAAAGCTATCGAGGTTACTGATAAGTGAAAGGATTCAGGATAAAACATTTTTCGCATCGTGATTAAAGATTAAAAATCCGCTTTAAGAAGGAATATGACGAGAGGTGTGGCTTAAGGAGTAACCCTTGAGATCCACTTTCTGGAGGTCCCGCGTTTGCCCCCATTGGCCAAATTATTCACCCAAAGACTTTGTTCACGATTTTTTCTGTCATTGTATCAAAGCTAATATAGCAATAAAATCAATAATTTCGGAGCTGTATGTTCCCGTATGTTCAATCGAATAACAAATACATGATTAAAATGTGAGACACCAGTGACAATAATATGCGGTGTAGAATATTAAAAATATTTTATAAATGTTTTAAATTTAGACACATGTTCGAGCATAAATAGTGGTATAAAATTGTAACTATGCCAAACTTTAAGAATCCCATATATTAGAACTCTCACTCGGATTTTGTGACCTATTTTTCGTCTCAGGCATTGCAATGAAACGGTCAACACTACTAAATGTAAACTATTCTGAAGGTGAAACTTGAGAAAACAGCAGAATTTAATTAATTCTATACTATTATCTACACTTTTACTCTGATCACTTTTCACCTATCTTTAATGGATTTCCTCAAACCGACCAATGTTCCTTTACTAATTCTCCTAATTAATTTGGCTAATTATCCCCCATTACAGAGAACACAACGAAATGTTTGCTATCTACTAGCAACGTTTTAAGCCAATTAAAATTATTCATAAGTGCATGAATCCTTGTTTACGTCTCTGGGTTTGAAAAAGCGAAGAGGGGAAAAACGAAGAACGCTACCAGCTTAATTAAAATAAATTAACTCTGAAATCTGTATCGGAGATACTGTTTACAGTTCATGTTTAATGCAGCCGTGCTTTGGGGAAGGGAGCTAGTGCTTGTTGGGCGCTCTCGTGCAGAAATTCTGCCCCAGGCTTCCAAATAATTATATTTCTGGAAAAAAAAAAAAAGCTATGGAGTAGCCACCGGTCCAGGTGCTCTGTTTACCTAAGTGGAATACTCTGATGACCTTAAGCCATTTATTAATGTGTGAAGAAGTCAGTTGCTGCAGTTTCGCAAGAACAATTTGCGGGGGGGGGGGGGGGGGGGGCTGGGAGGGGGGGATGGTCAGGAAATCTCTTGCGCACCGCTAGTGCGGCAGCACTTACTCCTCTATCTTCTCATATTAGTCGGTTTAAACATTTACAGAAATTGTTGCTAATTTTCTTGTAAGTGCAAGGAAAATATGGGAATGCAATAGGCTTTGAACGATAGTCAAATCTTTTACAGCAGGTTCTCCGTTCTCCTTGCCTAGTCGAAAGATGAAGTGAATAACGACCTTCGATTTGAAAAAGTTTAAGTATCGCAAAACTCAGACAAATAACAAGGAAATCTCCTAAATGGTTCATTTAATTTGGACATAGCTTGTATGTTTTAATGAGATTTGCGTTTTTGTGGACTAATATTTGGTAGGTATATCTCTTATGGTTTACCAGTTCTGCAAAAGTCATCAAGAGTAAACGAGAGTGCATGACAATAGCCAGAAAATTTAAAATATGCATTTCACTTATGGTACAAATATCTCAAAAAATATGACACTTTAATCAAAATCGTTAGTCCTTTTTTGAAGAGATCAAAATTTTCGAAAACTTTTTAATGTAAAAGGTGGTTTAGGGTGTAGGAAATTCCTTAAAAATCTTTGTGTAGCACCCTTAAAAAATATTAAACTTAAATACCAATTTTTGAGTTATGAATACGATGACATCTTTAATAAGCTAAATACTTTTGAAATGATATATGCTACGATAAACAGAACATTAGTAAATAAAACCAGTAAAGATAAAAATATAAAAATCTATAAAATAATGAACACCAATACTTACATACGGAAGTGAGACTTGGACCACTAAGAAAGATGAAAGAATGATACAGCCCGCAGAAATGAAATTTCTAAGGAAAGTAAAAGGATATAGCCTGAGAAACCAAATAAGGAATAACGAAGGAATTATGCATACCCTTATCAAGATCAAAAAAAAGCTACATCTGATTATCTCTAATATATGTTAGAACAAATAGGTAAATTTACCGAGCGAGATGGCTCCGCGGAGGTTCGCTTTCGGAAGGTCGCGGGCTCAAATCCCGTGGTCCTGCCAATCTGAGTGTTTTTTTTTTCGTAGGTTCTCTCAGTCGCCCAGGAATACTGGATTGCATATTTAGTACCTTGACCCAAAGTCCCACCTTAAGTCTAAAACAATAATATAAATTAAAAATAGGTGGTAATAGTGAATGGTGTGCCATCTATCCACAGATAGTGCAGACTCGATAGCACCCTAATGCCATCTGCCCATCATAGAGGTGGATGTACTGATCTCTTTGTGGACTCGTGATAAAGCAAGATGGACGGAAAGGGATAAAGGCTAACTCTCCGATACACAGTGCATCTCCTAACAGATTCATCGTTGTATGACTGCGCAGTTAAAGCGATCAAATAAATAGAGAAAAAGCGTTAAGTTTATAAGAAATATTTCATTCATGTGGAACTGGCAGTCCCAGTCAAAAACATGGATAGAAGTTGGGCCGATCACAGTTCACAATTTTAGCTCCTGTTTCATTATTTTTAGTTTCTCTACTTGTAAGTAAGAGAAGTATTCTACTCCACCCCAAAATTCGAGGTCGAGATTTCACCAGAAATATGTTCTGAGGCCCTCTGAATAAAAAAAAACTTTTTAGAAAAAAGTCCGTGTGTGTGTTTGTGTGTCTGTGTGTCTGTCAGTCTGTGGGCATCATAACTCAAAAACCAAAAGTCGGTTAAAAACCAAAGTTGGTATTTAAGTTTAATGACTTTTAAGGATGCGACACGAAGATTTTGAAGAAAATTGTTCCACCCTAAACTTCCCTTTACATGGAAAATTTTTGGAAAATGTTTATTTTCTTGAAAATGGCTCTAACGATTTTGATTAAAACGCCATTCTGAGATATTTTTATGACAAATGAAATGTATATGTTGAATTTTCTGACTATGGCCGTTGAATTCCTATTTACTCTGAATAACTTTTGCATAACTGGTGTGCAAACAGACTAAATCTTACTATACAAAAATGTATATCTTGCGAAAACACATAACTTATGTCCAAATAATTATTTTTGTAGGGTGAAATTCCTTCTAATTTGTGTGAGTTTTGGAGAACTTATACTTCTTCAAATGAAAAATCGCTATTCCTTTTTTTATAAATGTTAACCATGCAAAGCTTTAAAATACTTGACTATCGCTCAAATCGCCTTGCATCTACAAGGAAATAAGCAATACGATAATTTTTGCAAATGATTATCTGTATTAACATGAAAAAGATATATCAATAAGAGTTTGTAAGAATGGTTAGTACAAGAGTAGAGAAAGTCATGTGAGTGCAACACATCAGATTTGTTTTTTCTTTTATCATGTCAATATGATCCTTTTTCTTTCGCACTGACTGTTCTGTTACTCCGTAAAACGTTTTACATTTCGATCTTTAGCTGTCCCTCTGCAAGAGTGTTCTTGTGACGTTGGAACAATCATAAGTAAGGTACAGTAATTTATAGATGATCACAGTAGACACAATTTTTATCTTTTGTTTTCACATTGTACAGAAAGCCCAAATATATGTAACAGGACAGAAGAGAAACTGTGAATATCAAGGCAAACTCTGTAACCTCCGAGAAAATAATATTCTCAGCTACTAATTATAATATTTCGGTTGACTAGTTTCTAGCGTTACGCTCGACGCACTTTTCTCTCTTTATATCATTATTTAGGATATCCTGGTGATGAACGTGGCTACAAAATAGAGAAAAAATATAGCAAATTTTTCGTAGATAAACATGATAAAATATTTTTACACAGCGCCAGCATAAACGAACTGAATACCCTTTTATCCATTTTATTTTTATACTTTCGTCGGTGAAAAGGTCAAAATAGTGAGTCAAAAGTGAAATACTGTTGTGCACCTGCAAATAAGCTGGTATTAATATAATATATCCTGAGGGAGTTTAATTCCATGTTTACCACTATTTCATTTCTAGGTGGCAGTGTGACGTAAAATAGCAAACAGGAAAATGCAGCAGATATATCAGCTAATGATTTCCTCTATTTATGTTGTTAGAGCGAAAATAAGCATCAACGTTAGGGTTGTTTGAAAAACCATTAGTCGCTGAAAGCATTTCAAACAGGTAGATGGTAATTAAAGTTCAACAACGTTATTTAAATTGTGATGCTATGTTTATCATATTGGTCAGAATTGTTGAAATAAGAATGTTATAACAAATTTCCTAGGGTGAAAAGTACTCATGAATGACCGAAAACAATAATTTAGGATTTTTAACTTTTATAATGTTGGATACTTTATAAATGCTTTCGTGTAAATTTGTTTGTCATGGCAGTACATATAAGTTAAAGGGCGTGGTTGCGTATTTAACGCTTTCTATAAACGTCTAAAAGCCTGTTTTATGTATTTTAGGTACACTATTTAATAATAGTATATTATGCAGCGAATACTAATTATTAAATAAGCATAGTAACCTTATTTCAAATAAGGGAATCGATAGTGTCGCTTTCAGCTGCGTGATAATATGCGGAGACGACAAAGCATTGATTGCTCCATGCGGATCTTTTGATTGGTGGTTACGGCTGTCGTTATGAACAGGTGCACTTTTGATTGGTGGAAGCAGTATCTTTATGAAGAGGTGGATATAATACAGCGCTGCATTATGATACGGTTGAACATAAAAGTAAAAAAGCAGAATTTATGTCACTTTTTAAAAGTAAATTTTAGGATGCGTAATATTTTTTAATATTTTAATATTTTTCTCAGAATTTAAAATGCTACTTAGGATGCAATATGCTATTTATCATGACTCTAAGTTCATTATTCTAAGTTCAAAGCTGCTATGTGGTTATTAATATAACACAAATATGTTACGTCACCAAGCTATACCTAAGTTTGATAAGTATAAACTTTTTACAAGAGCCAAAATTCACCACTGAAGAAATATTTTTAAATTAAAATTCTATTTTGACCAAACTTGGTTTGTAGATAAATAATCAATACAGAAATCAAATATTGTTTTCAAATTATGAAAATTACAACGTAAAGAGCATTTTATATGTTATTTGTATAGTGTATGTAATTATTTAAAATGCTCTGAATGCCACGATTCTTAATTCAGTGCTTTAATTTTTAGGAGAGTTAAAACGTTATAAAATTACTTAAATAACTACCAATAACAAGAAATACATTCTACATTTTCGGTGAAATGTCGACATGAAATTTTTTGGTGGAATAATACTTCCTCTAAAGTAAGAACAAATTAGAAACTAAAAACTTCACTTATCTTATTATTTTGGTGCTGACCCTGGGGTTTCAAGCTATATCCAGCTCATTCTCAAAGCCATAGCTTGAAACCCCAGGGTCAGCACCAAAATAATAAGATAAGTGAAGTTTTTAGTTTATAATTTGTTCTTACTTTAGAATCTTGTTGCTTCACTGTTAATAGCTTCAATTTTTCCATAATTAATACTTCCTCTACTTACCAGTAGAGAAAATAAAAATCATGACTCACCTGTCTAAAATAAAACCCAATGTGTTAAACCTCAATACTGATAGTAATTTTAAAATCCCTTTGGTATGATTATTTAATAAAATAGTAATTTTCTTGAGTACTAATTTAAGAACATGACACTTATGTGTCTTATCACACCGGCCGCCCGTCCGCCAGAAGACGCTCAATATCAAGCTACCCCACACTACTGCTTGTAAATACGTGGTCCGGTATCAATGGAATGGTCAGAACAAAGATTAGTATGAGCGCGGCAGAACGAAGCGTTTCTAGATAGTTCGAGTAACTTTCGACTGCCGGCGTATTTATGAGAAGTTCGAGAAATGATGTATTTGCCTTAGCGATAGCAAAATATAGAACTATTTTTTGTGATTCAGTTTTAGAATGAATAAAGTAACAGAAAGAGTAACTAGACTTGTCACAGTATTTATAGTTGCAAAGAACTGAAAGAAATTGTGGAATTCGGAACACTTGTGAGTTGGCTTAAAATGTTGAGTATTACTTCTGAAACACCCTGTACATGGTAATGTTTATGTGAGTGACTGAGTGATTGAGTAATTAGCTTACAGTCAGGACTGCTCGTTGTATTTTTATTTCTAATCCTGCAGCGAAGTTGGTGAATAACAAAGCGTTTGGAAGGAAATGATAAAGCATTCCTGTGATTGTAGCAGTTAAGAAGTTAAAATTGAATTCCAAGTTGTACGTAGGTACATGGCGAATGTAAGTCAAACAAAGCGAAGATAGCGCGTGTACCCAATGTGGCTACGGATGTCGACCTTAATTACATATTACGTCACAAAATGTAATATGTTTGCGTACATTTCTGGTAGTTTCTGCAAGTTGGACAAGCAAGTTTACGTAAATTATCTCTCACCCACTTCAGACTCATTTCATTAGCGGGGATGTTTATCGAATAAGTTGCAACAGCTCCTGTTGCCAGACTCCTGTCTCACTGTGATGCCCCGTTTTGATAAAAACCCTCGTCCGCACTGTAAATGGTGTAACGTGATTACAGAGTTCTGTTTTTACATCTACTGTTATGTTCAACCCCCACATCTAGATGTCACTACAGATGAAGGTAAACAAACAGTTGAAAACTCAATAATATGGCATCAATTTGCTATCTGCAGGTGACGTCACAATACTCCAACAGTAACCGCCTCAGATGTGCTTTTAATGACATCACACATCTGATATTATTTTATCACTAATTTCACCATTTTTACTTTCTTTACTGGTAAGTAGGGGAAGTATTGTATTTCACCCAAAAATTCGATGTCGAGATTTCACCGGAAATATATGTTTTGAGACCCCCTGAATCTAAAAAAAAAACTCATAACACAAGAACGAAAAGTTGGTTAAAAATCAAAGTTGGTATTTAAGTTTAATGTCTTTCAAGGATGCAACACGAAGATTTTGAACAAAATAGCGCCACCCTAAACTACCCTTTACGTGGAAATTTTTTCAAAAATTTTGATTTTCTTGAAAATGGCTATAACGATTTTGATTAAAATCTCATATATTTGAAATATTTTTATGGCAAATGAAATGTATATCTTGAATTTTCGGGCTATAGCCCCTGTAGTCGTATTTACTCGGGACGACTTTTGCATAACTGGTAAACCGTTAGAGGTAGACCAAATCATACTATACAAAAAATGTAGATCTTGCTAAAATACACAAATTTATGTCTGAATAAATTTTCTTGTAAGGTGAACCATTTCGGAGATATTCCTTGTAATGTGTGTGAGTTTCGGAAAACATAACTTTCGTGAAATGGATCATCGTTGTTCATATTTTTATATGTTAAGTGTGCAAAGAGAACAGAATCTCAAAGCTTTAAAAAATTTGACCATCACCTACAAGGAAATAAGTAATAAGTTGTACAAATGTTATCTTAACTAACACGAGGAAGATATAGGAATAAGAGTTTGTAAGAATGGTTAGTACAAGAGTAAAGAAACTCATGTGAGTGCAACATATCAGATTTTTATGTAGTACAGATTATATCTTAAATATTTAAAATTATTTACGTGTTCTAAAATTGTATTACCAATTGCGATTTTTGCTTTTAATGTGTCTAAACACCAAAGTTAGAGATGGTATTTTGTAAACGGGTAAACAAACAATTCAAAGTTGTCAATTTAGTCTCTTTTTGCCATTCTTATTAAGATATTTATCTTTCTCTACATCATATTGTTATGGACTGCACAGTTGCCTGGCTTCTTCCAATAATATCAGCAATTTCTGAAACCGATCTTCCCTTTTGAAATCTGGAGATACCTGTTTCCCTTTCCATTACTTTGTTTCTTTATTTTTGTGGCCCACTTGCCTGATGCCCTACATTGAACACAACACAAATCTTGTCACAGAAGGCGTGCCTTGCTGCAAACAGCTCCTTAGTGGTTTCTATACTTATATTTCTAGTGGTGTATCAATACTTTTTCCCTGTCAAATAGCACCATAATTGGGAGTATTGATAATTTTCTTGAAACACGTTTATTTAATACTCAAAGATATGTTACCATTATGCGATCGATGTTGAAATTCCGTTCTCTTTGCACGGCTAAGATATAAAAAATGACGTGTGCACTCTGAAGCCGAAATTGTGAACGCCATAATTATGGACATAATACTGCGTCACATTGCAGAATTAAATAATCAGGAAATGTTAAAATCATTACATGTATAAAGCTACAGAGTTGGCAAGGATTAGTTACGGTTAAAACTGTAGGAAGGGACGTACTGTTGCAAGCAAGTCATTAGTGGTAAAGTCCAGGTAGTCAGCCTGATACATAGCTATACCGGTTTTCCTGCTCAGCGCAGGTGTTGAGTAGGTAAACAAGGGATGGCCGCGGAGACTTCTTCGAAACCCGTCGTAGGGACATTAAGAGCTGAAGAGCGTTGAGAGCGTCATGACGCGGAGTTTTCGCGCCATGAAATTGGAGGGGTTTTTGAGGGGAAGTGAGAGGTGATTTCTGACCGGGAGCGCACGGAGCAGGCAGTGGCCCTCCAGAATCCAACGGGCAGTACACGTGCCGCCCAGACCGCCGAGCGAGCATCTCAGCTACGGGACTTGTATTCCGGATCCTCAGGTGTGAAGACACATTATAGTTAATATTAACAGTCTTTGGTCTTAGTAAAGACACGGTAACGACTCAACGTATTTAATAACGATCGGCAAATCTCACGCTTTCTTGTTTTGGGAGAATAAAAGTGTTTCAACGAAGTTCTGGTTTTATTCGCAAACACTCACGCATACCCTGAGGTTAAGATCACATGCCAGAGCAGCCGGAGCAGAAGACACCAGAAGCAGCATTCTGCGTAGGATAGTGGGAAGGAGGAGCGACGAGACCACATCAACTCACATGCCTTCTCTACTCGTTCTTATAGGAACTATTTTTTAAAACGCGTATATTTTTCTACTTCACGTTAATTGAAATAATCTATTGTTGAGATAGTTTTATTACATATTTCCTTATATGTATAACAGGAATAGGGAAATACTGTAGACTTAAGCAATACTCAAAACCTTAAGAGCTGATTGATATGTGAAAGCTTCGATATCCGTTCTCTTTGCATGGTCAGCACAAAAAAATGAATAACTATCTTCCATTTCACAGAATTTTAACTATTCCAAACTCATACAAATAACTAGGAATATCTCCGAAATGATTTACAATTTGTATTTGGACATAAATTGTGTGTTTTAAACAGATATTGTATATTTTTTGTATACTTCAAGATTTGGTCTGTCTCTTACGTTTTATCAGTTACGCAAAAGTCATCCAAAAGTAAACAGGACTATATAATTTATAGCCAGAAAATTCAAAATATGCATTTTATTTGTATTAAAGATATCTTAAACATACGGCATTTAAATCAAAACCAACTTTGGTTTTTAAGCGAGTTTTCGTTTTTGAGTTATTCTATTCACACTACACACACAAACACACACACACACACACACACACACACACACACACACACACACACACACACACACACACACACTATAGACGCGCAGACCAATCTTTTTTGGATTCAGGGGCCACCATATGTTTTTCCTATTTACCATGTCAAAGACAGTTTCGTGGTCTATGAGTCCCATAAAAGCTGGTATGTTAAATTCTCTGTCTTTCGATCAGTTGTGTCATAGTGAATAAACATGATCTTCCCTTTATAAAACCATGTTGTATATTTAATGTTTTATTTATAGCACGCATTTAAAAGACTTATTTCTCTATAATTAGAACAGTCTTGTCTATTTTCTTTTTTCATGTGCATATTATTTTAGCTGTTCTCCATTTTTCGGGTATATGGGCATATTTCCATATTATTTACTTACATGCCACAATTATCAAAATGTCTGTCCTTCAATCCCTAATATATAGAGTACGGAGGGGGGCCCTTTGCGCACTATAGCTATCACAATTAAATTAACATGCGTTTAAAATATTTTCATAACAAATGAAATGTGTTTTTGGGAATATTCCCCGAAATTCTCTTCATTTTGAATAGTTTATACATAGCTGGTAAACTGTAGGAGACAGACAAAATCTAACTGCACAAAAAATGTAGACATCGTTAGCGCATTTTTGTGCAATACATTTTTTTGGACTTGACCATTTATGAGATATTCATTGTCATCGGCTTTTATTTTCCAATACTTAAAATCATCTTCTCATTTGTTTTTTTATTTCTCTTAGCCATATACTAAAGAGAAAAGCAACAATGAACCCAGTGTCTATGAAAATAAAAGTTCAAACTCGATGAACCAAGCGCTCCATCACTAGAGTTTACCGCATCCCACGAAAGATAGCACTGCTGTACATATTGTCTCGCACTGCCATCTGCAGAACAAGAACTGAATTTTAACTGAGTTAACTGTGTGTAGGAATTGGTCGATATGCTTAGCAGCGCACAGACTGCGTTGTACTGTTAAATAAGAGTGATATCTGAATTTTCTTGCAGAAAATAAATTCTTACTATAGGTTTACACCAGGTATAGACTGTTATAGTACAGATTCTCACGGTCTTCTCAACCCATTATAATTTCAAACCGTAATACAAAAAGTAATGTTTCTATCTACGACACTTTAATTGCGAAAAAGTCTGGAAAACACGGATTTAATTACAAATAACATTCACACGCTTATTTCAAAGACATGGCAATAGCATAAATTGTTCTTCGCTAGGCTCAGAGAATTACATACAGCCATATATAATTAGTCATATAAATAATTATAACTTTAATCATAATTGTTAAATATTTTTGAGAAAAAATACGTATAATAAGCTTTCTCTAATTTTTTTATTTGGAGCACCTCAAAACATGTATTCTCGGAGATATCTCAGTTTTTAATTTTTGGGCGAATTGAAATATTTTCTCTATCACAGAGTTATTACTTGCTAAGAAAAGTAGAAAGATCGTGAACTTTCATATTTTTTTCCATTATTAACATATTTTGCTTTATTGAAATTAAGGTATTTTATAAGCGGCCAACGTACGATCTGATGTCTTAGAATCATATAAGATTTTCTGATATATAGTGCAAAGTATTCATAAAAATGCTCGCATTTCTGTTTATTATTAATCGTAATAAATCCTTTCCGAAATGAAACTATATAGAATCACACAAGACGCTAGTACGATAGCAAATGTTTAAAAACAATGCTGGACGTGATATTTTTAATTCTCTTTGCTGCGACAAAAAACAAAAAAGTAGACCTAAGTGTCATGAAATACGACTTTCCGAATAACAGTTAAGTGTATTGTAAAAGTCTAAAGCTATTTAAAACATACTGCAAATTTTGATAGGTTCTATATTTTTTCTGAAGCAAGTTTTTGTATTTCTCTTATGTTTTCATACACACACATGCAGCTCTGAGACAATTTAAGATATACATTTTATGACTCATTTGCAGACCAACGTATCTTTGCCAATTTTTAACGCGTGGAAAAATGTTTGGACTGAACAAGAACAAAATAAAATATTTTTTTTAGATATGCAACAAGTTAACAATTTGTCCTTTTCTGAAATCTCTATATTATAATTATTTTTAACATTTTTATGGTTTAAATTACAATGCTACAAATTATTTACGATATATTATTATCCTATTATCACACTTGAAATTTCTGTTATATCTTTTTTTATATATACAATCATATTAACTGCAAACAGTTAACTGGTTTTAATATTTATAGCAATGTTTCAATTTTAATCAAGTTTCTTCTGTAAATTATTAATATCTAATTTATATTTCTTTGACCTTGATGGCAGTCCTAATTAAGGGAGGTTCTTTTTTCATTTGTATACCGCCTTAACATCTAAGATCATATTACACACGTGGTTTCGAAGGTACCTATGAAAAACTTACATCGCGGGTTATTCCACTCTTTTTCGTGCAGTATTTGACATTCAACGATATTTTGTAGGTAATCATGATATTATGAATGCAATCACTAGCCAGAATGTTATATTCAGACACACAGCATATTTACCACTTCAGTCGTTCGCGTGTTTCACAAATATAAAAAACGTAATAGCTATGGTGAATTCAATGCAAATTAATTGAGCAAAACAGCCCAATGGGATGGCCTGCGGAAACTGCATAATTACATTCAGTTAATATTAACTTTTTAGGTTGCTACACAAACGAATAACATATTTTATATGGAGAGTAAAGGGGGACAACTAAACATGACATGAATGATCATTTTTATGTATTCTATTACACAGATCCTGCGACTGGCGAAATATCCATTTTGTTTTTTGTGTCATATCTTGCTGCAGTTTGTGTTGTAAGATAATGTAAGAGTCACAATCTTTATGTCTGTTTCCGTTATGATTCACAAAGGAAGCACTTTGTTTGAAGGCTGCGATCTGAATTAAAGCATATATGAGCTAAATTTCGGTCCCTATGTGTAGAAATATCTGGTTAAACAATAGCATCGCTTAAGAATTTGGGGTTATTCATGTATCAAGGTTGTAAATTACAATGTTACGACAAATTATAGATTCGGTTAACGATAAAAGAGAACTATGTATTGTGGCTCAATTAGAAGGGAAACAAAGTGACAGAAAAGTAACTGAAATTGTTATTTTGTCACAGTATGTAAAGCTCTAGCACAGTCTTTTGCGCTAGTGACAACCGATAATCGATCACTCTAAAACAGTCCTATAATAGGAAGGAAAAGACGCGAATTTTAGAAGTACACGCTTTCCTATCAGCTTAAGTCCGGCCTATCTTATGACTTACTAATTCCTATCTTAAAGCGCTACTGTTAAAATTTCTAAGAATCTCTTTTGCTTTTGTAAGCTTCCCATCCACACGCAGTTTTCACGCTCTGCACCTTGAGGTAATGGTTTACATTATGCATTCATTTTAACATACGGAAATTACTCACTGCAATTATTAATTTATCTTCCTATAAGTTATTATCCTAGAGTATTTCAAATGGAAGTTCACAGTGGAAGTTCTGTCATGTCCAGTTGTCTTCATTATTCACCGGAGTTGGCCTTTGCCTAAGCTTTAAAACGAGTTACAGCTCTCCGGAGTCGATATATCGATTACTGTTAGTTAACTTATACATGGAAGAGGTTAACAACACCTACTGTCTGCAGAGTCCCTACCTTTTATTTGAATTTTAGTCTTCCCACTACCTACATGGAGCAAGCAGAGGAATATTATATTGCACATAACAATTCAGTATCCGAAATACTCGTCTTAAGCTAATAATAAAAAATTATATTTTTATAAAAAAAAAAAAAAAAAAAGCAACGAAGAAGTTTAAGAATTACAACTCAAGACTTAGAAAATTACACCTAAAGGAGAGACAACAGTGATTATAGTAACAATAATAACAAAAAGACAATAATACTTATTCATAAATTAATAATAAATACCTTACTAGATAAAACACTGAACTAATTAAGACCCACGATTAGTTTCCATTATCTTTTCGTAGCATTAGTTGGTTTTTAAACAGTCCATGTGGCAGATATAGGATTTTCCAAGTCATCACGGTTGAAGATTTGCGATTCTTCTTTGTATCGTAAAAATCCATTACCACGACTAAACATTTAAAGGCTGTAAGCTTATGCTTTGCGTGTATTGCTTAATTTGAAATAGGAATTCTTTGGCAAGAATGAATCGTGGATAGCGTTTAATGTAGCAGATGTTTAATACAAAAACGCATTTAAAAAGTAAAGGCTTAGTGCGATTGTGACAAATTCAATTCTTTATAATGTGTCCTATTAGAATTTAGGGTCTATTTGTGAAATTCGTCTTAGATTTTATCCAAAAGTTCACATATTTTACAAAATAAATAAATTGAAATGTTTACCCAAAAGTGTACATATTTTATAAAAAAAATTAGTGATTTAAGAAAATTAACATTTGAAGAACCAGCCTTTGTTTCTAGCAGCAAACGTGTTTCATAAAGAGTTAGCAAATTAATTGTAGATATAAAATATTATGATAAATCTAATTTATTCAGAAAAAGGTGGGACTAAACAATAATATGTCGGAATTATTTAAGTCAACTAATAGAATAGTACAGTCACTGGGAAATTATTGTAGAAATGGAGAATAATAGGGAAGGCAGAGCCCAAGCGATCGCGTGCCAAGTGAAAATGTAAAATTTAAAGGCCCTCGGTAATAAATTTCCTAATTTCTCTCAAATTCATCCCGATGAGCTGAATGTGTTATCACAGATTTGTTGAACAAAATTATAGCAAAGCATTAATTTTCATGGTGCAGTTTAGTACATTTTAAAGGTGATAATTTGTTTTAAAAATGGAAATTCACTGGAATGTCCCAGGATGGAAATTTAAACGTTTATATTTTTCATATTATTTCTCGAATATAGTTCTTCACAAACAACGATGTCATTTTCATTAGCATTAAACCATATCGTGAAAAAAAATGAAATATGTAACATTTCCAATTTTCCATAAATAAATAAATAAATACTCAAGTTTAACGTGATACCAAGAAAAGACCTTTAGATGCGAACATTAAAAAAATGTCTGTTGAAATATGATCTTTTCGAATACAGAGGACCACAAAACGTATTTTTCCAGAAAAATCTGATATCGTGTTTTTTGTATATACTATGTACGTGACAAAAAAGTAGTAATGGCTACTAAAAGCTAGTAAAAGCGTATTTTTGAAAAAAATATTGTATGTATAATAGTCAATAGTAAAGTAAAAAAAAAGAAAAAAAAACTGGAAATGGACTGTAAAATCAGAAAATATAATAATTTACATGATGATAATAACAGTAGTAAGCATATGATTTTGTAATTACTTGGTAGTAAATTATTATGATTATCATTATCATAATCATCGTCATTATCATTATTATTGTATTATTAACATAAGAAATAAATTAAGATATTTGAAAAATCGTTGTGGGGTGTAGAGGAAATAATAGGGACTGCTTTTATTTATCTCCCCCTGTTTTTTATTTCGCTTGGCTGCATGACAAAACCGCTAGTAAATACAGAGAAGACGCACTCAATTGTTTCAGCAAGTGTTAGTATACATGGATGAACAGAGAACCGAGTGGAATGCTGAGAACGCAGTGAAACCGGAAAATAAATGGAAAGTTTTGCACCGGAAGCAGGAACAGGAACTCCACGAGATTGCGGGAGCCTGAACAACAACCCACAACATTTTTGTATCTTCCGCTTGCCACTCCTGTTTAACGCGCTTACGGAACTCCGTATGTAGTACACAGTACAGCCGACTCAGTGGCGCAACGGTAGCGCGTCTGACTCCAGATCAGAAGGTTGCGTGTTCAAATCACGTCGGGGTCAAAGCTGTTTTTTAAGATGGCTCTTTAGGTTCAAAAACGTCATACTCGTTAAGAAAATAATGCATTATGTCAAAATATATCTACAAATAATGTATACAAATCTTTTCTTTCATAAAATGCTTAATACCTACAACATGTTAAGCTTTCTTTTTCTACCCTTTTTATTTTCATGCATATTCTCGACACTGGAAATGCAAACTGTTGGCTTCTATTAAACGGTACATCGATGCAATTTCGATGAAAATCTGAAGTTGCGACTTTGAAGTGCAAAAATGAGTCGTATATAGTTCTAGTACAGATATGGGCTGGTTCAAAGTCATCACTAACGGTGACGATAACCAGAACGAGAAAGTTGAAATACACGTATACAAATGGAAGCGTTCACAACCGACGTGAATGAAGACTTGGCCAACTTTTGGCTTTCTGTTCTGTATGGAATTTCCTCCGTCTATATTCTGCCTCTCTCTTCCTCTAACAAAAAGAAGTTTCATTACTATGTAGTTGCAGCCTCGGATAGTATGAAAATCAATTAAATATAAAAATTTCGCCTTAAGTTTTAACCTCTATCTCTCTCAGCGTGTAGGGATTTGGCTTCTAAGTCTCATCCCTGTACAATACCATCTTACTTCGTCAGCTGTCCACAGTGACCTTAGTGCTAGGCCTGTGATTCTGCTTCTACACGTGACGGCTAGATGGCAGACTAGAGCCAAAAAGTCTGTGACTCTACTTCTAGGTGCCGTCCAGTGTATCCGATTTCATTATTCCCCTATTAGCATTCATTTTGAAGTGTACTATTGTTTTAGACCTAAAGCGAAGCTTTGGGTTGTGGTGGTAAATATTTAACTCGGTATTTACTTTGAAGTCACGAAAAACCACCATTCAGAATGGTCGGTCCACGGGATTTGAACTTGGAACCACCAGAATAGGTCCCAAGACTTACCGCTTGAACCATTCCGCTCGGGAACATTTTGACTTAAAGTCAGAGAAAATTGTAATAGGTCAAATTTTTGTGTTCTTTAACTCGCGCGTATTAGGCAGACAACATACTTCATTCCACACAAAAACTATATACTAAAATTCCGCTGGAGGTACACATTTTGAGGGCAATGAATAAAAAAAAAATAATGTATTCAAGATGCTCTCGGGCATTATTATTTTTTAAAAAAAATAATTTTTAGAAAAAGTCCATGTATACTTGTGTCTGATTATTATCGCTTAAGTTTGTTGTATTCTCCTATTTTTACTGTACCTATAAGGAAATACGCAATAAAATCATTTCAACAACCTTTATCTCGATTAACATAAAGTAAATAAATGACTAAGCGTTTTTAATAAACTGAGTAGAGAAAGTCACGTGAGTGCACAAAACAAAATGTATTGTTTCACTCTCCATTAAAACGACCTCGCTGGATACAATCAATAAGTCTTCAGTGTGTGAGCCCCTTATCAGGTAAGTAAATAGGTTAATGCTGATAAATGATAACCAAAGCGGTCAGGGCAATAAATCTCAATGGTATGTACGTAGTTGGTAATAAGTTGTATTCTTCCGCTTCCAGCTGGACCTCGGCTTATCATCTTCCTCTTTGCTCCATTATCTGTGTTTTTCTTTAGAACGGATGTATTCTTGGAAGGGCTTCCTGTTTCTAAACCCAGCGGCAACATGGAGTCTGATGTTTTCTTTTTCATACATGTTGCTTCACGCTTTCAATATATTACACTCAACAAATCTTTACAGAAAGTTTATTGTCAATTTTGAATTTGAAAATGATTTATAGGCGGCACCGTGGCCGAACGCATATGGTATGTTAGTGGACGAACCGGCGTCTGGGTGAGTTTTTTTCGGGTTCTCCGGTTTCCTCCGTCACTCATTCCACCATCACCTTTCCATTCATTCAATTCGCCTGTACTTTATATCATCCTCTTCCTCACTATCATACCTGGTGCTGGGCTGACCACCTGCTTCCAGGTCTATAGGCTCATCTGCTCCCCGAAAGCCGCCTGAACATAGGCACTGGTTTCACCCCCACTAGGGGATGTAAGTCCTCCATTCATAAGTAAGCGTGTACAAGAGTGAGTAGAGAGTGTCACGTGAGTGCAACACATACTTTCTCTACCAGGTACCTTCTGCATTCCGTCAAAAAATTTAACAGCAAATTTTCACCCTAAATACACGTTTTAAGACTCCCCAAATCCAAAAACGAAGCGTTTTTAGAAAAACGCCTGTCTGTGTGCCTCAAAACAACGTAAAACAAATTGATAAGACCGTACTGTCAAAACGACCTTAAATAAATATTTACAAAAAAAAAAAAAAATTAGTTAATTACCAAACTTGGAATTGATGTTCAGCGTCGTTCCTGGAAGCGTACGACACAAAGGCTTTCAAAAAGTCACTACGTCTTGAATTATCCTTTATCTGGAAAACGTAGATTTTATCAAAAATAGCCATATGTTTAAGATATTTTAATGACAACTGATATGTGTGTATATATAGGACAGGTAACACTGACGATAGACGAAATGAAATATCACGCAAAGAAGATTTATGAAGAATGCTTTGTAAGCCTAAATTTAAAGTGCCTCTCTGACATTTGCGAATTATGGATGGCTAAGGTAATTCTGGAAGAAAACTTCAGTCAATATAAAAACATGGATTGGGTACTGTGAGGATTTCAAAATTGGGCAACATTTCAACGTTTTATCAGAAACCTCCACCTAACACTGCCCATAGAACTACAAAAAGATTATATTTTTGCCCTCCCACTTGATTCGAGAATTCCACAGCACAGCGTTAATATCAGGACCCGGCTGTTTATGATTAAAAAATTAGAAATATTTAAATATTTATAACGAAAAAATTAGAAAATATAACGATAAATATTACTTGAAATTTTCGACATATTAAAAGATTTAATGCTGTTTAAATTATTATTACATTAAAAATCTAGCTTAAAAATTGAGCACACTCAAAAATAAATAATATTAATTTTAATGTTGCATTTTTAATTTATGGCCAATCTAGAACTAACCATCAGCTTTGAAAAATGATCAGAAACAAGAATTATAGTACCTAATTATATTAATTTTAAAGTTTTTAATTAGGAACGATCTATTTACATGCAACAATGTAACGAGAAAAACCTCCCAATGTTACAGACAAGAATTAGGGGATGTGGAAAATCGTCTTCGGGACGACTGCAAGCATATATACGAACACTGGTATAGAAATATAAAACTATGACAAAAAGACGAATGTAAGGGAAAACATTAGTCACATGGAAAATGATAAGAAATGACAAAAACGTTAAAAAGGCCAAGAGAATTCCATAGTTTTAATCACCGTTGGTTAAATCGTGCTTCGCTTGTATTTTCCATAAAAAAGAGCTGCAAACACACGCTATGACGTGTCATAAACATCCGGTTCCGGGTTACTACAGTGACACTGCAAGAAATTACACTCGTGGGATATTCGTGCTTAAGACCTTTCTCAGGCGTAACTGCACCATCCGCCTTACGCTGATGTCTAACAGGTTGCATATGTATTAGCACACCAAAAAAAAAAGTTTGATTAAAATATCGCCTCTTTATAGCAAACGAAATGCACATATTGAATATACACATATACGTGCACTTTTCTAAAATGGACAGTCGTTATTCATTTTTCCTTCTTTTCTTTCTTCTTGGGCATGCAAAGAGAACGGACTTCCAAAATAATTACATAGCGACCGGATCCTAAAAATTGTCTACCGCGTAATGTCTTATATTTCCTTAATTCCTTGTACCTACATAAGGCAATATGCAATAAAACAATGCTTGTAAATCTTTTATCGTAATTAACATGAATCAGAAGGCTAAGCTTTTGTAAGCACAATTTTTACAAGACTGGGTAGAGAAAGTCATCTGAGTGCAACACATCAGATTGCGTTGTACCAAGTAAGGAAACGCAATGATAATGATAATCATGATTGTTATGTAAATAATAATAATAATAATAATAATAATAATAATAATAATAATAATAATAATAATAATAATAATAATAATAATAATAATAATAATAATAATAATAATAATAATAATCATCATAATTATAATAAAAATACTAGATTAACATACATTTCCCTTAACTTTTGCCACTGACTTCCCACATCCCTGTTGATGTTTCGGGTTTTCCGTTTTGTGGTGGCCGCTCCTATAAAAGTTCTTCCCGTTGAACATGCCCATATCGCCGAAGCTGTTTGCTTTTTTAATATATATCTACACTAGTTCTTTTGATATGTTATCAGTGTATTTCTAATGTTTTTTCGTATTCTTGAAAGGGTGACGAAAGCAAGTTTCGCCATTTGCACTCACATAACTTTCTCCACTCTTCTTCATATAAATCGAGATAATTATTTGTAGAAATTATTGCTAGTTTTCTTGTAGGTACAAGGGGAATACGTAGCCTTTAAGTGATAAGTCAAATAGTTCAAAAGTGATCCCTATAGAATGACTCAAAATTCGTTCTCTTTGCGTGACCAAGAGATAAAAAATGCATAAAGAACTCTCATTTGAAAACCTTCTACAAGTATTGCAAATAAAAAGGAATATCTCCAAAATGGTTCATTTCATAAGAAAGATTGTTTAGACATATATTATGTGTTTTAAAGAGATCTACCTTTTTGTACAGTAAGATTTTATTTTATTTCTTTGGTTCACCAGCTGTGCAAAGTCATCAAGTGTGCTGGACTACATAGGCTATGCCAGACAATTCGAAATATACATTTCATTTGTGTTAAATGTCTTAAATATGTGGCATTTTAATCCACATCTTTGGAGACATTTTTGAGAAAATAAAATATTTCATGTAAAGGGTAGATTATGATAGAGGAATTTACTTCAAAATCTTCGTGTTGCATACTTGAAAAATATTAAACTTCAATTCCAAATTTTGTTTTAACCGACTTTTCGTTTTGTGGTTATTTTGCTCACAGGTGCGCGCGCGCGCACACGCACACACACACACACACACACACACACACACACACACACACACACACACACGGACCTTTTTCTAAAAATCTGATGTGTTGCACTCACATGACTTTCTCTACTCTTGTACTAACCATTCTTACAAACTCTTATTCCTATATGTTCTTCGTGTTAGTCAAGATACAAATTTGCAGAAATAATATTATTACTTATTTCCCTGTAGGTGCAAGAGAAATATTACAATACAGTAGGCTTTATTTGATAGTCAAATCTTTTAAAGCTTTGAGATTCTGTTCTCTTTGCACGGCTAACATATAAAAAATGAACAACAATGTGGAGTTTCACGAAAGTTTTGTTTTCCGAAACTGACACAGATAACAAGGAATATCTCCGAAATGGTTCACTGTAGAAAAGAACTCCTACACTCTGCACTTCACATAGAAAGCGTTATAATATATCAGGAATAAGCAATTTAAGGGGCAAAAGCTGTTTGCGATATAAAACCATTCCAAAGACATCGTACTCTTACAGTGAGAATTCTAGATTTTTCTATATAGTTTATACAATTCTTTTACGGTATACACCCTACACACATCCCCCCAAAACTCCAAATGAACTCTTAACAGAGTCGCTTTCGAAATGAGTTCAAATAAAATGGTGGATCTGTGCCAAGGGATAGTGACGTTATGACCAATTAAAGACACGTCTACATTAACAATAGAGCTGTACAGTCACAAATATTAAATAGTTTAATAATTCATAAATCACAGCTTGCTAGTCTGTATAGCAAGCATAATAGCCCGAGCCGTGTTAATTAATGAATGTAAAACACTAAAACTTACTTAAACTGGTAATAATGACTTCTAACGTTGTAGTAAAGTTACTGTGAAATGGCTAGTCCCCGCATACTTAAACTAAAATTGAAGCGCAAAAGGATAATCGTTTTAGGGCTGTGATGGTCGAGCGGAATTACTATGTTTCTATCACATCGATATTCTGAGGATAATGTTCGAATCTACGTTAATTGGTCAACGGTTTTTTTACCTCCATTTCACTTCTTCCGATTAATGATAAGGTAATACAAAACAAACTAGACATAAACTACCTTAAATAGATGAAAATGCAGTTTGAGCACTTACAGCATTTATCAAGTATCTTTTGAATCTACCTAATCATTTTGCTGTATTGCCTTTTTTCATTTCTGGTTAATGGTTCATTGTGATGATCACTGATTTTAAAAAACACAAACATTACTATATGTAAATCTGCCAAATATATGCTTTGTTCATGACAGTGACGTCGAGCTCACTCGACCACCAGCCTCCACTGACCTCTTTTATACAAAACATTTGTGACTTACAAGCCAGTGCCTAGGGACGGACGCCTGCTGGGGAGCAGACGAACTTGTGGACCGGACAGAGTGAAGACCTGGAAGCGAGTGGTCAGCCAAGAACCGGACATGAGAGTGAGGAAGAGGATTATATGAAATGTGTGCGAAATGGATGAATGGAAAGGTGATGATGGAGCAGTTTGTGGATGAGGTACGGGAGAAACAGAAGTACCCGGAGAAAACCCGCCAGACGCCGCTTCGACCACCACTAATATTATATGCGAGTCCCTGGGTACCAACCCGGTCTGCCTAGGTACTAGGCGGGCGGTCTAACCACTCAACCACGGCACCGCCAAACTGCTTGCTAATCTACTATAGGATATTTATATTTTAGCTCTTACAGCTTGTTTATTTGCATACCTTCACGTCATAGCTATCAGAATATGCCCAAAAACGAATATCTGTATTCGACACAATACAGCTACTAAAAAAAATGACAACTTCACAAATGGAACAACGTTTTCAAGTAAGACCATAATCTGCGGGTTGCATAGATACGAACAAGTAGGGTTAGCTGATGCACCTGGTATATATGATGAAAACACTTAAAATATGATTAAACTATTAAAAACTTAAAGTAATATCAACGAATATACCAAAAAAGGTTAACGTCACAAACGAAATTATTACAGATAAATTACGGGGTTTAAACATACATCAATTTAATCAATAATACATGTTTGTATGTCTCTTGCACTTATCAGTTATGCAAAATGATAAAAAGGTTCTTCAGAATGAAAGAGTTTTACAGTCTGAGGAAAACGATGTCACGATATACATTACATTAGTCATTTAACACATGTTAAGATCATTTTGATGAAATAAAAAATAATGAAAATCTGTTCATAAGATGGATATTTTGGGGTGGTTTGGTATAAATTTGAGGTTTCGTTCCCTTTTCATTAATGCTGTTTATAATAACTTATATTTTGAAGCTCTATCTCTATACGCTTATCACAAAAGTAAAGGTTAAGCGAGTGGCTGGTTACATATTCACAATCAAATATTTGACCAATTACTTTTTTACTTTCTCTACACGACAGCATAACTCAAAAATTTAAAGTCGGTTAAAAACCAAAGTTGGTATTTAACTTTAATATTCTTTAAGGATGACACACGAAGATTTTCAAGAAAATAGCTCTAACGATTTTGATTAAAATGTCTTATGTTTGACATATTTTTATAACAAATGAAATGCATATCTTCAATTTTCTGGCTATAGCCCCTGTAGTCGTATTTACTCTGGAGGACTTTTGTATAACTGGTAAACCGTAAGAGATAGACAAAATCATACTACACAAAAAATGTAGATCTTGCTAAAATACACAATTTATGTGCAAATAAATTTACTTGTAGAGTGAACCATTTCGGAGATATTCCTTGTTATGTGTGTGAGTTTCGGAAAACTTACAACTTTCGTGAAATGGAATATCGTTGTTCATTTGCTTACGTTAAGTGTGTAAAGAGAACAGAATCTAAAAGCCTTAAAAGCTTTTACGATCGCTCAGAGCCTACTGTATTCTAATATTCCCCTTGCACCAACAAGGAAATAAGCAATAAGATAATTTGTACAAATGTTTATCTCAACTAACACGAAGAAGATATAAGAATAAGAGTTTGTAAGAATGGTTAGTACAAGAGTAGAGAAAGTCATGTGACTGCAACACATACGATTTTTATTTATGGAACCATGCAATACAGAGGAAAATCATAGAGGAAATTATGATTCAGCCTAACGTCATAAAGTCGCCGTTGATGCGCGCGTGCTAACGTAACCACTAACCTCTTGTATACCTTCTACAAAGTATTCTTGTAAAATATAAGTCTTATATCTGCTTAAGATGTGGCTTCTACTGGGAAACTATGGACTTTATTGTTGTGTTGGCTCTTGACATAACGGAGTATATATGCTATATATTTTAAAAAGATACCTTCAAGAGCCAGAAGATAACTTGAGTTTATTAAGCTTCTATTTACAATACTTCCTAAGCTCGAAGTAGTTGTTATTCGATTGAACACACAAGTTTTTCTTTCAACTGTGTGAGAATGTGCGCAGACGGGAAATTATTGATTGCTACATGCGGAAATTTTCATTGTTGGATAGCAATATTGTTATGAATAGGTACAGCTTTGATTGTTGGATAGCTCCATCATTACGAACATTTTTGTTTCTTCTTTGTATATTGAAGTCCTGCAGCTTAATGTCATATCGGAAGAACTATCATTATGAAGAAGTGGATATAAAGGTGGTCCTTTACAGCGGCGTATAAACACTACCTACATTATGGCACACTCGAGCATAAAGTTACAAAGAGAAATAATCACTTGTACAACTTTGTTACATATTTCCTTTTAAGTATAATGGTAATAGAAGGACATAGAAGGCTTAAACGATAGTGAAATTGTTAGAGGTGGCAGGTGGCAGGTAAGAAAGAAAATACAAACTTTCCCATCACACACACACACACACACACACACACACACACACACACACACACACACACACACACACACACACACGCACGCACGCACGCACGCACGCGCGCACACACACACACACACACGGACCCTTTTCTAAAAATGCTTTTTCTGAACTCAGGGGGTCTCAAAACATACATTTCCGGCGAAATCTCGACATCGAATTTTTGGATAGAATGCAATACAATACAATTCATATCCTTGTATAAATAACCCAATTAAAATGATTATGAAGAGAAAATCATATGACTGTTAAATGTCAGATTCTTTTTGTGTGAGATTTAATTAGACACATTGGAAGCCTACAAGAGTGAGTGAGTGAGTGTGTGTGTGCCAGCGTGACGTGGAAAATGTGGTTAAATATGATAAGCTTCAGAGGCGTTACTCGCCTGGCCCAGCCAACATAGTGGCAGTGTTCAAAGTGTTGTGAAGCAGTGGGTACCAACATTAGCTTTGTTTATGTATGTTTAAGAAGACCCAGGTTCGAGCTTCGGCAACTGTCTTCATGGTGAAATATCAAATGAGATAGCCATTCAGCTGATATCGTGAGTTGTTAAGAAATTAGCAATTTAATAATAATCCACATGATATATTATTTAAGTTATAAAAACTTACAGAACTGATTGCCTCAAAGCATTTTACAACCAAGTTAATTATGATTAATTTAACTACCGAAGGAAGTATGCTTACGGTTTTAGTGATTCAGTTAGTATGAATAAGGAGCGAAAAGAAAAAAAATCTGATGATGTGTTGCGTTCACATGGCTTTCTCTACTCTTGTACTATTTTTAGAAACTCTTATTCCTCTATCTTCATGTTGCGACAAACATTTGGCGAAATTATCTTATGGAATTCGGTATACTTTGAAGGATAGTCAAATTTTTTAAAGCTTTGAAATTCCCTTCTCTTTGCACGATTAAGAAATAAGAAATTGAACAACGATCTTCCATTTCACGAAAGTGAAAGTTTTCCGAAACTCACACACACAACAAGGCATATCTCCGAAATGGTTCACCCTACACGAAAATTGATTCAGACATAAATTGTGTATTTTGGGAAGATCCACATTTTTTGTATAGTATGATTTGGTCTATCTCTTAAGGTTTACCAGCTACGCAAAAGCCATCCAGAATAAACAGCACTACATGGGCACAAAAATTGGAAATATACATTTCATTTGTCATAAAAATATCTTAAACATGTGGCATTTTAATCAAAATCGTTAGAGCCATTTTCGAAAAAATAATTTTCTTTTACACCTGTTCCATTTAAAGGGTAGTTTAGGATGGCGGAATTTTCTTACAAATCTTCGTATCGCAGCCCTAAAAGATGTTAGACTTAAATACCAAATTTGGTTTTTAACCGGATTTTGGTTTTTGAGTTATGCTGTCCACAGACTGACACACGCGCCCAGATTCACACACGCACGCACACACACACACACACACACACACACACACACACACACACACACACACACACACACACACACCCACCTTCCCCTATTTACTACATGCAGTAGAGAAAGTAAAAATAGATGATCATTTACGTTCATATAATTTTCTCTACGTATTCTTCAACAAGTTATTCTTTTATTTACTTCATGTTCATCAAGATAAACATTTGTAGAAATTTTTATTACATATTTAGTTTTAAGTACAATAATAATAATAATAATAATAATAATAATAATAATAATAATAATAATAATAATAATAATAATAATAATAATAATAATAATAATAATAATAATAATAATAATAATAATAATAATAATAATAATAATAATAATAATAATAATAATAATAATAATAATAATAATAATAATAATAATAATAATAATAATAATAATAATAATAATAATAATAATAATAATAATAATAATAATAATAATAATAATATGGGTTTAAGTGATTATACACAAACTATTTTAATGTGTTCAGTTAGAGAGGGAAGTATAAGCATTTGAAAATTCAATCCAATAACAAGGAATGCCTCTAAAAAATTTAGCCCCTCAAAATATGTATTTGACATAAATGTTTTAACAAGATCTACATTTTTCGTATAGTAAGATTTTGTCTATCTCAGAATGAAGTACTTCAGCGGCCATTGCCAGAAAATTTATTTTCATTTGTCTTTAAAAGTCCTCAAATATATGGTATTTTAATCAAAGTCGTTATAGCCATTTTTTAGAAAATCAAAATTATTTAAACTTTTTCCATCCAAAGAATAATTTGAGATGCGGGATTTCTTGCAATACCAGGTTCGATATTTAACGGCATTTTTGTCTTTGAGTGGAGTTGTTCACAGACACACACTCACATACACATAGAACTTTTTCTAAAAACAAGTTTGATTCAAGGGACCTCAAAACCTGTATTTGCACTGAAATTGAGGCACCACATCTTTTTATTGAATGCACTATTTTCCCTGCCTATAACCTACTTGGTAGAGAAGGGAAAAATTATAGGTTGTTTGTTTAATAATAATAATAATAATAATAATAATAATAATAATAATAATAATAATAATAATAATAATAATAATAATAATAATAATAATAATAATAATAATAATAATAATAATAATAATAATATCAACGATGAATTCATTCGAGCGACATTGGTATGAGTTGAATCTATAACATTTTACATCAACAGAAGTGAGAAAACTTAGTTGTTGATTAAGCCCATATAAACCAGTTCCCGATCAAAATCAAAAACATACTGATGGATACAGAAAAAAACTGGAAAAAGTCCAAAGTGAGCCTTAAAATTTAGTTTGAAATATTGTTAGTAGTAATTAATCTTGGATTTATTGTTGTCATTCTAAAAAGAGAAGTAAATCGACTCAGTGGAAATCTCGAACAGAGCCTAAGCCTATAAATAAATTCACAGTGCTGGTAAGATGATTTCTAGATTTTTGTATATATTGGTAATACAGCATTATAAAACAAATATACCGTTATTGGCATTCAGTAACAAACGTGTCTTACCGCATATTTTTTAAAAGTTTGTGTAAACCACCCAAAAGAAAAATAATTTTAAATAATGACAATGCATTGCCCCATACAGCAAAGCTACCAACTGGACGCACTAAAGGTCAGCATCGTGGACGCTCTATGATATAGCCCTGACCTAGCACCTTTGACTTCTTTAGTTTCTAAAAATTATAGATAAAATGCGTCTAATAAGCTTTTCATCATCGGATAAAGCATTAGAAACATTATAGAATCTCAACTATGTCAGGACAAGAAGTATCGCTCCCTTACGGACTGGTTTCATAGAATGCAAAGGTATACTTGTGTTAAAAGGAAATATTTTGAGAAATAATACAATAATTTAAATGTTTGAAAATAATTCTTGTTTTGTTTTACAAACAATACTTATTGAGAACACATCAGGAAAAAAAAAATCTTGTGTTACACTCACATGACTTTCTTTACTCTTGTACTAACCATTCTTACAAACTCTTATTCTTATATCTTCCTCGTGTTGGACGAGTCAAACATTTGTAGAAATTATCTTATTGTTCATTTTCTTGTAGATGCAAGGCCAATATGGGAATACAGAAGGCTGAGCGAGTCAAATTTTTTAAACTTTAAAATTCCGTTCTCTATGCACGACTAAGATATAACAAATTAATAACAATTCTCCATTTGTGGAAAGTATAAGTGTTTGAAAAATCACAAAAATAACAAGGAATATCTCCGAAATGTTTCACTCCATAAAAAAGATTCATTTGGATATAAATTGTATGTTTTAATGAGGTTTACATTTTTTGTAGAGAAGATTTTGTATTTCTTTTATGGTTTATCGGTTTTACAAAAGTCATCCAAATTAGACTACAGGGGCTATAGCCACGAAATTCAGAATATACATTTCATTTGCCATAAAAATATCTTTAAAATATGCAATTTTAATCAAAATCGTTACAGCCGTTTTCGAGTAAATCAACATTTTCGAAACATTCTTCATGTAAAGGGATTTTTGGGTGGAGAAATTTTCTTCAATTTTGGTTTTTAACCAACTTTTCATTTTTCATAGACATACGCGCGCACGCAAGCGCGCACACACACACAAAATCAAGGACACACAATCACGGACACGGACCTTTTTCTGAAAAGTATTTTTATTGGATTCAGAGGTCTCAAAAGGGTACAAAACAACCTCACCAGAGATTTGCTGACGACATACATCACCAGAAGATCTGAAGGTGCACTTTACAGAGCTCCGAGTTCAGCGGTGGCCTAACAATGAAACAAACTAAGATTAAGTTTATGAAAACAGCAGAGGTAGACATCACAATAGCTGACACCAAACACTTTGTCGTGCAAATACAGTAAAATCTGTCTTCAACGAAATCGAACGGGGCTCTCGAAGAGAGCCAAGGTAGGCCTTGGCTATTAACAGAATTAAACCATGAACGTGCATAAATGGACAGAATGAGATAACTGTAGTTTACACTAGAACATAGCGAACGAAAAATAACTGTATGCACAATTCACTATTTTCTCCAATAGTCAAGGAGAGTTTTCTGGACACATTGCAGCTTAGCTACTCGACTTTGCACAAAAACTTTGGCGCGAGAGATCGCACATACAAATATATGCGAGTCGTTTCGCCATAGAGCGAATTGCTGCAGTTCCTTTAAACTTCAGATAAGTCTTCAGGCACTCTCCTTCGAATTCGGGAACATATTCCTCTTCATCTTCCTCCGACTTCGCAGGTTCTCAAGAAATCTATATCACCTGTGTCCTATGTTGACATATTCCATGGCACTGCAACTGAAAGCACCTTCATTGATGTAGTTTTGTAATTCATCATCATTTTCTTCACGGCCAATAACTTGACCCATTAGAGACCCTGCTTTTCCGAAACACTTTGTCATTGTTTCTGGTAGCAATTTCTTTACTGCTTGGTTTATCCAAATTACCGCATCTGGTGGCGAATGATGTGGAATCCATATTAGCGAGCAAAGACTGCATTAACAATTTACGAAAATGCACTTTAATATTCTGAATGATGCCTTGGTCCAATGGTTGAGTAACACTTGTAGTGTTTGGAGGGAACCAAGCAAGTCGGACATCGATGTGTGGGTGACATGTTGCATTATCCAAAAGAAAAAACAGGTCGTTTCCGGTTTCCACACTCCTAACACAGCACTAGTTCGCCCCTTCCTTGTAATCTGTTGGCATTCCTTACAGGTATCCTCTTTCTCACAGGCGAACTTTAACTTTCCCAGTTTTCCCTACTGCACCAGCCTTTTCCTTTTGCTGGCAGTTTTCGTATCCCTTATACAATTCATAAATTATGGGCTTGTTGCATATAACATCACATTTGTTGGATTTTATTTTGATTCCAGGCTTACATTTAATATCCACGAAAGCTGTTGGAGGAATAGTTGTTGTTCGAAGCTTGTCAATAGTTTGGAAGCTTGAGTGTAACCTTGTGTATTGTGTTGTTCCCATTACACTGGTCGACAAGATTTTTTTCACAAGAAATCTGAGTAGTGAATCTAGTGCATTTTTTCATCCTGAATTCAGATATGTAGTCAGAATTTTCCCATCAGGCATAGTTTTTCTGTGAAAGCTACTTTTCAAAATATGATTTTAGCGTTTTCTTTGACCTGTCATAGGAACCTTTACCTCATATGTAGCTATTTTCCTCAAGCCGTATTTATTGAAATTATTTGTAATATCACGCTGAAGCACCACAAAACAAGACTGTGCAGGTTCATTCATGTTTAGACATGCTCAGACCTGTCTGGCATTGTGATGTGTCAGTATTGAGCTGACTGTGACATTGTTCACTAGTGAAATATTTCCTTCCTTTCTGTTTAGAAGTGTATTGTGTATGTTGTGCATGTTGTATTTCAGTGCTTAATGTTTTCATCATGCCAAGAAAGTGTGTAAATCATGCAGATAATTTCTGCTATATTTTTGGTGAGCTGACCAAGTCTCAGAGGCGAAATATGACCCCACTTGTAAAGAAGTGTTATCATCCTTACTTCGGCTGTCAAGTTGGTGATTTTGATAAGAGCTGGGCCCCAAATACATGCTGTGTTTCGTGTGTTAGACTGCTGACTGGGTGGAAAAATGGTACATATCATATGCCATTTGCAATTCCCATGATTTGGAGGGAACCGAAGGATCATTCAACTGTTATTTTTGTTTGACAAATATTAAAGGAATCACATCTAAAACAAAATATACAGTTAAGTATCCGAATTTGCAATCTGCATTGAGACCTGTCTTACACAGTGAAGAGTTCCCCGTACCAGTATATGTAGATACAACCTTAAGTGATAACTCTGATTCTGACCTAACTGAAACTCAAAATGATTCAGATGAAAATAAAAATGATCTTACATATGAAGCCAGTAGCTGTTCATCAGAACCATACTTTCCCAATCAGCAAGACCTTAATGACCTGATTCGGGATTTAAATCTGTCTAAACTGCAAGCTGAAGTTTTAACTTCCAGACTCAAAGGGTGGAATTTACTCCAAAAAGATGTAAGAATAATAAGTAGTTATCGTAGCCGCCATAGTGTTTTCAAAGAATACTTCTCTGAAGAATATGCTGTTGTGTTTTGTAATAATATTTGTTCACTTATGGAAACTCTTGGGCATCAACACCGACCAGATGAGTGGCGATTGTTCATAGACTCCTCTAAAGTAAGTTTGAAGGCTGTGCTGCTACATATTGGCAATGAACTTCCATCAATACCAGTAGCGCATGCCGCTATGAAAGAGACATATCAAAATATGAAACTAATTTTAGAAAAAATACAATATGGAAAATATGAATGCAATATCTGTGGTGATTTAAAGGTCATTGCTTTATTGCTTGGTTTGCAACTTGGGTTCACCAAATTTTGCTGTTTTTTGTGCGAGTGGGACAGCAGAGATAAGAAGTCTCACTATGTTAGAAAGTCATGGCCAAAACGTGAATCTCTTCTCCCTGGCCAGAAAAATGTGGCATGTGTCCCTTTAGTGAATCCTGAAAAAATATTTTTACCTCCATTGCATATTAAGTTAAGAGTTATGAAAAATTTCGTCAAACCTATGGATAAACTTTCTGATGGATTCTTGTACTTGAAATCGAAATTCCCCAAAGTCAGTGATGCTAAATTGAAAGAAGGAGTTTTTATAGGACCACAAATCCGATCATTAATGGCTGATGAACATTTCGAGGGACTGTTAAATCCACTGGAGAGAGCAGCCTGGCAGTCTTACAAAAGTTTATGTTGCAATTTTCTTTTAAACCATAAAGCAGAAAACTATCGTGACATAGTGGCTGATCTTCTGCGTTCTTATAAAGCTATGGGATGCAACATGTCTTTAAAAATTCACTTCTGGGACTCTCACTTGGACTTCTTCCCCGAAAACCTTGGAGCTGTCAGCGATGAACACGGTGAGCGTTTTCATCAGCAAATTTCTACGATAGAGAAGAGGTACCAAGGCAAGTGGAGTTCCAATATGCTGACTGACTACTGTTGGACTAAAATGAGAGACGTTCCAGATGCAAAATATACCCGAAAATCACTTATCTACCACTTTCTAGGTAAGTCAGAATCAGTAGTTATAATTTTGAGTTAGATAGCTAGTTACTGATTTTTTAGAATATTATAAAAATTCAAATGAATATCACACAAAACTCCTGCCCGATGCGGACAAACTGTAATTATATTTGAATTCAGCACGAAAAATACTTTTAGAATCTGTTATTTTAATTCTTGTGAAAGAGAAAAGGTTAATTTTTGTAGACCAGTGTTATTTGGGATTGCCTCCTGAAAATTTTCCGAAGAAATTTGATTGTTAAATTTAACAATTTAATTTTCCATGTTAAAATGAACATGATCTATACATGTTTTAAAAGTTGTATTGAATTAATCACGAGACGAAACGTTCGCGTCGTTTTAACCTACCCGAGCCGTGTCCGTCTGCCCTGCTATGCGGGTAAACAGAAATAACAGACAAGCTGGAGACATTTTGTCTAATAAGATTCCTCATCGAAAGATGGATCGTTGATGTCACCGCGTGTGAGTCTACGACATTATTTTACGCCTTTGTTTTCCTTATGTGCAATGGATACAGTTCCAGTAACTAAATGACAAATATTTTTATACGTTTCGTTTCTACTGCTGGATTACATGTTTCCTTTCAGATATCTCCAGATCCTTTTCACAATATGTCGACACAACGCTAACGTACGCACAGCTTCTCAGTGCATAATAATACCAACATTACTAAGAAAATATACCTACTATATATTCTTACCAAATGTCCGTCTGACCCCATGTCCCATTTTCACTACTAGGTATAATTTTTTTCGAATGCATATGCAATAAGCTCTTACTGTTTAATTTTAAACAATTCGAAAGCAAAAGCTATATAATAAGTAAGTGGACAGAACCACTTTTTATGTGAATACTATTGTTTACAGTGTTTATAACCTGAATTTATCATAAAGCCCTATTAATGTTCGAAACAGATTTTACAGTAGGTAGGGAAGTATTGTATTAGGTCCAAAAATTCGATGTCTCGATTTTATCGGAAATAGATGTTCTGAGTCTTCCTGAATCCATAAAAAAGCAATTTTACAAAAATTTCCGCACGTGTGTGTGTGCGTGTGTGTGTGTGTATGTGTGTGTGTGTGTGTGTGTGTGTGTGTGTGTGTGTGTGTGTGTGTGTGTGTGTGTGTGTAAACAGCATAACTCAAAAACGAAAAGTTGGTTAAAAACCAAAGTTGGGATTTAAGTTTAATATCTTTTAAGAATGCGACACTAAGATTTTGATGAAAATTTCTCCACCCTAAATCACCCTTTGCCTGGAAACTTTTTAAATATTCCTATTTTCTCAAAAATGACCGTAACGATTTTGATTAAAATGGCACATGCTTAAGATATATGACAATTGAAATGTATATTTTGAATTTTTTGGCTGTAAGTCACGTAGTCCTGATTGCTTTTAATGAATTTTGCGGAACTGGTAAGCCGTTAGAGACAGACCAAATCTTACTATATGTGTCGAAAAAAATTACATCCTTCTAAAATATATTCTTTATTTGTCAGAATTTTTCAATACTTATAGACGGTTCTTAAATTAGAGGTTGTTATAAACTTTTTATATCTTGGTCATGTAAAAAGAACGGAATTTCAAACTCAGCATGAATGACCTCTCTTGAAACCTTTGACTATCGCTTAAAGCCTACTATATTTCCCCTACACATACAAAGAAATTAGCAATAAGATAATTTCTACCAATACTTATCTCGATTAACCTGATGGAGATTGAAGAATGAGTGTTTTTTAAGAATAGCTTATGGAAAAGTAGAGAAAGTCATGTGAGTGCAACACATTTTTATTTCTGTGAGTCGGAGCAACTAAGTAATGTGTGGAAGCCGTTTGTTGACTGTTACCTGACGATAATTTCAGAATAAGATATGGTTATGTATTTATAGTTTTTGAAAAATTATATGTGCACTATTTATATTTTTTTGTTTTTGCAGGTAATCCTTGGACGAATGCAGAAACGGCAGGAGTAGATGCCCATGTTACAACATAAATGGCATATATTTTGTAACTGACTTCAGCACAACGTTCCCCAAATGGAATTATTTTTCAAAACTATGCTTTGACGATCCTGTTTATCTGCTTCGTAGTTTTAATATAATTCCGGATATTTTTCAGTTTCTGACTCAAAATATTTGGAACAAAAAGTTGTTATTCATCCCGATCACTGTTTCTGGTTGAGAAGGCAATATTGTTTGGAGATTTTTTTAGGTTTGAAAATGGTGGCATACTATAACAGGTCATTAGGGCAAGAAGCCGTTGAACCGGATCATCCATCCATTAGAGGCTATGAAAATAGCTATAGATTATGGCTTCTTAAAAACAAGCACTGTTTTAAGGAAGGAAGTAACCGACATCTGGCGTCTTCTGCTGCCCAAAACAGATATGGGGAAGTACTGGAAGAAAATGATGAAATAGACGTGACAGGCTCACCGCCTATAGTGAGACCGCAGCCAATACTACCCGTTTCACCTCAAGCGGCGATTTCTCCAGAATCTGTTGGTCATAACTTCATAGAAAACAATAGACTTTCAGCATTTCAACGCTTGTTCAACAGTAATCATTCGTATGAAAGTGCTCCTCTGGAACCTGATCTAGAGGTTTTGTATGACTCTGGCAACAACTGCAAGTGTTGCACCATGAGAATGAGTGCCAGTTGCGGCCCACACAATGGCCTTCCTCAAGGCGGTCATCACCATGTAACTATATGTGTACCACATTTAAACCACTTTGGAGAGCACACGTCACCAGAGAGTCCTCCTCATTTACCCTTACCATCGCTGCTGACGAATCAGAAAATCACCCAACATCAACATGACGCAAGAGAATGTGGCCCGAAGAGAAATATATCACCACAAATGCAATATTATCACCGCGCGGCATCATCAGCCTTACATCAGATGGCATCATCCGCACCTCACAACGCCAGCATGAGAGCACCTCCGTATGTGTTTCATCACAGTGACAGTATTCATCAGCCGCCGTGGCCCACAGGAGCTGCATCTGCAAACCCCATCAAAATGATGCTACCCGCAGTTTCAGCGCCTATCATATATCCTGTCAGAACTGAATCAGTGCTTTGTCATGGAAAACAAATACTTTCCACAACAATTCCTCGTCCCAGAGTACTGCCAACCGCTGTCTATCCAGTACCCGCCAGTCCAACAAGCAACGTGTATCCTTTTCGTCAAAATGTCTTCCTAAGAGAAACACATTCAAACATGTGGATGACGTCAACCTCACAGAAACTACCAGTCACCGTGGCGGACAATACAGCAGGTGTCACGTGGTGTCACACCAAAAGATGCAACGTGTCTTCATCTATAGATCAAAGAGATCACCCTTGTTTCCCTGCATCATCCCTGGAACATAATCAAGAACAATGTTCAAGTAAAAGACCACCAAGTAGCAGTGAACCCAAAACGTCACGATCAAATCCAGTCCCCTACATTGTCCTAAATAAACTTAAGGAGATGAACGACAAAGTTTCACTGGTAATGGGCATGTGTCCCCTTGAAAAGAGACCTGGGCATCAACTGGATCAACAAGTTCATCACAATGACTCTCTAGGCGACAAAAGAGAGAGCGCCATCCGTGTTTCTGTTCTGGTGCCAAACAGCTTTCGAAAACCATCTTCCAGCGCTGAAGATCTTGCTGATGATGACTGGGAACAAAGTATGATCAAAAGGTAATGCTTATGTTTATATAATTCGCCTTTCAAAACCACAGCCAAGAATTCTTGATTTTACCTGTCCCAGGGAGATAAATTTCACCCACTAACATACCACATCACATATCATTGAGACGCAATATTTACATTTTATGTGTTTTTAAAAATGTTTCTATATGTGCCATTTTGTATTCTGTGTTCTGCAAAGGTAAGGAAGATCATATTTCTCAAGAATCGAATACTGAATTTGAAACTGGCAAGCTCATGCGTAATCAGCATGAATTAAAGGTATAATATTATGCATGTTTAAACACTTTCGTACGAAAAGGGGACAAAGTCAGAAGATAAAAATTATACGTTTTTGTATGTTTTATAGTTTAATAAGTTTAAGCACCAATATATGCAAGGAATTACATATTATTAAACTGGGGTAAACTTGTAAATAATTCTTTTCTTATCAAACTTGGGGCTCAGGTTGCTCTGTATATCGGTGTGAAAATGGTCCCTAGATAGTCTGTTTATCTTGCAATTAACTTCGATGCCTTACTGGCAAGTAGATGAAGCTGCATTCTCCAGCGATTGAGGTTGGGACACTTGTACGAAAAGACCACTAACGAGTATGTCGAAAATTACTAATGCCATAAAAGTTTTATCCAATTTTATACCATGTTTGCCTCTAAGAAAACGTAATAATCGTCATTCTCGCAAACAAACCTATTTTGCTTCTGTCCATCCACAAAGCTGTTAATATTCTTGTTCGTAAATATGGTTAGATTTTTCTGGAATTAATAAGTTATTAGCAATCTTGGCTTCTCTCAAAATGTGAAACGGAATATAATCCAAATTTTTAATAGTTTAATCATAAGCTTCCATTTTTCTTTATAGGTGTTGTAAGAAATGAAACATTTGCTAGCAACCATACTGCCATACATCTCCGATTTCTGATGCATTATTATATTACATAGTAATGTATTAGTAATTTTTTCGTGTTTTAATGCTGAGTTGTATAAAATGTTGTATGTAAAACGTGTATAATCTTTTCATTGCGATACTTGTAACATATATACTCATTTCACAGTCAGATTATACAGCAGTGCAATCGAGTATTTATCCTCTCCACTTACTGACACAATTTGAAGGACTGGCCGGTTCTCTGAGATAGACATACAGTAGTGGGAAGCGTTGCCTGGTAGCTAACCGCTCTGAGGCAGTGGACGGGGTTAAAACTACAATGTAGGGGAAATGACACATTGTGTCAGTTCTCCCCAGATTATACACTAGTGATATAAATAACCACTAAGTCAAATTTTTATTGATGGTTTTGATAAAATAAATGGAGAGATTTTCTTGAAAAATATCATTTTTCTTCTTTTCCTCAATTTATATGCCGACTTTGACTTCTAAGTCATATCGGCGGCTGTGCTTTTACTTACGGCAATAATGTTTACTCTTTAGCATAAATATTTGCGTTGTCTTTATATGCAAAAACATTCACACTCTCATTTATAGTTCCAGATTCTAGGAAGGATACGAGAATAATCCTAAAGAAAAATGCCCACCCTCCAAGTGGGAATCGAACCCGAGACCTCTTGGTACGAAATATTTTTCTTAAAAGCACTTTTATGGATTCAGGTGCCTCAGAACATCGATGCAATCTCGATATCAGCTTTTATCGGAATGTGATAAACCTAAAAAGTTATATAAAATGAACATTTGCTTCACTCTGGAACAAGTGGTCCAAGAAAGCTAAATCAAGTGAGGCATGCCAACATATCTAGTTAAAATATCTAACTTGAGATCAACTTGTTGCTACATATGTGCACTCCAGGGCCAAAAGGTCTCACACGTTCTTATTTTTGTGCTGCTCTTCTGATAGTAATAAGGGATGTACAAAATGGTGTAACTCTTGGAATAAAACTCAATATTTTCTTTCAGCAAAGAGGTAACCAATTTTATGGAATTAAAGAAAACTGTTCATTTCTTTAGAAACTGCAATTAAAATTGCACTGAGGTTCAGGAGGCCTTAAAACATATTTAAAGTAAAACCTCAACATCGAATTTTTGGGTAGAGTACAATACTTTCTAAGTAGGTAGTAGAGAAGGTAAAAAAAAAGGAGTGTTAAGGAAGGAATTAGACAGGGAATTTATTAACTTGAAGGACTCACGAGATTTAACACTGTTGACTGACATTTCAGGACGAAGCAAGACTTTATGCTAAGGGCTCGAGTTCTCGCACTGCTCTGGGTCCTACTTGGTAAACATCATCTCCGAGATATGGGTTTCCCTGACGAACCCGTACACCGTTTGTTATGGACAACAGTGCATGTCTGTTGCTCTGTAAGGGGTGCCAAAAGTGCAGCCGCCATTCCTCTGGACAAAGATCACAACTGTGGGGCCGACATGACCTGCTTTAGAGACCATACACATCGCTTCTTGGAGGTTTGCGCACCTACCAGAGAACACTGGAAGCGATTCGGCTGGGCAGGCCTCACAGTGGATGCAGTTATGCACAACATTTACAAAGAAGGTAAGTTAACAGTCTTGAATATTCACAATACTTCAGATAAAGCATTTCTGAAATTTGGTAAAGATATCATCTTGTTGAAATTTATGTCAGTTATTACACTCTGTTATATTATAGTTAATGTGGCAGTCCCACTCCTGACACCACTTTATCAAATACACCTTTCCTCAAACTGGGGGCAACAATTTGGGAGCTAGTGTGAGTTTGATGATAAAAAATCAACGCTAAAACCCCTAAATTTCAGCTAGCAATAACACCATCAGTTGTTTCTTAAGCCAAAGCTTCCGAATGACCATATTAGCCAAAGAGGGCTATACGAATGAAATTATTTAAACAAAATAAAGAAATATTGCAATACTTTGTCACATTCAGTTTTTTGCTGCTATTTCCTGGAAGATATCAGTATACAGCAACTCACTTTCTATATCTATGTGCTTTATTCCCTCTATTCGCCTGTAGCTATAACGAAATATTTCTGCAAAGTTTATCTCGGTTAAGAAGGAGTTCCTAGGAATATGTTACAGCTGCCACATACAAGTAAGCAATAATGGATAAGTACAGAAAGTCACGTGACATCTTTGTGACATACAATGAAAATTTACAAATCATAGTTCCTCTTATTGATTTCTGCACTGCTGATACAACTCAGTGACATAAAGTGACACGTGCATTCGATTTACGTAAGCATTAATCGCATCAGACATTACTCACTCTAATTTCGTTTATCTAGTACTTTTATCTGTTTAAGCACACTCGACAGCAACATTCATTCAGCAACAAAAATAATAGCGAACTATTACGAGTATTTTAAATAGTTAAACTTTCATGGTCTGTAATTAATACATTTAAAAATTAAGCGAAAAATATACTTAATCCGATCAAACATTTATTAAGCTCTGCGAGTTTTAGTAGGCTATAAAATATTTACTTTCTTGTTATTCTAAGATGTCTTCATACAAGCCATATCATCTACATTTACATTGTTAATGACGCCATTTTGTTGGAAATCGTTTCAAAATATATTTTGTATATGAAGTGCATTAATAATATTTAAGATAACTATGAAGTGAGAAAGATAGTACTAATAAATTACACGCAAAGCATGAAATTCTGTAAGTATAAAAAAATGATACAAAATTGAATCGAGAATAATAATACAAGAGCAATGAAATGATAAAAAAGCAAGAAAAATTGTCGATAATTGTGTTATTACCGACACTGTTGCTGCTTGAAGGATTAAAAAATTGGGCAAACTGGGAATACTTAGAAAATGGTTAAAGCCACGAATTGTTGTTCGACATTTGACAAGCTCTGCACCTATTTTTCGTTCAGCACTCGATGCCAAGTTATGTGTGTGAGTGTGCGCGCACCTTATCGGCCAGCCGCAACAATCCGAACACCGTCGTCTTGTCCTACATCTCTGAAACAGATGAGAGTGAACGAAAAGATGGGGCAATAAGATCGTGTAGAAAAGAAACCATCCCAACATTTGCCTACTCACTTACGGTAACCAGGAAAAAACCACGGTCGTCGGTAATCGAATCGAGTCTCATGTGTTTTCGCGACATTTTCTTCCTTTCATTTCAGTGTATCGAACTTAATAAAAATAGTTCCAACTATTTCTGCTTGTAACTCTTAAATAAATATTATATTTCAATGACTTTTCTCCAAAATGGTTTTAGATGGCTACAGGGGCATTCCAAACGTACATTTTCAGTGAAGTGACTATATAGAAATTTTAATTGAAATACGATACTTCCTCAGACCACGGAAATATAAGTTATCAAAATACTTCTTTGGGAGTTAACAGAAGTACGCCGCGAAAGAACTCAATTTTTTTCTTTCTTCTAAATTCAACTTCAAAGTTTGACATAAAGTTTTTTTTTTTCCTTTGATAATTACCAAATTATCCTTTAGCCTTTAAAGTACATAAATTTAATAGGTATAGGAGGTAATCATTCTTTTTAACGCTTGTTTTCATGACTTTGTTTTTCTTCGCATAAAAGCCTTTTATTTCGAAAGCATTTGACAAATTGCATGACACTTATTTCCAGTGTATCTAGATGCATGCTTGTTAATCTGAACTACTAACTTTTGTATAATATAGTATTACGTGAGAAAGATAACTAAACTCATACATACATATAATTATAATAAGTAATTAATATAGCTGATAATGACAAAAAATATGAAATCTAAACCGTACCTTTTTTCTGATTAATACGTAGCATCATGTTATGTCAATTAATTTTCATGAAAACTACACGAATGATTCAGGAGCTACACATTTTACAAATATATGATAGGAAAGCGATCACTCCAGCACTTAAGCAGTAAAAAATATACATGTGTTTTTCTAACAAAGACGATATTATTATTACTATAACTACTATTACTATTATTATTGTCATTATTATTAGTGTTGTTCTTGTTAATCTAGAGAAGGATCGGCAATATTTCATAGGTGTTTGGGATGCCTGTTATCTTGACAGTGCTGAAGAAGGCAGGACAGCATATGAAAGCTTCCTATTGGTGCAAAGAGTGTGATAGGAGGGATAACAGCTTAGGCCACTAGTGATTGGTAGGTAGTTACCGCTGCGTCATTTCTGCGTAAAATCCCACTTTTTCTAGGAAGTAAATAAAGTAAGCCACTTCCCTGATAAGGAAGAATCTGTTTGCTTTACACACGCAGTCTCGCAATACGTATTACGTATTATTTACTGCGAGACAGTTCAATTCTACCTGTTATATAGCAGTAAGTTTGTTGGCATAAATAAGTAATAATTTCAACATCCAAGTTTTGGGTGGAATGAATTATCTTACTTCTATGCAGTAAATGATGGAGAAAGTGTCTCAAAGGGGTCTCAAAACGCGTATCTGCAGTGAAATCTCGGTGAGGAATTTTGAGTGGACAATATCTTCTCTCCCTTGCTGTAAAAATTCGATGTCGAGCTTTCACCGGAAATACCTATATATTTTGGGTCCCCTGAATAAACAAAAGAAAAACGTTTTTAGGAAAAAGGCCACCTGTAGAGTACATTTCTACTTTAATTCGAACGAATTTAGTCACAATTCACTGTTAAAATGTCATGCAAAGTTTAATTTCTAAGAGAGATTTGACAACGTCAATTGAAACTAAATTGTGACTAAATTCATTAAAATTGAAATAAAAATACATTACAGCATTGTTCACCTAATCTTTGCGCGATAATTAGTGAAATAATAAACTATTTATATCCACTGGTCAAGAAACTAGATGGATCCAAGTATTTCAAATATTTGAAACAATTTTTTTTTTTTTCCTTCGTCGAGACGGATCTTTATTGACAATAATGTATTGCACAGTTATGTAGGGTATGTGTGCCAACTTTAATATATCTATTTCCAACATTTTCTAAAAAAAAAAAGGTACATAAACATAGCAACATTTTCTGATCTAAAATTACAACGTTGCTGAAAGGGAAACTTTAATAAAATTACTGAAGAACTAGTTGTAAAATGTTTCTCGTATATGGTATTGTAAATCATAACTGAAAAAATTTGTTTCAGTAGCTTCAATAATTACATAAATATTCAAATTTCATTGGGTGGTGATTAATGTTAGCCTTTTCAGTTTCATAACTCCTGTCAGGAATGGTACAGGAACAAAAGAAAAACCGTTTTTACTTTCTGTCTTGGTATTTAAGTTTAATGTCTTTCAAGGATGCGACACGAAGATTTTAAAGAAAATAGCCCCACCCTAAACTACCCTTTACATAGAACATTTTTCGAAAATTTTGATTTTCTTGAAAATGGCTCTAATGATTTTGATTAAAATCTCATATGTTTAAGATATTTTTATAAAAAATGAAATGTATACCTTGAATTTTCTGGCTATAGCCCCCGTAGTCGTATTTACTGTGGACGACTTTTGCATAATTGGTAAACCGTTAGAGATAGATCAAATCATACTATACAAAAAATGTGGGCCTCTCTAAAACACACAATACTTTTTTGTAGATTGAACCATTTCGGAGATATTCCTCGTTATTTGTGCAAGTTTTGGAGAACTTAAAACTTTCGTAAAGTGCAACATCGTTGTTCATTTCTTTATATGTTACGTCTGCAAAGAGAACGGAATCTCAAAGCTTCAAAATATTTGACTATCGCACAAAGTCTACTGTATTCTAACATTCTCCTTGCACCTACAAGGAAATAAGCAATAAGATAATTTGTACAAGTGTTTACCTCAACTAACACGAAGAAGATATAGGAATAAGAGTTTGTAAGGATGGTTAGTACAAGAGTACAGAAAGTCATGTGAGTGCAACACATCAGATTTTATAAGTAGTAATGGGTACAGAAAAATTATATTACATAGCTTCTCCTCCTTTCGTTGTAATTTCAAACTTGAATCGAGTAATTGGTTCTGTTTAAACTGGACGTTTGTTTTGTGACATCCTGTTAGGGAACACATCGACAGAGAGGAAAGGAAAAAAAGAAAGAGGAATAACAGTGTGATAGCCGTTTATCTGGGCAGAGATAGGAAACTCCGTTCCATGAGAACAGTGCCGGCTTGTTCGTAATAAAACCCTTTTGTAATGCTTGACACATGCCCATGTTTCGTGCAATGACGTCACAAGGTACATACAGTTCCGGGTTCAACGCCGCGATTTGGCTATGACATTCGGTCAAGGATTTACACTTAACATGTCCGGGAAAATAAGCAGCTTTGCAACATCATTCTTATCCATTACCGCTACCTCTTAACTTCACTAATTTCAGCAAATTTACTTCCTTATTGTCTGTTTTGTGATATCTTACTATTTATCTGAGGAATCTAATGCTGCAGCTTGTATAAAAGATAAATGTTTGCATTATTCAAATTGATGTGTGGTAACTGTATAAATGTTTTCAGAATAACTCCAAAACTTAACCTATATAATTCGGTTCATTTTCAATTTTTGGTTAATAAAAGTAAAGTGTGTACTATTCCAAAACATAACATTCAAACTATGCTAGCTACAAGAATTACTACAATGAAACATATACATACCTACCGGTAATTTACGTTTTTGTAAATAATATTCAATATTCACAAAACGGAGGCCATTTTCATAACGGATGCATAAACTATATATGTTTTAAGATCCCCTGGATCCCCCCCAAAAAAAAGCATTTTTAGAAAAAGGTCCGTGTGTATGTCTGTGTGTCTGTCAGTCTGTGGACAGCATAACTCAAAAACGAAAAGTCGGTGGAAAACCAAAGTTGGTATTTAAGTTTAATGTCTTTCAAGAATGTGACACGAAGATTTTGAAGAAAATAGTCTCACCCTAAAGTACTCTTTAGATGGCAAATTTTTATTTTCTTGAAAATCGCTCTAACGATTTTGATTAAAATATCATATGTTTCAGATATTTTTATGACAAATGAAATGTATATTTTGAATTGTCTAGCTATAGTCCCTGTTGTCGTATTTACTCTGGATGACTTTTGCATAACTGGTAAACCGTTAGAGATAGACTAAATCATACTATACAAAAAATGTAGATCTTGCTAAAATACACAATTTATGTCTGAATAAATTTTTTTGTAAGGTGAACCATTTCGGAGATATTCCTCGTTAAGTGTGTGTTTCGGAAAACTCGTGAAATGTTAAGTGTGCAAAGAGAACAGAATCTCAAAGTTTTAAAACATTTTACTATCGCACAAAGCCTAACGTATTCTAATATCTCCCTTGCACCAACAAGGAAATAAGCAATAATATAATTATGTACAAATGTTTTATCTTAACACGAAGAAGATATAGGAATAAGAGTCTGTAAGAATGGTTAGTACAAGAGTAGAGAAAGTCATGTGAGTGCAACACATCAGATTTTTATTATTAAGATTTGTTTTTTTATTTTTTCCCATAATATTATGTAGGGTTAAAAAGCATGTTATGTAGGTATGCTTAAAGAACGAGGGTGAAAGATTGAAATTCTACTAGCAAAAAAAAAAAGTCTCTTTTAAGTTTGTTGCCATGCTACCTCTCTTCACTTCGTCTATCCATCTACTTCTTGGGCGTCCTCTTTACCTCAATCCCTACATCTGTGCACTATTTTCTTTGGTGTTGGTTTATCCGACATATCCTAACCACTTTATTCTTCAGGCTTTTATAAACCTTACAATATTTTATTTTTCTAATATTTGTTTAATTTCGTCATTACTTCTAATTCTCCATCTATCATTTTCCCAGACAGCACCTTTATAATGTTTCTCTCAAATATGCTTTACTTATTTATTTCAGCTGCTGTGGGTGTCCACGTTTCTTCCCTATTGACCTTGGTCTTATATAATTTACTCTTGGTTGCTCTTCATAAAAGTTTAGAAGAAAAGAACTTAATATTGGCAAAAAAGGTTCTGTTTCCTGCCATTATCCTACTATTAATTTCTTCTTTTATTAGGTTTTTGTTTTTAACTTTAGTTCCTAGGTATATAAAGTCTTCGAAATCTTGAAAAATTAAATTATGAAGTATGCATTTAAAATACAGGTAAACATGTGTGCGCAATCATATAAGTTCTAAAAAATCAATAAAAGCCAATGCTACTTTGAATAAAACTAATACTCTTATCATATCATCTTCAGGGTATTTGCTAAACTTTTGAACAAATGTTGTAAGAGAAATCAGCGAAAATTCCAGTTTTCATAGTTTCTTAGAAACTGATAGCACGAAGACTTTCTTCGGCTAGGGTAAAGGACTCTACTCTAATTCGAAAAATCGATGTAATTTTCATGTAAAGATAAGAGTTTTATAGAAACGCAGGTTTCTTATCTATCTCACTGGGAAATAAGCAACTCAGCATATTTCTCTTGCCAGGAAATGTAGGGAGATACACTTAGGGGGTTTTGACGCAAGTTCTGATAACACAAGTTTCGCTCATTCGCTTCGTAACGAGCAGTTTATCGTTGAATCAAGTTAGATTGTGATGAAATAGTTTTAGTTATCACAATGACTGGAAAAACCAAAGTACTACGTATATCGATATGTTACTTTCTCTATTACTTTCCTCATTTGGTACCCTGAATCTAAAACAAAAGAAGTGTGGAAAAAAGTCTGCGCGCTGTGTGTGTGTGCGTGCGCGTGTGCGTGTGCATGTGCGTGCGCGTGTGCGTGCGCGTGTGCTTGTGCGTGTGCGTGTACGTGTATGTGTGTGTGTGTGCAGAAATCTACAGATAGTTATCATATTTTGCACAAATGATAATTTTGATTTGCGCATCTTTACGACTTAATTTATTTTCTAGTTAAACCCTGGTTCAAACCCAGGCATATAATTCTGTAAATCTGGGATGGGAAATAGGACCAAGTTTGAAGATTTATGGTTATGTTTTGTGTGGCATAAAACCAAGGTATTACCACCTGGTATACAGAAGTACAATATAGAGCAGCACATAATTTTGTTTAGTCTGGTGTAAAAGCTGGGATCACTGATTAAAGATCACTCACTGTACGTAAGTCTATCAGTTTCGGTCCCGGAACACTACAGATAACTTAAGGTCAGAGTTCATCAAGCCAAAAGGAAATAACACAGTAGAAGATAAGCACTTCTGAAGAGCAATACCATTTGATATCGTTTCCTGTTTGCCACGAAACTATTCAGGATTCAAAATATTCCCAGTTTGCAATGCAAATTCAATCTATTTCCGCCTTGATAAAACACTGAAGTTACGGAAACTTTTCATACAATAGCGTTATCAATCATTACTTGAGTGGTATTGTATTGCTGGAAAAAGTTTCCATTATTGGATTGGAGCTCGCGTTTATCTTATCGTATTATTGTAGATAGGTGCTTGTTATCTAATAGCTGTATGAGTAAACACCTGTGTTCTTATAATTGGTAAGAGGAATCAATGCGTTGACGCACTAGTAATATTACACAGTACTTCCAAATATCAAAGTAATTGTCTACCTACGGATATACATTAAATTATAGTAAGATATTGCAAGAATGAATCACACAGTGGAAAAACAAATAAGTCTACTGTAATTAAGTTATTTGTCTCTTATTAATTTAAACTTCTCGTAACAAACTCTTGTTCCTATATATTCTTCGTGTTAAGATAAACATTTGTACAAATTATCTTATTGTTTATTTCCTTGTAGGTGCAAGGGGAATATTAGAATAGTCAAATCTTTTAAAGCTTTGAGATCCCGTTCTCTTTGCACACTTAACATATAAAAATATGAACAATGATGTTCCATTTCACGAAAGTTTCAAGTTTTCCGAAACTCACACACATAGCAAGGAATAACTCCGAAATGGTTCACCCTACAAGAAAATTTATTATGACATAAATTGTGTATTTTAGCAAGATCTACATTTTTTGTATAGTATAATTTGGTCTATCTCTAACGGTTTACCAGTTATGCAAAAGTCGTCCAGAGTAAATACGACTACAGGGGCTATATCCAGGAAATTCAAGATATACATTTCATTTGTCATAAAAATATCTAAAAAATATGACATTTTAATCAAAATCGTTAGAGCCATTTTCAAGAGAATCAAAATTTTCGTAAACTTTTCCATGTAAAGGGTAGTTTAGGGTGGGGCTATTTTCTTCCAAATCTTCGTGTCGCATCCTTGAAAAATATTAAACTTAAATACTAACTTTGGTTTTTGACCGTTTTTTCGTTTGTGAGTTATGCTGTCCACAGACTGACAGACACACATACACACGGACCTTTATCTAAAAATGCTCTTTTTCCCCCTTTCTTTTTTCTTTTTCTTTTTTTGTATTCGTGTGGTCTCAATACTTACCCTACTTATCAGCAGAGAAACTAAAACTGTAACTTACCAACTCACATAGCCGTTATAGGTCCTCAAAAAGGTTTTGATGATGTGAATAGAGAAAAAATATCGAAAATAATGTAAGAATATGGATACCCTAGGCATCTAATTAAATAGTGAGAACCCTATATTATGATTCAAATTATAATTATATTATAATACTTTTTCTTAAAATGGAAGCAGATTTGTAATAGACTTAGATTAAATAATCATACGGATATAAATGCAGGTGACAGAATATTAATACAGAATGGATGTGAAATAGGCTCAGAGAAAGAAATGGATATAAGATTTCAAACCATATGCGGAACATTACATAGCGCTTTAAGCAAGAAAGCAAGAAAGGATAGAAAAATTAAGTTTTAAAAACAATGAGAAAGCCAGTGCTTTATATGTAAGTGAAGTCTGAGTTGTAATAAAGAAAATGTAAAGTAAGATACAAGGATATGAAATTAAATTTCAATATATTTTAAATTAACTTTTACGCACAGAAATCTACAGTGTGCAGTTGAAAAGAATGAGTGAACCACGCAGACCAGATCAGAAATGAGCTCCACTAGCTGGGAGGAAAGCGACATATCGTTTATTTCTGTAGCAGATTATTGTCGCATTTTTGCGAATGCTGTTTTAACTTTTGACGCATTAGCAAGAAAGTGGAACTTACAATTATAATAAAAATACAAAGAAGAAACATTCAACGTGCTTTCTTTAGTAAATGTAGCCCACATTTGACGATATTTGGTGTAAAAGAAAACACGATTTAAGTAGATCGTGGTTGGAAAACACTTAACTATATCGATGCGTTTTTTAATCCTACAGAGTTGGAACCAATGTTGAGAAACAAAGCAGAGATTCTGCCGCCGATTGTTAAACGCGCCATGGAGTATCTGCAGAGACAACAAGCTCAGGCTCCTGCCCTATCTGCAACATCTCCTACTGCCCAAAGCACAGCAAGTGTCCAGAACAGTGCCAAGGCACCCCTCCAAACTACTCCACTCAGGAAAAAGCGCGGCAGACCCGCCAAAATTGTCACTAAGATTGACACTGGTACGTATACACCTATAGCAGGATTTTTATTTTCGCCAGTCCACTCAAGGTCACCTCTTCCCCACATTGGAACCTTACTATTTTAGCTTTTGATTTCGGGCCCAAATGACCCTTGTTGACGAGCACTTAATCCTCACTCACTTACTTGGAACCGTTAATTTTTGTTTAAAAATGAATATATAAAAATACAACAAAATAATGTTTTCCAAAATCATACAGAATTTAAGTACCTTTTCTTTGCAAACCATTTGCAACAAAAACTGAATAGAATCATTCCCATTATGGACATATTTAAATACCCTGGGAAACAGAATTATTAAAATATATCAACTGGATAAGCCTAAAAAAGTAATTACTAAATTGTAAAAAAATGTGTAGTATTTTTAAGCAATTTTACATTAGGTTTTCAGCTTTCTTCACAGAGGACCTAAATAATGTATGTGTGACAAAATTTCAAGACTATAATTCTTGAGGAAAAGGCATTTCTGCACATTAGATTTAAATATTGAGAAAACCTTGTTTGAAGTTTTGTGTTGTTTGGCAACTCTACTCAATACATTGTTGTGCCACGGGGGGGGGGGGGGGGGGTTATATCAGTTCTTGTTCATTTTAGCTTATATTAAACAAAATATTTCTAAAATATGAATACATTTGAAGAACTCAATGCCACTTCGGACTCTAACGGTAAATCTTCGAATCACTAATAGATTTTCAAGCCTCTTTAATATCTGAGATTAGCTTGTAGGTTTATCGGCATCCTTCATAACGGAATTTCACATAATAACAAAAACTTGCCTCCCGTTATTATTTATCTTAATTACCCAAGTTATCAACCGGAATTGCCTTCATATCTTTATTTATCGCGAGGACGAAATAAGCATGATTTCCCGGCCATTACATATGTTGCAAGCAACTACGCTTAAATTATTAATTATTAAATTCACTACAAGTAATAAAACACAAGATAGTGAAAAACTAGTGTGCAACACTATGAATTGCATAACAAATATTAGAAATAGAGGCGGTATCTCGTCCTTGCTAACCATTCCTGAGTTCTGTAATCTACTTCAGATTTATTGCCTCTGAAATATCTCCATTAACTTTTTTGCACAGGTGGAAGAATCGAGCGGGTTATGCTTTGGAGATTTATACTGAATCTGCTCGAGGATCCTCGGAATGCCGCTTGTATCGACTGGGTGAAGAAGGAGGAGGGTATCTTCAGGATCTACAATACAGACTGGCTGGCCAGACAATGGGGTAGACGCCATGGTAACCCTCGTATGACCTATGAAAAGATGGCACGTGCTATGAGGTAGGCAAACCTGCAAACAATCTCACCTATTCGGAAACTTACCTACGTTGTCAGATATTACATACTCAAAAACTCCCTGTTGTCACGGTATGGTGACAGCCAGTGTTGTGCTTTTGCATGACAATGCTCGACCTCTTATTGTTCTAAAACCTCAGGAATATTTCACTAAGTTTAAATGGGACAATTTGATCATCCCCTTACAAGTCTGCACCGAAATCTTCACCTTCTCGACCACAGTGAAGTGTTTCAAAGCTTCTTTCTTTTTAGGTTATGTTAAAGAAATTTTATGGCACCACGCACCTCATATTTGGCGGAATTTTCAAGGACGTTATTCACTTTGTAATGTGAGTACTTAGCAATAGCTATTGCACTTCTTACTGTGCTACGTGGCAATGGAAGTTAGTTTCCAAATTGTCCTCGTACTTTGAGAGAATCAATCTATTGCAAGTCGTGAGGAATAGGTGAACAGTCCTTACCGTGCCCGAGTAAGTAGTTTTTACTGTCAACATTCCTGACCTTCCGCTATACGCACACGCCAAAGTTGCGCGCTTGTTGCCAAAAGTACGTGTGTTTATTTTAATAGAATGCGCAGGAATTCAATTATTCAATATCATTTTGTAACTAAAATATTCATTTCAGCAACAAATAGAAAATACACGATAGCGCATCTTCTGAAGCTCTAATTGCCTATGCTAATTACATAAGTAAGTAAGTGCTCACATCTAAAACATTACATAAATTTTATTTGTTATTTCTGCAACCATGCACTGTAGAGTAAAATTGTAGGCAAAGTTATGTTTCAGCAAGATATTTCCTTGTCGCTATCTAATATCACCGTTCCAACCGGACTTTGAAAAGGTCGTGCCATTTAACCATCTTAGCTGACATTGCCCTGTTGGCCTGTTGAATATTTTACACACATATTATTATGTGAAGTACAGTAGTAATTAATTACAATAGTTTTGAGTCCAAGGGTCGTTTGATGAGCTTGATAAAATGCAGAGTAACGATTATTTTTTCGTAGCGTACTAATTTACTTTTCAACTTGGTCTTGATCCATTTCTATCAACGAGCGATTTTTCATGTCATTGGAAAGCTGCAAAATAGTCACTCAGATGAAAACGTGCCCTCTTATTTCCTAATCGTGATCTTTTTAAACAATGCAGGTTCTCTGCTTTGAACACACTGATTCATTTGCATAACTTTTTAATTTCTTTATTATTAGCAAATAGAGGAAATATGGTATTCCACTCAAAAATTCGATACCGAAATTTCACCGCAAACACTAAGAGAACAAACTTTCTATTCCGCCACGTAGAAACCAACTCTTAAAAGACTTCACTATAATTTTAGGCCATATTCCCTTTTTCCCATTTTACCAACAAAGAAACATATAAGAAAAACATTTCTACAACTGTCTATGTCGATTAATATGAATTAGATAGGAAATTAAACTTATGTTTAGTAACAGTTTGTTAAACTAATGGATATAGAAAGTCAAGTGAGTAAGCAATCAGCCATTTGTTGTTCAATGCCTGCTTTAAGGGGAGATTGGCGAAGAAAATTGTGCAAATCTTGTTGAAGAGAATGATACCTATATGGATATGCTTGTGATATCGTTTACTTCCTTAAATGGCTACTTAATAAAATATTGCACCCCTTAAATAGATGTCAACCCTACAAATTTAACTTGATTTTTCTCAATATTATATTTTTTTTTTAAACTTTATGTACCTTTTTCTCTGAAAGTAGTCTGTCAATCGTAGTCAAACTTTGTAAGAGCATGTAAATAATATAATGTTTACTTAATGTGACCTATAATCATTTGTGTACGTAGCAAACACCAATGTAAATTTACGTGAAATTTGTTTAGCTTATCTGTAATATTTTAAGAGAAATTGGTGTTTTACTAAAGGGATACACTTCTGTATATTTCAGTCATCTCCCGCCCCTTGAACTCATAGAGAAATTGTAGTGTCCATAGTTCATTTGTTATCGGTATCATTCTAGCCGCCGCCATCTTTATATTATTTTACCGCAATTGTTCAATCATTTTCAGTTTTATTAGTGTTTAAACCTTTAGCTAGATTTCCATTCAGTGCAGATAAAACTAACAGCTCCTGAATTAGGGCATATGCCATTAGGAAACATGTCCACATGGGATGGAAATATATTAGTATGAGCTCTCTATCCATAGATAACATCGCTATTCAAAACAAAGGAAGTAAATCCCTGCAACGTCACGCGTGCATGTTCCTTATTATAATTCAACAAGCAGCTTATGCCTTTGGTAAACACTAGAAATCCTTCGTTACGTGCCGATACCGGGAATATGATGACTTCCGGAAGCATAAGTAAGTCTTAACAGAGTCCACAACAAACAATGCTATTCCCTGAAATAAAAGACGTGAAGTAACGCTCTCTTAATGGCACACCGAAAGGTAAGAAAGAGAGGTATTAGAGCTGCACATTTAATTTTTTTCTTCTCTACCACAATAGGTACAGAAGCTATTGCATTTAACTCAAAAACTTGATACACAAATTTCCTCTGGAAATACACGTTTTGGAATCCCCTCAATGCAAAGAATTATAGCAAGGTTCGTGTGTGTGTGCGCGCGTGTGTTAAACTAGCTAAAACAAAACTTTTCTGTGTTCACTTTAGAAGTTAGGTATTCAATTAGCAGCATCGATAATAATTCATGAAATATAACGTATATAATTTGTATTTCTTGCAGTATTTTCCTATATTATTCACTGATTATGTTGGTTATTCACTTGCGTATCTATTTTATGACCTTTATGTTTATCCGGTTTCGCAACTCCAATGATGTGGAGATTCACATACATACTTATATCTAATTTTAGCAAGCCTGATGACATCATCGACTATTCTCATAAATGCATATTCTTCAAACTCTTATCTCATCCGTATTACAAAAACTCTTCTAGGAAGTTTCAGTGGCCTAAAGGCATAAAACCTTATGTATGGGCCGCGTACTTATCGTTTATGTTTTAAGTAAAAAGGGCCTATCTCATGGTTTAGAAGTGTCTTGACCTAAAGAAGCTGATGTCTATAGCTTTGGTGGCCATAAAAGGATCACTTCAAATATACAGAAGCTTGCATGTAGAATGTATTCATAGGTTCATGTTGATATATTGAAGTGTATATTATTGTTATTATTCTAACTGATATTTGTTATTCTTTGATGTTCATTTTTTTCCAAAATCATTTTTGTACTATTGTAAAACTTCGCGTTTTGAATTGCATATATCATCATTATCACCGTTATTATTATGTTATTATGGAAATTAATTATAAGATTTTCTTTCTTGGATTTATTTTTGGTTTACAAGTGTAATGCTTTATTTTAGACTATTGAAACATTTATGTTAATAGCATATTTTGTTTGTTATACTTTGTCGTTTTGTGGCAGTCCACATTGGTAAAAAGTTTAAAACCTGGTTGAAATTATTTTTCTTAGACACTAACCTGGCGGCTGTAAGAAAGTTTCTAGTACTGTTTTATGAGTAGTTAATAACTCGTTAGTCCTAAAAGTGATTAAAAATATAATTACTCTAAAGTAGATGTAAAATAATATCGATACGTGTTCAAATACGTAGCATTTAGGGGTGATCTGTACTAAAATTGATCATTTCTGCCAATTTCAATCAGTTTACTTGAAGTTTATCAAAAATGCTTCAACATATTTATTACAAAACTTGTCTACAGAGGTATTTTTATATGTGACGAATGACCTTGCTAACATCTGCACAAGTAACCTCATGCACATTGATGGTGGGGGTAACGTCTCAGTTTCATAAACAAGCGAGCACTGTACTTAACCACGCATTCCCGCAAACGCTTCGCAAACATTGTGTAAACAATTCTATAACACCTTTTTATCTTCGTTCGAATAAAGTAAGTCACAATTTAATGTTAAATTACGGCAAATTTCTCGTAGAAATTACATTTTGCACGAGTTTTTAACATTAAATTGTGACAATTATTCGATTTAAGATAAAAATGCATTACAGCATTGTTCACACAAGTTTGCGCAGTTAGTAAAATAATAAACCATTTATATCCATTCGGTAAGAAGCTAGATTCCTTAAAATATTTAACACATATTCCGTTGACTACGCATCGACCGTACAGTGTGGGGGATGGCATATAAACAAAAGAGGTAGGAAAGTCACTGTCAATAACGCACCGTGCACTTCACGCCACAGTTCCACTTTGTCATTGGAAGAGACTGCACACCCTCGCATACGACCCAGCCCTCTGTGACGTAAAAGTTCCACAGTTCAGTTATGCTTACGCAGAGATCATTACCACTGAGAGTTTGCCCCATATTGTGTGTGAAACGGCTGTTTATTGGCAATAATAAAAATTGTATTTGACATGTAGAACTCCTAGTTAACGCATGGCCGAAGTAGAGTAATATTTCAGGTTGGGTTATAGTTTAAAATCACAACCGTTAAGTACAGTGTAATATCCATAATATAATTATGTGGTAATTTTTTCTTTTCTTTTTTTTCAGAACATACTACCGAACGAAAGTTCTCCAGCCAGTACCGCGCGCCAATAGCAATCTCCCGCGCAAACTGGTGTACAAATTTAATCCAAGTGTGCTACAAAAGGTGGCAGCACAGTCGGGTCGCTACTACAACGCTTTCACCGACAGGGCTCTGCACTATGCCTCTCTCCCTCCAGCTGCGAGGGCTCAGCCGTTGAAGGGTGAAGATATCGCCCGCCGGGTTCACTTGTACAAAGCCGACAGAGCTGGAGGAACATCAAGTGATTGTCCTGTCTCTCATTCAAACTCTAATCCTTCTTGATGTTTCAGGATACATATAGTGTCAAGTTGCCCATTAGTCACACGATGAGTTGTAAGATACACAACGGTCCACAGAGTCAAATGTTCTAAAAAGACTTTTATTTTTGCTATTCAATTTGGTGCATTTACACGCCATAATTTTCCCCAACTCATTTAACCTTAATTTAATTAGCATGTTTTGCTCTCCAAAGTTGCCTGAGGAACAGTTATGGACCGCATTTATAGCTCCCAAATCTGATAAGTTGAAAATTGTACTACGCAAAGAAATAATGTATTAAATATTTCTGGTTTTATTCTGTTTTAGTTTACCTAAACTGATGTCATGTTTAAAAAGTGATTTTGTATGCAAATAAATGAGTTATAGTACAAGTATATTTGCCTCAATTATAGCATTTTAAGGAACTTGGAAATACTGTTCCAGTTATGCTTCGGCCGAGACAATGTAGTAGTGGTTGACATGCGCCTGACTCTGGAATATTCACACCGTCACGTCCACTCAGTTTTACTTACGCCTAAATAAACAATCTCATTTATTGATAATTAATCCCTGTTTCAATACAATTAATTCTGCAAGCAGTGTGCAGACTAGATTGGAATAAAAAAGTTAGTGTAATAGCGGTGATAATCAATAACAATTATCTTTGATTGACATAATTGTTGATTAACTATGAAATTTAGGACTTAAAGTACTTATCAGATTGTAGGTTAGGATAGGATGGGCTTCAGGGCCAGCCAGTGCAGACGACTAAGACGCGAATAGTTCCCTAATAGTTACAGCCTTGCACAAGTGTAATATTTTAGTTTTATCGATTTTACTTGTATGAAAATAGCAACAAAAATGGGACCTTACCTGATTAAGTGAATCCCGGAGCATCTCCAATACCTGCAAACAGAAATTTAATGATATACTGCTTCGATGAATGAATAGGGCTATTATAAAGGCAATAAGGTACGGAAACCAGAGGTAACATAACGAAAGCTTGCCAACGAGAGCTGCATAAAATTTTGGTATTACTCGCATAAAGGCGGGTTACCCGATTGAAGGCCACTTGCCACTTCCACTCCCCGCTCCTACACTCTACTCTCCATTTATTCGTTCACTGCAATACACACACCTCGAGACGTTGTTAGATACTGGAGCCCGTAATGGGGATTCTGCAATAGGAGTAACGGTACGTTTACCAAAATAGTTGACAAACTTTCGTTGCGCCAGCTGTCGATCACACTGTAAGCCGGCCACCACAGCCATACAATTGGATCCTATATATAAGATCTGGTCGCTATGTGATGGTTTTCAAAATCTTATCCGTGCATGACCAGCAGAAAAAAAAATCGCTTCTCATGTGAGAGTAAAGAAAAAAATTACGTATTGCACTCACATGACTTTCTCTACTCTTGTACTATTATTACAAACTATTATTCCTCAATCTTTTTAATGTTATTGCAGATGAACATTTACAGAAATTATCTTATTGCTAATTTCCTTGTAGGTGCAAAGGGAATATGGCAATAACCTTTTGAAACTGATTGCTAAATTAAGGCTTTGAAATTGCGTTCTCCTTGCACTGCCAGGAGATAAAAAGATACCTCCCATTTGAGAAAAGTATAAGAATCGCAAAACTCACACAAATAACAAGAATACCTCCGAAATGGCTCACTCCATAACAAATGCATTTGGGCATAACTTGAGTGTTTTAAAGATATCTACATTTTTTGTATAGTAAGATTTAGTCTATCTCTTACGCTTTACCAGTTATGTATGCATAGCCATCAAGAGTAAACAGGGTTATAGCAAAAAAAAAAAAAAAAAAAAAAAAAAAAAAAATAGAATATAAATTTAATTTGCCTAAAAATGCTTCTAGGGTTTCTGGAGGCTTCTAAACATGTATTTTCCGTGAAGTCTCGATATCAAATTTTTTGACGGATTACAATATTTCCATTGTTTACTTAAGTGCATAGTAGAGAATGTTAAGCTTTCGTATGAATAGTTTGAGGAGATATATAAAAGTAAACAATAATGGGGAGGGAAAACCATGAGTCTTGACGCTCTTGTAGGTATACTTATTGGTAGTAATTATCTTTCTGACAATATTACACGATTACGAAGCAGAATATTGCGTAGATGGTGCGTGAGGGTGCGCTACGCATGCACGCACGCACGACGAAATGCAAAGTCACCTCGCACCTGGATTTCACATCAAACGGCGCCGCCAGATGACATCACTGCATTTGGAACGAGAAGGAATCCATGGGAACCCCGAAATCTCGAAGGACTGCGAGTTAAATGACATCAGAATGCCCACGTGCCTTTAAATTCCCATTGGGTGTCGTAGGGATCAGATTTCGGCGAAGTGTTTCTTAATGAATTCTCTTTAAACATATTTCAGCTTGAGCATACTTTCCCAAAATGTCAAACATCAGAGATGAATTATTTTAATCCAATTTCACAGATTAAAAATTTCGTTGTTCACCAAAAATCATCGTGGCATCTTCTAAAATGTTCAGCTCGTATGTATCATATAGACGAAGGCAACAATGAACATTTTTGACTGTCATCTTTCTGAAGACAAATTAAACATGTTTATATTCGACAACTACGTTCTAATGTTTTGCAAGTTGATTGCTGTTCGATTTGCTCTAGTGGTATGTTAGTTATCATTATTTTAAGATTTTGAGTTCACTTGCAAGAGAATTTGACTAGCTTATGATTTTTAGGACTTAAACCGCTATTAACACCTAAACAACCTGAAGTTGGGCTTGTAAATGCATTTGGAGAACAAGCCCCATTTAGTACAACAATTCAAAAGAGATGGGATGAATTTTATAAAGGGCGCCCAAGAACTGTTGTTGCTGATGAAAATATTGCAACCATTGGAGCAGTGTTTGAAGAAAATTGACAGACAACATCGGGCAACATTGGGCATTGTTGTGATTCAAACCCAAAGCATTTATATCAACAGTTTGAGGTGACAAAACGTTATTATCGAGCGTTTGCACATAAAATGATTCCCGATCAAACATAACAGCGTATTGCTCGGTACAGAAAAACTCTGGAAAATGTCCAAGGCGACACTTCCAATTACGTTGAGAGTTTTGGGTTTATGGCTATGATCCTGAAAAGAAAAGTTAATCGACTCAATGGGTCTTTCGAACAGAACCTAACCCTATAAAAGGCTGACAGTTTCAAACGAATTGTAGTTGTTGCATTTTCGATATTAAACTTGCCTTCCAAACCTTGTTTTGTAAGTCAGTTTCCCCTTTCTTTTCAGCGGTTGTATCTGATTCCTGACAGCCATAATGATCTCTCGTGCCATTTCACTGTTAAATAAGTCTAGTTTACCCATATTTACCACTTTACACCACCCAAGTCTTACTGTTTTCCTTGCTTCAATCAAATATGGGATATATTGCATATTTTCTTTCCCTAACCTCCCCCCGAATGCCTAATAATTTCTGGGTATTATTCATAGCCTACACAAAAAAATGGAGATTTCATTAAGGCAGACAATATATGTCAAACACTTTCTTATGAGATTAACTATTTTTGAGGTATTTTTAAATGGAAACATGTTAGTAAGTTTTTTTTTCGTGCGAAGAGAACATAATTTTCAAACCCATCGCATAGTGACCAGCTGTTAAATATCAGACTATTATTTAAGCCTACAGCGTTCTTATATGCCTATTATATCTAAAGGAAATGCTAAGAATAGTAAATATTTGTATAAATATTCATTAAATATCCATTAATTAAATTAGGTAGAAGAATAAGGTTTTTAGGAATAGTTTGTTGAGGAATGACTACAAAAAGTCATGTGAGTGTAGCACAAAAGATTTCTATAATAATATTTTCCTGATACACATACTGTGTGTAAGTTAAAGTTGGAAACATAAACCACACAAACCCGAAGATCCGAGGCTCTAACCCATTCCAAACTAGCCTTTATGTGGAAAATGTTTCGAAACTTTTAAGTTCTCAAAAATTTCTCTAACGATTTGGAATAAAATAATCACATATTTAATATATTTTTATGGCACTTGAAATGTATATAATGAAATTTCTGGAAATAGCCGGAGGAGTCTTCCTCATTCTCAATGACATTTGCATAATTAGTAAACGAAAGAGATAGACAAAATCTTCGAACCTACTGCAAAAATTTAGATATCTTTAAAACACACAATTTACGTAAAATACAACTTTTGTGGAGTAAACCATTTCCGAGATATTCTTTGTTTTAGGTTTTAACTTTCCAAAATTTATACCTTTCTCAAATTGGAATTAGTTATTCCTTTTTTACGCCCTCTATTATGTATAGTAAAGTAGAGGAAGAATTATATTCCACCCAAAAATTCGATGTCGAGATGTCACCGGAAATATATGTTTTGAGGTCCTCTGAATCCAAAAGAAGCATTTTTAGAAAAAGGTGTGTGTGTGTGTGTGTGTGTGTGTGTGTGTGTGTGTGTGTCTTGTGTGTGTGTCACTCTCTGGACAGCATTAATCAAAAACGGAAAGTTGGTTACAAACCAAAGTTGGTATCTAAGTTTAATGTCTTTTAAGGATGCGTCACCAAGATTTTGAAGAAAATTCCTCCACTTTAAACTACCCCTTACATGGAAATTTTTCGAAAATTTTGAAAATGGCTCTAACGATTTTGACTAAAATTATGTACATGTTGAAGACACGTTTATCACAAATAAAATGTATATTTCAAATTTTCTGACTATGGCCCATGTGGTCCTGTTTACTCTGGATGGCTTTTGAATAACTCGGAAACCGTAAGAGATAGCCAAAAATCTTACTGTACAAAAAATGTAGATTTCGCTTAAACACACAATTTGTGTCTGAATACATTTTTTAGAGTGAACCATTTTGAAGATATTCCTTGTTAATTGTGTATGTGTTGGAGAACTTCTAGTTCTCTCAAATGGAACATCGCTATTCACTTTTTTATGTGTTAACTGTGCAAATAGAACGGAATTTGAAATTTTTAAAAGATTTGACTATCGCTCAAAGTCTGCTGTATTCCCATATTCCCTTTGCACGTGCAAGAAAACAAGCAATAAGATAATTTGTACAAATGTTTATCTCAACTAACACGAAGAGAAAGTCATGTGAGTACAACACATCAGCTTTTTTTATAATATTTATATACCTATATAGCTAGGTAGATATGAAACTCACGCCTTATACAAATTCCGTGATATGTACCGAAGGAGAAAGAAATCGTATGAGGTTAATGTCGAAATGAAGATCGTGGTCTCTATAGAAGTAGAGTTGAAGATTCTCTGATTCCTGCAATCTTTGATGGGTCACTCAAGAATTCGCTCGTGAAGTGCATTAACTCGTCGCTGTCCACTGTGGCCTGAGCGATTATACTTTTCGTTTTTCCTCGGTATTCAGAAACGTGTTCCGCGCAATTGCAGGCACATTGAACTCGAGTGGGTTACATGCAAGATTGGACAAGCAGTTTTTACTTTTGTTTATTAAATGCTGGACGTTACGGATCGCTTCTTTGCAGGTACGTTATTGAATATTCAGCTGACCAACAATGTTGTTAACATTCCATGGTTTAATCCCTTCTCCACAATATTTCCTAGGTTTTTATGTCTCTTTAGCTGTCATAGAAGTACCTAAGTACACCTCTTTGTAAAATATCATATATCAACAAATTTTAGTTGCTTAATTTGAAATTTGAATTCATATATATTACTATTTCTTCCATGTATAGGAAAGGTAAAGATGTTACCACATTCCAAAAAAATTCTATACCGGGACATCATTGGAAACGCACGTTTTAAGGTTCTGAATTTAAAAAAGGGGCCATTTTTAGAAAAAGGAGAGTGTATGAGTGTTTATCTGTGAATAGAGAACCCTAAAATAAAGTAAGTTACTCAACAAAATTGTATTTAAGTTCACATTATCGAAGATTTTCATACCAAACTACCCTTTAAAAGGTAATTTGTTTTCTCAAGAAACTTTATTTTTCAAAAATGTTTACAACTATTTTTGACTCGGCGGTAACGTGTGAGGCTCGTATTTGGGAGGCGGTGGATTGACTCCCATAGCGGAACTTCCCGACCCTTGGTTTTTTTCGGGGTTTGTCCTGGTCGCTGGGCGAATCCTGGGAAGGATTGCAATAATTTATCGTATTTCCGGTGAAATCTCCTTATCATATCTTTGAGTGGAATGCAATACCTCCTCTCTTATTAATTACATACGTGGTAGAAAAAGTAATAAAGGCTGGTTTCCTAAAAAAAAAGTATCTGACAAAACTTATTTAGTTTTATAAGAAAAGAAAAGTCGATTGAAAACTTGGAGTTCACATTTTAGAAAAGCATAAGCTGAACCTTCAAATGACTGAAAATTCGCACCAAATAATGTATAATTTATATAATTATAAATCCCCCCCCCCTTCAAGTAAAGGAACATCCTTATACATTTATAACGTAGTAATTCTAAATTACGTTTGAAACTTAACTGCCTACGTTGTTCTCAAGTAATTTATCGCCCAGCTTTGTGGTGTGGGGGTAGCGTATCTGCCTCAAGTTCAACAGGCCCCATTTTCGAATCTCGGTTAGGGTGAGTTACACCCTGAAATGTGAATTTCGAATAAGTCTAAATTATTTCTATTAGATTTTTTCACTTATTTTATTTATGAAGGTTTATATTTAAATTTTTACTTTTTCCCTTGTTTGTACAGGTATAGGGGTTTACACAATTAGTAATATTATTCGAAATGAAACTTTAGCTACTTCATTAGCAGCTAATAAAATTGAAGGTCAGATGTGACCTAAGCGGTTCAAGGGCGTTACACCTAAAAAAATAATTTTATAATAATAAATGGACTTCGCTTAAAATAACCAGAATTTCCTACACCAATAAGTATAATTAATAATAGTAAAAATAGTACCATTATAGTATTACACACACACACAAACACACACAAACACACAATACCTAGGTAAATAGTAAATATTAATATTGAATTTTATATAACACATCATAGAAGTGCTACGCAAGGCAAGGAGTTGAGAAAGTTGCGTAAGACACTAAAACTTCTATGAGCTGTATAGAGAAAGAGAGAAAGTAAATTTCAAAACATTCAGGAACAGACAGAAGTTAAGCATGACAAAAGCTCGAACACGGGCCATCAAGGTCGCAGTTAATTAGTGGACGAATTCCTGATCTTGTGAAGGTCGCGCAGTGCAAGCGCCAGAGAAGAAAAACAAATGCGCAGAGGTTAATCACCTTGAAAAAATGCAAACAACCGAAGGAGAAATGTATTGAGTGCTGCGAATTGGAAGAATTTTTGGAGTAATTAGTTGTAAAGTTAATGAAGGTGCGATAAATCACGGTGGGGTGCGTGTGAGAGAGTGCGAGAGAGGCATCGGCCGCCGTGTAGCGTGGGAAACAGCAGAAAGTGGCGAGAGCTTAGCAACGAGCACCTTCCCCACTCTCTTTGCTCGTTTTTGTTTCCCGACCCGAGGAATCCCACGACAGCGTTCGGACGAGTGTTGCTCTACTCCGCCAAGATTCGCCTCAAAGTTTATAATGCCATCTGTCTCAAACTAGAACGATCTGGTTGTAAACACATGGGAGTGAAGAAAGAGACAGTGTGACAAAATGCTCTCATGCCACTCATTGGTGGAAGGAAGTTTGTGAGTGTTTTGTTTTGTTATGCTCGACCACGCCATATTGAAGTGCTAATACGCCACAGTAATGGACCCATTGTATCCAGTTCATCATAACGATACTGCTATTCACCAATTAAAAGTGGAGCAGTGCATAACGACACTGTCAATCCACCAATCAAAGGTGCACCTTTCATAGCGACACTGCTAACCACAAATCAAAAGATTAGCATGTAGCAATAACACTTTGCCGACTGTGCACATTCCCACTAAGGGTTAAAACCACTCCTATGGCACAACCGTCCGACCGCTACGTCTCCCGTCTCTGTTCACCACAGGGTTCATGAATGGGGTGCAGTACTGGAGGTGGGACGTGGTCAGCGCCCTGGTCCCTCCCGGTTGGTTATGCGGTCTTCCCGACCAGATACCCCTACTTTTCAATTAAGTAGCTGCTCAATTTGCCTCTCAGGGACCTAACAAGGCTGAGTGCACTCCGTGCCAGACTCCCTAACAGGAAGAAATCTCCACGCCGGTACCAGGGATCACACCCAGGTCCCCCGCGTCAGAGATAGGCGCGCTACCACTGCGCTACGGAGGCGGCCTTTTTAAGGGTATCATTGTGTCAAAGCCAACATAGCAAAAAAGGACGCAACTATCGATTGTCGTATGTATAGTCGAATAACAAATGCTCGACTAAAATGCTAACACTAACGTGTAGCGTAGAATATTAGAAATATTTTATAGATGTTTTAAACCTGACTCATGGGCGAGTAAAAATACTGGTATGAAACTCGAGTATAATAGCAATTAAGATACGAGTATGCATATTATGAAACGAGCGGCCGGTATACTCGTATCTTAATTGCTGTCAATATGGTCTCGTCGCATAATATTCTATAGTCGAACAATGACCTGCGCTAAGAAGTACAGCACTGTAAGGGTTTTCTAATCACTGCTCCGCGTGCATTAATTTTAGGGAAAGGAAAGTACAAATATTTAGTTTCATTTTCCTTCCCATACACCACAGATACATATGTTGTATACTTATGAACTCTGAAAGGAGTGTTTAGGACACAGGGTGGAGGTTAGGGTAGCAGCGAGGGAGTGAGATGACTCCGTGGTAATGTGTGAGGCCCCCATTGGAACACCCTGGGTTCGATTCCCGTGACTGAACCTTCTAGCCCATGGATTTCTTCTGGGGTTCCCCAGGTCGTTAGGCAAATATTGAGAGACACAACTATATCCCTAGAATTTCTTGTCAATCCGCTTCAGTTCAGTTCTATCTGCATGATTGTTTCAAGGTTTCAAGAGTCGGTGGGAGTTCAAACTGTAGTTGAAGGAGATATAGGTTTAAGGGCGCTCAACTACATAGTCATCAGTGCCCTTAAAAACAATTCATGGCAAAAAACCTATAGTTGTTAGAGACCCTGCCCTCTGTTGTCGTCTCTCCTCAGATCCCTTAGTATCCTCTCACCTCACAGCTTCCTCCAGAGGAGCACCCCCTTAAGGGTATATCCGGAGAAGATCTTTCACAGCTCGAGGTGCTAAGTCGCCCCTCCCAACCTTGTCTATGTTATCCATCTAAAGTAGCAAATGGTTATTCATAATCTATATCATCAAGTTCTTTAAGTACAGTAGAACCCCGATAACTCGACATTCCGAATAACTGAACAACTTTTTTATTTTGATCTTTTTATTTTTATCGTTAAACTTGGCTGTAATAATCTCTATGAGGTGTAACAATACAGGTAAATTTCAATTAGTATGTCTACAACCTGTTGCATTCTCTCTGACCAGGTATTGACCATGAGTATGTGGTCAGAACATAAACAGCCGATAGGCCATTGTCACGAAAATAAAAACATGCTGCTATTAATGTGCAAACATTTGTTTAGATTTGAGGTTTATTGCTTTACCCAGTATGTTCATCTTCACTGATAGCCTTTTCCTTTCTCACTCAATTATTCTCACCTCTTCCTTGGACATCCATCATCTATTTTAGCTTGAGGTTTATAACTACACATGATCCTGGGTAATCTATCTTCTTTCTTTCTTTCTTTCTTTCTTTCTATATGTTCCTTTAACCGTTCGTATTTTCTTCAATCTTGTCAAATAAAACATCTTTAGTTCTTCACGTTCAATGTTCTCATCGAAACAATGGCTGTATGAGCTGTTGCAGAGTCTTTTTGAAAAAAGGCAAAATCACTTCTGTCCTTCTGTTTAAAATCCATGATTCACTTCCACATAACAAAACTGGTACTGTCATTGTCTTATATAATTTCAATTTCGTTTCTTTTCGCGTCTTATACTTCAGAGTTGTATTTATTGTTACACAAATTTTGAGTCCAGCGAGAAGAAAACACAAGCTAACATGACAATAGAAATAAAATTGGGTATGTTAAAGAGAGCGGGCAAAGAGAAACATAAATACGTAATAAATTTTAGGATATCTTAAACTCTTCTGTTTCCTAGAGCATACATTTATGTAATTTGCAGTATGATGTTATGAATTGTGAACAAGACCCCTCGTTCAATAAAAATAGGAATTTTGATAACTCGACAAGCAATCAGTCCACATTAGCTCCAGTTATCAGGATTCCAGTACAAAAGATTTCTGAAGAAGATACTGCCCAGTTTTTAATATGATCATATTAAATACTGCAAATTAACAGTCATTATTGCACAATCAGGGAATTAGGTTTTAGCTGGTTAGTAATTAAAAGTGGATTTAAAAAAAAAAACTTATTTTATAATTTATTGAAATCATTCCAGACAAAAGCAATAATAGAATTACACTGGTTACAGTACCACAGATATAAAACTTGGTGGCTATGCGATGTGTAAAATTTTATTTATACTATATACATATTTATTCATTCATTCATTCAGTCATTCATTTATCTATTTACTTCATTGTTACAAGTCTATATGCGAATTTCTTTTTTCTCCTTTCGGCCTCTTTTTTTTTTTTTTTTTTTTTTTCTGTTTACTCCTTCCGTTGTGTTACATACATAAACGCACACACCTACACCCGAGGCGGAATTTGAACCTACGACCCTCTTTACGGTAGAGCACCAAAGAAATGGGGGCTGGCAATTTGGGCTAATGTCATGTAGACTACGACGCTTGAGCTTCAGCGCCTTGGTCTACGCTCACATTTTAAAGAATATGTCGAAAGTGTTGTCTGTTTCTGCTAAAAAAAACGCACTTTATTGGTAAAAAGCATTCATGTTGAGGCAATTAAGTTGGAATATAATAATTCATTGTGTGTTTATTCTAAATATTTACAAAAAATCATTCATGAAGTTTTGCTGAAAATTAGCTATTAATCGAGGGAGCATTTTAAGCAACGAAAAATACTAAAACAAGTTTATGAGAAAAACGACATTTAAAATTGGAATGTGCATTGCAGATTATGTGAAGATATAAATAGTGTTATAAAATATATTATATAAACTAAAAAAAAGCTAAATTAAATTATTATTAAGATATATCATCGTGGCCGTGGCCGAGTGTTTAGACTTTGGACCGTTCGCCTATCACCTGGGTTCGATCCCAGGGCTTTACATTGGTTTTCGTAGTGGATGAAGCAGCGCCTGGGTAGATTTTCTCCGGGCTCTAAAGTTTCCCCCAACATACATTCCACCAACTGCTCCATCGTCACGTTTCAGTTCATCCATTTCAGCTGAAATTCATATCATACACTTCCTGACTCTGATACCTGCTGCTGGCCTGACCACCCGCATCCAGGTCTTTCTTCTGTGCGGACCATACGTCCCTCTGCTCTTCCACAGGCACTGGCTTGTAAGCGGGTGTCAGTCCTTCATACGAGGACGATAATCAGCTATAGAAGAAGAATATGAAGATATACAGGGTGGAAGGGAAGACATTACATTTCTTCTAGTATGTGCTTTATAGAACCATTACAAACAAAAAAGTCTAATGGCAGTTTGCTCTTTGATCAGCTGATTTCGAAAAAATAAACGGTTCTTGATCCAACTTGGATGCGTAATTCCACAGGTATATACGAAGATAACAGTTTGATACTTGTAAGATGCGTAGAGTAAGTTATTTCTGACATAGCTTCGGTAGTAATTATGGAACATCACACAGGGGTACGAAATAATTAAGCACTTAAAAGACGTGAAGAAATACTCCAAGCAGTTTTTACATACGTGTAGTAAGTCGACAACGTTGCGTTGAGGTTGGTCAGGGAATTTACCTGGTTTATGCATGAAAAGTGGCTTTCGTTGGGAGCTAGCGCTTGTGATTCGCCTACACTCGAACATTAAACACAGAAGGACAAGGCAGGGTACTTGTTTGTGTTCTCAAGAAGCACCGTTACGCTGTTTGTTTATGTGCTAGGCTAGGGAAAGTGACACCCCCACAGTCTGCAGTGTTGTCAGCTTGTTTTCGAGAAAATTAAAATATATCCGTAGGAAATGATCAGAGACAAAAACGTAAGATACAAAATGGGTTCCAAATATTGGGATGTATCACTGGTTTAAATTAATGTAATGATTTATCTTCCAACCGGTATAATTCCTGCAGCCTCTTTAAAGTAGTTGCTGGTTTAAGCAATTGTGTCTTCAACTGTTCTTTAAGAGTGCCTCAAAGGTCACACAGGCCATGATATTCCTCGTCTTTGAGTTCAACTGTGCTGAGAATAGTGCTGCAAATGGTCAACAGGTAAATTCCACTTGGCGGACTAGCGTAAAATTCAGAAGTCCCAGCAGCCACCTTGCCTCCAACAATAAAACACACCAGCCAGCAGCAGCAGCAGCAGAAGAAGCAGCAGCAGCAGCAGCAAGTGCAGGCAGGCGGGTCGTTGCGCACAGAATACGCAATGAGCCCGTGGGAATCTGGAAAGAAGTGCCCGGTCCAGCTAGCTTGCCGTCCGTCCGTCCGGCCGGCCCAAGAAATCCCTTGTCCATGGTGATTGATTTGCTTACTGTATTGTCGGAACCCAAGGTTATCTGGTGTCCGGAGTCTTCCGGCATTCCCACAGCGCTTCGCTTCTTGTTTGGTAACTACCGCTAATTTGCTAAACTATTGTGGAACATATGTTGTGTGACACGCAGGAGAAAGCTTTGACATACGTTCCTTGTACCTACCGACCGACAGGCGGGTAATTGAGCAATCTGAAGAAACGGCGACGCAAACACTATCATCCCATACCAAGCGAGGTTTGTGTTCTTGAAGGTTTTATTGCATTCTTCTGTCATCAACAACCAGAGCCGCACATAGGAGGAAGTCATGGCGCAAGTTGCCACAACAGCAACATTTTTGGGGGAAGTATTCTAAATTTGGGGAAAGACGAAAATAGTGAAGCAAATTAGCGCAAGTAATATAGGCACATTTACTATAATTTTTAATTGGATACTGTATTTGTTACATAATTTGCATCTTTATGATTGTTAACTTAACTGCACTGTATCAAACAAACAAAACAAACAAATAAACAAAAAAGTAGTTTGAAGTTAACTTCATACTGTGTGATATAGGTAATATAGCGTATCAAATTATAATTTTGGACATTAGAAGGACAGACGCAGAGGGGGACTTTGGCACCTCGACCTCAGAGATCTTTTGCGCCTCTGCCTCGAAGCGGCGCCCCCGGAAGAGAGGAGAGAGGCGAGAGGAGACAGAGGGTGGCCAGACCAAAGGAGAACAGGTACAGCAGAGGGCCGGATCCCTACATTTTCCTAGATAGAAACTCCCTGACACCAGTCAGCACACCGGTTCCACCGGTTCACGCAGAGCAAAGACCCCTCTGTGGCTCAAGGGCCTCGGTGTGGACACGATCCGGAGCCCAGCTACCATGAATGACAGGGACGAAGTCAGAGTATTTCATCCGAACGCCCGCTGACACTTTCGACCCTGAAAGAGACCGACGAAATGAGGAGAAGTGAAATGGAGGTAGAGGAAAGGAGGATGGGGAAACTGGTGGAATGATGGTGGGGGAAACCGGAGAACCAGAAGAAAACCCGCCCCTGCGCCGGTGTGTCCACCACGTATCCCACATGCAGACACCTGGGATCGAACTCTGGTTATTTTGGTGTGAGTCAAGTGGTCTACGCTCGGTAGGGCGCGACCTTTTGGAAATTAAAAAATGGTCATTAAAATACAAGGGCTGTTCCAGAAGTTCCCGACCTGATATAACGGTTGTTTCAAACAAAAGCTGTTCGCACAATAGAACAATAGCATCCTGAGGATGTTTCAGCTGAATGTTTGGTGATGTTTCGCCGCAATTTTCCGTCGTTTCATAACCATGCATGAAACGGCTCCATCGGTTCACACCTCTGACGAAGGAATAGTCGAAACAATGAAAGGGGAGAATCGGCTCCATATAAGGCGAAGAGAGTTCCATCTGCGGGCGAGGTCACGACTCAGCTTTTTCGGACGCACGTGGGATTGATTACGTATCTCCAAAAAGGAAAATCAATGAATGGCGAGTATTATACGAATTTGTTGCAGCGTTGAGTGATGCAATCAAGAAAAAATGCTGCATTTATCAAAAAAGATAGTTTTGTTTTATCAAGACAATGTACCAGTTCAGACATACATTATCGCCATGCCCAAAATCAAAAGCCAAAATCAATGAGTTAAAATTTGAATCTCTTGATATTCGCCAGATTTAACCCCGTATGTTTCCAAGTGGTGAAAGATTTGCCAACAATGAAGGGGTGGGCTCTGAAGTTGTTTTACAGGGCTCGATGGTTCTCACAATAAACAGGGAATCAAAATCATTCAGCACCGCTGGGAAAAGTATATCGAGCTAAACTGTGACTGATGTTGTTTTCCCAAAATTTTCGCGCTTTCTTTGTTAGTTCGTTTACTTCTGGGACATTTATAAAGCTCTACTATACGCAGTAAACATTGTTGGATCTCACTTATTTGGACTTTAAAACTCACTTTAAAAGTTTGAATTGTATAGAACGATCATAGTATTAATGCTATCATGATATCCTCTCTTTAAATTAGTAAATATAACCTTAAATACCTGTTTAATGGCTAGTAATACTGTAATTAATATATCTTTTGTTATACCTTCTCCGAGGACAGTATCACACACAGCTGTCTCGCACTCACTGACACAGTGACTGACGAGCTGTTTCCTCGCCTCCTTATATAGCGAGGATGACGTAACATGAACCTTTCTCGACTTCCACAAACACGCCGGCCGCCGGATGCCCCTCGAAGGTTCCAGCAATCCTTTGTTATGCGCCCGTTCATTTTTGTTAGTCGCGCGAGACATCCTAACGTTGAGCGTCTTCTAGCCGGCTTGGTATATGGTGTGAAGTATCATGGCCCTGACCGCCCTTTGTTGTGCGCCGTGCCCGCCGTCACAGCATGTTTTTGCAAAAGTTGGCCAAAATATATATGTCAGTATTTGCTCGAAATATGACCAATTACTAAAAGATGTTAATAGACTTTCTATGCACACTTAGACTCGTGAATAAATTGTTGTAAACTTCAGCCTAGTGTTCAGGGTTAAAAAAATTAAACTTGTTACTAAAATCCGGGCCCACTCATTAAGAGCCAACAGGTAATCTTTTTAATCTGCAGAAAGTCCACGAGATAGAGTGGAGCCATTGTTATAACCTCTAGGCAAGTGGTGTCACATGCACTAACAAGGTTGTGATGGAATGTTTTATGTTGGTAGAAGATGAGTGGGGAAAGTAAATTGCAGTAAGACAGTCTTTAGGATAACGTGAAGGTATGGATCTCATAGTACTCTCAGTCAGTTTTTCCTGCAGACGTGTTCTCCAGCATCGTAAAAGTGTTTCATTGACTTTCATAGACATTCTGCTCGCTAGGAAGATTTGTAGCTCTGCAGTAAATGAACAATTGGTACGCCGAAGGTTGTCTCACTTTCAATTCCACAGCCAATTCTTTATTGTTTGTTATCCACTACTTTTCTTCTATTGCTCATTCCAATGCAGCTATTCCGCTTGTGTACTAGCAACGTGATGCCCGCTGAAGAGAGCTCTATCAATAAAACTTGAATGGCTACCTTTAAACTTTTTTCGCCTCTCGTGATTGTTTTGACCTTCACTTCCCAAAATCTATGCTAGACAACTGTTATCTTTACGGGTATAGTGTGTATTATATTTTTAAGGGGACACTCTGGTACCACAATGGCCAAAAATGTCATTTTTTTTCAGAAAACATCAAAAACATGTTTCTGAAAAAATGTCTTTAACATGTCCAGAATATGGTCATTAAATATTATGTGTCAAAACCACCAGAAATTGCTGTATTTCAAATTCATTTAGACTCTTACAATATTTCCAGTAAGTGTGTTCCAAAACTTGAAATAGCTTTTTCTCCATATAACAATTATTGTGCTTTGGGGTAAACTTTTTTGTAGTAAATATTTATGGATAAAGTTGAAACTTTCAGGATATGTAGAATATAACTTGTTAAAGAAACCTGTGCATTAGTTTGTTGATCACACTCATACATAAAAGTATATGCTTTTTTCTCCTTTGTAATTATTAGTAATCTTTCTTTTTATTCTATTCTAAATAGAAGAAAATTCATATTTCTAATAAATGTTAATATTTTGGAAAAATAATGCACAGTTTTATTGCATAGGCATAGAAAAACTAGGATACCAAATTTCAGGCCTCTAATTTACTTCTAAACTGCAAAAACTATACCTTTTATTACTAATCAAATCTTCCCAAGAAACATAATAAACAATGTTTAGTTTCAAAACTATTTAATATAGAGCAGTAAAACTTATACACACGGACATTAGGGCAAGGTCAGACACTGGCTGTATTACGAACAGGCGCTCCAGGATGCATAGTACAGTATACCCCTTCTCCAGGAGGTCTTCGAGCCGGTAACTGCTAGGAACTTCAGCGAGTCTCTGTGGGCCTGTTGCCCCTTGTGGTTCTTTCAGTTCATCCCTTCCTCCTGGGACGTGGATCTATTTAGGTGCTGTGTGCGAGGTTTCCTCAACCTACACTTACATCTATGTTTACATTTTCCCAAATGTATTATCTGACGTAATGATTTGCAAATGATTTCTTTCCTCTTTCTTTTTGTCCTTCGCAAGAATTTGTTCTGGGTTTTGAATTTATTCCCTAAACTGCAGATGTGTGCATTCTTTACCTCAAACCATTCTAAAAATAGACTGACATCTCAAATAAGAACACCGCCATACTCACCGTGTCTCGCCAACCCTCATACGACACGTCCTTCATTGACTGGAGTGGAGCTTCCATCCAGTAGGAACTTTGCCCTAACTTTAGTCAATCAGATACATCAGAATATCTTCCCTGTTTCCGAGTCCCGCGCCCCACTTGGGAGTACGAACCCGAAGGGGTTGGATAGGAACCGGCTTGAGCCAGCCTCCGCTGGGGTGCTTCTAACTGTGATAATATAGGGACCATGCCCTCTGCTCTGTAGTGGCACCGTTCCTCCACATTCAGATTTCTTTATCGTAAAGAACTCCCATAAGCTGATAAATACTGTTGGACAAATTATATAGAATATGAACACATGCATGGACAAAGAACCCGTGCAAGTGTTAAACATCAGGTTTCTTTTCATTGCGAGCCATGCTTTTCCAATATCCGGTACCGCTTAGGAACACCTTCATGTATTACAATGCTATTTGTTTCTTTTGTCGAGCTGAATGGAGTGCATTTTTTTCTGGCTGGGATACAGAACATTTCATGAATGAAAGAAAACATGAAACATCCTTTACCCACAAAGGCTTGTGGGGTGCCAAGGAGCACAATCGTTTATTCTACTTGAATGCAACGTGTTACATAAATCGCTCAGCACCTGCACCATTGGCAGCAACTTTATGTTTTATGTATGGCAAACAATAACCTAAAAATTGAACTGAAGTATTTCACGCCTCGTTTCGCAAGTGAGGTGATTTCTTATTCCAAGTGCGAATTTATGTAAAGTGCTTCCAACATCCTCGTAGTCACCAGCTCTGCCAACCTTAGATGAGCCAAGAGCATTGTAAGGCTATGCCAGCTTATGTCTGGAACGGTCACAGTACGAGCAACAATTTGCTTATTGCAACTGTTTATCATTAGGTACAACTAATAATACAAATGCTTGCGATCGTTCCTCGGGTTTGATAAATTACCGCCGTTAGCTTATACATAAAATATCATGCATTCAATTTACACATTTCTGTGTATATATCTCACAACCCTAAAACAACTGGATTACTATGACTATTTCAAATATAGATACGTTAATTTATCATAATTACGATTTATTAGTACTAGTTATTCTTTTGTTTTGTGCTAGTGGCGTCACGGCAATGTCTGCGACTCGCACAAGGTCCTGGGTTCGATCCCCGTCGACCGACCACTCTGACTTGGGGTTTTCCCCTTGCTACTAGCTGAACGCTGGGGTGGATTCTCTTCTCCACGGATTCCTTTCCCTTCACTTCTCATTTCCCTCCCTCGTCATCTTTCAGGTACGGTTAGTAGCGTGGTACGTTCCGGCGGTTGCGGATAGATGGCACAGATACTTGCGCTCTGGAAACTCTTCGTTTGCCACTCATGGAATTTGCCAACCGGGCCGCTAGAGTCATCTTGTCACCTTCTTCCTGGATAGGGGAAACACTTAGGTTGTGCGCCAGATGTTAATATCTGCAATTGTTAGGGACTTCTGTACGTCTCTGAACTTCGCTGACTCTGTTCTCTGGCGAACCTACGGTCTCACTTTGCCTTATCCCTTGTCCCACGGGGTGGTAGCCCGCAAAAGGTCCACGTGGGGGTCGCGGTGGATCGAGGTGCCCCCTCCGTTCCTATACACACATACAGATCATTTATCACTAGGTAATTCTTTTGTTTAATCAGTGTCGCCAACTGTATTCCTATAAATCGCTAAAAATAATGTATTACCAATTAGAATCGAGTGAGCGATTCAGCGAGTGAGTGAGCGAGTAAGTGGGGTTTAAGGGCCCCTCGACAACTAGGTCATTTGAACCCCATTACAGTCGATTAGCAATGGCAATTCTATACTCCCTTTGCACCTACAAGAAAATTTGTAATAAGATAATTTTTAAAATGTTTATCTCGACTAACATGAAGATATAGGACTAAGAGTTTGTAGGAATAGTTAGTACAAGAGTAGAGAAAGTCATGTGAGCGCAACAGATTTTTTGTATTATTTTATATATTATTTTATATTTTATTATTATTATTATTATTATTATTATTATTATTATTATTATTATTATTATTATTATTATTATTATTATTATTATTATTATTATTTAAATTCATTATCTAATATATAGAGAAATTTAAAAGCGTGGTAAAACCCTTATGCCAGTTTTGAACTTCATTTTATGAAATTTTGAACAAGATGGGTTATGAACTAATTCGTGTGGAACACTAGTACACGAAAGTGCAAGAAAAATTAAGTCGAGCAGAAAAATCTTTGGAAGTAAATATAGAACATTAAGCATCTATGCGATTATAAGTTGAAATTTTAAGGAGATCTGAGAGAAAATATAAATGTTCAACGTATTTTGGACACAATAGTTTTTTTTATTTCATGCATGTATTTATTTTTGAAATTTTTGGGCAAATTTTTGCTTTGGTAATCTTAAGAATGCTCTACCAAAAACACGTTTCAAAACGATCACCCCATTTGGAAAATATTCAGATAAAAAAGAGCGAGGAGGTTCCGAATGAAGCTTGCGGAAGTCAGGGATAAGGGTAGTGAATACCAGGCGCCATTAATATACGAAATAAAAGGAAAACAATTATATAGACTCGCATTACTACAAAGAATAAAGGAAACAGCACAATCAGGAGATATAGGAATACTAATAATGAAAGCATTTATAAAATCTTGGTAAATAAGTCTTCAGTGTGTAAAATGATACCAAAACTTGACATTCAGTAAACAAGGCCAGTAAGGCTATTATAGATGTATACCACACACTGGATATATACAGATGCGGCATGCAGTGAATAAGAAATCAAGTTCGGCTCTACTGGCTTTGATTTCACGTATTTTCGAGATTACCAAGACTGCCTCAAATCGATTGATCGATCTCTCCTCTTGACGACTACAAATCAGCAGTTCGTATTTTGTGGATCATAGCGATGCTGGAATATTTTTGCATTGGGAATAGTATTTTAATGAATAAAGTCGTTTCAGTTTTTTTTTTTTTTTTTTTTTTTTTTTTTTTTTTTTTTTTTTTTTTTTTTTTTTTTTTTTAGACTAATAATACTCTGCCCTACTTTGATTTCCAGGAGGTCAGTTGTAGATAAAAGCCTGTCTATTAGGGCGCCACTGACTTAAGATGAGTTTGACTCCTTTAACTACTTTTTTCTAACGCAACAGCTATGGCAGCCGGAAACTTTATTACCGACTGATAGCTGGTCATCTCATGATTAGATTATTTTCTTTCCTGTTGCGCAAATAATTGTTGTGGGCGGCAATGATATTTATTCTGCCGGCCTTTGATTGGATGTTGCATTCGCCAGGTCCTCCTACAACACGCCATTACATTTTGTGTCTACCACAACATTTTTAGTTTCTTTACTATGTGCTTACAGTAAGTAGAGGAAGCATCGCTTTCGACTCAAAAATTAAAAACAAGATTTCACTGGAAATCACACTTTCAGACTCCTCGGTCCCCCCCTAAAAATATTTTTAGAAAAAAGATCTGTATGTGCGTCAGCCTGCAAACAGTGTAACTCAAAAATGAAATATCGGTTAATTATTAAACGTGGTATTTAATGGTATCGAATTATGTCTAATACTTTGAGATGCGTCTTCGATAATATTTATACTTTTAAAGTTTTAAACTTTGCATTAATGTGAGTGCAACACTCACTTTGTACTTTCTCTACTGATGAGTAGAAGTATTGTATTCCACTCAAAAATTCCATATCGAGATTTCACCGGAAATATATTTTGAGACCCCCTGAATTAAAAAAAAAAAAAAAAAAAAAAAAAAAAAAAAAAAAAAAAAAAAATTTAGAAACAGGTCCATGTGTGTGTGTGTGTCTGTCAGTCTGTGTGTGTGTGTGGACAGCATTACTCAAAAACGAAAAGTTGGTTGAAAACCAAACTTTGTATTTAAGTTTAACATCTTACAAGGATACGACACGAAAGTTCTGAAGAAAATAGCCCCACCCTAAACTACCCTTTATATGAAACATTTCTCGAAAATTTTTATTTTCTTGAAAATGGCTCCAACGATTTTGATTAAAATCTCATATGTTTGTGATATTTTGATGAGAAATGAAATGTATATCTTGAATTTTCTAGCTATAGCCCCAGTAGTCATATTTACTCTGGACGACTTTTGTATAACTGGTAAACCGTTAGAGATAGACCAAATCATAGTGTACAAAAAATGTAGATCTTGCTAAAATACACAATTTATGTCAATAAATTGTCTTGTGGGTGAACCATTTCGGAGATATTCTTGTTATGTGTGTGAGTTTTGGGAAACTTAAAACTTTCGTGAAATGGAACATCGTTGTAAGTGTGTACAGAGAACGGGCTCTCAAAGCTTTGAAAGATTTGACTGTCGCACGAAGCCTACTGTATTCTAATGTTCCTCTTAAACCTACAAGGAAACAAGCATTAAGATAATTTGTACAAATGTTTATCTTAACTAACACGAAGATTTAGAATGGTTAGTAGAAGAGTAGAGAAAGTCATGTGAGCGCAGATTTTTCTTAATGTTGAATAAAATATGGAAAATAAATTTTCATTTATTATTGCTTTTTGCTGTTTTTCAAGTATTGCAAACGTTAATTGACCAACCACCAACTGTAAGTTATTTATCAGACCTCTAATGCTTGGGAAAACTTGGCAAGCCCCTGATTGGGTGTTGTGTTGACCAGCTCCTCCTGCTATCCGCCATTAAATTTGTGTCTGCTATAATGATTCTGTATAGTTCCGAAGAATATGCAACTCACACTGATACGGATACCTCTTTTCTGCAAATATTTCCAATGATGTCCAGAGCCTTTTAGTGACAGAATTGCGCTCTACAAGCAGGAAATTGCTTCTAGTGTGTATATCTATAACGTGTCTTGATTTATTACCCAAGGAAAGTAATGGTGAGTCACTCGGGAAGATGCGTAATTATTATCTGAAAACAGCGATTCAGGACATTTTAAGTATAAACCTTTATTTAGACATTTTAATCCCATGAACTGTGATAATCATTCGCATGCTGAAATAATTAATAAAATGACATGGGGACTAATACGAGTAGGTTAAAACGTATTAATTCGGCCCCTCTTATAAACATTTAACACTCTACTTCGTGAATTATTTTTATACATACGTCACTCTTCCTCTAATTTCTGAACTGGTTTAGATATCTCTGTCACAAATACCTTAAAGGAAGTAATTCAAATAGATATGATTGTTAAAGAGCAGACGAAATGGACTGACCACAAATCCAAAGTAGAATATCGCGAGTTTAATCCTAGCGACTGCAATCAAATATGGCTTTAGTAAAGGATGGGGAGAGCCCAAGTAAAATAAGCAGTGAGATGATACGTGTGGATCATGACGGAGTATAATTAGGCTATAATTGCATGGATTTTGATTTCTGAAAAGTAAATAAGAGGTTCTACAATAACACTAAAATAAACTGACACATTTATAATATAAATTGTTAGCAATACCACAGAGTATGAAAATAACAAAACAATGTTATAGTATTCTAAAACTTGACTTAACATATTTGTGGCAAAATGACAAGGGTTAAGTGCCGAACAAAAGGCAAATCATTGAAATATTCATGATTTTGAGCAGAATCCCAAGAAAACCGAGATGCCGAGGTACTTACCTTGGGTTCAGAGACCTCGAGTTGCAAATGTATTGGGAAAACTTGATTCCTAACCGTGGGCAAAAGTTAAATCTGTTCAGCCCATGCTGAAGAGTGCGGACCTGCCGAAATCGAATCTGCAACTCAAATCAGCGACACTTGAAGCAACAAGATCGACATCTTTTCTTTTACTTCCTTTTATTTTTAGGGTTCCTACTTTTAAATTTTTCCTGCAAGCATGGGAAGACGGGCACCTCTCTCGCTGCCAAAATTTTAAAACCTAGAGGTAGCTAAATAAAAAAACCCAACAACAGGATTCCCGATTTTTATCTCTACTGTGGGAAGAGTTTTTCAGGTTTTTGTCCCTCGAGAGAACATTTCCATCGGACTTTTTTGTCATGACCATTCAATATTCTATGCACGTTATGCCAAGATAGTGAATGTTTCGAGTTTGGAGACTGTGGGAACTAACAAATGGATCAGCAGCTTTCCCATCGCTTCTCTAAGGTCGTTTTATTTAATGTTGTCCTGGAGGATTTATAGTCGACAGTATTCCTAAATCTTACTATCGAAAAATAAATCCCTTGGGAAAGTTTATATGTCCTTAACAAACAAAGGGAAACACAGTGATAATCAACAAAGACATCCACACATAGAGATGCACGCATCTATCCAAATTTTAGTCACTTAATGTTTGGGAGTGCCCCAAGGCTCAGCACTGCGTCCGCTACTTTTCCTTACTTTTGTAAATATCAAGTTCTACATAAGATTGCACTATTTATTATAAAATTCGGAATTCTGTAGATGAATCAGTGCTTGTTGGTGATCTAAATGAAATAAGTAATGAGGCTGCTACAAAGAGAACGACAATTAGTGCTAAGAAATTGGATTTAGCAGATCTAAGAGGGAAATTCTTCATAAGTATTACATGGGCGGAGAACAAGTTCTGCAGTTGGACAGTTGCATATATTTAGGAGTGTACTTGGCGAGTAACTCTGGATGGAACGAGGATCGAGGAAAGCGTGGAAAACATTACATTTCTTAATGAGGATCAGGACCGTAAAGCCCAAGGAAATGGTCTCCAAGTCTTTATTGCAGCCAATTATGGAATATGGAGCATCATGTTGCGAGCCGTATAGAGTTAGTCAAATTGATTCGTTAAAAATACAGAGAAGGGCTACAACATTCATAAGAAGAGGCAAACATTTTGTACCTACAAAAGAAAAAGAGACTAAATAGGAGTCTCTAAAAGCTCAGCGTACGAGACACAAATTATGCGCAATATTTATAGCTTATGGTGGTTCAAAAGCATGCGTGGGCATTGTTGAAATATTGGAGATTCCAACGTATTAAATAAGAACCGATCATTTGTTTAAAATGAAGTTTAGAAGCCTCAAAACCGATGTAGGAGAATTCTTTTTTGTTAATAGAACAGTTGAGGAATGGAGTGGATTGTCTGTAGGAAGCTTTCTGGATTGTCCTTTGTTCGTGAAGAAATTTAGGATAAATTTAAATAGAGTAAATGTTGGATAATTTATTATAAAGGTCACTTGGGTATAGGTTTGATATTTTATAAACGTATTGTGAATACTAGTAGTAAATTTAGTGGTTATACAAACAGGAAGGTGAATATAAATTAGCAAAGTAATTAATAATTTTAAAAAGTAGCTGTCATATTACAAAACCGTAAGCTAGTAACTATAAAATCTGATTTGTTCATTGTATCACTATAATTGATGCGCTTATTTCTTGTAATCTTAATTTATACTACTGATCCTGAGAATGGTAATAGAAATACCAATATATTATGCTCTTATTTTCATTGTTTAGATTAGACAGGGGTAATATCAGGATATGCTTCCTCATTCAAGTCACCTCCTTTAACTGTGGCTTAACCTAACGACAGCTTTATATGATGTTAAATCGTTAATATCCATTTTCTGCACAAAATAACATTGTGCTGTTTCGGTATATCCCTATTTAGAACAATAAATACTGTTGTGGAGTGCAACATAAAAAGTTTCGCAAAATAGATTCAGAAAAGTACATTCGTCGGGGATCGAACCCGGGATCTTGCGAATGCGAGTTGTTCACGTTTCCGTGGCGCCATCTGGCTCGGCACTGTAAGTAGGTATTAGAGTACGTAACAATAAACAATAATTTTAAAATGTTAATTAATTAAAATGAAGAAGTATTAAAATTGATCTAATTCTCCTTTTAGACAACTTGGCCAGCATAAACTGCATTTAGTGAACTTAGTTTCTTAGTTTTTCATGATTTATCAAGAACTGCAACCGTTTTCTGGAAGAATTATATAAGTATTTGCTTTAAAATCTAAAATGTAATCATCTAAACCTAAAATAATTAATTAATTCCAAACAACAGAAATAAGTTGTGTAAACCACTGCGTCCAACGTCGAAGGCTATGTCAGAGTTGAATTTAACCCTATGCTTGCATATACAGCTGCCATTTGGCTTGCTAGTCGGTCACACGTTAATAATTGATTGCCACAGTGTCGGAGGCCTTTCAAAACGGGATGCAGCATTACCGTTATTTCCACCTGCAAGGTAACAAATAGCTTTATCGCCTCACCATGCAGGATGCCTGTAACTCCACTCCAGCCATGTTATTTTACTAGGAGCCTGCAGCATAACATAGAGATTCTGGATTCCAAAATCGCCAGCTTAGTTTATTATATTAGCTGAAATACCCGGCGTTGCCCGTGGTTTCACAACTTATCGCAATCATTTATACCCCGCCTTTAACTGCAGAGGTCATATCGGCGGCCTTGCCTATTAACAAATGGTGTTACTCGTTTAACAGTGGGTTTTTCGATCTTTGGAGTTTTTATACTTTGAATTCCCATACACATTCACACTTTCATTTATACTTCCAGACTCAGGGAAGGATGAGGAATAATCTTGACTGGAGAAATATTCCTACCCCCCCCCCCCCTGCCGGCAGGTGCTCTACCAACTGCGCCACGGGGCCAGAGAAAAATCCGTACTATGCCATACTCGCCAATATAAACGAACATGGCGGCAAGCGAAAGACAGTTCTTCGGAGTCGTCAAGTGTTGAAGTGAATCAGTGAATCGTTCGAAGTAGTTTGTGGAAACGGAGAAGCAGTATCAGCGTTTGTGTGAAGGTTACGATAAGACAGAACAGCTGTCACTCAACTCAAAAATATGTTTGTTTATTTACGTTTTAATTGTATTTGTATTCAACACACTAAAAGAAAAGAAAAAAAAAAAGTTACGCAGATTATTCAATTCATACGGCGCATTCTTGATATTGATCAATAAATTTATCAATGTCCCTGATATCGATTGATTAGGTCCTTTAACTTAGAATATGTTTGCAATGATGTGATTTTATCGAGAGAGAAAAAATGTGAGCCCGTTACTAAACCAAGATACTAAGATTATGCTGTGTTTAGCGGACTACGTCATTCAGTTTACAGTACTATCAAACATGATTCACATTCATATACAAGAACAGTAATTAGAAAAAATAACAAGTCACACCAACACACCTTCACTGCAGCCATACCAGCACATAAATCAATAGTACGGAAAACCATCAATTTTCAACTTACAACTTCTAAGACTGTTTTTGATGAACGGACATACAAACAGTGACAATTTCCAAATAAATTATATTCTTCAGAAAACAAAATGTTAATTTTAGCTTATCTTAATTTTGAGGTTAAGTAATTTCTCACTGCCATTGTTGTTATATTGGTAGCAGTGGTGATTTGCGTTTTAAACAACACAAGTTAGAAATGATAGCATTGATATACTCCGCACATTATTCATGCACTAACTCAATAAACCCTTCATACCGAGCCCTATATGAAAATTTCGGTTTCAAAAATGGGAATTTTTAACAATTATTGAATGGTTTAACACCAAGGTTCCGAAATAGAGAGCTAGCTAAATAATCTAGTTAAACAATAAGGAAGATATATAAATTAATGAATTTGGGGCCTCAAAAGCTGCTTGAAAGCAGCACGGCTAGAGTTCGCAAGTAATTCAAGTCACGCAAGTTATATTGTCAATCTATGATTGCGATTTTAAGTTACAGAGAGTGAACAAAATAATTAGAATATCACTTTAGGCATATTTGCAAGTGAGGTTATGTCTCTTGAAGTTTTCAGGAGAGCTGCTTTCTTTTGTTTGTTTATTACACAGTATTCATAGTAGAAGTGTTTACATGAATCATTAGTCCTTTTAGTTGTGCTGTGAACAATAGGACAATGGAAGAGGCTTTAGACTTTCAATTGTTGGTAGCAGACTAGCAAGAGCAACACTGGTTGAAACTGCCAATTTATTAAAGATTACAAGAAGTAGAGTTTTTAAGGTTATGTCAGCATGCGTGTCATCTTCTGCAAAAAGAAACAGTTGTCGCAAACAGAAGCTAAACGAAAGAGACACGAAAGTCTTCAAGAAGATTATATTAAGAAAGTACAAAACTATTGCAGAACTAAATGCATACATCGGGCAACCTGTACTACCATATCTGTGAACAGAGATCCTCAAAGTTACGAATACAAGGCTGGGCAGCAATTGCCAAATCACTAATCTCACAGAGAAAATAATGGTGGTGTCATTAGGATAAGATCTGGACAGCTGATGGCTTGAAAAGTATGATGTAGCCTGATGAATCATCTTTTATGCTTTTCTCCACCACTGGCAGAGTATATTTTTGGAGGATTACTACAGAAGATTAGGATCCTGAACGCCTAATGAATGGAGAAGGGTCAGTCACGATTCGGACTGCAACATTTTGTTTTCCTGCAGGTTCTACCTTCATATCGTTAGTGAATGCTAATGTCTACAAAGATTCCTAGGGAGCATGTACACCCAATGGTGCAAACATTGTTTCCTTCAGGCAAAAAGACAATGGCCCTGTTCATTCTGTCCATACTGCTGGGTGTGTGGTTTGAAGAGCATGAAGAAGAGGACATCCTCCATGGAAATCAAGTGTTGATTAAACTCAATATTAATAAAATGTCTGCTCAGTTTAAAAGTTTTTTTCCATTGTTTTGTCCAGCCGTGTAGTTCTTTAAATTGACAACTAGTATTTTGAATATGAACTTCGTATCCCAATGCCTTCTTGAGATGAAATTTCACGTAGGTTTCAGCACAAAGGACTTGACACTAACCTTATTCGATCATTCATGAGTATTTTGCAGTTGCTGAGAGGAGAGAAGTGGGATCGACATTTTACTTTAGAGCCGAAAGTCTGCAACTCGTAATTCCGTCAGGACCTCGCCGCTCAAAGAGAAAGCTGATGGACTTTATTGCCAACGCTTCTGAGAGGCTCTGGCAAGTCTGAAGACGCGGCCTTCTCACTTCAGAAATCCTCTTCAAGACAGCACGAAGTGGCAGCAGTGGTCAATCATCTTGTCACCCTCACTGAGAAACATCCGGACCACCCAGTTTACATCCGCGAAGGTGCTCATTGACTTCTGCTTCAAGTTATATTGGAGGTGCACTAATGCAGAACCCAATTCCTCCGTGAGCGGCTTTCGTAATTGAAAAGTAAGTAGTTCGTTGGTCAACTGCACTTATGTTGTTTGACCTCATGTTGAACAGAAGACACTTGAAAATACCATTCCCTCCTTCATGTCTCCAATGTTGAAACTTACGTGAGGACAGTGAATTCCGGATACATTTTGGAAATTCTGAATTGTTACAAACCTTGCAAATGAACTTCAACTTAATATATACGTTTTTACAACACTACAAATACCTATCCCAAATACAAACTAATTTAAGCAGACTCAGCGTTGTTAGATTTCCTACCATAACACTGAACAAAATACAGCATAAACACATATCCTATTACCTTCAAAGGATGAAAAATTCCTCTTACTTGCACAATAATACACTATTACATGTGTCAACCCTAGCAACTAGAATAGATTAGACTAAGATCACACCTAATATGCCAAAAGCAGGCAGGCGCTTCTGCTCTTGGACTTATTCTTATAACACTTCATTTTTATGTGCACTTCATAGATATTAATAGAGATATACGTTTGTAGAAGCGGTTTTATTACAATTTTATTGTACGTACAGTCAGAATATGGGCAATACAGTAGGGTAAAGCAAGTCATATTGGTCGATATGTGATAGCTTTGACATTCCGTTCTCTTTGTATGACCAGGATAAAAAATGAATAACTACTTCCCGTTTGAGAAACGCCTAATGGAATATGTGACATCGTGAATAATTCGAAAATATTTCACTTCATAAAAAAGAGGAATTTCACGTAAACTGCGTTCTTTAACGGGATCAAAATTTGCTGTGAAGTAAAAGTTTCATATATCTCTTATGTTTCACCAGTTAGGCAACAGCTATCCAGAGGGAAGAGGACGTCGGTGTCAATTACCAGAAAATTCATGATATATGTTGCAGTTTTTGTGAAAATATCTTAAATATATGCTATTTTAATCCAAATGATTGGAGCCTTTTTTGAATAAATACAATTTTTTTTTCAAAACGTTTCCATGTATATGATAGTTTGGGCTGTATTTCTTAGAACCTTTCAAACATCGTTAGAAAAGCCTAACTTATATACCAAATTTGCTGCAGGTGGCGCAGCGAAATCATAAATCATGATAAATCATTAAGTAGCGTAATTGGCAAACATTTCCCTTTCCCCTCTGCCACTCTGTATTTAACGAACTTGTTTTTGAGTTATGCTGTTCACACACACACACACACACACACACACACACACACACACACACACACACACACACACACACACACACACACACACACACACACACAACACATACCTTTTTCTATCTTTTTTTGGTTTGTTTTTGTTTTTGATTCAGAGTCTTAAAGCAGTGTTTCCACTGAAATCCCGGTATCGAATTTTAGAGTGGAATACAATATGTACTTCCTTTCTTACGTAAGTGCGAAATAGAGAAAGTAAAAATCTGATGTGCTGCACTCACATGACTTTCTCTACTCTTGTACTAACCATTATTGCAAACTCTTATTCCTATATCATCTTCGTGTTAGTTGAGATATACATTTGTAGATATTATCTTATTGTTTATCTTCTTGTAGGTACAAGGAAAATATGGGAATACAGTAAACTTTGAGCAATAGTCAAATCTTTTAAACCTTTGAGATTCCGTTCTCTTTGCATGGTTAACATATAAAAAATGGACAACGACGAAACATTTGACGAAAGTTTTTCTGGGACTGACACAAATAACAAGCATTATCTACGAAATGCTTCACTCTACAAAAACATTTATTTCGACATAAATTGTATACTTTAGCAAGATATACATCTTTGTACAGTAAGATTTGGTCTATGTCTTACAGTTTACCAGTTATGCAAAAGACATCAAAAGTAAATAGGACTTCATGGGCTATAGCCAGAAAATTTAAAATATACACCACATTCATCATAAAAGTACCTCAAACATATGACATTTGAGTCAAAACCATTAGAGCCATTTTCAAGGAAATAAAATGTTCGAATAATTTTCAAATTAAGGGTAGTTTAGGGTGAAGCAATTTTCTTCAAAATCTTCGTGTCAGTTTCTTGAACGGCATTAAACTTAAATACCAACTTTGGTTTTTTAACGCCCTTTTCGTTTTTGAACACTGCCTGACACACACACACACAAACACACGCACGCACACACGCGCGCGCGCGCACACACACACACACACACACACACACACACACACACACACACACGGACCTTTTTCTAAAATGCATTTTTTGATAATACAATACCTCCTCTACTTTTCGTAGTAGAGAAAGTAGAAATAAATACGGTTACATACCCTGCACTTTCTGAAAACTGTATATTTACAGAGTTGTTTAAACAAAATAAACGCGTAGCAATGTTTCACAAGCGGGGGTCGGGGGAGGGGGGGGGCGAGATTGAGCTACTACCTCCGGACAAAATCGTCCCCGATGAATAATTCTACCACCGAAAAAGTGCAAATTTAGGATCCACGTTTTTCGTTCTTTTTTTTTTTTTCTTTTTCCATTTAGCTGAATGTTCTTTTGGTGGTGAGAGCCAGGCAGGCAGGCGGGCGGGCAGGCAGGCAAGTGGGATTGAAATTCAGAGTATGTTATCGTTCTGTTCCGTGTAGGTACATAGGGTCGGGCAGCTCAAGGTCGTCCGTGACAGCTCGCCAGCGAATTCCTGAAGACGCAGCCTCGTTCGTCCGCTCGCGCGTTCAAACAACGCACCGCACCGCACCGCACCGGCAAGATGCGACTTGGGTTGGCAAGCGAGTTCGGATTTTAAAAGCTAGTGCCTGGGAAATTGCCCACCCAAATTCAATCATTATTAAAACACAGCTTTAGCACCGAAAATATGTGGTTCTCTGTTTTCGATCAAACCATGCATTTAACCGAAACACGTGAAGTGAGCACGTTCGATTATCTCCTTATGATCCTTTCAATGGAAGAGTGTAATAAAAGTAAGTATTCAGTTTTAAAAGTGTATCTTGTGTATTTTTCATACCTCATCTTCGGCAATAGGAAATTTTTCATTGTTTTTAAAACTTAATACCGAATTTTCTTAGAAATAATTTCAAATTAGGCTATAACACCGTCTCTCCCTGTGTGCGTGCGTGTGTGTGTGTGTGTGTGTGTGTGTGTGTGTTGTCCTCCGTGGGCTAGAGGTAGCTGCTACCCTGATTCCCGCGGTCGCGGGTTCAAATCCGGCAGAGGGTAATGAACTTCTTTCGCGTAGAAATAATTAACATGGCTTCTATTCGAAGGGGAGTAAAGTCGGTGGTTCCGTGTCGAAGATTTGTGGCACGTAAAAGAACCTCAAGCGTTATAAAGATGTCTCTGAGCAAAATTAAGCGGCCTTTCACGCACAATACAGAATGGGACTCTGAGAAGTATAGCAGTTAAAGCGCTTTCATAAATTAACAAAAACCTAATATAATTTATCACTACAAATGGTGTTTCCTTTGGGACGCTGATCATCACACTGCACATGTGGAGTAAAAATCTATCAGGAGTCAAAGCTGGCCTTCTAGTACCAGAAAAGGTTCTAACCTTAACTCTTTATACCTGGATACCTAAAACATCATCTGTGTCAGAAATGAAGTGGATACGTCAATTAGGCACGTCAAACGAAAAGGAGAACGCTTACAAAGAACCTGCATAGGGGTGGGAGCATTATAACACACATCCTTCCAGATCTCCAGTTGCACTGGAAGACAATGAGGCTCCACCTAAGCATCACCACCCAGTGATACTTCATCTCTCACGGGTATCGGGAACACTACCCCGCCGAGTCCAACCCAATCCAAACAACTTTCGTAGGGAAGGACTCAGTATGTCTGCACGACTTATTTCTAGGTACGTTAGAATCCCTGCAAGTGCTAGAAATACACAGCGACGGCATCAGGGGCGCCAAAGAGGTCGGAATCGCTCCCTAATGGAGGGAATTACACACAAAATAAACTTTTGTATAAATAAATTATAGAATAGAAATGTAAATAAGGATCGAGTTAGAGGTTACGAAATTTTTGTACGCTTCTTCCGGTTTAATATCCAAATATTTCATTCTTTTCTGATTAATATTACGTACATAAACAATATATTTCTTGTTAACTTTATTATACACCTTTGGTAGGAGGAGAAAATATTGTATTATATGAAATGAATATCATGATTTCACAGGAATCACATGCTTTAAAATTCCCAGAATAAAAGGTAAATAAAATGTGTGTATGTGTCTATGTGTGTGCGTTCAGCGTAACTCAAAAGTGAAATATCGGTTAGTGCCAAAAATTGGATTTTCGAAAGTTGGACACAAAGACTTTCAAGAAAAGTCCAAACCCCAAAATACCTTTTACATAAATTGTTTATTTGTGATTCACTCAAAAGTTCCTTCGACAATATTGATATTAAAATACCACGTGTTTAAGATATCTACATTACCAATAAAACACGATATTAAATTTTCCGCGAATAGCCTGTAAAGTCCCCTTCAATCTCAGTAAATTTTATATGGCTGGTTAAACATAAGAGATACCTCCAGATCAGGGGGATCCCAATCCCAGGTCCCCGCAGAGGGGACGAAACCAGTTGTACGACCCGCCACCGAGGACTTTCAATAAGTAGCTGTTATGGGCCCTGCCCTCTGCTGTCGTCTCTCCCCTGTCCAGCTAACCCTTCCCTCCCGAGGGCGCTCAGTCAGAAGCATAGGCACAAAAGGTTTCATTGATCGAGGTGTTAAATCCCTCTCCGAACCTTGCCAGACATAAACATTCGAGGTAGACATAAGCTATTCAACGAAACACGTAAATCTGCTGAAAGTGTCAAGATTATTGATATTTCTTACTTGAATTTTCCAATACTGCTTTCGAAGTGTTTGCATATCATTCTTTTCTTTTTACTTTCTCTACTACGTATATAAGAACATATAGATGACTATAAGAGTTTGTAGGAATGGTTAATACAAGAGTAGAGAAAGTCATGTGAGTGCAACACATTAGATTATTAATAACGGTTCTAGATTCTTAAGAAATGGTAAGTTTCTAAATCGTAATCCAATGTAGAGAAGCACAAATGTAATACATACTAAGCATAGTAATAAATGAGTATAAAAGTAACAGATGAATAATGACGTAAATGCAGGTAACTGTGAAAGGTATAGAAGCATCACCGTTATTGAACGGAGATTATGATGTTATTTCCTTTAGATTAAGTGCATGTGTGGTGGATATGAGGTCACAAAGTACGCAATCAGCCGTATTTAATGTCAAACCCCGTTATAATCTTCAGCAAATTGAATCATCTTAGTGATGAATTATTGAAAGCGAATATGTTGAGGGCAGGAATGGACATTTGGTATTCCATTCGTGAACTTGTCAACCTTTACTGGCCCCAACATGTGTGTGAGTGCATGTTGTCTGACAGTTGTGGCTCGTAAAGGCAACATATGCAAATAGCTAACACGCAGTCCGCCTCAACAATATCACCGCGAGTTTTTAAACATTCCTAACTGGACATAAAACAAGAATTACGGAAGGGTGCTGAAGTATATGAGTAACGACGTTTTTATTAGTCTAGCAGCACTGCAGCAATGCATAATTCAAAAGTCTGTATACAGGGTGTAAAAAGATACATGTTACGAGCTTCAGTAACTGGATCCGCTCTAAGAAACGCACTTTTGTATTATTCCGCTCAATATGTGCATAGCATATGCGATAACCGCTCATTTTTGGTTATTATTCCTAAATAACAGTGAAATATTGTAAAAAAATTCTTAAACCTTTACTATAGCACATTTTAAAAGTAGCAACATAAACAGAAGATGAGATCTATTTTTACTTCCAGGCTGAGTGTTGCGGTCAGGAGCCAATCAGAGCTTTCACTGCGGCCACGTGCTTGGGACCGTTGTTTACCTCAAAAGTGTTTCTCATTTCGAGAAGAGTATACATAAGCATTAACGTAAGTATACCAGGGGAAAACTCAATTTTTTTCTTTCTTCCGGATTAAGGGACCCTGAAATTGAAGTTTGAATCTTCTGTATTTTTTATACGTGTGAAATCAATACATTGCACACTTAAAGGTGTTTATGTTATAAACTATCACACAAAGTTATATAACAATCTGGTTTATAGTTTTAAGGGAATTAGTTCCTCAATTTAATTTCGTGGGCATCAAAAACTAAAATATCACAACAGTTTTATTATTTTATAAACTCTAATTGCCCAATAAACACCATAGTCTCTCACAGAAAGAAAAATATACCTTTTAGTAATTAATTTCTTTGCTTTGACGGACATTAAAAACATTCTTTAACTTTAAAATGTATCATCAAGGTAAGTTTTCGTTAACATTTGGTAAGAACTGTACGCCATATTTTAGATTTCTGAGCCTTAACACTTCCTGTGGCCTGAAATTTATTGTAAAGTTTATGGATTGTTGCACGGCCTGGAACTGTTACACCTGAAAATCTTTCTGCAAATCGCAGTTGCATCTGGCGAGCTGTGTTAACACATGCAAATCGTAAATAAATACACGCTGTGCAGTAGAAAAAAATTTTAGCAGTATTCACTCACTTATAATTTTTAGAAATAATCCCAAGGTTTATTGTTTTCAAAATTATATTAAATAAAATGGTTACATTCTTGAACCTTTGTGGAAGAAATTGACATGACAACAGCATCGTCGTTCTGAAATGGCAGATAGTATGTCCAAACCAGCATCATTTTATGCGTTGGAGCATTGTCTTTTTTTAGTTTTACCTTAAATCAAGTATCAGTGATATAATAAATAATAATTCATCAAACATAGTAAACTCCCGATTTGTTAAAGCCAAAGTTCAAGTCACATACGTTATTCTCATGCCAATTTTTATTTTAATTAATTATTAGAGCAAGCAAAATAAACAATTAAGCTTTCCTATAAAGGCTAGATTGTGTCGGGAATTTCCTTGAAATCTTATTTTTCTATACTTGGAAAATCCTGATTTGGTAAATGGTGGAGATAGTCGAAGCTATCCTTCTTGCTTTTACAGATTCTGGATCATAATGGTGCGATGATTTTCCCTAGAAAGCTGTCCAGAACTGTCAGATAAACCAGAGCCAGATTTTTCTCTAAAAGCATGATTCTGCTTTCTTATTTCTTTTTGTGATTTGTACTGTACGTACCTACACCACGCCGAGAGGTTCTGAAACCTCAAATTATTATTGTAACTGTCCCAATTAAAATGTCTGTAAAACGCGTAATAGTTAAACAACTATATTTTAAATTAAAATGTTAGTTGTGATCAATTCTCCTCTGCATACATAATTTATGGCCAGTATTCATCTTCTAAATCTGAATTCCTAAGGTAAGTATCACAGTCTACAAATATCTCCCACTCGTTCATAAATCGTTCACCGACGCGATAAAATCATACATTATGTTCTAACACAAAGGTTATTGCTCGTTATGCACGCCTTCATGGACCTTGCTGAATGTGCATTGTATGAACGCTGATGTCCACTGCAAAAGTGGGAATTTCACTTTTTTGACATTCTGCATACAACGAATTTTAATCTTTAAAACCACATAGCAGTAAAATGAGGGAATTGAAATGGTTTATTACCTTCTCTACTACGTATCGTAAATAGGGGAAGTACTGTATTCGACCCAAAAATTTTATATCAAGATTTCACTGGAAACACATGTTTTGAGGGCCCTTGAATTAAACAAAAGCATTTTTAGAAAATGGTGTGTGTGTGTGTGTGTGTGTGCGCGCGCGCGCGTGTGCGTCTGTGAACAGCATGGGCGCAGGACCGAAGCCTCCGTACGCAGGTAACAACCCCCAAGACTCCAGCGGAACTGGTCTAATTAGCCAGCAGGTAGGGGTGGAATGAGTATGCGTAATTCTTTCCCTTGATTTCAGTCTACGGCAAATTAGTTCACTGTTAACATGTTTTCCGACGAGACTGAAATTACGGTGAGTAGAACAGAAAGGAAAATGCTACTTCGGATTCCAAAAGTGTTTAAAAAGTGGCTAGCGCGGTGGACGTAAAATGTTAAAGCTGCAAAAGTTTTATTCAAACCACCTCCATTTAAGAAATAAGTGTCCTAAATATTTAAGAAGACCATAACCACGCGGCACCACCTAGTGACAAAATTCAGAGACAGAAAGTATTTTGTGATCTAAAGAGAAAACTACAGAAGACATATGTGAAATGTTATCAAAACAAATATACCAGCAACTGAAGAGAGAAAACACGGAAAAAGTAACCACAGTTTACGTAAATGAATATACAAAACTAGGTGGAAAATTCTGCTAAAATTACTCAGAAGTATAGAGGAAGTTCATGATGTTCTGAACACATTAAATGCGAAAACTGTAGACGGACTAACTTGTTGCTACACAGCGATGCTGCGAAGAACGCTGTAATATTTTTTGAATCCGAAAAGCTCAGAATATTCAGCAATTGACACAATCTATGTTGATGGAACTTTCATGTATTGTACAAGGTTTTGGCCAGCTATTCACAATCCTTGGGCTCGTTAATGGAATTACATTCCAATGGCATTTTCTTTATTGAAGAAGAAGAAAACTTTATCATATCTGCGTGTATTTTCAACAGCTGATAAATGTAATAACCTAGGTCTGAAATTCTCTTCATCAGCAATGTTTTTTTTTTTTTTTATTTTGAAGAAAGCATCATGAACACTGGAACAGAAGTGTGAACTGCTGTTAAAATCCAAGGATGTAAATTTTTTCTAACGCAAAGCTGGTGGCAAAAGATACAAAATTTGGGACTTGCACATGACTACTGTTCCAGAAATGAAGGTTTGTTATACGCAGAGTTGAAGTTATTTGGAATACACCTCTCAAATTCCTTTGGTGTGCTTGCTTAGTCCATTTATAATTATTTATAGTAGGTTATTCCAACATGGGTGCTTTCCAGCGTAAGTGCCAATGACGTGAAAATTAATAGTTCTTTTACAGTGCGACAGGTTTTGGGAGTAGGACATTGTCACCCAATCCAATGTTTCAAAGAAGTCACTCTCCCTTCTGGTTCGTTAAAAATCGCTGTAAAAAGAATGTCCTTGTAATAAATAAACCTACTGCAAAGAGGTATGTATTTGCACAGTCTCCGACGCATTTATGCACAATTTCACCAAAAGTATTTTGATCATTAAACTCTTAACCAATTTTACCGTATCGAAAACACTAATCAGTCATAACTCCAGTTCGAATAAGACTGTGACGTGTACCGCTTCGATTTTGTTAATTTATGCCCACGCCCGATATTTAGTGTTCTTAACCCAGCTCGCGAAAGGTGCCATTAAACAGGTCGACATTTGCATTGTCGCCTAGTAGAATGCCGTTCCTGTCTCGAATAACATTTTCAGTTGATTATCGTCAAACATAAGACTATCGGGAACACAATCTGACCACGGGATGCATTATTAGTCATTAATAGCACTGTAAGAATATTCAGAGACAATCTGCCCTTTGGGTCATAAATACATACACATATAAATCCTGAAGAAGTAATATCACACCATTTATAAAAAAGATGTTAAATAATATAACAATATATAATAAATTTTTAGTAGTAAGTTTAACTGTCTATGAATTATGATAAATGGCAAGTACAGCTACTTCTAATGTTGCTTTATTTATCTTCTAAAGCTGAATTACAAAAATACAGTTCTCTGTTTTATCGCTAATACAATTTACAATTCGTTGTGACCTTACAACTCATAGCTGTTTTATTTTATCGTAACCCAGACACAAAACGCTGATACTGCTCGACTGTTCACACAAACAACTCCGACGATTCACTCACTAAAAACTGTTCCAACACTGTCACTGACTATAAATACTCATTCTCTCTGAACACTAACTGTACACCACAAAACACTACGCGCGCCCACTCAAAAACTACTCTGTGGGTATTTCCCTCACTTTTATAGTCCAGGCAAATTGCCCACGAATTCTCTAGAAAATAACCTTTTCTTGAAATTTCTCGTAAACAAGCCCGGCACATGAACAGTTTCTCGAACAATCTGGAATCACTTTGTTTTGCCGCGCTCACTGTCGTCTTTGTTCTGACTACTTCATTGTCGTCGGGCCGTGTATTTACAAGAACGAATAGCGGTGTGATTTAGCTTCTTTTGGCGGCGCCGTGGCCGAGCAGTTAGCGCGCTCGCCTACAACCGAGGCAGCCCGGGTTCGATCCCAGGGACCCGCATGTGGTATTCGTGGTGGACGAAGCGGCGTCAGGGCGGGTTTTCTCCGGGTACTCCGGTTTCCCCCGCCATCTAATTCCACCTGTGCTCCATCTTCATTCCATGTATCATCAGTGTCAACGCCTGCGGTGCCGTAGTAGTAAAAGTGGGCGTTAAACACTACAACATTCATTCACTTAGCTTCTTTTGATGTGCGGCGGCTGCTGGCCGGCGTCACAATATTTTTCACTGTACAAAAAGAATCCAATGGGTTGCACTCACACAACCTTTTCTATTCTCTCTTGTAAAAACTATTTTTTCAAAACATTACTCCTCAATAGACTTTATGTTAACCGAGATAAACACTTCAAGAAATTGTTTTAGTACATATTTCCTTGTAGGTACAATGGGAGTAAGGGAATATAATACGCTTATACGATAGTCGCACATGATAAATTTGAATTTCCGTTCTATTTGTTAAGCAAAAAAAAAAAAAAAAAAAAAAAAAAAAAAAAAAAAGAGTAACGGCTTTTCCCATGTGAGAAAAGCATTTTAAATTTCATTTTCCTTAAACTTGTGATATGTTAATCAAAATCGTTGAGACCCTTTTTGAGAAAATCAGATTTTTTGAAAAGCATCACGTCTTAAAAATTTTCATATGCGTCCTTGGAAGGTGGTGAACTTAACTTACGTTTTTCAGCTAAGCTGTTCACAGACAGGGGACCGTTTTATTCAAGTACTACTTGGTGGGAGAGGGAGGAGATTCAGGGAGTTTTAAAACGTGTATTTCCAGTGAAATCTCGGTAAGGAATTTTTTTTACCTTTTCTACTTACTGTAGGTGGGTGTCTAGAGAAAGTAAGAATACAGATCATGAGCAAACAAAACTTGCAAGTAGTTTTAACCAGTTAAGTTTTTTATTTATTGTTATTAATATGTTATTAATATTGCTATTACTATTGCCTCTGCGCGTTTTTCAGGTAAAACTCTTGTGACTAGGTAGTAATGGGGGAGGCTGCAGATTTTCACGCAGGGATGAATAGAATGGAATTGGAAGCTCGCATAAAGGGAATTGGTTGACAAGGGGAGGGAACACATCTGTCAGAGTATTCCCAGGCAAGTATTGTAAATGTTGGGAAAGAGGCGCCACATGTCCATCGTCTTAGAAAGCTCTCACGGGAAATCTTCCGAGAAAAAGGGAAACCTGCCAAACATCTCACTGCCAATATTTTGAAACTTCGAAGCGTACGTATGTTTCATCGAATACTTATAATGATGGTACTCGAAGATTTTAGATTCCCAACATCGAGATAAGACCCGCACTTCTACAAACTAAAAGATCAACATTATCTCTCCAGTTATAAATCAAGAAAGCACATATTATGTCGGTAATAATGTTTAAGAGGATACGGAATACCCATCCTTATAATTTGGAATCTTTGAGGCAACGTTTCTGAGAAACTGTTTACGTTAGCCATGTGAACTTTTATATTTTACAAGTACGTGTTTTGACTATCAACGTTATGAGAAGCATTTAACACTGCAACGTGTAGCTTAAAATATTTTCATTGTGTTTCAAAATTTATAAAGACTCGTTTATTTTATCACAAGATTAATAGTAATTCATGGTATAAGATATTACAATAATTTAATTTCCAGGAAATGTTTAAAACAGGACCTTTTAAAAGTAACTTCAAAGTTTAAACCGTAATCATATTTGAGTTAGGAAAAAACCAAAAGAAGTCACATAGTGGACGAACAATGGGGTTTTATAAAACATTGTGAAGAGGTCCTCCGTTCTCTGTTTCAAAGTACACCATTCGAAGTTTCGTAGCATGCATAGTGGCTCAACAGTATGTCTTACTCCATTGTTGTCTTCTTAAAGAAATAAGGCCCAATGACGAATTGTGAATTGAAGTCACGCCATACTAATTTTTAAATCATGAGGACCTTCTTGAATTAAAATTTGAGTCTCGTTTACTGACCAAATTTTGCAACTACGCGAGTTAACTCCACTGCTTTGTCTGTCCAAAAACGTTGTGCAACCAATCATTATTTATCTGAATCTCTGCTAGCACAAAAAGTAAACTCACATACCACGCTTGTCACTTTCTTTGAGTGCAAATGTGTTTTCAGTTTATATGGATACGAGCTAAGGGTTTTATAATTGTGGTATTATTGATATAATGATGTTTCCATACCTGTGCAGCACTGTTAATTTAATAATTATAATTTCTACTTCATTATTTGCTTGAACCAGTTCAGTAACAGCGACATGACTGGCCTTCCAGATTTTTTCTTATCAGCAACAGAACTATATAAGCTATTATATTTTATTCTCGTTAATTAAATAAAACGATTCTAGCGTGGATTAATACGTTTTAGTGTACCTCTGTGGTGTGGTGTTAGTGTGCCAGCCTAACATAGAATCTAGTTCAAATCCCGGTTAGGATGAGCTATCCGGATAAGGACTTTTTTTTTATTATTAAGGTTTTCCCTTAACCTGAGAAGCTCTAGGGACCCCGGCGCGTTTTCCGTTATGACCTGTTAAAGAACATTAAACCATAAAACTTTAAAAATTTATTAACTAAAACTTTTTACCAAACGGCAGATACAAGTTCGATTCGCGATACCGACGTGGGGATTTTCTCCCTAGTCCGGGGTGCACTCAGCCTCGTTAGGTCCCCAGGGGAACAATTCAGGAGCTACTTGATTGAAGAGTAGCGACCTTTAGTTACAAAGACTACATATACCGGCCGGGAAGGACCGGGACGCTGACCACGTCCCATCCTACAGTACTGCTTCCCAATCATTACACCTGTGATGGGTAGAGATGGGAGGCACATCGGCCTGGTGGTAAAACTTGGAGCGAAATAGTCTGTTCCGCGAGATTAGTTGGTTACTATGATGAAAACTAGTATTAAGGTTGCTTGGAAGAAGAAAAATTATAGTTTATATAGCAACAGTGGATAACGCGTATTAATGTGGTATTGTTGATAATTATTCTTTTATATGGGCATGTCACAAGACTGCCCACCCTCCCAACCTAAACATATTGGCATCCTTAGCTTCATACACAATTCCAAAATATGTTACACAGCCCAGTTTATGTTTTCTTCTGTAGCTTCAATGTTATCTTAATCTGCATTCAGATTAAAAATGTTGTGTGGTTTAATCCGCGCCTCTCTATGATAGCAGTTAGCGCCAACTAACGCTGAGAACGTGGACAGACAAAACACTGCGCAACCTGTTAGGAACTTTTTTGCTTTCTCCATGGTGGAATTCACAATCGATGGCAACAGGTTCTTCAATATCTGCCGGAACAAACGCCGATAAAATAGCAAGTAGATTACTAGTGAAGGCTTGTGTACACTAATCGCCTGAATGGGTAGCGTAAAATACATGCAAATATGCCAATGAACCTTAAAATCCTGTTCGCAACATACAGCATCTTGCTGAAGACGTTTGGGAATTTCTGATAGCATTCAGTTTCCCTGTGAAGTTCTTTGAAGGAGAAATAAAAAGGAACAGATAACTGTTATTTGATAGCTGCCTTCGCGGATGTTTGCCAGACAGCTCTTCAGAATTTATGTGCATCATCTCCGGGTAATTACGCTCAATACAAAGTTGGTGTATACCATCAAGCAAAATATTCTGTCACGAGACTCCACATAGTGTTTCTGGCTAAACAAAACACCGTAACGGGTAATTCCTGAACTGTTGTCGAGAAGTGAACATCAGCGTGATGAAGAAAAAGAAAACAAATGACGTGCACAGCGAGAATAACAACCTGGCGTTTTCGTGTGATGACGATAATGCGTTGATTCTAAGAGTAATCAAATAAGTAACCAAAGGTCGGATGAACTTAGAGTTTCTAAGAAGAAATGATATGTGAAAGGTTGAAGGTGAATTTAAAAGGCTATTAATTCTAAATGACGACGCTTCAAAGCTTTCAAACACAAACAAGAGAAATCTGTTAAAACCCATTTTGAAACGTTTGCAAGCACTTCTTGAATTCCAGGAAAGGATCTTCCTTAAATGAGGAAGAAGTCCTGTGAGTTCACGTTCAAAACAATTATGAAATGTAACAATGATGGCACTTTTTCAACCCAACGTCATACCATGATATTCCCAAAATTAACGATGTTTTCATATTCACTTAGGCTAACCAAAGCACATTTGGAACTACCTTAAAATCACTAAAACAGCGACACCCCACATGTTTCTTATTTCCCCTGTTCGATCAGCTGAGACAAGAGTTAGCACTATAGCACAAGAGTATTCTTCTTCTTCTTCTTCTTCTTCTTCTTCTTCTTCTTCTTCTTCTTCTTCTTCAAGGATTAGGCGTTTCACCTTTTCCGACTTCACATTTCTCTTTATTCCCATCTTTTTCTGGGACGTTCGATGTCTTTTCCCTACTGGTTTGTATATCTTGATTAAAAGAGGCATCGTTTTCTCGCTCATTCCATTCATGTGCTCATTTGTCTTTATTTTCTTCGATTTTGACATTTAATTTATAAATATTTACAGATCTATTACTGGTTTAAATTAATGTAATGACTTCCCTTCCACTCGGTATATATTTAATTGCCTCACTATAAATTTTTACATAAATAATTGAATGCAACCAAAACTTTTAACCAGATCTACATTTCGATAGTAAGATATGGTCTACCTCTTACACTTTACCAGTTATGCAAAAGTCATCAAGAGTAAAAAGGTCTACATCCCCTATACACAAAATTTAAAATATACAATTCATTTGCGATAAAAATATCCTAAACATAGAATTTTAATTGAAATTGTTAGAGCTATTTTTTAGAAAACTTTCCATGTAAAGGATAATTTAGGGAGCGGGAATTTTCTTCCAAATCTTCGTGTTGTTAAAAGATATTAAACTCAAATACCAACTTAGATTTTTAACCGACTTTTCGTTTTTTGAGTTATGCTGTTCACAGACTGACAGACACACGCGCATGGACCTTTTCCTTAAATCTTTTTTTCAGAGGGCCTCAAAACATATTTCGGGTGAAATCTCGACAACCAAATTTCGGGTCAAACACAATACTTTCCCTCCATACTATACATGGTAGAGAAAGTAAAAAAGTAAACAACGCAATAGATATGAGGAAACGCCTGCTAGGTATGCAACACACCCAACGTGCAGGTAATACGGGTAGGTTCTTAACTGACCATTTCTACCAGGAGAACTGTCCTAGTATACAATTAGTTATGATAATCCATGATATCCTACGGTAGTTTTATCAGCACTAGATAGACCACGTTTTACTATACCAAAAACATAGATCTCCTTAAAGCATGCAATTCATCGCAAATATTTTTATACAACTAAGAATTTCCGAAATAATATTTAGGAGAACGTTTCACATGGGATGTCAGTTTTCTAAATGCATGTTTTGCATACAAACTTACTTTAAAGGTGTCAGTTCAAACGCTTGGGGCAATATTTCAGCATCTTCTGGAAGGAAAAAGCAAATAATGTCAAATAATGAGGTAGGCAAACATGCTCATCTCTTTATAATAGCTATCTTCAAACACTTATGAAGTACGTGAAGAATTACCGGAAAGTTGTAATAGCAACAAATTCCACGAACAGTTGGACATTACCAGAGTTGGTACTGTGGTAATTTACACTGGCGTCAATAAACACTTCTCTTGAAGAGCTTTACGTGTAGGTAGAACAAGAACAGGGAAACTTAACACTTCCTGAAGTGCAAGATCATCCACTTGTCATTTGGGTCTTCCAGCGTTTACGCGACCTTGTTCACTGCAGTCGTCTCCGGAAAGTACTTCACACTTCTCAAGGGATACTTATCACCAGGGTCTGCATATTTATCACCTTAAAATATGCAAGCATTTATGACCTAATTTTTTGGGCATATTTTCGAAATCTTCAAAATGTTAATGCTGTTTGAATAAACATTGAAAATCTATTTCAAAAGATCTGATGTATTGCACTCACATGACTTTCTCTACTCTCGTACTAACCATTCTTACAAACTCTTATTCCTATACCTTCTTCGTGTTAGTTGAGATAAACATTTGTACAAATTATCTTATTCGAAAATATAGGATTACAGTAGACTTAAAGCTATAGTCAGATTTAAAATTGTTCTCTTTGCATGCTTAACATACAAAAAATGAATAACGATGATCCATTTGACAGAAATATAACTTATCGAAAACTCACGCAAATAAAAAGGAATATCTCCGAAATGGTTCACTCTATAAAAAAATGTATTTAGACATAAATTGTGTTTTACAAAGATGTACATTTTTGTATACTAATATTTAGTACATCTTTTACGGTTTACCAGTTATGCAAATGTCATCCAGAGTACATAGACTTCATGGGCTATACTCAGAAAATTCAAGATATACATTTCATTTGTTATAAAAATATCTCAAACATATTATATTTTAATGAAAATCGTTAGAGCCATTTTCAAGAAAATCAAAATGTTCGAAAAATTTTCCATGTAAACGGTAGTTTATGGTGGAGCAATTTCCTTCGAAATTTTCGTGTTGCGTCGTTAAAAGACATTAAACTTAACTACCAACTTTGCTTTTTAACCGACTTTTCGATTTTAAAAGTAATTTTATTATTTTACGCGAAGCCTCAGGAATGGTTTATTTAACTGTGCACCATGGATTTTTGTTCTGGTTTGGTCATTTGACGTTTATATATAGTACGAGAAGTGAGTGCTGTGAAGTGAAGGGCTTTGGTGGTCAAAATAAATGGAGCAAATGTGTTATGCATTCAAATCCAAATCATTTATTTTTATCTTTCCCTTTCAAAAAGTATGTGATTTTTGTGAACTCTTGTGATAACTGTTTCTGTAAACATGGACAGTGTGTCTTCAAGCACTAAAGCAAATATTTGTTAATTAAGTCTAGTAACCAGAATTTGACTTTTTGTGAACGGATCCTTAGGGGGCAGTCTTTTCACCTAAAATTGGTCTCATTGTTACCCTATGTGCTACGTCTATTGTCTCCTAGTTTAGGCACCTTCATTGTAATAATATTGTTACAAAAGGATAAAATCTAGTCCAGTTACTTTTCTATCGCTTTATTTTCCTTCTAAACCTTTTTACAGAAACACATTCCTCTTTTACTGATGTTAAGAGAGTCTACAGTCTTTTGTGATATTACACCTCACAACTGTTTACTTCTCGTCTCCTTGACTCAGTCCTTTCATTGTCTTTCTTCACTTTCTCTGTCTCTCATACACTAACTCTGACGTACAATCACTCGACGCTCGACACACTCAGAGCTATCTCACACTCACTAACACACTGGCCAGCTCATGTCTGTAATTGTAACTCTCTCGCCTCCTTATATAGAGGGGATGACGTGACACGGACCTTTCTCGACTTCCACAAACACGTCGGCGATAACGCAGCCAAATCTTTCGCGAAACCCTTTATATTGCTGCTTGATTGTTAGTGGGGAAGCTTGACCTTTCACTTCGTGTTTGCTCGCCGGTATGGTATGTAGTGTGAAGTAGCTTTAGCCCGACTGTCCTTTGTTGTGGGCCGTGCCCGGCGTCAGATTAAAAATTGGACTACAGCTAATTTTTACTTTACCGTGTACCTACTAGTTAGTTCAATAGCGAGATTTCAAGGGAAATACGTGTTTTGAAGCCCCTGAATCCAAAGAAAGGATGTGTAGATAAAGGTCCGCGCGAGATACGGGCTATAACCTACCAAATAAGATTTACAAGTCTTTGATATTAGACCATAAATATGTTGGAGCCTTAAACAGCATCCTTGCGAAGAAGTATTTCCCTCTTCGCTAAGAATGCCGTAGAGTAGAAAAATTTGTTACTCTACAAAAAAAAATGGATCCACAGGGCGACGGATAATTTACTCCAAGCAATATACACGACGATCACAGCCACTTAGAAAACAGAACACAGAACACAACAGAAAAGAATCCTAGAGTTGCTTATAAGAATACGTTTTGTATGTGATACCCATGCCAAAACATTTTGATAAGACACAAAAACAATCTGACTGAAACACACAGGATGAAGTTAAAGACCCATGCTGTTTGAAAACAGTAGGAAAACTGAGGAGATTGAGGGAGGTGTAGTGACGCGTAGGCATCAAGGTCAACGCTATCTTCCGGCGCTATTTATAGACATACCGCGTCAGCACCGCGTGACTACATATTTCTTAAACTCAACAGGTAGCATTTGACACTGCAGCACGTATTACCATAATTTGTTGTACAGTTTATGCAGGAACCGTACACTAAAAAGTGAATATTTAGCGTACTTATAGTTACATTCTTGTTATTATATATAGTTAAATTTATTATCTAATGTGAAAATTAAATTTAAAAAAAATCTACGAATATGACCAGCATAGTCCGAAATTTTTTCGAAAACCTTTCCTTTCCTGTTTTACTTTAAGAGGCCAACAAATTAACCATCCGCTTCTAACTGAACAGCTACAACGAATTTTTAGTTAAAAACTGTTGTAATACGAATGCTCCTTGGTTACATGTTAAACACCAAAACTTTTGATGTCAATGATATTCGCAGCTCATCTGAATTCCGGAGAAGTTGAAGTACAACTGTTAAAAATGTCAACATCTTACATAAGAAGCGAAAGCCATTATTCGCCCCCCCCCCCCTCCCCCCGTGGGAAATCCCTAAATGGCTGAGATGGTGGACAAGGAAAAGTTGGCTCCAAGAAGATACAGGCAGAGAACTGCCTTACCGATGCCGGTTGTTGTTTGACCCGCGACTACAGCAGGCAGGTAAGCTACTTGTGAGTGACGTCACCAGGTGGCGGTGTTCAAGGGCGTGGGAACCGAACCGTCAGGAAGATGCTGTGCCGCGAAGAGATGGAGGGAGATGGAGCCAGAAGAAGACAAGATTCCACCAACAAACCTCCAGATAACAACGGCCTAAGTGCGCTACCGTGAGACTAGACTATCTTGCGAAAATTACCTACTGTCTAAATGAAATCCCACAGATTAGTGCAACTGTTTGCACACCAATACCTGTAGCTTTAGTACTGGTGGTAGTTGTTGTTGTTGTAGTAGTACTAGTAGTACTAGTTATAGTAATACTGGACGAAATGAGTTATATCAAATTTAATACTAGTTCAGCATATTTTAAGGAACACATGAAAATTTCATAATTTTCTCTCGCTTCAAATCCCTCTTGGAATTATTTTCCATTATACTTTTACTTACTCAAAATGACTTAAGATTTTAGCTGATATATAATATATTTAGCATATTTGCATGATAAAATATATTTTCTGATTTCTCTGCGAACACCTCTTTCCCCTAAGAAATATACAAAAATATTTACCAAATGTGAATCTCGTTAAAATATAAATTTTATTAACAATGTTTGTGAGATTAAGTAATTTTAAGCATTTTTTTGTTGGTTTGAATTTTCGAGTATTGTATAACTCTCTATTCAGGGCCTAAGTGATTATTTATTGTTACTTTCTCTCCACCTGCCTAGTAAGCAGTGGAAGTAACGTATTTAACAGGAACCAGAATTTCACCTAAGGTATGTTCCAAGGTCCCCTCAACGGAGAAAAGTATTTTCAGAAGAAGGTCCGCACGTGCAGTTTCAGTATTTTCCAACCATGGGATATCAAATTTCAAAAAATCTCCCACCCCAAACTGCTCCTTATATGGCAACTTGCTTGAAATTTTGGATTTTCTGAAAAAGGTCTCTAACGATTTTGATTAAAATACCTATGTTTAAGACATTTACATGACAAAATCTATGTATATACTGAATGTTCTGGGAATACGAGTAGTGACTAATGATCAAAAGAACGACCAATTCTACATTGGGAAGAAATGTTGTATAATTATATATAATGAGTAAGCCATAAGAAATAAACAAAAACGTACAACAAAAACATGTAGATCTCCTTAAAACACACAATATATTTCCAAGGGTTTTTTTATTTTTTGTTGGATCAATCATTTTTGTGATGTCTGCTATTAATGGTTTGGATCCATCAACAGTCTTTTCTGAATTATCTCTCACAATGTCGTGAAAAAAGTGTAAAAATTCAAGAGCAGCATCTACCGACTACATTTGAACCACTTGTCTTGAATTCTGCTTCCTGTATCTTCTTTGTGTCTACAACGAGATGTTTAATGATTCTCCTAACGTTTATTTCGATGAACATGAAATTATCACAATAAATTCGCAGGAAGAGTCTGCAGTAGAAGCTGCATAAAAACAAACCATATAGATGTAGCACAAGTACGATTATTAAGTATATGTTTGTTGTTTCTTTACCGAGCCAGATGACTTCATTTGTCAGGCTCGCATTCGGCAGGTCTTGGGTTCGATTTGTGCCCACCTTAAGTTGTTTATAGACGCTAGGGATATGCTGGGATGGTTTCTTATCTACCACAATTTCCTTTCCATATTTCTCTTCCTTCCAATCTTTCAGATGTGCTTCTAGATTTCGAGGCGAATGGCGGTGCCGGACAGATGCCGCGGATGCTTGCTCCCCCACGACATAAGAGGGCAACTTCGTCGACCGGTCCTTTATCACGGATTTATAATTGCAGGTTCTTTTATTTATTCCTTTATTTACTTTATCGCTCTATTCAGGCGGTTCCAGCAGTAGGACGGGTCTTCGGGCCTGCAACTGTGGGGGTGGTAGCCACAATGGATCTATGTAGGTCTGACGGCGCGAGGTAATTATCTCACTGAGTGAGTCATTTGGGCCCAATGGACTAGTCGTTCCTTATTAAATAATGTAATAAGTATTTATATTGTAATTCGATTATTTTCTTCTCTCATAATTAAAAAAAAACAAAATTTTATGTTCTTTTAAAATAAGAAAGTGAATAATACAAATAACTTGACTTTATTTAAAGCATTACCCATGCTTCCTATATAAGTGAACTGCTGCCTTCTCGCTTAGGGCGAGTTATCCGGGTAAGGTTTATTTCCGAGGTTTTCCCTACCCTGAGAAGACGAATGTCGGGTAACTTAAAGCTCCATGGACCTCGGGCTCATTTGAGCATCATTTCACCCATTTCATTTCATTCATTCGTCCGATATGACACAATATTGGAGGACGTTAATTTAAAAAAAAAAAACTGCTGCCTGAATACTTCACTAATATATACATAATGCTTCAATTCAGGTTCACAATAACAATTAGTAGAAATTAAGTCAAGATGACAGATATCATTTACCGCCTTCGTTCATGACTGTAGCTGGTTTACGTGACTTAGGAATGACGACCAACTTCATTTCATTTATCTCCCATTACAATTTTTGTGGTGTTATAAGTAAATTCTCTAGAAGTCTCGTCTTTTTTCTTGTTCTTGTTTAAACCTTGTCATATAGGTCGCTGAATGATTATAATGGGTAAAATGAGCCCATGGTTAGGTTATAAATACCTGATATTCACCCTCTCTGATCAATTCAGTAGAGGTTCTAACTCGGCACCTTCTGAATGTGAGGCAGACGCGATACCCCCATATCACAGACAAGGGCGACAGAAGATCTTAAGTGTGAATCTCCAATAGACGCAAAATTACCGAAAAATTCGAGTAAAATTATACTTATGACAATATAAAACGTCGATATATATTGCATTTGTGATTTGCTTAATCTGTTTCCCTTCCGACAGTCTTCCAAATACAATAAATATGATACCGTTATTACTCGTGTCGGTCTGGGTGGCTCAGTTGGTTAGACGTTGGCCTAATGATCCCAAGGTCGCGGGTTCAAATCCGGTCCAGGCCGATGGTTTTTAAAAACGATAGCTCCATGTTAGTAGATTTACTGGCATGTAAAAGAACGCCTGCGGGACGCAATTCCGGCACACCGGCGACGCTGATGTGATCCTGGCAATTGACAGCGTCGTTAAACAACAACAGCAATATATATAAGTTATTACTCGTACTGACGGGTAATACTATATTTATAAAGAAATCATAGGGAGTTAAACAAAGACAATAAATGCTATAATCAATTCTTAAAGTAAGAAGCACAGGATGAAATAGTGTCAAAGCACTGAAAGGGCCAGTAGCGAATTAAGGAAAGGCAATGGTGTAAGACTGTACCAAAGGTAATTAGCTCAAGCTACTCCTGGAAATCAGTTATTTGTTGCAAATGGTCGTAGTCAAGGCTCTAAACATTAGAAATGGAATTCAATTTTTAGGATTGAAGGGTTGTTTCACTTAGAAACTCAATACATATATCCCCAGAATTAGAATAAAACTTTTTGAGATGTTTGAGTACTACATCGAGCATACATCTGACGTATTTAAATGAGATATCCAGTTTCTTACATATTTAGAGACTATGCATGCATCTTCAGTTCATCAGCATACTTTTCCGATTAACTATAATTATAATAAAGAAATCTAAGTGACGAACAATTTTCTTTATCACTTTGTTCTCTGTATTTCGACGTATCATCCAGGATAAAGGTGTTCAGTGAGACGCTCTGTATAGTGTCGTTCACGAAAAGCGATTTCAAAGTAAACATATTGTTAAAGCCGGAAACGGACGGGGAATCCCCCGGAACGTCACGAGAAGAGAGAGAGATGACGCTAGGAAGAAGTCACTTGTCAGTAATTACTCGGCAGTAAGTATACCCGGTGTCGTGACCTGCCAACTTGCTGCACCAGACTGACCTTGCTGCTGCACCGACTTGGCAACAGGGACACCATAGCATTCCTATAACAGGGATGACCAAAACTTCATTATAATATATGCACTCTGCAAAAGAAACGTATTTGTAATTTGATGATGACATTTATCGTTTTAAGGAACCATGTCTCTCAACTAAGTTTTCGAGTAATCTGAGTCCTGTAAGTGCACACAAAAGTTTTTAAAATGTTGTTTATTCAGGGAACCTCAAAATGTTTATTTAAGGTGAAATATTATTATTAAATTGTTGCAGCACTTCCTCTACCCTCTATAAGTAAGCAGTAGAGAAAGTAAAGGCAACAAAGAGAACTTCGAGAGCTCCAGCTCTCTCTTAATTAAAATCAAAGAGAGAGAGAGATAGACTGCTTTTCTCAAGAGCTTCAATTAATTTCTCAAGACAAAGTGCACACCAGTCTTCAGTTTAATTTATACTCCATGTTGCACAGATATTATTCCGCGACATATTTCAAACGAGGTATCGACCATAAAACTGTCAGTAGGCAATTAACGGATGACTTCATCCTTTCTTTGACATTTTCAAGGCTCAGCAATGTTCAAATTCCATGAAACTTTCGTCATACAATATCCTCAAATTAAATTACATGCTACAAAAAGGATAAATGCCGCGAAAACGGCGATTTTGACCACGAACTGCGGCTGAATTCGTGACTGGAGTGATGAAGGAACCCTTTTCAGTATTCCACAAAATCCTGATACATTGCTTTCCAGGAAAGGTGACTATAACCCGGATTTCGTAAATGATTCTCTAGACTTGATACAGTTTAGAGCAATGCAAGAGTAAAATTTGACAAGAAGTAATGAAAAAAAGACTTCCTCTAGTCATTCTTCCACAAATTATTCTTACAAAATCATACTGTTCTAGCTACTTTAGTTTAATCGATAAACTTTGAATTTACATTTACACATTTCGATGTACGCTCATTACATGACCAAGATAAATATATGACTAGCGACTTCCCGTTAAGGAAGTACAAGTATTTGAACATTCAAAGAAATGTCATTAAACAACCCCGAAATGGTCTATGTCAAAAATAAATAATTTATTGAAACCGTGTGCTTTAATGAGATATACGATTGTGGTATATTTTAAATAGAAGATGGCTCAAGCTGTAACGCTTGGGATCCGCATTCAGGAGGTCCCAAGTTCTATGACTGACCAATCTGAGCAAAGGTTTTTTTCACAGTTTTCCTTGGTCACTAGGCGAATGTTGACTTGGATACTTCCCTTTCCGCAACTTCCCGTCCCTTCATTTTAATCGATCAAATTTGGAAGTGTCGTCGCAGAGCGACCGGGCGCTGCTGTGTAGGGATTTTGCCCATTGTAACGGTTCTAGGCATAGGAGCGACGTTGTTGTCTGTCCTGCGGGACGGGGTAGTGTCAGAAACCTTGATGCTGGCGGTACCCCTAGCCGATGTTCCGGCAGGCCCCTATGGTGCTCCCATCCCGTCCCTTCCCCCCAGAGGTCCATACAATAGCCTGTCTGTGCACAATGTGGAATTCCTTCCGCTTCTAGTTCATTCCAGTCCATATCTTACTAAAACACTTCGGTCGCAACTGATTCACTGCTCCACTTACAAAAAACAATCATCGGGAACGGTTTGAGACTTAGGGCTTTCGATGTAATTTAACACCTTAGGCTCGAATTAAAAGGGCGATAAAATCGAAAGAGAATGATGTAATTACCCCTGTTGTTAGGAGTCGATGTTGTCACCTGCTGAGCTGTTTAGAATGTTTTCTTAAGAAACACGACCATTCTACACATGTGCAATGGGGACCAAATCTTACTAAACAAAAAATATGTATCTTGCCAAAATATACAATTTATGTTCAAATAAAAATTTTTGTAGAGTGAACCATTTCGGAGATATGCCTTGTTGTTTGTGTGAGTTTTAGAGAACTTATACTTCTGTCAAATGGTATATCGTTGTTCATTTTTATATGTTAACCGTGCAAAGAGAACGGAATCTCAAAGCTTTGAAAGATTTGACTATCGCTCAAAGACCACTGCATTTCCATATTTTCCTTGTACCTACCAGGAAACAAGCAATAAGATAATTTCTGTAAATGTTTAACTCGACTAACATAGAGAAGATAAAGGAATAAGTTTGTAAGAATGGTTAGTACAAGAGTAGACAGTCATGTGAGTGCAAAACATCGCATTTTTTAATTTTCATGCCAATTAACTCCGAAAGGAAATTTCACAGGAACTAGATCACCCTGTGAATTCGTAGAGCTAGCCCCACAAGCTGTGAGGGTCCTTGCCCATTGGGATCTGTCGGGCTATATCTTTAGCTTTATAAATGTTCTTAGCATTCATTCAATAGTCATTTTGTAACCAGAATTTATAGTAGTGTTATGTGTTAATTTACTTACAGTACGTTTTCATGAGGAATTGATATCGATTTGAATATTTGAATACAGAATGGAAACACGGATTCAGGTCATGTTGAATTTTGATCGAAATTTTGGTGCATGGAAAAATTTAAAGTATTCACATTGATTTAAATACAACAAAGGTAGTCTTCTTCGGCACTTGTAATTCGCTGCACGTTCGACAAGTTAATTTTCCTAGCGGAACTGGTGTAATAAAACACAACAGAGCCACTTTTATTGTTTCTATAATCTCGTAATGGCATTCTCAAAAACTTTCACTAACGTCAAAACATGCTTAAAATATGCAGAACAACAAACCAACATAGCTTTCACAGGTTCTCCAACGTAAATTCATGATTTATTTCCTCTAGAGCTTTGCATATCCAAATTGATTTCAATACGTATTGAATTTAACACGAAAACGCGGATCGTATTCAGTATAGGAATGTACTCAAATCGATTTCAATTTCCCATGCTTAGTTTAACTTTATAATTACATCCCAGAACCCTTAAAATGATTTCAAATAAGCTTGCCATTAGGTCACAGCAATGTCCGTTGTTTGATGGTTTATTCCTACATTTAGCTTAGGTTATGTAGGTGCAATAGACTTCAGCTACCGAAATATACAAAACTAAACATTTAATTTAAAATAAACCCTGTGAAGATAGTTTATTACACATTGTTTATGTATTTTCTATTAAGCTAATATGCTATTAGTATTATGCTATTCTGTGTCATTATTGCAAGTTTCTATTGAAGCCACAAAAGGAAATAAAACACAAGAAGTTCGAAACAAACAAGAGACCATATTTGACTGTCATTACTCCATGGTGCATGTCAAAGAGGAGATCAAAGAATATTACTCCCTGTTCCTTGCTTTCCTTGTGAGGCCATGAGAGCAGAATTAATCATTCCTATGTTGGCAATGGGAACTATGTTCAAAGATATGTGTAGATGGACGTAAAAGTTGTTATTTTTGTTGTTTAACGACGCTGTCAACTGCCAGGATCACATCAGCGTCGCCGGTGTGCTGGAATTTCGTCCCGTGTAAGTTATTTCACATGTCAGTAAATTACTGACATGGAACGGTCGTTTTTAAGCATACTTAAAAACCATCGGTCAGGGCAGGATTTGAACCAGTGACCTTGGGATCAGTACGCCAGCGTCTAACCAACTGAGCCACCCAGACCAACATAGATGGTCCGACGAGCTTTTGTAGGCATTATATTAATTAAATAATTAGTTGTGTGATATGGAGGGGAATTTCGAATTCAAAGCTACACAAGTCTTGCCTTCTGTCAAAGGTTATTCGTGTCAAGTTTGATGCAAATCAGTGCAACGGTTGGAACCCTTAAGGAAGCTCGTGCGCACACACACACACACACACACACACACACACACACACACACACACACACACACACACACACACACACACACAGTCTGACAGAACAAGTGATTCACTTAACTGTAGTGAGGGATAGTAGAAAGGATGGAAGATAACGTTTAAGGATAAAGTTACGAAGCAATTATAAAAGCGAAAGTTAAGTGAGGAAAGTAAGTGAAGTAATAAGGAAACAAGAAAAAACTGAATCGGTGAGATTCAATGAAATGGTAACTTAAAATAATAAAGCATTTAGGGAAAGTATAAGGGAACTAGGTGAGAAAAGTTAATCAGTAAACAAAAGTAAATAGAAAAGACGAATTTGAAGAGAATTATAAGCACTTAAAGAATAAACAACACACATAAATAAATATGCATGTAGAGAATTTAAGGGACACTGGGAGTGAAATTTGAAAGTTCCACATTTCTGGATAGATTTTTCTGAAAGTTTTACTGTGTTTGTATTTATATGAGAATAGGAGGTACACAAAATTTCATTAAAATTGAATAATTCGTTTATGATATATAAATATTTTTTGAATTTAATAGGACATTTCCAAAATGTAGCTCGCGTCTATTGACTTTTCAAAATTCATTTATATTGCAGAAGTGGTACTCTAAAATATGGGTAACAATTGTATGAAGAGGTACTTCAAATACTGTACATATTTTTTTTAATAACAAAGAAAATTTAATCTTAAAATTTATTGATTTTTTTCATACAAAAAAAAAAGGTTTTGGAATTCATGTTAATAATAACATCAATATTGAAACATAGTTTTGTTTAGCTGCTATTTGTTAGTACTTTTGGAAATTTGTATTGAATTTGAAGCAAAAACTCAGGCGCAACCTTCTTTTGGAATATGCAGAAATGTAGTTTTGAGAAAAACAGGCTGGAACATACTGTGTACGTTAAGGGAAGAGCACTATTTGATAGGGCCGTAATGACCACATGAAGTGGTGGATATGAAAAATGTTAGCTGATCCAAATGCACCAATGTTCCAGGAACATTTTAAGGTAAAAAAAAAATCGACTTTTTGACAATTTTGACCAAAATTTCACTCCTAATGTCCCTTAAGAGGGCTGTTCAATGACAGAGGGGCTAGGGCTCAAGTTCATGAGCAGCCCAAGATGTGCATGCTTCAGTACTCAATAAAGTTATTTATTGTCCACAAAACAAAGAAGGTGGTGTTAGCAACAAGGCTGGTGATTTACATTTAAGAGCCAAGGTTGGACCTTGCTGCTCAGTGAGCAAGTAGAGTTGACCCTGATACCAGTTTGAGGAGCCTATGTAATGTTAATGACAAATAGATCGCACTTTAGAGATACAAACCTCAGGCGAGTTCAAATCCATTCATTGTTTTGCGATTAGCTTTTTGCTTTCTCTTCGTAGGGTAAGTATTGTATTCGACCCAAAATTTCGATGTCGAAAATTTTAGTAAATGTTTACAAAATCGGCCGCTCGAGAAAACGAATGAAACATAGTGCAATGGATGCAGTTTTTATTGCTGATTACGATTTTTAAAGTTTTATTTGGTGCTCAAGCTTCGTTTTTGATTTATGAGCAAATTTTGTACGTGCGATGCAGCGGTTTCTTTTCGCTTCTGTGGCGGATATTTAGCAAATAAATGTGTATAAACGAGTAGGTATAATATATGCTACAATGATTAGTTAATGTATTTCTATTGAAATTGTTGCATAAACACTGCCCAAGTTGTAAATATTTCGATAACACAGGACCCTGTTACCACACTCATATACACACACTAAACCTAACCTAACACGGGCAAAATTTCGATAACACAGGACCCTGTTACCCCACTCATATATATATATATATATATATATATATGAGTGTGGTAACAGGGTCCTGTGTTATATATATATATATATGAGTGGGGTAACAGGGTCCTGTGTTATCGAAATTATATATATATATACACTTAACCTAACCTAACACAGGCAAAATTTCGATAACACAGGACCCTGTTACCCCACTCATATACAGTGGTTACGTTAGGTTTAGTGTGCGTATATGAGTGGGTAACAGGATCCTGTGTTATCGAAATGTCTGTTGACAAGAAAACAAAAACTTGAGGTCATTACAATGACAGAAATTACTTTTGTAGAATTTCATTCCATGTAGTTACTGAGTATCATATTGTAAATAAGCAGTTTTCTGCTCTGTTTAATCACGCGAACTTACCTTGTAACGCTATCTTCCATATGTATATGCTGTTACACTTGAACACACACTTGAACGCGCACTTAGTATTTAAAAGATTTACTGAGTATAACGCACAGTTCCTGATTTAGACAGGTAAACATCCCAATTCCAACGAACAGAAACTCGATAACCAACTTGACACTTTCGCGCCTTCTTCACCAGCAGTACACTGACCTCGTTCTACGTGAACTTCACTTGTTTACAGGAGTAACATTTGAATAACGCAACATGTTTTCAAAGAGTATTTAACACAAAGAGCTTGTACTGTGGTAAAGACATGCTGTTTTGGCAGAAATAAACTATATCATCTTAAAACAGTCACACGCCGTTCTCTAATTATTGCTATGACACAAGTAGCCCATATATAGTCTGTTATTCATATAAAAACCTATTTCTGTCACTTTAATTAGATAATATTTTACTCAGAAGTAGTTTTAAATTAGGCATTTCCGACATGGTTACACATGGTATGTGAAAATGGTACTCAATTGTTCATATCATAAATCTATGTTAAATTATAAGTTTACGCATAAAAGAATTATTATCATTATCATTATTATCATTATCATTATTATCATTATCATTATTATCATTATTATCATTATTATTATTATTATTATTATTATTATTATTATTATTATTATTATTATTATTATTATTATTATTATTATTATTATTATTATTATTACTATTACCACCTTCATTATTCCGTCTTTTCTGCTTTCCTCTTTTCCTTTGTTTTCCTTCTCTCAGCTTCCTATTCCTTTAACTCTTTTTCCACTCCTATTCACTATAATTCATTAATTTGCAATACACAGTTTTTACTTTTGCTACTGAGTGCTTATCTTAAGTAGAAGGAATATTGCATTCCACCCGAACATTAGATCTGATATTTCATCAAAAATATGTTTGGGTCTCTCTGAGTAAAACAAACAGCTTTTTTAGACAGAGGTGTGTCTGTGTGCCTGTCTGTGAACACTATAACTCATAACGAATAGTCGATTAAATACCAAACTTGGTAATTAAGTTCAATGTCTTCTAAGTATGCAACAAACAGACTTTCAGTAGAACTACCCCACTCTAAACTACACTTTGCATGGACACTTTTTATTTTCTCAACAATGATTCTGACGGTTTTGATTAAGTTACTGAGAACTTAAGAAATTTTCATAACAAATGCAATGTGCAGGCAGCGTCAAAGATAATTTCTGTGCACCTCCGGTGTATGTGACATTGTTTATCGTTGTACGTGACTGTTTTAGGACACGGTGCAAGGGTGCACAAAAACTCTAGTGCAGAAGCGGATAAGAGCTCTTCTTCTTTTTTTTTTTTTTTTTAATTTATTTATTATTTGAAGTCGCTTCAACATAAAAGTCATATCGCGACTAAACATTGAGGAAAAAAAAAAAAAAGGAGGAAGCATATCATGAAGTTTACAATGAGTTTAAATATTAAGTTTGCATGCTTTGATGAACTTAATGATTTTCTTATGATATTGTTGATCACCCAAAGCTAGCTGAAGGTTCTCAGGAACTCCATACTGAAGTCGCTGGTGAGTGTATCTTGGGCAAACAGTGAGCAGATGCTGAACGGTAAGAGTAGAATCACACAGAGTACATTTAGGAGGAAGTTCACGGGACAGAATGTAGGATAAGCGCAGTGTGGCCAATGCATAATCGGGTTATTAGCACCTGGTCTCGCCGGGTTAGTGTTGTAATTGTTGTGGAGAGGTTAGGTATTGGACAGATATCATGCAGTTTGCTGTTGGATGTAGTTGTCCAATCTGTCTTCCATCGGTGTAGGATAGTTCTTTTAAGATGCCGTAAATAGTCTTCATGAGGTAGCTTAAGATCTGGTAAGCTTGGAGGATGCTTGGTAGCTTCTTTTGCGGCAGTGTCAGCAAGATCATTTCCTGGTATGTTACAGTGAGATGGTATCCATGCCAAGATTAGTTGTTTACCTAATGAAATAAGCTCACTGTATAATTCACGTATCTCCCTTACCAAGGTGTGGCAAGGAGATCGTTGTTGTATAGCCATTAATGCACTAAGGGAATCTGTGTATATAATGAATGATTTGAAGTCTCCATTCTTTGATATATAGTCCATGGCGAAACGTATAGCAAACAGTTCATTAGAGAAAATGGTGAGAGTGTTTGGTAGACTATACATCATGGTTTGGTTAGGAGCAACCACCGCACAGCCATTATTGTTGTCACACCGGGAACCATCGGTATAAATTGGCTCAAAATTGGCATACGTGTCACACAATTCTTTGAACAGCTCTTCGTTACACTCATCATGTGGGATTCCTGGTTAACATACTGCCGAAGCAATAGCTTCCACCGGATAGTTCTAGACACATAGATAGGATTGTATAATTATGCTACATTCATACAAAAACTGTTCGAAAGTGTTTATTTGTAAACAACAGTGTTTAGTGAAGGTTTTCCTTTGTATTTAAATAGCAATAACAGCTTTTTCCACTTACTGCATTTTAAGTTGTTTTGCATGACGTAATATGATATTCCTTTTTCAAAGCATGAGACCGCTGTTTTACCACTTCCAAGTAAACATGAAATCATCCATGTTTTTATTACGAGGTTTTGTAATATACTTGTTGTTACGTAACGCTATTTAATAGATGTTTTATTTTCTCTTAATTGACCTCAAAACTACAACAAGCATATGATTGAAACACGTTTCTAGGAACTCTCAAAATAGCGTTCATTAATGCCAATAATAGTCGTGGCTAACTTTGGCTTGCACACAGTTCAAATCATGGGCCATCTAAATGGAGTTTCTTCGTGGCTTTCTTGTCAATAGGTTTACTGGCATGTAAAAGAACTTCCGTGGGACGAAATTCCAGCACACCGGAGACGCTGATGTGATCCTGACAGTTGACAGCGTCGTTAAAAAACAACATAATTACCGTAAACAAAATATAAGTCAAACTGGTGAGTAAGTGAGCCAGTGAATGAGTGAGTGAGTGGGTGGGTGAGTGAGTGAGTGAGGGAGCGAGTGGGGTTTAATGGCCCGTCGACAAGGTCATTTGGGCCCCAAGTCGAAAGATAAAAAACAGTCAAATCGTTAGTTTAATTCTTCTTAATGGTATTATCTGCATCTATATGCCTGTTGGCCCACCAAAAATATCTGACATCGCCATTGTGTGATGGGAATGAGTTTACCTTTAGCACTAATGTAGTGCTGTCAGGCCGTGATCTTCCCATCACACAATGTCTTAATAATTTCACGTGTTGTGGCAACCTCTCGACATTTAACTCGTGAGTCACTCTGACTAGCACCATATTAGCACACTTGCTACTTACATGACCGCAACGCCGACGTGATAAAATGGCGTCTTTTCTGATTGATAGTTGTTAGTTAGTTGCTTTTTTCCCCCGCTGGTTACTTACATCAGCAATGGGGAACTTGCTGGGAAATCGCGCAATATCGGCTTAACCACTGAGCACAATTATGAGAACCACGTGTAGTTTGAACAACAAAACAGAAAAATCTGAAGTATTGCACTCACATGCCTCTCTCATTTTACTGTTATACTTAGAGAATATTTCCACAAACTTTTATTCTTCTATTTACTGCAAGATAATCGAGATAAATATGTGCAAAAACTGTCTTACTGTATACTTCCTTATAGGTAAAGTGGGGTTAGAGAAATACAGTAGGCTTCATGTGATAGTCAAAACTTTTAAGAATGGCTCTGGAAGTCCGTTCTCTTGTATGACCAAGTTAAAAAAATATGAGTTCTCACTAGAGTTTGCTGAAATGCAAAACATTAAGAATGAATATCTTGCAAATGAGAAAAGGCTAGAGTAGAAACAACTTAAAGGAGATTTCTACGACCACTATTGGGAGTAACAAGATCAGGCCGAATGAGGAATACCGATATAAGAACACAAATCATGGGAGATGCACGCATTGCATTGAGGAGATTTAACTCTATTAGAAGGACCATGTTTTAAGGATGCCTCTTTCAAGATATCCACGACACACCGTTTTTTTTTTTTTTTTTTTTTTTTTTGTCAACCCTCTGGATGAAGAAATATTGGATGGCAATTGAGAAAATGGAGTGACCAATTTATTTCATTGGCCTAAACCTTGTTGGAAAGAAGAAAAACAAGAAGAAGATCTTGGAAATGGTTAACTCACAAAAGTGAATTGACATAAATTGTGTGCTTTAAGGAAATCTACTTGTTTTCGAGTAGACAGTAAGACTTTGTCTACATACGACTTGCCAGTTATGCAAAATGCATTCAGAACCAAGTTATTTTCATTAAAATGTTTTAAACACATGATAATTAAATCAACAGCGTCTGAGCTAGTCTTGTGTAATATGCCTTGTTTATTTCTTGTTAATTTATGTGAATTAGCATTATATTTATTGAACGTTTCGGATATGATTGTAGTATTTATTAATATTCTATTGTTATGTATGATAGCTAAGCTATTCTTTTCTCTCCTGTCCTTAATATTTTTATGAACTTGTGGACTTTACTATCACCTGTTCTATAATTCATTTTTTCTAAGAAATTATTAAAGTGGTTCTGTTTGGCTGTGTTAATTTCTTGTTTTAGTGAGGCACATTTCTTTCGCCATATTAGAGTATGCGATGTGTATTTTGTTTGTTCAGCTGTAATTCTAGCTACATATATCCCTTTGCTTTTTCGGTTCTTCTAACTGGGGGTTACAAAAGGGTTTGACATTTTTTACTTCTCCACGAGGAATATGCTTTCTGCAGTTTCTATGATGGCTTTACAGAAAGTTTTGTTCATTCGATCTGTTTGGTCATGTAGCCGTGAATTTGTTTCTTATTTAAATTTATTTTCCAGTTCAGTTCCATCGACAATGCACAAATACAGCAACGCCATCTGAGACTACTTTTACCTAAAACAAAATGGCCGTTTCATGTACATAGGTGCCTACGACACATTTACGATATGACATCTTTTATAAGCTTTAGCGAAAATTAAATTGTTTGGGTGGTAGATTTAAAAAGTGTATTCCATAGTATAACGTGTGTTTTCAATAAAGTCTTTTAAGTGTTGCATTCCGAAGTGCATGAATATTATAAAAGTGGCAGCAAACTTCATGTGTTCCCAAAGGAACAACATTTGAAGGAACACTTATTAAAAGCAATTAAAAGGGCTAATGTTTCGCTGACCAGAAACTCAGGTAAAGCTTCTAATAGATATTTCCTTTAGTAGTCATAACCTAGATGCATGCACAAACATAACCTAATTACTGTCAAATTTCTCATGTTTTTAAGGCACTGTTTATGTAGTTTTTTGCGAGTATCACAGTTTGTAACGTATTTATATGTATATGTATAGTGCATCCATTTTTACCTATTTTTGGTCTAGTCGGTTAACCAACGAAAATGAGCTTTAAATAGCTACATAGTTATATAAATATATAAGTGTCCTTGGCTTTGGTAGTATTCATAACTTAACCAGAAAAAGATGAGTATAAATTATTATTTCCGGAGGGCGAAACTCAAGATGTAAAACTATATGTATCTAAGTTCAGCAAATCTCTCTCTCTCTCTTCTTCCTTTTTTTTTTTTTTTTTTTGCCCGCCTCGGTAGCGTGATGGTTAGCGTGTCTGCCTCACGTTGAATAGGTCGCGAGTTCGAATCTCGCTTAGGGTAAGTTATCCGGGTAAGGTTTATTTCCGAGGTTTTCCCTACCCTAAGAAGACGAATGTCGGCTAACTTAAAGCTCCATGGACCTCGGGCTCATTTGAAAAAAAAAGAAAAATCCCTTTTTAAAGAAGTATTGAATTTTAACCTAGTAGTAATTCTTCAGTGGTGATTATGAACATTTTGAAACTTACGTCTATCATTGAACTTGCATGTGCATTATTTATGGAAAAAAAATCAAATAAGTCAGACTTAACAGAACGACTTAATAAATGTACCAACAAAAATATGAGATTCCATTATGGAAAAGAATAAAATGTGGGAAAAGACAGTTTCACATAAGGGGCAAGCCTAGTAATAAGTTTAGTAGGTGAACTACGAAAAGCTGAAGTTGTGCACACTTTGTCTGTAGAGCAGACGGACAGAACGCTTCCCCACATTGTCGTCACATGCACTACGAACTCGCATAACCTGATTCCTCTTTAATGTAGCTGAACTACTAAACCTCCTGATAGCAGACTATGTAGTGGGCCTAGGCTTTTGGAAGAATTACCAGTGATAATCAATCACCCGCACAAGCACATCATTCGCTATTCAGCTTAGGAATACTTCTTTTAAATGCAAGCCCTTTCAGAAATGTATGTGCTTAGACTTTCAAGGCGATGTCCATTTGGAATAAAAATATCTTCCGGACTCACTCATCGTTGGGTCCTCTGATGATGCTCAACGCAGACTTGAGTGAAGCGTCAGGAAGCACTTCCTACACGTCGACCACGGCCTACAAGCCCGGAAGACACATCCCTTCGGAAATGCTTTACAATTGGGTTGTTTTACAAATTCCGCTCAAATCTACAGGTACATCCTCTCTTAAGGCAATAACTGCTACCACGCAGACGCTATATGGAGTTGTGAAGAGATTGTACGGTGTATTGCTTGTCTGTTGTTAATTAGAGAATGATGGAAGGCGACTATAGTGGGCAAACATAGACTGCATGGTTTTTGTAGAAGGACTCGACACAGCAGATACAAATGATAACTGTGATATGTGGCCAACAAACTCCTGAGCGAAAATACCTTTTACAACTGGATCGCTGGGTTCGCCTGTGGAAGGACATCTTCACATAAGAATGTGGGTAAGATCATCCGTCAACATTGGAACATTGAGCTTGTATCTATATTGATTATGGCTGATAGGTGCTTTGATGAACTGGATTGGCAGAGAGGCATACCGTTATTCATAGCGATCTGAATATGAACCAGGTGTGTGCACATTGGATTCTGCAGGACTTGACACAGGTACAGAAAGAGAGTTGAGTTGAAGTCTGTGGTCGACTATTGGAAATGCAGAACGAAGATCCAGGTTTTTGGAGAAACTGGTGATGAAGTAGGGTATCACTATCAAACAATGGTTCTGTGACGCAATAATGTAACTGCCAGAAAGGTGACAGTGGTGTATTGATTTCGGCGAGAAGTATATTGAGAGATCCCTTGTGCATTGAATCACGGTTATTATAAATACCGCCCCTCGTAGGATTCATGGTTTTCTTTGTTGACTCGTCGGCTACTGTTGATTCCTCTGCCATTTAAATTGTTGTATCCTAATTACTAAGGAATGTTAGTCATTTGATTATGCTATAACGCATGCAGTGCACTTGTTGCATTCATGGAAAACACGCCACTGATATACGCACATACTGTCTTAATCTCACACATGTATTGTTATACTTTTCTTTGTTTCAAAGGACAACAAAATCTGTTTATAGTGAAAATTTTTTGTTAGAGAAAGCAAGAGTTAAATTGAATTAACTTGTTTAGTTGGTCCACTTTTAAAACAAGTTTAATTCCTTGATTATTTTATACTGACTTTATTATAGCAAGTGCTTTTAAGGCAAGCTGTTTCGGCACCATTTAATTAGTGGTAGAAAGTGGCCAGTATTTTTGTCATTCTTGAGAGAAGTTTCTAGTTTCACCAAACAAATTTGCAACCTTACACCATAAAAGAGATGTCTACACATATTTAAATTCAGAAGCTATACATGCTGTGAATAATGTGAAATCCTGTATGAATAAGAGTAATTTTATGTATGTGGAAACCAGTTTTTCAAGGCTATGAATATTTATCACAGTTGGGACATCGGCACTGAAATCATTTTTTCGATGAAGCAGAACCCAATGTCAAAGGCTTGAGAACTTGCATTTGTACTTTAATAATTATGACTATTAAGGATCTGGGGAATTTAATTTCATACTGGCAAGTTAGCCATGGTAGCTTAGTGGTTAAAGCAGCCGCTCGATAAGCGAAAAATCCGTGGTTCAAATCCCGGATATGGCATTGAATTTTTCAGTCCTGATTTCACCTCCTAAACATTGCCCACACACGGCTTGTGTATTTAAAAACACCAGCAGTAAGTTTGTTGGCATAAATAAACAATCTAAAAGTTACATATGATAGAAATGATTTTATTACGTATTTACTTGTAGATACAATAGGAATACAGTAGGCTTGAGTGGTAGTTTTAAGAACTGGTCGCTATGTGAAGGATTTGAAAGTCCTTTTCCTTTGCATGAGAAGCAGAAAAAAAAAGAATATTTCCAATTTAACATAAGTATAGCTATTGGAAAATTCAGATAAATGACAAAGTGTATCTCGGAAATGCTTTTCTACAACAAATTATATGACATAAACTTCGTGGTTTAACGATATAATTTTTCCAGTAAGGTTTTGTCTATCTTTACGTCTTATGTGTTACGCAAAATTCTCTGAGAATGAAAAAGACCTCAGAGGCCATTTCCAGAAAATTCAATATACCAGGTGGTTCAACCGTTCCTTATTATTTTTAGAGATAGGCAAAACTACATACTCTAAAAGCAACGAGGTCAGAATTACCGTCCATTCCAAAAGCATGCGCTGCTAAGGTTATATTTTCCCACGAAGCTGCATGAAAAATGTATATCTACATATAGTAATTAAAATCGTAAGCCATTTTTGAGAAAATCAATTTTCCAAAATGTTACATGTGAAGAATAATTTAGTATGGGAGTGTTTTAAGTTTGGTACTTAATCAAGTTTTCCTTTTTTGAATTATGCTACTCACAGATTCACAGCCAAACTAACATTTTTCAAAAAAATGTTTGTATTATTCAGGGAATAATCTGCAGAATAGACCAGGGTAGACCAATAGCTTAATTAAAAGGATCAATTCTGAATTCGGAGAGAGCACTTGTTTCCACACCATCATTAGAAAGGGGAACAAGAAGAAGAAAAGGAAGACGAAGAAGAGGAAGGAGAACGAGGGGAAAGAGGAAGAGAGTAGGAGAATAGGAAGCGGAAGGAGAAGATGAGGAGGAGGAAGGAGGAGAAATAGTAGGAGTAGAAGAAGAAGATTAAGGAGAAGGAGAGGAAGAAGAAGAGGAAGAAATAATAGGAGGAGGCAAGGAGAAATAATTAGAAAGAAAGGGCCGCTCTTTATGCCGCAAAGTGAGATCTCGGTTCTTTGCGACCTTCAGCTGTTGGGAGCCGCTCTCCTTTCCAAACGAAGGTAGGCTGTTTTCCATACGTACGTGATGTATAGACCTCGTGGACAGCACTGATGAGTCACACGGTACGTAGAAACCCAACAGGTGACGTAAGTAGGTTGATGGGTAATACGTCTACAGCCATCATTAGGAGATGGTACCACATTTCACCAAAGATACACAAGGAAAATTGACATGTTTATCCTACTTTCATAACACTCGGGAAATTTGCACCTTTACTGATTACTTTGCATTTCCGTAGAAACTTATGATTAATTTGCAAACAAATCCTGTTGCAGAGCTCTAATTAAAATGCTGAAAGCCTATTACAGCAATCAGACATGTGTATACACTACAAGGCCCCATTTAAGCGTGATTCCATTTGTGGGACAAGAAATGATGCGGCAGAATGTTTAGTGGATTCCCAGCGACCACTCACTCTGACTTGATTTCTTCCGTGGTTTCCGTTGTCGCGAATGTGGGGTCCTTAATTTGATGGCTTCCTTTCCTTTCTCATTTCATTTCTCATATCATGTTTGTGCTCCTGTGGTTGGGGCAGCTATGGCCGATGGTGGAGCTTCTTGCGATCTATGAACTTTTCTTCTCTGGTACCGCTTGTGGTAGCTCCGTGCCGCTGCCTGGGTGGTAAGGGTCGCTTCGGCGCCCTCTCTGGATAGCAATGATGAGTTTCAAGTGGTATGCCCTGTAGTTTCCTGTCAACTGTTGGGATATCCGCACATCTCTGCTGTTCTGCCTTCGTCGCCCTGAGCCGCGGTAGTGGCTTCCCCTCACCTCATCTCTCCCTTCCAGGAGGTGGTAGCCTGCAATGGATCCATAGCGGGTCGCAGTAGGCGAGATGTCGCGAAAAAGCCTGGATCACATTATTCGGTCATAGGGATCGAACCCAAATTCGTAGCGTTATCGCCTGACCCACCCGATCAACAAATCCTGACATGAACTTTATTTTAGCAATGCGCTCGTCCTCTGTTGTGCAGTGGTCTTAGGTCGGGCAACACCTTTGCTGCCACCTAATTTCCCTTAAAATTAAATCACAAAAATAGTTTTCTATTTTAGCGTTAGCATAATTTACACTTTTGTTGCGACCTTGCAAGTCACAGCTGTTCTGTCCTATCGTAATCCTGACATACCTTACTTTCATACTAGTCTCTGTCTCACAAATAGCCGATACACGTACTTATAACTGCTTCACACAACAAATAACTCCCACGCGATGATTAAATGTCTAGAACTGTCTCTGACGACCCACAAACTCTCCCAACACAACACACAGTTAAAAACTACTATAATATTCAAATCTGCAAAACTGCTCTAACAACTGGCTCGCTCACTCTCTTTTACCGACCAGGCTAACTGCTGGCAAATTCTCTGCAAATGTAGATTCTCTCGAACTTCCCGTAAACAAGCTGACAAAAAATCTGCTTGGCTGTATGCCATGGCCTCTAGTGTCATATCATTGAACATAATTCGTGTGTTTTAACGAGATCTACATTTTTTGTGGAGTAAGATTTGGTCTATATCTTTGTTCACCAAGAGTAAACAGGACTACATGGGCTATAGCCAGAAAATTCAAAATATACATTTCATTTGCCATAAAAATTTCTTAAACATATGGCATTTTAATGAAAATCATTAGAGCCATTTTTGATAAAATAGAAATGTTCAAAACATTTTCCATGTATAGGGTAGTTTAAAGTGGAGAAATTTTCTGCACAATCTTTGTGCCGCATCCTCGAAATATATTAAATTTAAATACCAACTTTTGTTTTTAACTGACTTTTCGTTTTTGAGTTATGCTGTCCACACACACACACACACACACACACACACACACACACACACACACACACACACACACACACACACACACACACACACACACACACACAACACACACGGACATTTTCTAAAATTACTTTTTGGGATTCAAGGGGCCTCAAAATATATTTCCGGTAAAATCTCGACATTGAAATTTTGGGTTCAGTGCAATATTTCCCCTGCTTACTATACGTAGTAGAGAAAATAAAAATACGACCATGATACGTGTTGTCTACTGACAGATCTTGGGTAGCTTTGTCTTAGCAACTTCCTGCAGATACCATTTGTTTCAATTGTTTCTTTGTATCTGTCCATGGACCTCTTAGTGACGGAACTGAAGCAACCAATTCGGAATTTGGACGAGTTTAAATCACGAGTTTCTTGAATGCGGCTTACAAAGGTTGCTACCATAGGTATGGAAGTTATCGCAAGGGATAATACGAGCTACTTCCTTGACTGGTACCACTGGAGTCACCTAGTCTGACACGTCAGTTATCGGTTTGAATGACCTTGCTCTGGGGTAGACTAGCTCACGCGGACAGCAGTTCAGTTTATTTTTGTTTGCCATATAATATAGTGGGAATAACGTTATCTGAAGCTGTCCGTTACGTTTCGTTGTACGTAGCTCATTGTGTATATAGAACAGTATATTTGTTGTGTTATGTTCTCCCAATAAGGAACATATAAGTAGAAGAAGTACCTAGAAGAAGCTCGCTGCCTCACATTGCGTGTTTTTGTGATAAAATAAATGACAGGTTTGCTCACCCTTCAGATTTAAATTTACGTTATTATATGTAAGGAACAGACATGTAAGCTATATCAAATAGCTAAAACATACAATAAAAAGAACTTTAAAGAATAAAGCAAGAGAAGATCCAGTAATAAAAGTGTAATAAACAATGGCTATCCCAATGATAACATATGGTTCAGAAACATAAACAATGAAGGCACAACACTAAGGAAGCATCCAAAAGGCAGAAATGAAGTTTCTCAGACCCATAGCCACCTACCCAAGATTGGATAAAAAACAAAACAACGAATTACGACAGCAATTAACATAGAAGAATTAAATAAAATATTAACAGAATACAGAACAAAGTGGAAACAGCAGTTAAACAGAATGAAAGAAAATAGAATTCCAAAACTTGCATATACTTACCAACGGCAAGGACAAAGAAAACCAGCACGACGGAGAAAAAGATGGAAGAAGCAAGATTTTGGAGAGGGATAGGGCAGATGGCCTAAGTCGTGTTGCAGAAGAAGAATATCTGAGAAACATTTAAAGATAGAGGTCTAGATATATATCACGGATCCAAACCGGCGCAGATCAGTACTGCTAGTCGGCCAATGTGACTCATTGTGCCTCGAGCGCGACCCCTGGAAGAAAGGGATCAGATAGGCACCTGAAGGGCAACAAGATCTCGGAGACCACATGGTAATCGCAGACGGACCTCTAACGTTTCCAGATTGATTGCATCCGACACCATTCAAGGCCACTCACTGGTCTCGAACCGGCAGGGGAGCACACAGTTCGACCGACGCTAGAACAACTTTCGCAAACTGTATCATCACCGCCCAGCCACAACACACAGAGTACCGTCATTTAGACCTTAAACCCTGAAACATAATGGTGAAGGAAATATTGAATATAGAAAATGATGGACAGAAAGTGTGACAGAGGAGAAACCATCCTTGCATTCGACTCTCGACCCCAAAAACCACGAAAAAGCCATGGTCAGAGAGCTGGAGGTCACTGACAATTCAACACGGGACCTCTCGAAACGAGCCTCACACGTTACTGCACACCCATATCGCTAACATAACGTTTATACAACAATCTCAACAATTAGAAGATATTCCAGTAATCAATCACACTCAAAAGATGCCAGGATTGTACTGCAATAGAGTTCTAATTCCAAGTACATTAAAAAGGTAAGGGCAACACATTCATGCTGCATCGGATTGGTTGTTATTTAAAAAAGACACGCGGTTCGAAAGGGCTCATTTAGCATTACTGTGGGACTGGCGTGCTGTTAGGCGCGTCATTCAAGGGAAACCCGATTTCTTCAACATGTGAATTAACGAATGATAAACACGTAATGTGAAGGAAGTCATTATTACATACTTTTCACGTGTACAATAATTAGCTGCTTTCCGTAACTACGGAGTGGAATTGTATTCTGCTACACCGTAATAACAACATAGCAAAAATATGCAAAATGCAAAATTTGAAGAGGGATCTAAGCTATCGCATCCATTTTTGAACTGTTCAAGCTTAATCCTTGTACTACTTATATATGCTAAAATTTTCCTAATTCTACACACATGGGCTATAGCCAGAAAATTTAAGATATCATTAGAGCTATTTTGAAGAAAATCAAAACTTTCGAAACATTTTCCATGTAAAGGGTAATTTGGGTAAGCAATTTTCTTCAAAATCTTCGTGTTGCATCCTTGAAAGACATTAAACTTAAACAGCAAATTTAGTTTTTAACCGACTGTCCACAGATTGACACACAGACAGACAGGCGCGCACGCCCCCACACCCACCCACACACACACACACACACACACACACACACACACGCACACACACGCGCGCGCGCGCCTTTTTCTAAAAATGGATTTTTGAATTCAGGGGGCCTCAAAACATATATTTCCGAAATCTGAAATCGAATTCTTTTGGTGGATTACAATACTTCCTCTACTTTACCATACGTAGTAGAGAAAGTAAAAAAAGAGGGAAGAAAAAGAAAAAATAGTATCTTTTTATTTATTTGTGACACATTTAGAATATAGCTCCCCTTAAACTAAACATTAGACATTATTAAACTTCTCATCTACACATTTCCCAACATGAATATTAGAGATAGAAATCTAAATAATAATTTGTCACACATTAATGGACAAGGAGTGCTCCAGTAAATAATTGAGTTGGGAGTGGTCCACAGTAGCCGGATACTCTTTTGAAATATGTGTAACAAGGAAATACGTAGCATAGCAAGAACACTGAATCACAAAAGGGTAACAAGAAAGTATGCTAATGTGGGCAGATGCAGTTTGATGAAAAAGCAAAGATAATGTCAATAACTTGGGCACTGTAAGGCTTAGAGATTATAAAAAGCCTCTGACAAAGGGGAAATTTTGTTATTCGTAACACCCGCGAGTCTTTCTGTGTTAATCATTAAATTTCTTGCTATTCTATAAAATACTTATACAAAAATATAATGTTAACACTCACAGGGCTTTCTTCACCTATCTATCACAAATTCAGATATAATTATATGTTTGTCCTACAATTTAACATAATATACTATTTAAATAGTAATATATTGTTTAAATTCATCATCTTTCAAGGATGCGACACCCAGATTTTCGGAATAATCTCCAAACCCGAACAACGCTTTGCATGGAAAATATTTCAAATTTTTTATTTTCTCAAAAATGGCTGCAACGATTTTGATTAAAATACCATGTTTGAGACACTTTCATTACAAATTAAATACATATCCACAAATTTCTGGCAATAGCCTCTAAGGTCCTCTTCAAGAAATAAATTATTTTCAAAGCCTTGATATTAAATGCTCTTTGTATAAGCCTATGAGAAATAACGCAACATTTCATAGTACACTACTTAAAATATTGAAACAATTTTAACCCGGAATACCGAATATTTCAGAAATAGGTAATGCCACAAAGCTGAGGTGAACTATATTGTGACAATGTCACAAATCCCACTTCTGACACCAATGTGATAAATGCCAACTCCAGTTATTTCTCTTCTAAAACTGAAGCACAAAAACAAAGCTCTGCTTCATCGTTAACACAGTCTACAATTCGCCGTGACCTTACATCTCACAGCTGTTCTGTCTTATCATAACGTTGATACAGTGAAACATTACGTACCCTCATGTTTGTATGGATTTGTTACGGCAATTTACAATCTGTAATCCGTATTGTTAGACAATACTAGCATATACAGGAGTAAGTTTATTCCCTGGAAAATAATGTTCTCGTAAATAAAGTGAAAACTATTTAAACACTTTGTCCTTGTCTATTACCACGGACTATGCACGCTACTTCAACCTTGGGAAGTGTCTCTTATCGCTCGTCTTCTCTGATAACCACAAGGAAGTTCGCTCCTGCCACTGCAGCCCACTTCACAGGAATTGAGCCATTGCGTTCTGCAACCGTTTTAACGCACGAAGGGATCTCTACTATTGCCAAAGACGGATGAGTTGGGTCACCTGGCATTGAATTGAGCAATGCGAAATCCTTGTACTACATTTACGATAACTTTTGTACATAATGCATATTGGTGGGGAAGTACGACATTGATTTCGTACTTTTGAAATGTGCTGAATTTGTTCACCGACTTCCTCAAGCTAAAGATTAAGTGCGTCATAGGATTTCTTCACAACAGTGCTATTTGCATGCTTTTCCGCTTTCACAAGTCTTAGAATCCTCTTCCTCCGTTTACCATTTCCTTCGTTTCATAACACATTCATACTATTAACCAGGTATTTCTTACAGCTACTTTATTAACATTCTCATTAATTATTACTTAACGTTTCCCCTTTTTTTATTTACTCTTTCCTTTCTTATATCCCTTATATTTTACGCACAAACTGCACTTCTCACATAATTTTTCATGGTGAAAATTAAGAAAGAGAGAAAAGAACTAGAAAAATGTTGGTGCAAAGGTGAAGATTCGAATCTAAGCTATGCAATAATGATTAAATCCACCTTTCTCTACATTTATCACATAAACTAGACTGATTACTCAACTATATTTCACTTCAATGCGGAGAATTTTGAACACTTAGTACATTTCTAACTACACAATATATAGGAGTGTCTTTTTTCTTCCAATGTCGGAGGAAGATTTAGGCAATCTGGCCATCGGTCCGTACCGTAGATACGTCCCATAGGAAGGGATGAGATGAAGGATTCTGTCGGTCTACCAGTCCCAGATAAGGATATTGCGGGGTCCCTATCAGTTCCAGATCGACGTACCAGTCGTTCTGGGTGGCTCAGTTGGTTAGGCGCCGATCTACTGATCCCAAAGTCCCGGGTTCAAATCCGGCCCAGACCGATGGTTTTAAGTGTGCTTAAAAACGACAAATCCATGTCAGTAGATTTACTGGCATGTAAATAACTCCTGAGGAGCAAAGTTCCGGCACACCAGCGACGCTGATGTGATCCGGGCAATTGATATATACACACATATGGTCGCAATCCCAAGTTCTTCGTAGCTCTTGAACATAAACTGCCTCGAGGCTTAATCAACGCAACGATTTCCTTGGAGAGTTCACTAAGCATCTTAGAACGTTATCAACAGACTCTTCACTCAATGATGGTATTTGTTCTCCACATACACAATTGAATCCAGCTTTTATACTATTGATAAAATTTTTGCCTTTGTTGGAACATCGTCTATAATGAATTCTCTCCAAAATTCCAATTCTGTTATCAATTAATCTGTCTTGCAGCACATTTTCGCAATAAAAACGCACGCTTGAAGTGAGCACTGCATCTTTCTGTTACGACTGCAAGCTAAAGACTATCGACAATGTCAACAATGCTCATAATTTCCATCTAAATCAACACAATGCGCAACAATGGGCAGTGATGCTGATTCTCTTAGAGCCACTGAGATCATTAAAACAAATTTCGCATTTCTACGAGCCTTCAGAGGGAAATTATGGTCCATTAAAGTAGTTGAAGTTTATATGGATGGCACTGAAACCGCCACAACACGCTTATCAGCCGCTCACCACACACCAACGAACCATCCAGCCAGAGCTCGTAATCCTGAAAGATGAGATGCAGTGAAATGGAGGGAATACGGCGTCGCAAAATTCCTGAAAGATAATCATGGTGCAATTGGAGGAATAAATGATGGTGGGGGAACCCGGAGAAAACCCGCCCAGACGCCTCTTCGTCCACCACAAACCCTACTAAAGGTTTCTGGGATTGAACCCGGCCGCTATCCACTTGACCACGGTGCCAACTGTGTGTGTGTCTGTCTGATTCTCTAAGTGTATGCACACACACACACAAACACACACACACACAAACACACACACACACACAGATATATAAATACCAGGTGGCCCAGTAGATAACCCTTCATGCATTAAACAGTTGCAGAACTCCACGGCACAAGAGACCTCAGTGGCGTGTTCTGCCTCTCTGCGAAGATGTGAGGTGAGAGGCAGGTGAACTAGCATGTGTAGTCCATGATAATACACAATAATAGTATAAATAATCGAAATGGTCTCACTTTACTTACAGGTTCTTTGTTTTCCAGGGAATAAACTATCTAAAGCCTTAATTTGAACAGAAGTGAAACCGTCCTTGATAGAAACTTGGAAACACCAACATTGTTACTGCTGACACATTTCCTATTTTATTGCTTCTATTCCTAGATGTACCTACATAGGAAACTAGCTCTCTCACTCACTCTCTCTCTGTCAACCTACCAAATAAGAGAGTACCGAGTGTTGACTTTCCTTCTGGTAAAATACTACTAGGTATCGAATTCTGAAACCGGTGCATTCTCTCCTCTACCTTGATGAGGTGCTGGAATGCTTTATAATGAGAAATGTCTTCACATATTCAGAGGACCATTAAGCTCTCCTTTTGTTTGTTTTCCTTTGTTTCCTTTTTACTTTCTCTACTACATATACATAAGTAGGGGAAGCATTGCATTCCACCCAAAAATTCGATATCGAGATTTCACCGAAAATAGATGTTACGGGACCCCCTTAATCTATTTAAAAAATAATAATAAAAAAACCAGAATTTTCAGAAAAAAGGCCTTTGTGTCTGTGAACAGCATGACTCAAACTCAAAAAATTGGAAAATTGCTAATGCTACTATACTGGACTCTAAAAATGCTTAGATCCCATTTCTTTGGACCTCAAAGGTGCAAACAAGACATTTTTGTTACAGTTTCACGGGTAATCAGCCGTGTGAGGTTTAAAAACATTGAGCTTTCGGCCATTGTAAACTCAATGTTTTTAAACCTCACACGGCTGATCATCCGTGAAACTGTAATAAATAACGTGCGCCGTGAAAGCTTTAAATCTTACATAATAAATTTTTGTTCTATGATCTGTATTTACAAGCCTGAATTGGATAAAGCCATAATGTTATTAATACTCTCATCATATCCTGTCTGTAAAATTGTTAAAACATAAACTTTGGTCTAATGGCGATTAGTATTGTTATTTAAGCAATCTTTTTTTTTCTTTGTCAAATATGCCAACCCACAAATGTGATTGATTTATTTCATTAATATTTAAGTTGAGCATCTTACAAAGATACAACACCAAGATTTTCAAGAAGATGCTCTCAGCCCAAACTTCCCTTTACATGAAATATCGTACTTTTCGAAGATTTCGATTTTCTCAAAATGGCCCCTTTTGATTAAAATTATTAAATGTTCGTTATTTTCACGATAAATTAAATATACAGCTAGAATGTTCTAAGAATAGCGTCTGAACTTTTCTTCATTCTGAATGACTTTTGCATGACGGGTAAGCCGTAAGAGACAAAGTCTTACTACACAAAAAATGTAGATCTTGTTGAAGCACACAACTGATGTCAAATTTGTTTGTGGGAATAGCCATTTTCTGGATATTCCTTGTTATTGTATTGTATTTTGTAATACTTATTTTTCTAAAATAGTAAGTAATTATTCTTAAACTTTATGTCCTAGCCATGCAAAGAGAATGGAATGTCAAAACAATCATGTAGGAATCAGCTCTTAAAGATTTGACTATCGCTTAAACTACTGTAATCCCTTGTACTTACAAGGAAATGTGAAATAAACAAATTTCTACAAACGTTTAGTTTGATTAACATGACGTAGACAGAAGAATAGCGGGTTTGAGAGTAGTGTGTACAAGAGTGAGTAGAGAATTTGGTATGAGTGCACAAGTAAGAAAAACATTTTTGTATAGGTCCCTAACCTTGACACTTTGAAGATTGAAAATAGTCTCTCCACCAAGTGCTATTTTAGGAGCCAGCATCCTTTAAGTTGACATAAACATGATAGATAAACCCATGCTAATTGATGCAAAAATAACTGAATAAAACAGGAAATGCATCATAACCTCACTTCAATTGTAACTCGATTTTGAATAAGAGAATATAACACAGAATATTTTGAGTTACTTGACTTCTCATACATGCATATTAGTAGCATGTTTTTAAATAAATGCCCACACTGCTTACTTCTTTTACTGAAATTGGTAGCGAGACAATCTCTTGATCGATTTTTCTTGAAATGTTTCTAAAGTATTTCTTTCAGTACACAAATTTAACGAAAATGCAATTTCTATAAAAAAATTTCCAAACAAATTCTTACATATTTTAAATAAGCAGTGTTTATATGGCAATAACTGCATAATTGTTATATTAATGCAACAAGCTCTTGCAAAGATAGTTATGTCCAAGATCTCTAGTGGAACCATCCGATTTTATGGGCTCACCACCCCTGGTGTAACTTTTCAAGGCACCTTTGAGGCCTTATTACTTTCCTCTGAAAAGTAACAAGCAAGTGAAATTGAGTTTTTATATCTGGGTAACTGGCAGAATCGATATCGCGTTGCTTTTATTTTTCCCCTTTTTAATTATCATCTTCTTTAAGTGAAAAAGAACAAAGAAAATCTTATTTGGACAAGTCACCCTAATCACTAATTGAACTCGGCACCTCTTGAAGAAGGGACGGATATGCTACTATTACACAGCAGAGGCGGCCAATATCTGTATTAGTGTTGTTACACCTACTGTCCATTGTTGTCCGTCAACTATTCTTGTCCATTAGTAATTAGTTTTCCGTTTGTAGCTTTAAAACCGAAATTATTGACTGGTAAGTAATTTTGCAAAACAAGTATAAGGGATTAGATATATACATAATTACAATAAAATTTCCATAGTGGGACGGCGGCCATGCGCATCAAAGACGCTCAAGGTCAAGTTACCTCACACCACTTCTTGTTAATACGCGGCTCGACGACAGTGGAGTGGTCAGAAGAAAGACGACTATCGGCGTAGGCAGAACAAAGCGATTCCAGACTCTTCGAGAAATGTTAGACTGTTGATTTATTTACGAGAAGTTCGAGAAGAGATTTACTTTACAGAAACTTCGCGTGACATATAAAAGCGAGAGAGCCCGGTCAGAGAATGAGTCGTTAGATGGAGTTTGAGTACCGTCAGAGAGAGTTTTAGAGATTTAATCGTCGCGTCCGAGTTGTTTGTTGTGTAAAGCAGCTTTACTTAAGCCTGTCTGAGTGAGTGTATTGTCGGAAACAGTTCGTCAGGCAGAAAGAGTAGAACTGAAAGACAGTGAAACACATGTGAAGGTTACGACAGCACAGAACAGTCGTGAATTGCAAAGTGCTCCCCGATAGGGATCTGATCTGATCCTAGGCACTGACTTGTAAGTCCTAGGGGTGTAAGTCCTGCATAAGGGGAAGGTAATCAGTTTAAAAATTAACATTTTTTTTAAAAATTGCTTTTTTAATTATTTTTTCCCCCTTGACTTCTTTATTAATGTACTACTTAAACACTAATTATTCCAGAAATCTGTTCAGACGGCCCCAAAACGTATATTTGGAGGAAATCTGGACATTAAAATTTTGGGTGGAATACAATACCACTCATACTTATTATATAGTAGAGAAACTAAAGTCTGTTACGATATATAAGATAGTCATTTTTCGTTTTAATGTAAAATGGATAGAAGAAAAGAACAATATCCCCATAAGGACTTCTTAACTGGTTAATGATGGAGACGATGGTGTGAATTTTAGTATTACATCTTTCTATTACGTACTTAAAGTAGAAGTCTTGTATTCCATACAAAAATTTGATACCTAAGATTTTAGCGCAAATACATATTTTGAAACTCCATGAATACCAAAGTGTGAGTGCGTCTGTCTGTGAATGGTATGATGCAAAATTCTTGTTTCCTCAAAAACGCTTCTAATGATTTCAATTAAAATGCCACACGTTTAAGACATTTGCATGACAAATGAGCTGTACCCATATCTTGTATTTTCAGGGAATATACTCTGAAATGCTCGTTATTTTAAGTGTCTTTTACATAACTGGTAAATCGCAAGAAATGGACAAAATCTTACTTTCTAGAAAATGTGAGTCTCTTTAAGCACACAATTTATGTCAAATACATTTGCGTGGGTCTGTGTGCGTTGTTTATATTTTTATTAACATGTTCCATTACTTCAAGAGTATACATACTAGGTTTTACATAGTTATTTTCACAATACGTAGCACATAAAATACACAATTTATAGTTTTTGTCTCCAGTTAGTGATATCCATATGTCCCCACGTCTGTCTGTGTGTGTGTGTGTGTGTGTGTGTGTGTGTGTGTGTGTGTGTGTGTGTGTGTGTGTGTGTGTGTGTTTCTGAGATGTTCTTTGTTATTGGTTTGAATTTTCATGTAGTTATATATATATTAAATAGGAAGTGTTGTTTTTTCTATTTCTTTTTCTTTCTTTTTTCTTTTTTCTTTCTTTTTTTCTTTTTTTTTCTTTTTTTCTTTTTTTTTTTTTTTTCTTTTTAAATCTCTTGACTATGTAAAGAGAGCTGAATTTCAAAGCCATCATACAACGACCAGTTTTAGCCTACTGTATTTCCCTATTCCATTGTACCTACGTGGAAATATATAATAAAATGATTTCTACAAAAGCTTATACCAATCAACATAAAGTAGAAGAGTAGGCATTTATTAAAATAATTTATACAATAGCGAGCAGAGAAAGTCATGTGAGTGCAATACATCAGATTTTTCTTTCTTTGCTAACGGTATGAATATATTTGAGTACCTTTCGGCTTCATTTGTTTACACAAGATGCATTAACAAGTTCGACCAGGTACCTTACAGTTTTTAAACACTTGTAGCCAACGTGTACAATCGTTCAACATGAGTTTACAATTACGCAAATAGACAAGACAAGGAAGATACAAGAGATTAACAGTTTTGACCTGCGGTTTGGAAAACACTAAACACAAACCACCACCTCCACCACTAAGCTGGGGAGAGAGAAGGGGGAGAGGGGAGGGGAGGGGAGGCCTGACTGGAGGTGATATAAGAAGGTAACGGAGCCTGAGCACAGACAAACGTTCTGGTACCGTGGTGAGTGCGCGTGGAGTGCGTTTCGTAACATCGTGAGAACATGTGCTACATTGCACCAGTCTAATAGTTCACTAGGTAAGTCATCGTAGTCTTAAATATACTATAACAGGCTTAGGCAAACGCAATAGCACTTATTCCTTTAACAAGCAAATCCAATATGTCATTTCCACTATTTCGTGCGCAGGAGACAAGAGAAAGAGTGTTTTTTTGGCATTTTTAAATTATGCTGGTTAAAAATAATTTAAAGCTCAGAGCTTTGAAAGTTCCTCAAGCTGTAAAGTTTAGCATTACTCTACATTTAATGAAATCAAGCTTTTATTTATGTTTTATGGGACCAGGCAGTCTGAACATAGCCCCTTAGTCAGTTAAACTAAGTAAAATTACCGCTGCTTTTAATGTTTTAATGCTTTTTCCTGAAATTTTTATGAACTATTCTGTAAAAAATGACATTATTTCAAGTGCATATTTGCATTCATAGTTTTTAAGGTTGAGTCTATAAAATTATTTCATCCAGCAGAAAAATAATAAAATTACTCTTCAAGCATGTGAATTTATGTACATTTTTCTTCGAAACTAGTTGCAATACAGAATCGCACTTTTTCATGCTTATTCTTAGCATAATTAACTGTCTTCAGAGCCTCAATTATTTGGTTAGGTATATTAGTTTACTATACGTTGAAAAACTTATTTTCAAAGTCAAAAAAGTAAAAGAGTGCAAAATTTACAATACTGTTGCTTTCTTAATATCACTAATATACGGGGTGAAAGATACTGCTTCGGCTCTACATAAATCAGGGCTGATTGTAACAAATATGTCCAATCAATTATTGTCAATAAAGAACCATTTGGCCGAAAAAAAAATGTATCAAATATACGGATATAAATGGTTTATTATTTCACTATCACGTAAACATTGAGTGTATTGCATTTCTATCTCAATCTGAATTAATTTAGTCACAATTTAATGTTAAAATATCCATGCAAAGTTTAATATCTAAGAGAAATATGGCAACGTCACGTTAACATGAAATTCTGACTAAATTCATTCGAGATAAGGTAGAAATGCATTACAGCATTGTTCACACAATGTTTGTGCCGAATTTATTGAAATAATAAACCATTTATATCCATTCGTCAAGGAGCTAAATAGCTCCAAATATTTGACCAGATTTTTTTGGCCAAACGATCCTTTGTTGGCAATAATTGTAATGGACACATTTGTTACACTCATGTAGAATACCTGGTTAAGTATCGACCAGGTACGTCGATATATTATAGATATATTATAAAATTATTATTGTCGTTCAGAGTTCAATCATGTGTTATATACATTGTACTGAAAATTTCATTTCTCTACCTCTCATAGTTACTGAAACAGAGATACATGAATTGTCATGTTATAAGAGTTAATTTTATTATTTTTCTTCTGGATGAAATAATTTTTATAGACTCAACCACATAAGCTACCAATGCAAATAATAACTTTAAATGATTACCATTATTTATAAAATACGTAATAAAAATGTCAGGAAAACCTGTTGAGAACTTTAAGAGGGGTGTGATTTAACTTAATTTAACTCACTGGTTGTAATTTCTCTATGTTTATACTGCCTTAAGTTCAGCAACAACATAAGCCAGTCAACCAGTAGAAAAGTTACTGTTTACAAACGTATTATATTTCAGTCTATATCCTTAGAGCATTTTATTCATAAAATAAAAAGTGATGAAAAAATATACTTTTACGTTCAGGATAGCCTAAGAGAAAAAATTTATTGAAAATGTTCGCCTTTTATTCCCCAAAAAGACTTAAATTAAGCACTACATTTGGTATTTATTGCACTTATGCCACACTGACTTAAGGTACATGTTTACATTAGGAACAAAACTCTATATTTTTAGCAAGAATCTTTCAAAACTTTTGGTTAATGATTTGCGTAATAAACTAGAAATATTTACACTACCAACACTTAAAAATATTTTTGGACAACCAAAAAAATTCAAAACTTAAAATGTTACACACTGTTTCAAATTCTGTAGCTTCTATAAAATAGAGATATCTCAGACATTAATAAAGTAATTTCGTTCTCTAAACAGGTGCAATAATTGAACCTCAATTATATCAAGTAAACTGACTTAAAAAAGTTATGAATTTTGAAATTCAAAATACGTCTGTTACCAAGTGAAATTTTGTTTAATTGGCTGAAGAGGTTTTATGATTTGTGTTAAGACCACAGTTATTGGTTCAAACTGATGTATGAATGCGGTGTATAGCATATTTTAGAGTACTTCTTAGGGATTAAAAAAGGCAAAAGTTCTGAAACTTTGAATTTCCAGAAATATTGAAAAGAAATTTCTACAATGTTATGTGCCCAGGGTAACCTGATTGTACAAATTGTTAAATTAAAGACACTTCTGGTAAAAATTAGCATGCAGAGTATACATTTTTGAAAACTAGAAATCAGGGCTATTATGTGATATAAAAATAAAAAGGGTTGACAATTTTGAAAAAAAAAATCGCCATTTACAATGTGAACCTTAAGTTCTTTACACATATATTTTTTGGTTTTCTTATTCAGATGCCTAAAATCTATTTCGAAAAGAAGTTTTACATACAGCTTCCTCTACCTAGGAGGGAGTAGAAAATAAACAGTAACTATTCCAATAAAAAATAAGTAAGTAGAAGAAATATTCTATGGCACACCAAAAATGCAGCATCAAAATGTCACCGATAATACATGTTTCAGAATCCAAATGAGTATTTAAAACAAAACAAAAAAAAAAAAAAAAAAAAAAAAAAAAAAAAAAAAAAAAAACTTTGTGTGCCTGTCTATGAATAGCATAACTCAAAAACGATAAGCTGAATAAGTACAATAAGTGCAAAACCAGGGTTTTTAGTTCAGCAATTTCAAAGGACACAGCAGAAGGATTTTCTAATTACCTGTTACTTTGAAAGTAATGCGTAATTTTTGTAATTTCTCAAAAACGACTTGGGTAGAACACCATATGCTTAACACACTTACATGACTAATGTTTTATGAATAACCTGTGAAAGCTTCTTTCTGAATTAATTATGGCATTAATGGTTTTCGAATTAAAGCTTAAGAATCGCTAGGTTCATATCTATAAAGTATCTTTGGAATTCTATGTTTTTTTTTTCCTTCAGAAATTTGTTATAACAAAAAGTGGTTTAAAATATAGGAATAGTTGTATTATATTTTCCATGTCGTGGTGTAATCACATCCACATTGTTTCGTTTGAGGTAAAATTTATTCATCAATTTATATTAGTGTTACATGAACAGAAGAACTACTTGGGTACTATAATATACCAGGTGGTTCTCCTGTTCCTTCTTATTTTTGGACACAGACAACACTTTATACTCTGAAACCAACAAGGTCGGAATTACTGTGCTTGTGAACCATTTATTAGTCATGCAAATCGAGCCTACTCTTCATGGGAAAATAGACCTTAGCAGCGCAAGCTTTTGGAATTAACTGCTGCTAAGGTCTGAGGTCCATTTTCCCATGAAGAGCAGGTTGGATATGCATGACTAACAAATGGTTCACAAGCACGGTAATTCCGACCTTGTTGCTTTCAGAGTATAAAGTGTTGCCTATCTCCAAAATAATAAAGCAGTGGTGAACCACCTGGTATATGGTACTATGCAAAAATACGAAACGGAGAAAACCATTGAGTGTGACGTACTAGATTTTTTAAAACAACCTTATTTTCATTTACGACCGTTTCTCTGCTAGAGAGGTTTCTAATATCGAGGAACATTGCAGAGGGCATTGATTGAGTATGGCTTATCTTGGATGGTCTGACAATTTATTATTCATTTACATATTATTTTTATTACTTATCGCAAACTAATAAATATGTGGATTCCCGTAGATTATGAATTTTACATGGTATACATGTTACAGTGAAATAAAACTAGAATTTCTTTACGATATGCAGTTTCGTGCATGGTTCCCCACCCCTTTTTAGTTTTTCTCATTTGGGGAGCGGCTATATTGAACCTAGTTGCTTAAATTCGGGGAGTTTCAATGTATAAAAGTTTTGGTGGGGTTACCTGTCATAAAACATTTAATATACTTTAAGCGTAGATTTAATATAAGACCCATTGTGCCAAGCTTTTGCCTTACCCCGGAAAGAGCAAAAAGAAAGAACAAAAGCAAGAAGAAAAAAACAAGCGTAGTCGCAAACAATGAAAACTTTTATGTTTAAATGGTTATAACAGTTGCGAGTTACAACCACAGCTAGGCTTTAAATTAGGCAAACGTTGTGGGAATTTGACATTTGGTTTGCGTGCCCAAAAAGTACAATCTTAAAATACAATTTTATGTTTACATTCTCTACTACTTAACTATAGATTTATAGAACGTAGAGGAAGTATTGCACACAAAAATCGACATCGACACCTCACAGGAAATGCACGTTAAGAGGTCACTTGAATCTAAGAAATCATTTTTAAAAAAAAGGTCCATTCATGTGGGTAGTATGGGTGGGTATGTGTCTGTGAACAGAATAACTCAAAAAGAAATTGTCTAAAAATACAGAATTCGCTATTTAAACTGCTTTGGGTTAAAAAGTTAAAACATTAATTTGTAACCAATTTCTTCCTGAAGATTTGTAGATGTTTTCGTAAAACAATTATTTTATCTATGTTCGATTTGACTAACTTTATATAACTGCAATTAAGAAATATTGAATCGATGTTGAAATCTTTCTTATTAAGGGAAAATTCAACGCAGCATCACGACAGAATCATTTGAGCAGTATGCATTTACACGGCAAATGCGTCTCAAAGAAATAAATAATAAAAGACAGCTATTTGCATTAGTCACAAGTGAATCCCATACCACACGTATTTAAAGTTTCCTACGCACTGAACTAAGGTTCTTTAGCATCACCACACACTGCAAAATACTTAGATTGTTCAGCTGGTGTGACGGAGTGAGTCTTCTTACATTGACTTTAACCTTTGATAAGTTTATTTTTGCGGAGAAGCCCTAATTTTGACGATTTCTGCCGTAGTCGATTTCTATGTCAATCTATGTCAGTATCACACTAAGTTACACTGATAGTCAATAGGTGACAGGCGTCTCAAATATTTTACATAATAGTGGCTCATGGTTCCCCGCTTTTTGTAACCTCTAGAAAGTAAGCAAAGAAAAAGTAGCCCGTAACTTAATTAACAGCTCATCGAAGTGCAATAGAATATCTGTAGTAACCCACGAGAGGGTTCCATATGACAGCTATTCCACTCATACCTGAGTTGATTGAAATCAACTAATTCTGTGCATAACAATTTCAAATTTCAAACAATGACAGCCTTTCTTCCAAAAAAGATTATCACATTTTCATTATCACCTCCTCTGCTTCTCTTATGTAATGATCAGGTTAGAGAATCTAGTTGCAGTGTGCTAACAGATGTGCAACGTAATTTGACGCAATAGAGCCGCTATTCAAATGTCAAATATGGCTGCTTCTCGCTGTGCTGATGTATTTAATCCTATGTTTAGCATCAGTTTGACAAATTTTGTACTGGACGAAATTATAAATTAACAGCAGATACTACAACTTCTGTCATTGCCAACATCTTACAAATTGGAGCATCTATATGAGAACGTAGAAGGCCGTGGTAATGGACGCTGAAATATGTATACCTACGTAATGTATATCAATATATCTTTAGTAGCTCAGTATGCATTAATCCCATTATGGAATTCCCTTTCAACCTTCAATTTAGTATAAATCTCCAGCTAGAGGTGAAAATCCCAGTTGACTGAAACAGTAATAAATAATTTAATGAAATATTCGGACTAGATCATACAAGAAATGTCAATGGTTACTATAGAAGAACTCTGGTTCATTTTTATCTTAATACATAGAGGAGTTAAAGTAAGCAAACATTGCGTTTTCTTTTAATTCTTCATATATAAATACTTTGGTCACTATTTAAATTGAACTGTTAAAAATAGCAATGATCATTCTAAATTGCCGCTTCATAACGTCAGTTGGACGTTGTTAGATTAGAAGAGATCTCAATTGGCCTCGTAAACCAACTTTTGTTATAGTTGGCAGTTGTTGTATGAGCTATAATCATTTATGAGCATTCCATTCTGTAAAATCAATACTTCTCTTCTCATAAATGGCCATAAAAGTAGTTGACTCATCCGCTAGATGCAGCGGGGTTTAAACCTCACCTTCATTAGATGAAATGAAGAAATGCCAGTCATTTGCTTCCATAAAAGACGCGAATTAGGAGTCATATTTGAAAAAAAACGAAGATGCAAAGATCCTTCTTGTACACTTCATGGGTTAGACAAATCGTTCCATCTTTTCTTGGGTCTTCCTATGTCTGTACTGGTAGGTATACCAATTTAGAAAGTCGTGTTTAATACACTCTATATAGTCGTTGTTTCCAGTTATTTTTGTACTGTTGAATTTTACCGTGTATAGAAAAAATATGTAGTTCATTTCTGATACCTTTATTTCGTATTTTATTTAATCTTGTACAGCCTTTGCTTCTTCTTAGAAAGCTCATTTATGCACTCTGAAGTCTGCTTTTTATTACTTTCTCTACTAGTCAGTAGAGGAAGTATTGTATTCCACCCAAAAATTCGATGTCGAGATTTCACCAGAATATATCTTTTGAGGTCCCCTGAATCCCCCCCAAAAAATTAAAAAAAGGTCCATGTGTGTGTGTGTGTGTGTGTGTGTGTGTGTGTGTGTGTGTGTGTGTGTGTGTGTGTGTGTGTGTCTGTGTGTGTGTGTCAGTCTGAGGACACCATAACTCAAAAACGAAAAGTTCGTTAAAAACCAAAGTTGGTATTTAAGTTTAATGTCTTTCAAGGATAATGTAGAGAAAGAAGTGAAGATGATTCTGTAGAATTAATACTGATATAAAGAATCTGCTGAATGATTTCAGGCAGTCTTAGATCCGTTTATTTGCTGAACAATAAGTTTATGATATTTGTTATTCTGTCATCGTGGTTTTAAAATAGTAACACGAATGCATGAATATTAAAATCATATTCTAGCTCTTAAGAGAGTATTAAGGATTCTGGGCACAGAAATGTAGATAGGAGGCGTAAGAACGGGTTTTAGTATTCCTGACACATCCTATTAGTGACCACATTGGCTACTGCTTGACCTTCACATGTTCAAGTCGATAGTGCAGAACAGATATCTACATGTTTACTTGATCTGAGACATGTATAATTAGATAACCATCTGAAACATTTGTAAATTGTTGTGTTATAATAAATAACACAAGTTTACCTAGTCATTATAAACTCACATATATCCCTTATAACATTTTACAGTTTATATAATTACATTATTTCAGGCAAATATTTTCCTACAAAGGAATTTCAAATTGGGCAATGATCTTAGTTACATAAAACAAACATCCCTTAGCCGCTGTCGTTAATAAAGTGTTCAGGTATTTAGAATAAAGGAAACATGCAATACTTCGAAAACTAGCAAGTCTACGAACGAGAAAACCTATTTGATACGTTTATGTATTACTTAGTTCTACATTTTTTCTGCAGAAAGCTTTTTTTGTACTTTTTATAGAGTCCAGGTATACAAAGCTCGATCATAACAAAGATGGCTGCATAGGCTATTTCAAAAAAAAAAAAAAAAAAATTAATTTCCAGATTCAGTATGTGAAATCTTTAATATTTAATCAAAATAAAAGCCCTTTCTGAAGAAATAATAAATAACAAAGTATTTTACAACATAGAGGTTTGTTGAGATGAAGAGAACTTCATGAAAATCTTCGTGTGGCATACTAGGAAGATGAACTTGGACACCAAGATTGATACCTATCGGACTTCTCGTTTTTGAGTTATGGTGTTAACAATCACACATAGACACACACACACACACACACACACACACACACACACACACACACACACACACACACACACACACATACACCAGACCTTTCTGATGCCTTTGAGCGGATTCAGGGACCTCAAAACATGTATAACATGTGGAATACCCATATCACATTGTTTGTTGAAATGCAGCACTCCCTCTGCCTGTTCATAAGTAAGAGGAGCAGAAAACAAAAACGAATCTTTGCATAATATAGTATTTTGCTTACTTACTCTGCATGTTTGGAAAGTATTCTGAGGTACAATGCTTACTCCAGATAATACATATGTTGGAGGATCAAACATTTCAAAATAGTGCCTTACTTTTCAGTAATAAGTATCTGATTCATCTATACAACTGTCTTATAAAGAAGTTCTGTCATTTAGACTAACAATGTTTACCTTCTTGTGCCATCAAATTATATTTCTATTCAAACCGGTTTTAAACCTTAAGGCAAACGTTAACTACTTTACCATATAAAAATGTTATTACCTGTTCTCGAGTTTGTTGCTTGACAGTGTCATCCATTATGATTTCAATGTCGGAGGTTACCTGAGTTGGAGTTCTCACTGCGTATGGGAAAAGAACGGGATGGGCATATGCAAAATGAGCGGTGATTGATTTTTAGCAGAAACTCAAGAGAGAATGCATTTTAAAAGCTGTCATGTTATGTTTTTAGTTTTAAAGTTCTCAACATATTAAATAATTAGCTTGACCACTAAAGGGATACATTTAGAAATAAATGGCAATTAAAGCTTTTCTTTTTTCCTGAGATAGGCAAACATAAGGGTAACAAAAATTATATATTCCAGTTTACTGTGTCAGTTTTTAAATAAAATATCAAAATTAGAATATCTATATCGTACGCAATATACAATTAGTTATCACAATAAAAGAACCAAATGCACAAAATTTAAAATAAACATAATTATAAGACAACGTATGAAATTATTTGCATAAAATGCAAATTTTATTAGAAATTTGAGAAAGCAAACCGTGACAATGGCTTAGTAAACAGCAGATGGAGGGGTAGATGAAACTCAGCCTCTTATGGGCACGGTTGCATGAACAAATAAATATTCGGTATCCACTTGTTTCATTCCTGCACACATTCGGACTGCAGATGCCTTGCGTTCCATACAGGACGATTACACTATTGCAAGCCCTCTCGTTTGGCAGCCTCGTGTCTAATATACATATAATGTCAAGTCCCGTGCATAAGGTATAAGTTACAGACATTTCATCGCCTGCAATCTGGCAGAGATGTCGCCGTCTTCTGTCTGCTTGCAAGGACATCTGCCAGGCGTTTAGCTTTCCGCTAAGGCCAACATAACCAAAGCAATAAATGCATTCAATGCAGAAAACGATTACAAACGAAGATGTAATTAATGTTCCTGTAGTTGCATGTAGTAATGTTATGAGTGGCTTCCAAATCATCGATGAAGACTATTTCAGGAATAAAATGAAGTTATATTTATTTAATGCCTGGTGGAGAACAAGAAGAAGAATTTTGTTTCCATTTCGTTGCAAAGATCTGCAGCTTCAAAAGAACTACTCCAACTTTCTCCAAACAGTATTTTCGGTTAAATGTGTCTGTTCTCAAGGCTAAGTGAGAGTGTAGCTAATTGTTGAAGCATCACTCCAAGTTTATTATCAACAACCGGTTCTGCACTCTTTTCCTACAGAGTTTACGATCACAGTTTTCTCATTCTTTTAGCATGTAATGCATAGTCTTTACGACTTGTCCGTCCCAATAATGCTTAGTTTCGAAGTCAGTACCTACATAGTTAAAGCCCACTGTGAAGTTGTATGGCAGATATCACGTGGTATTTTATGACCAAGTGTCTTACACTTATTGCCTCGTAAAGCACACCAGAACTGTATTTTAGGGGAAATCCATTCGCTATGCTTATGGTTTATGCTTTATGATTTACCCATTACTGCACTTTATTCCCTGCCTTGAGATTATGCTATCTTTCGTCTGCTGCTGTATACTCACTGAATTTATCTCCTTCACTTTCTGCCAAGAACTTAGCTTTGGGCTGTCTTAAAGCATTAACGTTTCAAGCACTGCCTGTTTTTTCTTTATTACTCGTAATACTTCCAAGGAGGTGACAAGCAGACTTTCAAAAATATTCTCTGAAATTAAACTAAATGCTCTTTACATAAAAAATATGTAATTATTTTTTTGATTTTTCCAAAAATGTTAAAGGTTTTTACTGGAGTACCTTATATTTAAAATATTTACAAGTTAAAAAATATATATTATGAATTTTTACGAATAGCCTACGAAGTCCTCTTTGTTATAAATGACTTTTGTATATTTTTATTTTCTCTAATACATGCATAGTAGGTAGAGAAAGTATTGAATTCTAACCAAAAATTCTATACCGAGATTTTATTGGAGATTCACGTTTTGACGTATCCTGGATTAAAAAAAAAAAAAAAAAAAAAAACAAAGAAAAGTCAGTTAAATACCAAACTTGGTATTTAAGTTCAGCATCTTCCAAGGATGCAACACGAAGATTTTCAAGAAAAATGGTACATTTCTGAAAATTTTTATTTTATCAAGCTCAAAGAATTTCGATGAAATTAACCGTATGCTTAAGACATTTTCAGGACAAATAAAATGTATACCTCGAATTTTATGGTTCTCAAAAGTGCTTTTCTTTACGGGTGACTTTTGCGTAAGTAGTAAACCATAAGAGATAGATAACAACAAAAAATACAGACCTCTTTAAAACACACCATTTAAATCTAAAACTTTTATGAACATTTTTCGAGATACTCTTTGTTATTTTAATTGCTTGAATTTTCCAATGCTTACGCTTTTCTCAAATGGGACGTCATTCGTTCTTCTTTTATCTCGTGGCCACACAAAGAGACCGGGATTTCAAAGCCAACACATAGCGACTTAAAGACCTGACTCGCTTAAAGCCTAATGTATTCCTATATCCCTATTACCCTTGCATCTACAAGGAAATAAGCACTAAGATAATTTGTACAAATATTTGTCTCAACTAACATGAAGAAGATATACGATTAAGAGTTAGAATGTAAAATTAGTAAGAATGGTTAGTACAAGAGTAGAGAAAGTCATGTGAGTGCAACACATCAGATTTTTTAAGAATAGTTTTAGAAGCGAGAAAATGCTGAAATCAAGGTATTAAGTATTTTATGAGCATTACTGATTACTCGTGACCTTGATTTTGAGTTGCTGCGAGCCTAGAGTAAATTACTCATGACCAGTAGACAAGGAAGGGTTTTCCCAAAGAATGTGAGTGCTATTTGTGTAACGCGTAACCTTGTGTTGGCTCTCACGTCCTTCATATTTGCTGTCTTTGCTTGCTTTGAGTGCCAATGCAAACACTTGGGACATTGTCACACTTCGGTACATATGCATAAGCCTTAGTGTTTGTAAAGGTTCAACAGTCTTAGCAAACTTGACGTCATAATTATAGTGACATATGGGAAAATTATTTAAATTGAGCAACTCCATTGAATTAGTGGAGGGTAATTGGTATTATTTCCCAAAAGATCTTATTAAAATTTACAATAAAATAAAAATAAAATATTGTGACAAAACGATAAAATCCAATCCAAATATTTTCTTCTCGCTTTGTTGTTTTCTAAGCTTTTGCACAAATACAACACTCTCTTTTACTGACGTTAACACAGTCTACGGTAGTTCGTGCCATTACTACATGCAACTGTTTTCTTCTCGTAGCCTTGACTCAGTCCTTTCACTGTCTTCTGTCACTTTTACTGTCTTTCTTAACTTTCTCTGTCTCTCATACACTAACTGACGATCCAGTCACTCAACACTCATTAAAACTTCTTCACATCAACGCAACGTATCTTTCACGACAGCACCACACACAGCTGTCTCGCGCTCACCAACCACTGACGAGGATAACGTAACGCTTTTTCGAACTTCCACAAACACGCCGGCTTCCGGACGCTTCTCGAATATCCTGTAAAATCCCTTGCGTTGCCGCTTGATTATTGTTATTCACGTGTTCGCTCGCGTGAGTGGTGTGAGGAAGCTTGACCTTGAGTGCCTTTCTTATGCGCCGTGCTAGTGGGGTGCAGTAGCCTGACCCGACCGTCCTTTGTTGTCTTACCGCTGGCGTGGACCGGCGTCGTAATATACAATACATAAATGCTTAAAACTAAAACACAATGAAATTCAAATATAATAAAACACTTAAAACATCTATTATTCATCATTAACTTAGCATTTATATTTTACAAATTATAAAATAAATGTAAAAACCAAAAATATAATTAAAGGCATATATACAACGAAGTATAGAGAGTGCACAAAATCTAGAATACCTCGCACAGGCTACCTAGGTAGAACATTTGTAGCTGCCTCCCCTAATACAGGAAACAGTTTAATGGCAGCTCCCAAAAGTTTAACGTGGTCGAGATTACACTAAATCGAAGTACTGCCAACCTTACACTGGGATTTACTAGCATCAAACTAGTCCGTAAAACCCACTTTGTAAATCTTGTTTTGAAACAACACTTTCCGGTTAAATATATCGTATTGCATTTACTAAATCGTATTGTGTTGTAAAATAGGCAACGAGGAAGTGTGAAAATAATAACTTATACTTAAATATGCACGTGAGACACCACAACCATTTAAACCGAACAGTTTACTTACCTGTAAGATAAGACCTGTATTGCCAACTTAACAACTATAATTAACACCAATTATGGCCCTACTCTTGTCCTAACTATTCTTTCAAACTCCAATAAAATTCTTCTATCTTCTTCATGTTAGTCGACATAAATGTTTACAGAAATTATCTTATTGCTTTTCCTTGTAGGTACAAGGGGACTATGGGAATACAGTAGGCTTTGAACGATAGTCCAAACTTTTAAAGCTTTGAAATTCTATTTTCTTTGCACGGCCAGAGATAAAAAAAGTGAATAAGGACCTTCCATTTTAGAAAAGTGTAAGTATTGCAAGACCCACACAAATAACAAAGAATACCTCCGAAATGGTTCACTATACAAAAAATGCATTGGTGTGTTTTAACGAGATCTGCACTTTTTGTACAGTAAGCTTTGATCTATATCTTACGGTTTACCAGTTATGCAAAAGTCATCAAGGTTACATGGGATATAGTCAGAAAATTCAAAATATACATTTCATTTCCATAAAAATATCAGAAACATATACCTAGCAATCAAAATGGCTAGAGTTATTTTTGAGAAAATCAATATTTTCCATGTAAAGGGTAGTTTAAGGAGAGGAATTTTCGTGTCACATCCTTGAAAGATGTTAAACTTAAATAACAAACTTGGTTTTTAACCGACTTTTCAGTTTTGAGTTATACTTTTCACAGGCACACACACTGGCACACGGAGCTTTTTCTAAAACTCGTTTTTGGATTCAGGGGGAGTAAAAACGTATATTTCCGGTTAAATTTCGACATTGAAATTTTGAGTGGGATACACTACTTCCCCTAATTAGTATACGTAATAGAGAAGGTAAAAACGCTGGCAGTAATTGTTGAGAATTTCAAATGTTGTGTCATGTTAAAGGGGAGATCTGTTTTTGTCAGCTGTAACTGGCATCACGTTTGTAGCCATGACAGTAGCTGGAAGGTGGCCGACCTTCTGTGTTCCACTCAATTATTCCAACTGTCCACGTCATTACCCACTTTGCCCAGCCTGCCCATTCTTCGATTACCTCATCGCCAAGAGGCTTGTCTTCTTTTCTTTTTGCAGTTCTCACGTTATTTTTGGAGGAAGAGGAAGTGAGCTCAGCACACGTGTGACTGTTGACATGACCAGGTGGTGATAAACACAGTGTTGAAGTGTTATACACGGAATTGGAGTTGCGAACATGATGTTAACGGCATTTCTAGTGGTGTTCGGGGCGACGGCCCTCGTATCGGGGATACCCCAGAGTCTGGTGTCGACGCCATTTCCTCCCCTACCTGCGCTCCACAAGCTCACAGCATCTCCAGACACCGGATTCGACGATGTTCCGTCCACCACTCAGGTAAGTCCACAACAAGCTTTTCCAATAGAGTTAGTTATTTGTTTATATAGACCTCCAAATGGATTTCCCCCAAACATATGTTACCTGCAGCAGCTTTTAAGAGTGATGGCCATATACCTACTCATCCAATGCCATGAAATAAGCTTTGATGCTAACTATTTTTAACTTACTTATTTAAGAGGACAAGGCAGTCTGAACATACACCTCAATGAGTTAAGGGGAGTTGAAATGTCCTATATTGCCAATTATAAAGTGTGTCTCATTATCTCAGTAATTATTTAAGAAATGAGCTAAATATTTCAAGGTATATTCAACAATACCTTTACAGTTGACTAATTGAAAATAAAATACTTCTGCTCATTAGAAGGAAAGGTATAATTCTTTTAATAAAGCTCTTAAAATTTTATTGAAAAAGTTTTTCCTTCGAATGGATTATATTTTGTGTAGTGAGGAGTTATTCTCAGTAATTACTTATTTTAAGATTTTGAATGTGTCGGGCATATCTCTGTTGTCAAATGTAATTTTAGCGGAAGTTTCTAGCTCAGAGGAAAATAGTAGTGTTGTGAAAATGGAGCACTATAAGTGGATATAAAAGTGATAACAGTACACTCTTAAAATGTAAAAATATGTAAGAAATATTAAAAGGCTGCCCTATAACAAAAGGGCCAGAACCCAAGTTCAAGGGCAACCCAAGATGTAAATGCTTCAGCACTCAATAAATTCAATTCAATTCCTTAAAGTAAACCCTGTTCCTAAGAACAAATGTGTGGTAAAAATCGCAGTCCTTCGTATTAATTAATTTCTGAGATAATTGGCAACTGTATAGAAAATTTTGCTGCTTCAGAAACTGCTTTCAAACGTAAAATTAAAAAATAAAAAAAATAAATAAATAAAAAAAAATAAACAAATAAAAGACGAAAAGGAAAAAAACAAAAACTCACCAGTCGATTTCCTTTATCTTTATCCTCTAGAATGTTTCTTTCCACCACAAAGACTGCAACTCACACTTTCAAACAATGCTTTAGTAGGCAATTTTAAATATATTATGCCAGCCTTGATATACATTACACCTCCATGTGCCTTTCTCTCACTGAAATAAGCAAATGGACCAAACTAAATTGGCAAACATATTGCAAAATGTATATATAGTTTGCATGTTTAAAAAGCAAAAGAAATAAATAAAATAAAAAACTTGTCACACATATTTTGAGTTGCGAAGGGTTTAACAATAAGGTACTTTTATTTGTCAATTTCATTAAAAATACAATCGAGCGGGATGGTTCAGGCGGTAGCGCCTGTAGCCCGCATTCGGGAGGGTCATAAGATCGATTCCCGTGGCTATTCTTCCTGGCCCTGGATTTTTCTTGGGTTTCCCCACATTACTAGGCGAATGCTGGTAAGCATAATTACATCCCCCGAATTTCCCATCTTTCCATTTCATTTCATATGTGGTCTTTCAAGGTCACAAGTGTCGGCGATGAGCGACTTTGGCGCTCATTAGGACCCTGAGGGCCGACTGCGGAGTTACTTGATTGAAAAGTAGTGGTCCCTGGTTGAGAATACCGTATAGCCGGCCGGTAGGGACCGGAGCGCCGACCATGTCCCACCTCCAATACTGCACCCCACTCATGACGCCTGTTGTGTGAAGAGGTGGGGGATGCAGCGGTTGGGCGGTAGATAATGGCCCGGATGGGCTGTTGTGTCACGGGGTTATAGTTAAAGTGAGGAAAGGCAGTGGAAGTGATAAAGAAGTAAGAAGAAAGTGAATCAAAATCATAAGAAAAAGTGAGAGAGAAAATAAATTTTGAATGACATGGGTCATTTAATTTAAAATAATAATGAATTCAGGGAAATAGAAAGTATAAGGCAAGTTGGTGAAAATAAGTGAATCAAAATACAAATTATAAAGAAAAAAACAAATTTGGAGAAGCTTATTAACAGTACTTAAAGAATAAACAACAGCACATGTCAGAAATTACACGTAGAGAATTTCAGAAAGCTGTCCAATGACAGAGGGACTAGTTAAGTTCACGTGCAGCCCAAGATGTAAGTCATATTCATATTCAGTTTCCTCTTGCATAGTTTGAAAAATATTTACAAGACATTCGTGAGCAAAGTAACAGATTTATATCAATAATATAACAAACATTGGACAAGTTCGAACTTTGTCATTGGTAGAGAAAGTCATATGAGTGTGCCGCATCGGGTCTTAAACTTTATGCATTCCCTCAAGCAATCTAAAGAGCGAGTGTGCCAACAAAACAAGTGAATCCCGCGGGGGAAAGCTACATATGCCGTTGTTGAATTTGTACACCTGTTAGGTTCCCGCGACCTTTACCACGACCCTAGTGAAGATGAGTCGGTGTTGCGTCACGACCGCCGTGACGTGACGTCACGTCACGCTTCTCGTCATCACTTTATTTATTCTACACATATTACAAGAGAGGGGGAAATATCACACTGGGATTCGAAGATAGACTATTGCGTTGCTAATGAAGCGGCAATATGTCAGAGAGAAATGGGGTCATATTACCATCACACGGCTCCCAGGCTCATTGCTTCCTTGTTTTAATAGGATTCAATCAGAAATTAAAAAAAGAAAGAAAGGAAAAATTTTGTAAACTGTCTCCTTACCAAACAAATTGTTTTACATTGTTTGAATTAACATTTGCGTGAGTTGTTTCATGTATATTAACGCAGCGATTCACAACCGGTTGGTCATGACTTGTGCTCATCCAAAACAACGTGACGTAGTAAATGGTAATACAAAATACAACAAAGTAAGAAATTTAATGAGAAATTCAAACATAATGATCACTAATAAACTGTGGTCATCATTTCAGTCACTGATCAAAATAAAAATTGTACTTTTCGGTTAAAAATATTACTAGCTCATCTGAACTGAGTATACTTAGGAAGCTTCCAAATATTTTTGAAAACGCTAATGTTCCTAGATTAAGCGGCCCTTTATACACCCTCTCTCAGCTTCGAGTAGGCTCAAAGTTGAACGCTTCCGGTTTCACGAGGAATCTAGTAAAACATGGTCAGAAAACATATGAAGTAACGCCCGATGGGTATGCAACACACCCAACACACCGGTAATGCGGGTAGGTTTTTATCTGACCAATTCTACTAGGGAAACTACAGTAGTCTATTCCTATGATAGCCTATGGTGGTTTCTGACACATAGGGAGGGTTACCTGAGTCACCCATTGTTTGGAAAATAAATACATTTAATAAGGCATAAATAAATAGTACACATAAATATATAAGGAACATTTTAATTTGTTTTTTAATGATTATTACAGTGAAATGGTATGTGATATATGATTCGAGGCTTCGTAGATTGCATCAGTTTCCCATTTAGGCATTTAAAATGCTCATTTTTAATTCTTAACCTCTAAGTTCAGCATTGTTATTCTTTGTCATGTAACACGCCGCCTTAGCTGCGTCTCTGTTTACCACAAATATTAATAATCACAGAACAATTATGAGCTATAGTCCAAGTTTCCTCAATATTTAAAAAAGTATGCCAAGATGTGCACAACTGTTTGCATCTCTATTTTCACTAGAATCAGTGCAGCCAACATAAATTTATACAGCAGATCTATATAGCTTCTACTCTTTGGAGGCTTAGAAGGTAAATCAGAGCTATAAACACTAGACGAAATTTCAACTTTCCTCGCTGTGTAAGGGAGTTTTTATAGTCACTAACAGTGGTAATGAACTCCGCCAAATTTCACTATTATTGCGTCATCAACAATGAAAGACTTCGTTGTTCAGGCTCCTGCCAATACAGGAAGAGTTGGGGGTCTCCCTAAATTCAAGAAAAATGGAGCCGTTGTGTTAAAAAGGTTGAGATAGATAGACAAACGGATAGACAAAATATTGCTCCGAGGTAATGTCCGAGCTCGCATTCGGGAGGTCCATGTTCGATTTCGGTACTAAAATAGGTTTTTTGACGTTTTCCCTGGTCGGTAGACAAATGCTGTGGTGGTATCTCGTTTACCACGATTTCGGATGCTTGCTCAAAGAAAAGAGTGCCAGCTCATCACCCTCTCTAGGCAGTTTTCTCTATAGGTCGGGTCTTCAATCCCGGAACTGTTACAGACTTCCGCGCGTCTGTATGACCCGTGTGCCTCCCTCCTACAGCCTTCTGTGATTTCTTCACTTGAAATAAATCAATGCTAATGGATGCTCTGCAGTAGAGAATGCTGCTAAAATCAAAAAACGCGTTTCCAAAAATTTGCTTAGTGAAACGCAGAACATTCTTGTTTGCAATTAATTATTTATAAGTAGGGCCCGCATAGAATACGTATTACAAAATGACTATTGCCTAAAACGACTTAAATGAACAATATATGACTTAAAATTGCCCTTATTTGTTCATCTCCTTGCACATTTCACTTAAATTATCCTTGAATACCGAATTACATTACAAACACCTTTTGCAAGTTTTCAAAGTTGGACTGATTTACATAAGAGAAGCTATTTCAACTTCAAAAAAGAATCAGGGGTATGCTTAAACAACAAATATTTCTGGTCTCCAGCTCTTCATTATTATCTGCAATCTTGCAATTGAATCATACGCCTGTTCTTGTTCAACACAATTTTCATATTAGCAATAACAAGTTTGCCCACTTCACCTTCCACACAACTTAGTTTTCTTGCAACCATTTTCATCGTTCTATTGATTTTCAATTTAGTAAAAATCCTTGTTTTTATTTTAGGCACGACGAAATACAAATATCACCTCAAACCTAGCTTCTGCTGTGTGAAGGCTGGATTGTAAAGTAAACTTAATACACCAAACAAAATGTAAACAATTCAAAACATTCAGTAAAATGCTTTGGGTTTTGGAAAATTCCCCTTAACATTGTGTCATTCTAGATTACGTTGCAGATTCTGGTATATTCATTATACTACACGTATGTGCATTTCAACTACAGCCTACAGTCCCATGCTTTTGCATAAGAAATTTTAAGAGAGGAGTAAACTGTATTGATACGTGTGCTCATTAAAATTGCACACAATCATATGCTCCTAATGAACACAAAGAGTGCCTGAAGGCTGCGTATTTGGACCATGTGGTGTTCTACCGTGACCTTGCTACTGTAAGGATAAATACATGCCCGCGTGTCGTCTCAATGTTTGGACAAGCCCTCCTCGGTTTGACATTGGAGCACTAATGCTAATTGCGGGCTCCTCAGTGGAATGTTTTCTACTTGTTATTGTCCTCAGTAGGAACTTTCTTTCACAAACAGGTTGTTGTCACATACTTAGTGAGTCATTGCTTTCTCTATTACATGCTTAGCATTGAGAGAAGAAATATTGTAAAAAAAGAAAAAACTAACCCCAGGACGCAACAGCCATATTCGGGTCAAGTCCTACCCCCAACCGCTGCGTCTTCCACCTCTGCCCACCACAGGCGTCATGAGGGGAGTGCAGTACTGGAAGGTGGTAAGTGGGCAGTACTCCGATCCATCCCGGCCGGTTATACGGTCAACACGATCTGGGGCGCTACTTATTTAAGTAGCTCCTCAATTGGTCCCTAGGGACCTAACGAGGCTGAGTGCACTCCAGACCAGACCCATGTCGGAACCGAGGATTGAACCCGGGTCCTTAAAAAATTTGACTACATTTAAGCCTACTGTATTCGTCTTTCTGTGCGCACAAGGAAATACATAATAAAACTATTTCTGCAAATGGTTATCTCGATTAGTGAATTTAACCGGAAAATGAAATTGCGGATTTGGCAGCAAAGGCATCAACCACAGAACTTAGCATAACCATTTCAGAAGACTTTAGGCTTGAAGTGCGGAGAGCGGTGCTGTCGTCCTGGCACGACGAGTGGTCAGCTCTCCGCGGTAATAAGCTTAGAGAAGTGAAAGAACTTCCGATAAACTGGGTAACTTCCTGTCGCACATCTCGCCGCGGGGAGATGATTCTGGCCACTGCAATTTGACGCATGGTTGGTTACCTTTTTGAAGGGACCCTGCCCCTCTTTGTCCGCTGTGCAACAACCATTTGTCAACCCGTCAAGTGTTGCTAGAGTGTGTTTCCCTAGCGAACCTTCGAGAATCTCTGCAACTGCGAGTCAGACTTGCAGAAGTCCTGGTGGACGATAAACAAGCGGTCGAAAGAGTTTTGAAGTTTTTAGCGAAGATGAGCACAAACCCAAGGTTTTAGAACTTTAGATATCGGAATTTCAGTTTTTAGAACTTTTTATAACCTTGTTTTAATTCTGGCTTTTCCCTCTTTGGTATATTTATCTATATTTGCGTTTTTACTCTATTTCTATTGAAATTCATTTCTGGCTTTTGTCACGATGCATTTCATAAGGGCTGTAGTGACCAAGTACCAAGTGACCTTAAACCTACAATATCTCTCATCTAATGTAAATATAACACAATATTTTCCGTTATCATCGCGTTTAAACAAATGCTGATATTCGAAAATCTCCCATTTTAATTTCCAGTAGACACTCACTAGAAATTGGACACACCAAATGCGCTTAAAGAGCTATTGTTTTCCAGCCCAATTCTACGGGAAAAGTTCTCGCGTAGTGAATTTCAGGCACTTACCACGAACTGCAATTCATGGTAGGGAATATTCCATAGAATGTTATGCATTCTTATCATTAGAGAGTCTCGTAATTTTGATCCCTGTTTTGAGCATAATTCTAGCCATAGGTAGGTAGGGTAGTTTACCTCCTTCAAATTTTATTCTACATTACCGTTTCCTTAATATCGGTTTTCTTAATGTCTTTTATGGCAGATGTAACTTAAAGCTTCGTCTCCATACAAGCCAATAAAAACCCTCGTATCAATGTCCCAGCCGTCGTCCAGTTTAACGACACATACAAATAATTCTTCATCCCTTCCTCCAGAAGACCGAGTTATCATGAAATTAGTTTACGTTTACCTTGTGTACCAAAGGTAGTGAATTCGTTCATAGAGTTCTATGTGAGACAGACTTCCTCTGACAGCCAGGGACAAAGATCCGTTAAATAGAAAAATTGGTGTATATGTTCATATTTTCCGAGGATATGAAATGAAAATTTAAAAAAAGAAAGGTCCTCCCTGCCTCATACTACCTGTTACATGACCAATGTTATTAAATTTTCATTTTCTCAAAATTGGCTTTAATAAAATGCCATATGTTTGAGATATGTTAATGAAAAATTAAGTGTATATCTTGAATCTTCTGGCAATATCCTCAGAAGCTCCTTCATTCTTGGTGACTTGCATATGTGACATACACAAAATCTTAATAAACAAAACATGAAAATCTCGTTAAAACACGCTGGAATAAACCATTTCAGAGATATTTTTTGTTGTTGTCTGAATTTTTCCATAGTTATACTTTTCTCAAATTCCCATTTATATTGATTTGCCTGTCGCTTAAATCCTAACCCATATTTCCCTTACACCTACAAGAAAATTGACAAAAAGGCAATTTCTGCAAATGTTTATCTCAACTAACACGAAGAAGGTAGATGAATAAGCGTTTATAAAAATAGTTTGTACAAAAGTAGAGGAAGTCATCTGAGTGCAGGACATCAGATTTTTTATTATTTTTTATTTGACGATATTTCTTCTCTAAACTAAATACTGTAAGCAGATACTCTGACCTATATTTTGACCATAGAACCGGATTTTCTGTCTCATGAGTGAATCAAATTTCTCCCGAAACCGGATCCGAAGCAGATGCAATTTGTAATCAACTAGGCTCGCTAACTGCGATGTAGTTATTGCCAAATCCTTTGCCGATACACTTGGTTTCAAATGAAACGTGATGCGCTTCCCGGAAGTGCAACTGTATTAAGGGGCTTCAATATCTTACAGCACTGGAATACTGAATACCCAGAAGCACAAAAAAATCCCACGGTACGAAAGTGGCAGTGAACCGACCGGTTTAGTGGGTCGTGCAGAACTCGTTTCGCATGAAAAGACGGTCCATGACGGATCGCGATGCGCAATTATCTTCGCTTGAGAGTGCTACTGTTAGCGTGAAGGTTCCCATGATCAGATATAATACAGGTTGCTTCACAGATTATACCTGTCCTTATTTGCTAAAGCAATTATGTCTAACGGAAGCTCGAGTTTTTCTAATCTCTCTTACTGTATTAGTCATTAGACGAATCTGAAGAAATTGTGGTTGGTTTTCTTGAAGAGGTTTTTTTATCATTTAGAATGAAGTATCTTATATTGATTACTTTTTTAAAATGTTTATGAAACCCTTGATACTAGCATTACCAACGAGGTGGGGGGACCTTTTGCTCACCTTCTGCCATTTTTACTTTTTCTACTACGTATAGTAAAGTAGAGGAAGTATTGTATTCCACCCAAAAATTCGATCTCGAGATTTCACCGCAAAAAAAAAAAAAAAAAAAAAAAAAAAGCATTTTTAGAAAAAGGTCCGTGTGTGTGTGTGTGTGTGTGTGTGTGTGTGTGTGTGTGTGTGTGTGTGTGTGTGTGTGTGTGTGTGTCTGTCAGTCTGTGGATAGCATAACTCAAAAACGAAATGTCCGTTAAAAACCAAAGTTAGAATTTAAGTTTAATGTATTTCAAGGATGCGACACCAAGATTTGCAAGAAAATTGCTCCACCCTAGCTCCACCCTAAACTACCCTTTACATTGAAAATTTTTCGAAAATTTTGATTTTCTTGAAAATGGCTCTAGCGATTTTTATTAAATGCCATATATTTGACATATTTTTATGACAAATGAAACTTATATTTTGAATTTTATGGTTATAGCCCATGTAGTCCTGTTTATTCCGAATGCCTTTTGCATAACTGGTAAACCGTAAGAGATAGACCAAATCTTAGTATACAAAAAATACACAATTTATGTCTTTTTTTTTTTTTTTTTTTTTTTTTTTTTTTTTTTTGTAGAGTGAATCATTTTGGAGATATTCCTTGTTATTTGTGAGTTTTGGAAAACTTATACTTCTGTCAAATGGAACATCGTTATTCATTTTTTTCTATATTAACCGTGCAAAGAGAAATGAATTTGAGAGCTTTAAAAGATTTGACTATCGCTCAAAGTGTACTGTATTCCCATACTCTCCTTGTACCTACAAGGAAATGAACAATACGATAAGTTCTCCAAATGTTTATCTCAACTAACACGAAGAAGATGTAGGAATAAGAGTTTGTAAGTACAAGAGCAGAGAAAGTCATGTGAGTGCAACACATATTTTTTGTTGGGAGTAACTGTTTCTACTGCTGAATCCCGTAATTTCTTCAATGCCTTCATTGTTGATGTTTTTCAGAAACAATGAAATGTCAAGGTGGCCATAAAGTACTGCCCGTCGGTGTAATGTGATTCATCTAAAAAGTAAAAAAGGAATAGTTAATGTAAAATATTACCTGTATAAACACTACAAGATATAATACCCAACTTTAAAATAAATTTGTTTTAAAATTGCTCAGACATTTTGTCACAAAAATGTGGTCACATGTGGTGGTCAGACTGATTTTTCGATGAATAAATATGAAATAAATTATACCCAGGGCAGAAATATTGTATTTTAATGTACACACATTTAAAAAGAAAACTCTGCAATCCAATTTCTGTCTTGGGTTAATACCATCAAGGTAAGATTTAATGTTTTAAGAATATGGACAAATTTGGACCGCATCACTTTAATGTATTTTTGGAAGTTTATGCCCTTTGGAATCCCGTGACGAATGACGCATGTTGTAACCAATCCGCCACTGCAACACAATTCACGTCCGAGTGTTAAAAATGGCAAAGCCAGCGTATATTAGAAGGAGGTAAATCCAACCTCCCCTCTTTCGCAAACGCTGGACATCGCTGCTATATACCTTAATTGAAGTTTATCAATGTGCTTCGAACAGTTGTGCGTGTTTAATTCTCCCCTCCAAAACTCGTTTGGAGGGGTATGTACAGACCGTAAGGAAACTCACTCCGCAGAAGAGAGAGCCGGAAACGGAAGTTAAACTGGGAAAAGAAATTCAACTCCTTTATGAAACTAAATCCGAACATGCATATACTCGTCTCTCTTTCCCTTTAACTTTTCCCCATGGTGTAGAAAGCTTATATTTTCAAATACTTTTACTAATACTTTGTTGTAATAAATTATTTTACTGTTAATATTTACTGTTTTTTGTGCGGAAAATGAAAACGTGATGTGTCTAATTACCTCAAAAGATCGATGTTTTAGAAGGAAATTCACAATTACGCTACGTCCAAGGTTTTCATTTCAAAAGTTTACAGTTTGCGTAAAGTATGTTTTTTTTTAATTTTAATTTAATTAAAAACACACATCAATTGAGATACTAACGAAGTTAAAAGCCAAGGTTAGTTGCAACAACAGTAGCCACTATCTCTTTAAAATTTCAAACCGTATACCCATATTTAACATTAATGTTTAGAAGAGCGTTCATTTGTTAGTGTATCTTATTCATATGTTCTCGCATCTTTTGTCGCCTGATCAAAAAGCGTTAAACTTTAAAAAAACTCCCTTTGCACAAGTTGCTATATTACGCATTTCTTTTAAGATACAAAGGGCATGGCGATAGTCAAATGTTTAAGAATTGTACATAATATATTGTTCCCTTAAAACTCCACACTCTTTCCGTGTAATCGCGAGAAACACCGAATATCGACATGAGTTTAAAAGAGTGACAAATGACGCTTTCAGTTACTTTTTCTGTCACTTTAGATCCCTTCTAAAACTGAATCACAAAAACACAGTTCTCTGTTTTATGTTAATGCAATCTACAATTTGTCGTGACCTTGCAACGCACAACTGTTCTGTCCGATGATAACCTTGACATTGACCTTCACTAATACTCTCTCTGTGTCCCACAAACAAGCTTCCGATGATACAGTCTGGAACAGGCTTAACTGCACTTAAAAACTGCTCCTCTATCCGCGCTCTCTCGTTTTATAGTCCAGGCGAAGTGCCGGTGAATTCTCTGGAAAATACACCTTTTCTCGTAAACAAACTAGCAGTCGAAAGTTTCTCGAACCGTCTAGAATCGGCGGCCCGCCTTGCTGCTATCTCGTTTACTCGCCACGTATGAGGTGAGGTAATCAACTCGGCTCTCTTTGACGCGCGGCCGGCGGCTGACGTCACAGTATTGAAAAACTCGAATCATTAATAACGGATATCTCGGAAATGACTTATGCCACAATTTTTTTTTTTTTTTTTTTTTTTTTTTTTTTTTTTTGTGTGTGTGTGTGCAGGACGTTGTCGTCTAACGCTTAGCGTTTACCAGTTATACAAGGTAAAAAAAAAGTCCTTCTGAATGAAAAGGACTTCACTGGTGTTTACCAGAAAATTAAGATATACGTTTTATTTGTCATGCAAACATCTTATATATGTGGTATTTAAATAAAAACCTTTAGAGCCGTCTTTATGGATGTTAAATATTTAAAGTGTTTCACTCTATTTTCTTAGGTACCTACCATCTAAGCATAAAAATGTTATGTATTGCACTCACATGACTTTCACTATTCACTCTGGTACAAATTATTCTTCTAGACGCTTATTTTTTACTTCTTGTTAACTGAGATACTGATCTGTATGAATGGTTATATTACATATTTGATAATAAGGAAATAGAGTACGCTTAAACGACAGTCAAATATTTTACAGCTGGTTGCCATATAATGGCTTTCAAATGGCATTCCCTTTGCATAACTAGGAGAAAAAATTATGAATAAAAACTTCCCATTTGAGGAGAGTGTCAGTATTGGAAAATTCAAATCAATATGAGGGAATATCTGGAAATCGTTACCATTACCATTTATAATGAGGACCTTTAGAAACTGTTTCCAGAAAACTTAAGGTATGCAACTTATTTGTTGTGTGTTAAACATACCTTAATTTAATAAAAAAAATTCTAAATATTTTCCAGATGGTTTGGGATGGAGGTATTTACTTGAAAATTATGTCATATCCATGCAAGATGTTAAACATAAATACCAAATTTGATATTTAAGCGCTTATTTGTTTTTGAGTTCTGCTGTTTCCAGACAGGAACCACACATGTCTCAAAACATACTTATCTATGCGCTGCCGAAGTGGGCAAGCTACTTGAAATACGCACTCTGAGGAAGAAAAGAAAACAGATCCACCCCTTTTTAACCTTACAATCTCTTATTCCTCTATCTTCTTCGTGTTAGTTGAGATAAACATTTGCAGAAATTATCTTATTGTTTATTTCCCTGTAGGTACAAGGGAATATGAGAATATAGTAGATTTGGAGCGATAGTCAAATCTTTTAAAGCTTTGAGATTCCATTCTCTTTGCATAACATATAAAAAACTGCATAACGATGTTCCATTTGACCGAAGTATTTCTCCAAAACTCATACAAATAACAAGCAATATCTCCGAAAAGGTTCACTCCAAAAAAATTTATTTAGACATAAATTGTGAGTTTTAGCAAGACCTACATTTTTGTATAGTAAGGTTTGGTCTATCTCTTACGTTTAGCAGCTATGCCAAAGTCATCCAGAGTATATAGGACTTCATGGGCTATAGCCAGAAAATTCAAGATATACATTTCATTTGTCATAAAAATATCTCAAACGTACATTTTAATCAAAATCGTTAGAGCTATTTGAAATAAGATAACAATTTTCCATTAAGGGTTTGTTTTAATGTTACGTCGGTTATGCGGCCCTTAATATACCTTCTCTCAGTTTCGAGAAGTTTCAAAGTTCAATGCTTCCGGTTTCTATAGGAATCTAGTAAAACATGATCAAAGCACGTAAACAAAGCGATCGATTGAAGGCAACGCCCGATAGGTATGCAACACACCCAACGTACAGGTAATGCGGGTAGGTTCCTAATTGACCAATTCTGCCATGAAAACTACCGTAGTCTACACTTATTTATGAATGTCTACGGTACACTACGGTAGTTTTACAACTCTAAATATAAGCAATGAAATCTCGGAATCACATTTTTGGGTGTAAGACAATACTTACTCTACTTGGTGTAAGTATGAAGTAGAGAAAGTAAGCTTAGCTTGCGTGCTATGCGGATTTTCTAATAAACTCATCAATCCAGTCACACAATGAATAATAAATAAATCTGGTGGCCAATCACATACCTTTCTCCACTCACTATCCTTTATTTTTGCATATTTTCTAGAGACTTGCGAAAGCCTATTGTTTCTTGCTACTCGAAATAAAGCTTTGAATAGTTTCATTACACATTTCGTTGCAGCTGTAAAGAGGTTAAAGGAAACTGATTGATAGCTAGATGTTTAAAAAGCTACTCGGTATAAGCTGGCCTTGAAATGACATTGTGAGAAACAACTGAATAGCGATAACACTTTAGGAAAACAAAGTGTTCAAAACTTTAAAACGGTAACGTATCGGGTGTTTCGGAAGTGACTGATGGAACAAAAAAGAAAGCGTTATTTGAAATAAATTGTGTTTTAAAGAGGTGTGCATTTTTTGTGAAATTGTTAATGTAGATATAACTAGTTTTTGTAATTAAAAAGTGGACGACAAAAATTACATAAATATTAACTATTCTTTCTAGACTGCTTGTAAGTTACTATCCAATATGTACTTTGTATATTGTAAAACTGTTTAATTTTGATTTGTTAGCCTGTTAAATTATGTTATATCTTCTGCTATATTATTCATTTGTTAGTTAATATGAAGTATTAGAATAACATGTATATAGCGCTAAAGGGGTGAGTGAGTGAGTGTGGTTTAAGGGCCCGTCGACAACTAGGTCATTAGGGCAAGGGCTTTCTAGTTAGGAAACTATAAATAGAGCTTAACAATATTTACTGATTTAAGATAAATGAGAATACAGTTAAAAGTAATAATTTTGTATAAATTAATGAGTTTTTTTTTTTTTTACTTAAAAGAAAATAATAAATAACAGCTTGATTTCCTTCTCTAATACCCTATAAGCTTATTACAAAAGCTCGGTTCTATAATTTAAATCCCAATCTTATAAACTCACAATTAACACGGGGAATCTTTTATGTCCTAGTTCATTTACCGCAGTCCTAAATTTGTTATATAACTGGATGAATGTGCAAGCGAACTAAAACTGAAACTGTTAAAAGTGTTTAATATTTATTCTAAGGAGTGAAGGAAAACTTCGAATAAAAACCTATCACAGATAAGATAGCTTGTACCCTTCGGAATATGAATTTGAGTCCCAAGCGTTTAAACCCCTAATGCATAGTGTGTATTACGAAGGGGGACACCTCGCCGATGTGGGTCTATTGCGGGCTACCCCCCCCCTCCCCGGGGGAAACGATAAGCGAAGTGAGACCGGAAGGCACGTTGGAGAGCGGAGTCAACGAAGCCACTACAGACGCATAGGAGTCCCTAACAGTTCCAGATTGTGACACCCGGCGCACACCCGAAGGCATACCATCCACCCAGAGAGAGGGCGACGAGGCGATCCTAGGAGCCCGGGCAGCGACTTCCAAGGAGGGCCAGGGAGAGAGTTACCAATGAGCAAGCAACTATGCCATCTGCCCGCTAACGCCGGAACCAACCACACTACCAACCGAACCTGAAAGACGACAATGAAAGGAAGGAAAGCGAAGCCGTGGAGAAGAGATGAAAGCACCCCAGCATTCGCCTAGGTGACGTGGGGAAACCACGGAAACATCCATGTCAAACTGCGCGACCACGGGGATCGAACCCGTGATTTCCGGAATGCGGGCCACAGAAGTTACCATCTAAGCCTTCCCCCTCCGTCCTAATCCATAGTGCTGTAATTTTTCAACAAAGATGTTTAGTCAGTTTTAGAATATTGTAAGTGCTTTTATAATTTTCACATTATATTGGCATTTAACAAAGGTATTGGTATCTGTATATCATAAAAGCACCAATTTAATTCAGTTTCTTTGCAGTTTATTTTCTTTTCCAAAAATTAAAATGCATGCAACTATCGTCTAATGTTACCCCATCATCATCCGCATGTGCAATCTCAGTGGTTATTTTACGTGGGCCCTCCCCATCCTTTACTACAGCCACATTTGATTACAGTCGGATTAAACTCACGACGCTTTGGTCTGAATGAATGGCTAGTGCATTTCAACTGACCTTTAACTGTCATTCCTATTTAAATTACATCGTTTAAGGTGTCTATAACAGAAATAACCAAACCGGTTCAGGAATTGGAAGACGGGTGGCATATGAAGCAAAATAAATGACGCAATAGAGGATTAAGTCTAAAATGGTTCACCAGTACCACGACTCTGATGTAGCAATTGCATTTTATGATTATTATCAAGTCACAAAAATCAATGTAACCATGCATTACTAAATATTTGTATGTAATTATTTCAGGCTACCCCAAAGTTACCAAAGCCAGAGATGTACAGCCTGAGGGTGGAATCTAGGATAGAGTCGAGGTACGCCAAAACAGTGATAAGCAGCAGGCTTGCCAACCCTGCCAACAGGTCCCAAGAAATATTCTTCAGTGTCATCCTACCAGAAACTGCTTTCATCTCCGGCTTCCTCATGTAGGTACATTTAATATTTGTCTTAGTAGTTCATTTAATTATTAGTACCTGAATAATAAGCTATAGGCCTATTAGATCATGTGCCAAGTAAACTACATTCTGAAACTTTTGCAAGAATGTATTTCTAAAAATATCACTGCAACTCAGCGAGAAATGGAATATTACCTGTATTCCAAATGACACCCCATAAAAATAAAATAAATGTGATGCTTGTATCACTGGTACACAATTTCTTTCCTCGTTTAGAGCGTTTTCAATGTCTTTTAGCGCTTTTCTAAGCAAAAAATCGTTGATAATGCGATTATAAAGCTATTCTAGCCAGAAATATAGATGATTAATGTCCACCTCTATGGGAGTATCTTGTTTTCCTCACATTCAAGAAGTTCCGAATTCGAATCTCGGTTAGGATGAGTTAATCCGGATAAAAAAATTTCCCGAGTTTTTCTCTCATCCTAAGAAGACAAAATGTTGGTCGCTTTAAGCTCTATGGGACTCGAGCTCATTTGAGATCATTTTACCCATTTAATTCATCGTCCGATATGACCTATCAGGACGTTTAGCTTAAAAAAAGAAGTAATCTTCTAAAGTAAGAACAAATTAGAAACTAAAAACTTCACTTATCTTTGTAATGTTGCAATTTCTTGTTGCAAAACTGACTCAAGTTTCGAGTTGACTCCAACTCATTCTCAAAGTTGGAAGTTGAGAGTGAATTTGAGTCAACTCGAAACTTGAGTCAGTTTTGCAACATTACTAAGATAAGTGATGTTTTTAGTTTCTAATTTGTTCTTACTTTAGAATCTTGTTGCTTCACTGTTAATAACTTTAATTCCTTTAATTAGAAGTAATCTTCTTCATCCCAACAAAGTTTAGGCCAAAGACCCTTTCGGAGGTTACATAAATTGGTCGCTCCATTTTCTCAATTACCGTCCAATATTTCTTCGTCCTGAAGGTTGACAAAAAAAAAAAAAAAAAAAAAAAAAAAAAAAAAAAAAAAAAAAGGCTTGCCGTGGATATCTCTAAGGGGGCATCCTTAAAACATGTTCTTTCTACTCCTGATAGCGTTAAATGTTATCAATTATATTATCTTCCATAATTTGTGCTCTTATATCGGTATTCCTCATTTTGTCTAATCTTGTTACTCCCAACAGTGGCAGTAGGAATCTCCTTTGAGCTGCTTCTACTCTAGGCTTTTCTCCGAATCACAGGGCCCAAGTTTTCATATTATGTTATTTCCCTATTTCATTTAAACGTTTGACTGCTTTTTGTAATTTTATTTGATTTCCAGCCAGCAATACTCAAATAGTATGGCGTCGATATAAGTATTCTTTTAAACTAACCGTTTTGTTTATACTTTGTTCTCCACTCTTCAATTATTTTATTTAAATATAAATCAAACAATATTGGTGACAACTCACAGCCTTGATACTCTTTAAGGAGTTAATAAGCGTTATTCAGCTCAACAGAAAGAGGAAGAACTCGTCTATCTGCAGGTGTTGCTAAATATTAAATGAAATGTTTGGCCATTGTATATTTACTTTCCGGGCATGTCTCGTGTTATTGTCGTATACCACCTAAAGAGTAACTCCTATGATTCACGAGACTAGCATAATAAGAGTTGGTATTTAATATTCATCTCTTTCTTTCAGAGAAGTGGATGGTAAAGTTTATGAGGCTTACGTGAGGGAGAAGGAAGAAGCCAAACATGAATATGATCAAGCTGTGGCCAGTGGGCAAACCGCAGCCCATGTAGCGCTTAGGTAAGCTATTGATATATTATGCTATGTTACTTAAATGTTTATAGTGCAGTTGCCATAATTAAGAATGTGTCACTCTATTTGCATTACACAAATTATATGTTTTACATCGTGGTGGTTCTCTAATGCAAGTGATTCAAGAACTAATTTTGGTTCAATTATAGAGATACATTATAAAGTAACAATATGTAGGTAATAAAAAGTATGTTGCACTCACGCGACCTTCTTTACCCCCTCTTGTACAAATTATTCTTTGAAATGCTTATTCTTCTATCTATTCCACGTTAATCCAAATACACATTTGAAATTCCGCTCGCTTTGCAGGACCAAGAGTAGGGGAAAGAATAATAATGTATTTGAGAAAAGTATTGCAAATTTCATACCAACATCTAGGAAATGGTTAACTCCACAAAATGTATTTGAGCTTAATTGGGTGCTTTAACGAGATCTACGTGTTTTCTGCATTAAGATACTGTATATTGTTTACGTTTACCATTTATGTAAAAGTCATCCTGAATGAAGAGGACTTCATTAGAGGCTATTCCCATAAAATTCCATATATACATTTCTTTGATCATAAAAATAATTAAATGTTTGTCATTTTAATTGAAATTGTTAGAGACATTTTTAAGCAAATCAAAATTTTCGAAACGTTTTCCATATAAATAATGGCTTGGGGTGGGAGTATTTTGTTAGAGATTCTCGTGTTGCATCTTTGGAAGACGCTAATCTTGAATCCCAAGTTTGGTTACTTAACTGACCTTTCGTGTTTGAGTTAAGTTGTTCACAAATACATGAACACACACTGTCACACCGGTGCGCGGACCTCCTTTGTGAAAATGCATGCATAAATCCCCGGGGCCTAAAATCTTGTGTTTCCAGTTATCTACATATAGCATTTTTGTTGGAATACAAGTCCAGCGAAAGAACGAAGTAGATGTAAACAAATCACTGACTTTATGATCATACCGCGTCGTCTTCATGGCAGTGTGCTGCTTCCGTTCTTAATAAATACTTATTGGAAAATAGCACAATTGTGCTCTGAAACATCACTTCAGTTTTGCTAAACCACTAACCATAGTTAAACTATAAAAAATGTAGTTTATTGAATTTTTAACAAAAAAAAATTTCCGATGTGTTGCACTCACATGACTTTCTCTGCTCTTGTGCTAATCATTCCTGCAAACTCTTATTCCTATAGCTTCTTCGTGTTAGTTGAGGTAAACACTTGCAGAAATTATCTTATTGCTTATTTCCTATTTTAGGAAGATCTATATTTTTGCATAGTAAGATTTGGTCTATCTCTTACGGTTTACCAGTTATACAAAAGTCATCCAGAGTAAATAGGCCTTCGTGGGCTATAGCCAGAAAATTCAAGATGTACATGCATTCCATTTGTCATAAAAATATCTCAAACATATTGCATTTTAATCAAAATCGCTAGAGCAATTTTCAAGAAAATCAAAATTTTCGAAAAATTTTCCAAGTAAAGGGTAGTTTAGGGTGGGACTATTTTCTTAAAAATCTTCGTGTTGTATCCCTGAAAGACATGAAACTTTAAATACGAACTTTGATTTTTAACCAACTTTTCGTTTATGAGTTATGCTGTCCACAGACTGACAAACACACGGACCTTTTTCTAAAAATGCTTTCTTTTGGATTCAGAAGGCCTGAAAACATATTACCGGTGAAATCTCGACATCGAATTTTTGGGTGGAATACAATACTTCTCTACTTACTACACCTAGCAGGGAAAGTAAAAATGCATTGCGAACGCGTTTGATTTGTTAATGTCCATCCTGTTAGCCACAGCTGTACATATGGAGACATTCTTGATCGTTCATCACAGTTTTTAAAGAATGTTAATGTATTGTTGACTGTCTGTTGCAGTGCCAGAGATTCCAATCGATTCACGGTATCCGTGAACGTTGAGCCAACACAGAAAGTGACATTCAACTTGACATACGAAGAGCTGTTGTCCAGGAAGTTGTCCAAATACAGTCACGTGTTGAACCTGGACCCCGGTCAAGTTGTGAGAGACCTTCAGGTGGACGTGTACATCACGGAGAATCGCAACATCACGCACCTCCATGTCCCTGAACTGCGATCAGGCAACGAGATCAATCCCAATCAAGAGAAGAAAGGTAACAGAGTGGAAATGTTTACATAATTACTCTAACACAGGACGTCAAAGCAAGCAGGATGTTATAATTTATGACAGGTATTTGAAATGCGTCTGACAAGCATAAAAGCCCAGAAGTAAACAAGGAACTGATTTACGTGAAGCTATTCCCTAAACATAATCTGACCGCTCCTCGAGGGCATGGTTGTTAGCAATTAGGTGTTCCGTCGGGCGGGGGACTGTGTGTTGAAGTCCAGCTTCGGGTATAGGTACTTTTGTTCGTCTCAACATGCATTTCTGTGTAAACCAGGCGTGGAGAAGACGGGTCAAAGGAATGTAATCGAGTATTTAGCCTCTCCACTTAACCCATCACCAAATGCAAACCATCTCTTTTCCGGTTCTGCATATTGTAACAAAGGCGCGGAAAATTCGAAGTCCGTTTACTTTTCTTACCCTTTATTTTCCTCTAAATGTTACTACAAATGCACACTTTCCTTCTCGTTAACAACACAGTTTATAGTCCTTTCTACTATTACAACACGCAATTGATCTTCCGATAATCTTTCTCAGTCTTTCAATGTCTTTCTCCAGTTTCACTATCTCTTATATCATTACTATTACGATAAAATCACTCGACGACACATACATGCTCGCTGACAGGCTGGCCGATTCACTCTTGCAACTAAAGCTAACTGTACAGGACGACTTAAACGACTATCATTCACTTAACACAGACGCTAGTTGTCCTGTAGCCCCGGACCTCCTCCATGCCTCCCGTCATTATTACGGTCACGTGCACACACAGCCGCTCGTCGTATCCAAGGTCACCCGGCCTACTCTTGCCCGTATATTTACGGATACACACGTCCTTACAAACAAGGAAGTTTCAAGGCGTGCAGTTGCGGAACTGAATAGAAACATCACGTACTGTAAGTGATGTTTTGTGTTTCAATCCGACTCAGTTTTCATTATAATTTAAATTCACATCACTGTTACTAGCTTATAAAATGATATGAAGTACTGGTTTTAGGATCACATAATTATAGTTGCGTTACTACATTTTCTTTTGGCATAGGAAACATAAAGCTTTATTTCTACTAAGAACACAAAAAATGACACCTTTTAGGGTCAAACAGTATATGGATGTCTTAAATACCATAACAAAACATGTTCTAAAATCTTATAACACTGAATTTCCTTCCTTTCAGCATATTGAAGAGTTAATGAAATGACACAATGGTTTCAGAAAATGGTTTGGCAGTGATCGAACGGCCTTCTGCTACAGAGGTACACGTGCGATTCTCACCAACAGCTCAGCAACAGTTGGAATTAGCGAAGAAAGGCAAGGATGAAGAGAATCTATCCGCTTCAGGACTCAGCGGTCAGTTCGTTGTCCAGTATGACGTGGAGAGAGATCCTCAAGCAGGTGAAGTCCTGGTGGGTATCCAATTTATGTCTAGCACTTGTTTTAACACTTCAGTTCCTTTCTTGCAGTGTAACTTCTATCATTGCTTGTTACATATGCAGTATTTTTTCTCTCTAATTTGATGTAGACCTTTACCCAAATCTAAACAACTCTCCAGCAAACTTTTCTCTTGATTTGCTTTCATGGGTCTTCCTTCAGTTGCCATTCACACAAAGGTTCAAACACTCTTTTGTGATACAAGATGCATTGAAGATATGTGTTAAGTTGACTTAGGTGGACTGCACTACAAAGTGCAATAGAAATATGTGAGAAGTACTAGCGAATACTGTCCTCCAGGTGGCTAAAGTACAAAGTTTTTCTTCACAATCCTAAGCTTAGCTCCATTGATGTTTGCTTCAAATTAAAGTACAGAGTTCACTAAATTAACTTTATTTGAGTTAATTTAACATGTATTCATAAATCACTTCACTTTTTAACATGCTCTTGAAGTAACTGTGTGAAACTATTCAGGTTTTTGCCCTAACAAAGCTTTCTTTTATAATTATTTCTTACGCGAAGCTCAAATAATGTCACCTTTACGACAAGCTTTGGTTTTTCCTTCACTAACTCGTGAATATTAACTCCGTGGATATTTATTATGCGATATTTTCTCCCCGCGATCACTATCGGGTTGTTTGGTATTCCTTCTTAAAATTTCAGATTACCAACGCGTTGTCGGTTTATTGCGACGCGCATCCACCACTATTTGTCAAAATGTTACTTCTTTGCCAAGATTAGAACTCTTCTGTAAAAGATTCGTTATTTATTTCCTTTGTTTTTTTCGTCAATTTACACATAATCAATTTTGGTGATGCTCCACGTCACTGCATCGAATAGTTTTCGACACAACAATAAAGTTTACAAAAATGAAATATAAAATGTATACAGAAGATACAAACAATTAACATATGTTTGATGGACATAACATAAACACAATAAATACAGAATCATCCAATCCTGTTATTCCAATTAAATATCCTGGACTCACAAATTCTCCTACCTAGTTCAGCTCACTTTAGTTAAAACTATACTAAAACTGGCACCAATGTGATGTTTGTATACTGTCTAGAAACTTAAGGTTATATAAAACAAAAAAGATTGCTATATTCCTGGTAATACAGTGTAACAGAGTACGCTGACGAGATGATGTATTATGTTCTGCAGGTCAGCGAAGGCTACTTCGTCCACTTCTTTGCGCCCACAGACTTGCAGCCTCTACGAAAACATGCCATATTCGTGCTTGATGTAAGCGGCTCGATGTCTGGCAGAAAGATAGAACAGTTAAAGGAGGCCATGGAATCAATATTGGACGACTTGAATCCTGGAGATTATTTCAACATCGTTGAGTTTTCCTACTCTGTCACGGTAAATATAATGATTGACTTATTTTAAAATAAATTTTGCATGAATTAAAAACACGTGTCACCCAAGCTCCCACCCACAAAGCTATAGGTCCCCTTGCCTTTATGTTAATACATTATCACCCATCCAAATATTCTGTAAATTAGAAATAAATGTTATGCTAACAGAGTTACGTTCGTATAACTTGCTCCATTGGGAATCATCTGTTATAGCTGCCCAGCTTACCTCAATAATTTAACACCAGTGTAGATACTGATATCCTATTTTTATTGTCTGTTTTCGCGTATAGTTCTTAGTTCCTGAATCGTTTATATTAAGAAGGGACTGCTATTTGGTGTGAAATCACCTTCCGGCGCTTTACTAATCGCCACGCATAGGTTTCTTGAGCAGCTGGTTTCAAGCTGCCCACGCTCAAGCCAGTATGAATAAAAATATAATAAACAACAGCGGCCATGTCTGTGATGGGCAGGTAAACACAGTCTGGTGAGTGGTGTCTGCAAACTCCTACAAACTACGAGGGTTGGGTGAGCTTCGCAACCTGCGACGTCATTGATTGAAGTTCAGTAACAATTCAACCATCAGGCGTACGGAGATATCTTCAACACTTGCGTAAATAAATATCTAAAATGAGTAACTCTACATTGGATGTTTTCAGAAAAACTGATCAATGTTCCGCACGCCATGTTACAGCTTGCTTACAACTGAATCCGTTACGGTAACCACTTATTGAGATAGGACACGGTCCTGATATTTTTTGGTGGAGTAAACATTGCCGTTGAAGTTCAGATAGAAATAGTGCACATACCAGGAAGGAGTTCCTAAAATACAGAGTGTAAAATACAATCCTGTAAACGCAGATGCGTATCACGCCAGCACACGTCTGTATCGTAGGCAGGGACGCCGAAACCTGGTTGCAAGCTGAGGCTCTTTCAGCCCCCACGGATATCAGCAGATGCTCAGCGCCCTCAGTTGTCTTGTTCTACTTTTATTCTTTTATTTCTTTTTGCTGCGCTGGTACAAACCAGAGAGTAGATACATGTACGTTCCCTGTTGCAAACAAGGTATTTATGTCTTGCCAACGAAATAATTATTATCTCATTTCGTCACAATCAATCCACTAATGTGGCATGAACGCACATAAGCTATAATGAGATATAGGACTTCTTTAAGAGTTGGCGTCAAGATATCGGCAGTCAAACCACTATCACCAGAAAGAACGCAGACGACAGCTGCTAAGGTTCACTGACACACACATAAACGCAGATTTGATTGGTGTCTACAAAAACCAAAAGACTGTAGAAATATGGGGTGCAGGGTTACCTTCGATATTTCTACCTATAGTCTAGTAACAATTCAATTTTATTTCCTTCCTGTCCGGCTTAAATGCTTAGAAATTCCTATTCGTGACTATAAATATATACGTAGTATTAGTGTGAAGTTGTCAATGCATTTAATATCCCACGTAATTACATTGATTCTAATTTCAATCACTGGAGATTAAGTAATGCTTTATAGAACTAAGAGTTCATATCTACTTGAGATTGGTTGTCTGTCGTTCTTAACTTAAATCGCCCTTTAGCTGTCTTAGGACTTACGTATTGCCAAAGAAAGTTAAAAAATATCTGTTTTTTATCTTTACTAAGCCTTAGTAGTGAAATCTGGTTAGGTTCTGTGTTACCTGTTGCCAAGGAATTCAACTTGTCCCTCTCTGATCCTGACTGTTAGGGAATTGTGAAAAATATTTCGGGCCCAATACATGTCTCCTAATTAAAAAAATGCACACTATCTCCCCCTCCTGCTGACCGTTTTAGGTAAGTATGAAAGTTTGCACGCGTTCTCTTTTCCTGGGCAAATCTACCCGTTTTTGGAAACATATTTTGTTCGTATTTCTTCACATGCCAAAGAGTTTACTTATTCAGCTAACAGAATGGCCACAGAATGCTCGCTTGTACCCCAATAAATCTCCTTTGACAAGCTACAAGTGCAACTTTCCTTTCTGGTCGTCTTTCTGGCCTGAATATTAATTTTGTGTTCCAATAGCCTGCAGTATTTACAGAACTGATGTACGTAATTATTTCCGCTTCATATGTTACTGCAATACCTTTACTAGTGTTGATACAAGTGAAGAAATGCTAGAAATCGACAGGTAGTGGTAATGCATAAATTAAGTAGATGGTCAGAGACCAGACACTTTATCCAAAAATAGTTTAGAGCCTCAATTGGGAGAAAGTCACCCTTTATAAACGCAGTATGAGACATACATCCTGCTTTCTCTTAGTTGTAAGATCGGTTTTAAAATTAGACTAGCAAACTTCCGAGGTGCTCAAAGTAGCGCAGGAAAGAAAATTTCTCCTAATGTTGTTCTTCCTTTATGTAGCAAGCTACTCCATTTGCGTAAGATAAGAATAAATCATTAATTGGTTGAGGAAGGGTATATGCTGAAGGCTTTTACTGCAATTGCCATTTGGCGAAGATCCTAGACAGATCTTCAAAAACCAGCGTATGTTGAAAGTACGTGATTCTTAGGCATCTAGTGTAACACCAATTAACATAGGGAACCCATGAACAAAGAATGTGATTTTGTATCCAAAATCACCTATTTGTATAGGTCCCACACATTAAGTGAAGTGAGAATTGGTTAATGCAGATGAAGCAGCCATTCTGGTTCTACCAAATAAAGAGTAAAACTTGTTCATATTCTCATAAACTGAACCCAAAGTGATAGCAGAATCTGTGTAGTTCTTTAGCTGTGATGTCATGCTAATGGCTATACTGGTGGTGCATGTTGTAGGTTTGGAATCTGGACTCGACGTCAGCCAGTGCAGTTTTTGCACCTTACAATGCATATGATGACAGTCCCAAGCCACACCCTGGGCCCACGCCGGCCTTCCCAGCCACGCCCGAGTACCGGAACAAGGCCAAGGAGATCGTCAGGAAAATGCATGCCGGCGGAGGTGAGTCTTCCTTTCCCACGCTAATAATTCCGAAAGAGAAAAGCAGTTTGAAGGATGCATTATTTATCCATGAACAGCCAAGGTAACTTGATACAGTCTGTTTTTATTCTTTGCATAGCTCCCTTTAACCTCTAAGGTTCTTTATCAGGCTATAAGTTCTTTTACGTGCCGTGAACATACGACCACTGGCTTTACATCCCTTCCGAAGGAAGTCATGCTAAGGATTTTATGTCCCCCAAAGAATACATCACCCTTAGTTTGGGTTTGAATCTGCGAGCTTGGAAACCAGAGACTAGAAGGTTACCCTTGACCACGGAGGACAACAGTTCGTACTTGGGCTCCACATATCAATCTAATGGACCCTTTCTTTCAAATTAACAGCATCTCTACATAGGAGTGATTGCTCCACAATCAGAAAATTATACTTTCATAGTCTTCATGTCATGTCTTTTGAAGCTCCCAAACTTAAATAGAAAGTTTGGTATATGGCAGACATTTTGTTCCTGGGATATGCTGTTCACAGTCACAAACACGCTTTTCACATTATTAAAGGCCGGAGGTGTGTGCGTTGTTGCATAGATATGTATATTGCACATGGACTTCACTGTTATCACTGCAGGTAGGTACAGCCTGTCCATGAAAACCGCCTCACTACAACATAACCTACAAGTATCACAAACTATGCATTCTGGAATTGCACTTAAACGCTTATGCATACTGCTATTTATTAACTATAATACCTACACTGGGTTACAATGTACGTTCGTAAATTATTAAATGCGAAATTTGAACGCCTATCACTGAAACAGTGTTTAAACTGTGAAAAACTTCTTTCTACGTCACGTGATGTCAGAGGTGCAAATGTGAAGAATTCCACTCGTCTGGCACGCTTTCCTTCTTACTCATTTTTAAAATTTAACACATAGCTGGATAACCAATATTTTTGTTTAGAACTTTCTGGCATTTAGCTTTCACCTTTTCGATACCTGGCACAAGAGGTATTAGTTAAGTCTTCTATTATGATTATGCTCTAGGACATTTCCAAACCAGATTTTTCTAATCATTTAATAGCTTTGGGCAACACTGCAAAATTGTTGGATATGAAGTGAAGATTTTCAGATAGTTCACTCCACGTCTGCAGCTCACTGCGAGAAGAAACAAAACAGTCGCGTTATACTACACCTTGACCTTACGTCTGCATACACTTGAAAGGCAATGCTTCACTAGTTCGCAGAGTACTATGTTACGTTCTTTTCGACTCTTGCTTCTAGTGGCACTTGTACATTCGATGGCCGTGCTGTACTTCTGACGTCATTCATATTCTGCGTCCAGCTAACCTGTATTGCATGCGAGCGCACATCCCTCCGGCCTTCATTCATGTTTCTTTTTGGATTCAGGGAGTTTCAAAACATGTATTTCCGGTGAAATCTGGGTGTCGAATCTTGGCATCGAATGCAATGTTTCCTCTACTTACTACACAATGGTCACGTGTGAGGCTCAGGTTCGGGAGATCTTGAGTTCATTCCCGTCGATCGCCCACTCTGACCTTGGATTCTTCATAATTTTCCCTGGTCGCTAGGTGAATGTTGGAGTGGTTTCTCGTCTATCACGATTACCTTTCTATCATTTGCCTTTCATTCCGTTTCTTCTCATCTTTCAGTTGTACTTCTAGGTTTTGGGTCGCATGGCAGTGCCGGACAGATAGCGCGGATGTTTCTTCATTAGAAGGAGTACTTACCTTGGACACTAGAGGGCTGCTTGGTAGAATGGTCGCTCATCGCCCTTTCTAGGCAGCCTAAGCACTGGGACGATTCTTCGAGCCTGGAGCTGTTAGACTTCCGCGCGTCTTTGTACATTGTCTGCTTGAGGCCTATAACCTCCTCTGGTTTCTTTACTTCATTTTGTCCTCCTAGGGGTGGTAGCTACAATAGATCTATGTCGCTCACAGGGCATGAGGTGTCCCCCTATGTTGTATAACTAAGGCTAAGACAAGTATCGGTTTTCTTGCAATGTGTGCGCGCTGCATGTGTTGATGCGGAGAGGGGAAGAAGTGGCACAGGTAACCTGGAACTGTGAACATCACAGTCAGGGGTGTACAATAAATATAATTTTAAAAATCCAATGTGTTGTACTCACATAACTTTCTCTACTCTTGTACTACCCATTCTTACAAACTCTTATTCCTCTATATTCTTCGTGTTAGTTGAGATAAACATTTGCAGAACCTTATTGTTTATTTCCTTGTAGATGCAAGGGGAATATTAGAATGCAGTAGGCTTTTAGCGATAGTCAAGTCTTTTAAAGCTTTCAAATTCCGTTCTCTTCGCACGGCTAACATAAAAAATGAATAACGATGTTCCATTTGACGAAAGTTTAAATATTCCACAACTCACACAAATAACAAGGAATATCTCCGAAATGGTCAACTGCACAAAAAATTGATTTGGAAATAAATTGTGTGATTTAGCGCGATGTACATTTTTGTACAGTTAGATTTGGCCTAACTCTAACGGTTTACCAGTTATGCAAAAGTCATCCAAAGCAAATAGGACTATATAGGCTATAACCAGAAAATTCAAAATATACATTTCATTTGTCATAAAAGTATCTTAAATATGGGATTTTAATCAAAATCGTTAGAGCCATTTTCAAGAAAATAAACATTTTCGAGAAATTTACCATGTAGTTTAACGTGAAGGATTTTTCTTCAAAATCCTTAAAAGATATTAAACTTAAATACCAACTTTGGTTTTAGCCGAGTTTTGGTTTTTGATTTATACTGCCCACAGACACAAGGACACACGCAACCCCCTCCCCCCAACACACACACGTCACACACCTTTTTATAAAAATTATTTTTATGGTTTCAGGGGGCCTGAAAATATATATTTCTGGTGAAATCTCATGTCAAATTTTTGGGTGGAATACAATACGTCCTCTGCTTACTATACGTAGTAGAGAAAGTAAAAATAGACATGACATATACATACATGCGTATTGTCAAAATATAAACATTTACGTGTTGTATTACCTTCTCAGTATCTGGGCGACCGAGCTTTGTTCGGCTTTTCTGTTCTTTTCCTTTTTATTTAGATAAACTTGAAAAGCAAAATGTTAACTAAATATAAATTTGTATCCTAATGGTTGGAGCCATTTGCGTGCCAAGACATTTAATAGCCTGGTTTGTTTGTTGAAATTGGCCCATTAACAGAGAAATTATGGCCAACAAGGTTTCGTCTAATTGTAACTGTTACGCGTAGACTAATATAGCTAAGTCAAGTTTCTTTCAGTTTTCTGAAAGCTCTTGACGAGACTTTTAATATCCTGGCTTGTTTGTTTAAACTGGCCCATTAACAGAGAAATTATGGTCAAAATAAGGTTTAGAGTAACTGTGACTGTTACGCATAAAATCGTGTTTTTTCAGGAATTACACTCATATAGATAAACTTAACAAGCAGAACCCTATTCGAATACAAAGTTTGATAGAAATCGTTAGAGCCGTTTCCAAGTTGTGTGGAATATATTTATATATACAAGAATTGCTCGTTTAAATACATAAGGTTGTGACTGTTACGTGTACACTAATATAGCTATGTCAACTTTCTTTAGGTTTTTTGAAAGCTCTTGACGAGACCTTTAATATCCTGGCTTGTTTGTTTAAATTGGCGCATTAACAGGTATTATGGTCAAAATAAGGTTTAGAGTAAATTACTGTAAAATCGCGTTTTTTCAGGAATTACACCTATATAGATAAATTTAATAAGCAAAACCCTGTCTCAATACAAAATATTTCATTTCAGGTACAAACATTCACGACGCCCTCAAGACAGCGCTACGAGTGGCACATGAAGGTGCAGAAAATATAACTACGGAGGATAAACCAGAACCAATCATAGTGTTCCTAACAGACGGAGAAGCAACTGTTGGAGAAGTGCGGCCAAACAAGATACAGTCTGCTGTCAGAGAGCTCAACACGGCGCCTTCAGCTTCGATATTCAGCTTGTCTCTTGGCAGTGACGCCGATTTTAGCTTCCTCAAGAAGCTTTCGCTCCGCAATTCGGGATTTGCACGCAAGATCTACGAAGCGGCGGATACGGCTCTGCAACTACGAGATTTCTACAGACAGGTTGCCTCTCCTTTGCTGGCAAACGTTACCTTCAGTTATCCCCCAGGACAAGTACGTATTTCTAGTATTTAAAATTCTCTTCTGTTTGCTCACAATTATTAGCGAGCGTAACGGCTCCACAGTAACGCGTGAGGTTTGCATTCAGTGTTGACGATGGGCGAAGTTGGTGCTGCGTGTGAGAACTTTGCGAACTGTAATTGCTGTTCTCGACGGAGGGGTGGCATTGTAGTCGCATGATCTGCTGAGGGGGGCCGATGTCGAAACCCATGAGGCTAACGGCTGCTTTGTGAACCCTGGTGTAGAGATGAATCTCTAGCACACGTTAGGGACCCTCACGCTGGTTCGCGTCTCTCCCCCACGTTCCAACACTTCCGTAGGGCGCTCTCATCTCATCTCTTCCTCTAAGGGACTGATATACAATTGCAGTGTGGAATCCCCTCTGCTTGTAGTTCAGTACAGTCATATTTCTGTCAAGGATACATCAAAGTAATAAAAGTTATTTTCTAAATTATTATTTAATTTTTTTGCACAGGCATTAGCTAGCAATTCAACAAGTGTCTCTACAAAATTTCTCTTCATTCTTGCAGATGAAAATTAATTTATATACTTTAATTAATTATAAACAAAATCTATCTCCAAGAGATATTGGACTAGAGCGTCACTTTTTCAAGTTTCTTTGTTAATACCTTTGAAACAAACTGTCTGATAGAAAATTTTACCTTCTGGATAGTTTTTCTTTAAAACGCATCTATGTGCTACATTCACATGACTTTCTCTAGCCATTCTTCAACCATTCTTACAAAAGTGTATTCCTCTATGTACTTTATGTTAATTGAGATAAATATTTTTAGAAATAGTTTTAATGGTTGACTTCATAGCTCAGTTGGTAGAGCATCTCTGTATGTTGTGCGAGGGTTCCCAGGTTCAATTCATAGCTCGGGGTAGCAATTTCCCTCTAGCCTTGTTATTCCATCCTCATGAGAATCTGGAAGTATGAATTTGTGTTTGTGTGTGTGATCTATCATACAAAAAGCAAAGAAATGTCATTGTAAACAAGTTAATATCGTTGCCAATATGGCAATATGTTTTGAAGTCCACCGATATGAACCATTGAGTTAAATGTGGGTTATAAATGGAATAATTTTCAAAAAATTATTTTATTGTATATTTGCTTATAGGTACAAAGGGAGTAAGTGAATACAGCAGGTTTAAGCAATGGAAAAATATTTTAAGAGCTGGCCACTATTTGATGGTTTTGATATTTCATTCTTTTGCATTGCTGGGAAGAAAAAGAATAACATATTGCTACGTGAGACAAGTAGAAGTATTGCAACATTCAGAGAAATAAAAGACATATTTCCCAATGGTTCACTCCACAAAAAATGTATTTAACATACATGGCATGTTTTAATAGGCTATACATTTTTGTAGTAAGATTTTGTCTATCTCTTATGGTTTATGACTTCTACAAAGTCATTCGGAGTGAAGACTTCTGAAGACATTCTCAGAAAATTTGATATGTGCACTTCTTTTGGCATGAAACATGTTGGTATTTTAATCAAAATTGCTATGGCCTATTTTTGACAAAATTAATTTTTCTAAAAAATGTTCCATCTAAAGTATAGTTTGGAATGGGAGATTTTCTTGAAAATGTTTATCTTGTATTCTTAGAGGATGCTTAACTTAAATACCAAGTTATAATGTTGCATGTTGAAGTTAATTAATTAATTATGCTATTTATCCAACGTAATTATATACAACAGGCATGGGCACAAGAGAAGAGGTAGCGATTGAACTTTCCTTATTCACCCCACATTCTCTTGCTGAGTGACAAAGGTTGTTTTGATACAACACACACAGTGATGGCTTCATTTGATGTTGCAATGGTTTATATTTGCAAATTGAAATCCCCATACTCAACAGTAAACTTTCCTGTTTTTGTACCTTATAAAAAGTCCCTCTGCCACTTTTTCAAGAAAGAGACGTCCCGATGAAGCCATACTCGCTCTGAATGAGGCTTGTCGGAAGCTGAACATCAGTGAAGGGGAGGGATAACCAGTGGAGTGAGGCAAGAATGTGTTTCAGTGCAGTGGCCCTTTGGAGGCAATTTTGCCCATGTCTGATGTACAGCTTCATTTTATAAAATTGTTAGTATATGGGTAAGAATTGTTTGTATTAAACCCTTCAGATATATCAGTATACATATTTTCTACAGATAGATGAGAATGGCATCACTAGAAAAGAGTTCCCTACGTTTTTCTCTGGCTCTGAGCTGGTAGTGGCTGGGAAGTTAAACAAAGGCCATCCTATTGACCTCACTGGGGAAGTAATAGGATCTAGCCTCGATGGTGCCTCTACATTCTCTGCACATGGACGCAAGGCATCGTCTTCTTTGGAACGACTATGGGCTTACCTTACCATACAACAGCTAATGGAGGAGTACGAAGCTACTCAGGGTGCAGAAGACGAGACTGCCCCACCACTACCTACAGCCGTGGCAAGCAGCAATGATACTGGGTCTGGAGATAAACTTATCAGCAGTCCACCTTCTGAACCCTTGACCCCCAAGGAGAAGGCTCTTAAACTTGCTCTTGCGGTAAGAACCTCGTACATCTAGACATTACACATTAATGTAAAATGCTAACAATCTTAAATACTGATCACATATTTTTTTATGTAGGTCTACTGTATGACTAAACTGCAAGTTAAGCTAGCAATAGTTAAAACTTGTTATAACTTAGTTGATTTTTTTGACACTACTTCACTTATTTGTTTATTAACCCCAGCAATTTCAAAGAGGGGAGAGGGGTTCTTTATGCCCACATTCTGTAATTTTTTAAATTCTATCTTTTAATTTTTTTAATTAAAGGCATACAGCAAATAGTTATTGTCAAGCTCTGTTTCTATTACTGAATTGCATAAGTACTTCGAAGTTTTCATTGTTGGTCTTTTTGAGAAACAATGAAATGTCAAGGTGGTCATAAAGTACCTGTCATTATAATGTGATTCATGTAAAAAAGTAAAAAAATAATAGATAAACAATGTTAAATATTATCTTTATAAACATGACAAGATATAATATCATTTCAACATAAATTTGTTTCAAAAATTGCTCTGACATTTAGTTACCACTGGTGGTCATAAGTAGTGTAAGTTCTGTAATAAGGCTTGGCATCACTAGGATTGAGGAAGACATTTTTCACGAGCTATCGCTCCCATCATCAGTCCCTCTTTGATTGCCTACATTATTCAATATTGTGGTTTGTTTATACACTTTGTGTACAATTTACTACACTTGTGAATGTCCGTTAGTCCCTAACAACCCTAATGGATGTGAAATTAAGACTGCAAAGTTCAGGGACCTTCAAAAGTTTACTAAAGTTTGTGCCTCCAATATATAGTCACTGAGAAGTTAAGATCCAATGGAATTGGAAAATTTGATGAAGAGTTTCATTCTGTACAAAGTGCTGTGTAATATACAGAGTAATAATCATTTATTTAAAGCAGTGACATACTGAACTTACAAAATTCATAAATATCTTTAATTCCCAATGTGTATGCCATCATTATATCCTGAAACTTAGCTACAGCCTGAAGTAAATATTTATTTTGCTACACATTGGTTTGACATTTGAAGCAGGATTTGCCAATTATTGTGGATGCAACAATTTTGATGCTGAATTAGTGCTTTGTAGGTCACACATTTATAATATAGCACAAATGCTTCATGCTGCCTAATAAGTCCATTTGATTCAGTCCTTTGCTACCAATAAAGCTATGAGATTTCTCTCTCTGGGTATGTGTGGGTTTTGGTTAGAAATGATAACACTAATGCTGATGATAATGCCTTTTAATGAAAGTTTCAATCTTTTCACTATTTGCATTAAGACATTGCTAACCAATGTATGTAAATTATAAAAGTTCACCAGCTAAACAAAACTGTGTTCATATTTATACACTTAAATATAAGCTTCACTCTCGTATTTCAAATTTGCGACCATTGAGTTTTATATTTCACATTCACAGACACATCAAAGGAACACAATGTTTTCCTGTCAACTAACCAGCTAGGAGCATGCACTTGCTCTGAACTAAAGTGACTGTTAAAACTATTCTGCTTTTTAAATTCGGATTTAAAATGCATTCATTTTCTCTATTCATTTTTTTATTGAAAATAATTACTCTAATTATTATTTTTAAAATCTTTTTAAATTATTAATGTTAGGTGTATATAATTTCAGTATGAAGACAATGACACAAATGTGAGAACATTCCAAGGCTTTATTTTTAATTATTAATTTTAAATTGTTATAAAATGACACAATACAAGACCAACAGTACCGAATATTTAATAGTATTTGCAAAAATAACCATCTAATTTATGTGTCAAGCTTTGGTATAACAGCGGGCATTCACATTTCCATACAAAATCAAATTTTCTGAACTTTCTGGAAAAAGAAACTCTGGTAGAATGTGCCCCTTTTCCACTCAGCCTCTCAATTAAGTTAATATCTATCCTAATTCCTCATTCTTTGAATTCTCTATCTCTCCAGATTATTCCCTCACCAATATTTTATAAAACAAACTTGATTTGTGAAGTGATGACATTTTTCTGTTTGCAGTACTCATTTGTTACTCCACTTACTTCACTGGTGGTTGTAAAACCCAATGACACACATGCAGTGGGCTCTGAAGTGATTCAACCAGATGGTAAGCTCTCTCAGTATACACAGAATACTTAAAAGCACTTGTGTTTTTCTATTCAATGGTGTTGGGTCTGCCAGTTATTCCAATATTTCATTTCTTAATCTGTTATTTAAAAACTCAAATTATTAGAGTTGATAAGGAATGATGATATTCACACTCACACTATAAGCATCCTCAAAAAATATTTTCTACTCACCACAGAATCTAAGATCTATCTTTTCAATCATGATATAATACAATGATGATTATGCAAGTTCTTGGAAAAATATGTAGCATAGTTAAAACTTAGCCTCCAGTTCTATCAAAGGATAATTCAAATGTAACTGAGCATAATTATACCCTTCATAACACTTCCAAATACTGACACCTTTTGGATTAGAAAGAAAAAAATTCCAAAGAGTACTTGAGGAAACTTGAAGGATTATGTGCACTGACTGATTAAGAGAGACAAATGTTAATGTCCATATTTTTAGAAACTTCAAAACCTGCCTCCTAATGTCATGGAAAAAGCCAGTAAGTGATTTTTAAATCAACAAACATGAAGTGCAAAATCGTATCTGCAAATCAAGTCAAATAGCTTGCTCAGACATGTGTGCTACTCAGTATATTGCGGAGAGCAATCTATTTTATGGTGTAAAACTCCCTAGTATGGCTTCCTTTGAAAGGCAAGTAAAGCCTGTGGTCTCATGTCATAGATATATGGCTGTGGCTGATGAAAAAGACAGGCTAAGGCATGTAGTTCTCCTAGTACAGTCACGCAACAGTGAAGTAAAACCACAATCGTATAATACATCCATATTCTAAACAAACAAAAAAATAAACTCATTTAATTCATACAAAAGGCAGTCTCACATCAGAGACAAATTACCCTAATGGTGACTTACTATTGTAAGTACTTTATATCCCAGGATTAAATAACCTTCAGATGGTAATTATTATTTATTTATGCCAACAAAGTTACTGTTGGTGTTTTTAAACACACAAGCTGTGTGTGGGCAAAGTTTGAGAGGTAGAACCAGAACTTAAAAATTCAATGCCTCAAACTTTGCCCACACACGGCTTGTGTGTTTAAAAACACCAACAGTAAGTTTGTTGGCATAAGTAAATAATAATTACCTATCTATATCTTTTTAATGTAGATCTTGCACATTTAAGCTACACATTAAGAAATAAAAATACAATACTTTATATTAACTGTAACACAAAACTAGCCTTAAAACATATATTAAACCTCTTCTCTCTTAAATACAACTCTTTAAACATGAACCCAAAAAAATATACTCAGTACATTGTTACAATATCAAAGTACTGCATCTTATACCTGCAGGCTTTAATATAAACACATATGTGAGAGTACTGGAGAAAGAGGTATAGGAAGAAAATGTGACAATATGAATGGGAGATGAGAGAATGAAAAACTATTGGGAAATTTTAAACATGAGAAATTTACAAACATTTTAGAATGTTAAGGTTGGTTCAAACTGACCCGTTATCTGATAATGGTAACCAGAATGGCACTAACATTTTGTTTCACAACAGCCCAGGGGCAAGAATGGGAAGGCATATTCAATCATATTGACAGAAAGTGGAGGTTGATGTTGCACATTGGGAATTCATTTGTTCCCAACTGACCAGTAATATATTTTCTGGCTTGCAACCAGAGAGAGCTTTACTCACTTTTTCATGTTACGGTCACCTTGATTGATTTTTATGACAGAAAGTCTAATAAGCATAATATAAATCTAACATACACATCCAAGTTCAAGTGATGAGATGTTCAAAAGAATGAAATGATGAAGAAAACTTCTGAAATAATAAATAGCATTATACCAGGTACTAGAGCTCCAGGAGTTCCTTGCGGAACTAGATGAGCAAATATATGTTTAGTATTATTGTGCCTGGCAATGGGAACAAGAAAGTTAAAACTTGGCCAAGTCTTCTTTACTATTTCTGAAACTCAGGAAAGCAAGTCAGTTGTGAACAGTTCCATTTGAATACATGTATTTTTACTTTCTTATTCCGGTAATCAGTACCATTCCAGTGGTTGTGAACTGGCCATAAAGCTTCATAAAACTGCTAAATTCAATCAGAATATCCCTTCAAGTTTATTCTTAGAAAGAAGTACTTCTTGGGATACTCATTCAAATTACAGTAACATATCACATTTATTACACTGTAAAGGCATGCTTTCTTAATAAAAAACTGCCAGAACTTAGCAAATGAGTTGTAAATTGCAATGATGCAAAGTGGTAAAGTAGAAATCTCTTTCTCTAACAGCAAAATTATAGTTCTCCATAATTATGATGAAATTATCTCAAATTTGAATTTTCACCAAAGCATTTGAACAATAAAAGGACTGTGTTTTCCCTATGCACAAAAAATATTCCAGCATTACTTTATATGTGACTACAATCTCTCTTAATGAGTTCATCCTCAGTTTCCTTAAAAAAAATTCTGAACAAGAAACCTACACTTCATAAGGTTTTCAAAAAGCACAATCAGTCAATTCCCCAAACTAACAGTGTGAAAACTACAGCTCGCTTTTTCTGCCCAACTAGCAAAATGTGTTTTTTAAACCAACATTCAAGAAATTGTATAAGAAATATGTTGCTTTAGCTTAAGGATTTAAACCTATGCATTTTCTAATAAGGATCAGAAAAGGCAAGCGCTGGTAATGATATTTAAAATTCATGACATACAAATTTCTTTTGCTTTTCTTTTTCTTTTCTTCCAAAGCTGACAATCCTTTTAATGTTCATATAAAATTGCATATGCAAATATTTTCTTCCTTGAATCTCTGTTTAAATTCTTACACGCTTTCTTTATAAGTAACACTTTTCCATGGTTATTTAACAAGTTTCTTTGAAAGCTCTCTGTCATTGAACTTGGTTAAAGGGACTGGATAAATTCATGGTGTTGTTTATAGTGACGGATGGTGACCATCACTTCGCACTGCCACTAGCATCAGCGCCGTTTGCTCCGTCTTCTGGTGTACAGGATGCTCCAGTAAACTTTGGTAATCTCTACCTAACCTCCAAAGTGTCTACTGGTAAACTTTTACTAACTGCTTTAACCTTATTGCTTGTTGGTTTCTTTATGGCTTGGAATGCACATCTTGCTAAACAAGGTTCTGGACTTCTGATAAGTACGCTGTACAACTTAAAAAATTCAAGTGAGAAAGAAAAGTATGTAATGCATTATGACATTCTCTTCATCAAAATAAAATTCTACGCTCTTAGAAGAAATTGGGATTAGAAAATAGGTTATAAAGAAGCTGTAAATACCTATGAGCTTGACCCTGTTTTTCAATCACGAGTTTTTGCAGCGAAAGAAGCTACAATGCATCGGTTCTTTAACTTAAAAAATAGCTTTTCAATGGAAGCAAACTCAATAAGTCTCCAATATTAGTCTGGGAATGCCTAACAAACATTACGCAGCTGACAAAATAACAAGGTTACTCCTGAGTGTTGCCTTAACATAAAGGAATCTTAGAAAATAAAAAAGCAAATATCCTTGCAAGAAAATATCTGCTTAGTTATTTACTGAACCACAAGCAGTTTTTGGCAATCCTTTAAATACCTTCTATTTGAAAAACCATTGCTGAGTAGATTAGTTATTCCCACCAAGGCAATGGATTCAATCAAAAAACTCCAGGCGCAGCAAGTGAATGATTAATAAAATATTGTGCTTGTTTAGTAAACTAAAACGCACTAGATCCCAAATAAACGTAATCCACTGTGCTATTAACGGGGCATTGTAAATTATGGAAACATCTACATACAATGGGAATCTTTAAACAAGAAACACTGTGCAGACTATGCAATGAAGAAGACAAAACTGCTCTTTAAATGTAAGATGAGATACAAAACTTAGTACTTTAAACCCAGAGAAAGACATTTCTAAAAATAATTTAGTTAAAAATTATTACAGAAATACAAAGCCAGAAGAATAATAGAATAAACCTTAAAAACGTTTAGTGTTACGGGAATATTTAACCTGCCTACATCTTTAACCAATTCAAATTTAAAAAATCATTCAGTATTGAATGGAGTGGTTTTTTGCTACATCTGGAACACACTGTTCTGACATTTTTATGTGTGCTATATGATTTATCTATGGAAAGAAACAAAGCATGCAAATTGATAACTCAAATGAAACAGTGGTTACAGCGGCAAACGTTTACAAGAGAAATACCTAGCAATGCATACCTAAATACAGTTATCCTGTATAATATATGTATATAGTGGCCTAGCCTAGCTCCTCCTATTTACCTGTATAATCTAGTTCTTTATCAGGAGCAAATGAGGATCAGTTTCTTTTAGATTTTATGATTTTAATTATTTCTTATGTCCAGAAAAAATACCTTTTGAGATATGAGTCATTTTACTTATGTTGAGTACTTACACCAGACAAAAGACTTCATCTAACAAGCACATTCTAGGTAACACTTTACTGTCACAAATGGTTAACAGAACAATTGTTGGGTAAACATCCATATACACCAAACAGGAGTTGTGATCTAAATTAAGAACAAATTAGAAACTAAAAGCTCCACTTATCTTATTAATATTGCATGGTGGTATACTGTTGACTAGTTTCAAGTTGCATGCAACTTATTCTCAAAGCTATCCAAACAAATTACCATAGTTACCAATGCTCAACTTAAAAGATCTATTTGTCACCAACCTCTGAAAACAAAAACTTATAAATAAATCTATTGGTGGCATTTCAAAATTCATAATGCGGTTTTTTTTTTTTAAAGTATCTTTTCCCAAACCATTAAATCTATAGGTCCATTTAATTTTTTTAATAATTTAACTTCTGGATTTATTTCATGGTTAAATGACCAAAAATGATCCGCCACAGCTGATTTATCAATTTGTTTATATTTAATATTTCTAAAATGCTCTTTTATTCAGTTTCTAAATGATGTTTAGTTTTACCAATATAAATCCAGTCACAATCCAAACAGCTAAATTGACAAATGTCAGACTTTTTATAATTTGGAATGTTATCCTTTTTAGAAAAATTTAGTAAATTTAGTATATTAAATTTATTTTGAGGGACTAAAGTTGTTCCATATTCTTTAAAAAATGTTGTAAGTTTTTTAAAAATACAATTATCTTTTATTTTCTTGAGGGTAGAAACCTCTTTAACAGTCTGTTGATATTTTAATTTTTTGTGACACTTCCTGCCATTCTGCCTTCTGGAAACATCTGCATGTTATGTTGATACTACTACAGATGTTCCATATAGTTACCATGTATTCCTACACATGCTTCAGCTCCTTTTCTTAAGGAATCCAGAACTTTTTCAATCATAGCTGTCTGCTCTCAGATTTGGTCACATGCATTAGTAATACACTCTTGTAAAGCACATTGTCAAGGACTGAGGTCCAGCAAATGGGGAGGCCATGCTAGTGGACCTCTTTGACCCTTCCATCTTTGAATGAAGTTTATTGTCTGTATAAATACTCACCACAAGTAAAATGGCCCATATCTCAACAAGTATTTGTCTTTGGACATGTGTTTGTAGGAACATTTATTCTAGATTTGCCCAATCCCAACTCCTGTTGCAATATCAGATACTGTTTTAAAACACCTGTATTACCATTATCAGATCTTACAGAGCCTTGTATAGTAACTAACAAACATAGTATAGTAGCTACCTATTTTAAATATAATTATAAAGCCTAAGAATACACCATGTACAATTTTGTTAATACAAACACTGTTTACATTTCATGTTAAAATAAGCACAAGGTAGTTAGCTACAGAGCTTTTTGAATAAATTTGTCATTATATAGCTTCACACACATGCACACATGTATGCATGCACATCTTTTTCTGAAAAAAAGGATTTTAATGATTCAGTGAATCTGACAATGTAAATTTCCATTGAAATCTCAGTATTAAATTTGTGGGTGGAATACAATACTTCCTCTCCTTATCGTAACTGCATAGTAGAGAAAGCAATAATGATGAGACAGTTTAGAAAATTTATTAAATAAACATTTGTTTCATGTTGTTGCTTGAAGAGCGTGAAAAGAAAATTAAGAAAAGGATTTTGAAGCACAGTATTACCAAACTGTAACGTTAATTCTTTTGAGCTTTCAGACTACAGAAAATTCCTAGTGAATGAAGATGTGTCTAATTAAATTCAATTTATTTGCTATAGAATCTACACAGGATTTTAGTTTTGTCTATATAGAAACAAAATTTACAAAGAAAAACAACATATATTTTTGTGGCACTTTTGAGTTACTGCAATAGCTTTGATCATCACCAAGTAAAATGACAATACTATATGAAGTTTTTACAATTCAACAATTGAATTCAAACTTTTGGTAATTAGAAATCCTTTTTCTATTGATTTTAGTACTGCTGGTAGTTTATCATATTGACATTTTTATCACATACTCTTTTAGCATGTGTTAAATTTAAGGGAGTCAGATTTACTGATGGTACTATAGGAGTGAATTTTCCATTTTTTGCCATTTATCAGTAGCAAATAGAACATATGATATACATATAATAAGTGTAAAGTTAGCATCTGGTTCTGAATAAATGTTTTCCTACATGATTTTCTTAGTGCAAGAACATAAATGGGATGTAGCAGCAAAAAAAAAACACTGACAACGCTTAGTATGTTGTGTGGGATGGCAAATGAATTGGTTTTCAAGAAGGAATCCCTGTCCAGAAATGCATGGTTTGGATGCTGTAGCACATCGAAGTGCAAGATCGGTGTATCTTCACATTTCGTTAATAAACCCAATATCGAGCTGTCTAGATTACAAACAGGCTTTAAACTGTGTACTTCCTACATTATTGTACAGCCTATAATTGGTGGTGGTGAGCCTCATGCACATGACCAAACATATGCGATTGTCTTTGAAGATTTTCAATCGCTCTATGGACTCGAGCCATAAAGTCCTCCGTTGATGTTACAGGGGTGCCATACGCGATACGCTTCATACGCCTCTACAAAAAATAGTTGAGAAGTGTCAGATCTGGTGACCGTTGAGTTATTATATGTATCTCCAGAAATATTCAAACCAAATATGAACTTGACTCTGTTTATTCGGTATTATTCTTTTATCTGGAAAATTATCAATTTATTGAGATGATGATTATTTTCAACTTCTAAATCTCAATTATGTTTGCATAATAATTAACTATTTTTGTGTAATATCACGTTAGAAGTGTTAAAAATGTAAATTGATAGGATTTTCTTGGCATGTCCGAGATTATTATAAAATCAAATGTATGTGCGAAATATGACATCAGACGCCATAAGAAAGTACTGATCAAGGAAGTTAGACATCATTCTTAAGGATATTCCACTAAATCATACATAAAATTTTGAATGTCCCAAACATTACAAAGCAGTATAAAGGAAAAATATTGAGATCATATAACAATTTAGCACTTGTGTTATTTTACAAAGGTGCAAATAAATATCTCAACAAGTTTAAAATGGAGTTCAATAATATTACTTGTTCTGTACCATGGCCTGGAAAAATATAGTAGTCTTCATTGCCACAATTGCATTTAAAAAAAAAAAACACCAAAAGGCTTGCCCAAACGTGGGGCACAAATAAGAACAAGGCACAATTTGATGACTAAATACTTACTGGACTCCTAATAGAAGGAACTGGCTATGAGAACTTTTGCAAGGAGGGGGAAGACAGCTTGATACTGTCTTAGAACAGTATTGAGTTCTAAGAATTGCTTAGAACTCGAATTACTTAAAACTGGGTTACGTATAAAGCAGGCTGAAGTATATTATCAAATATCAGTCATATGCAAACAATAAACATCAATTGCTTTCTAAATCAAAACAACCTTTCTGGGTTATGTATAGGTGCTGTCACAAAATAAGGAAAAGAATCACTTAAATAATATGCATTTTCACAATCAGGGAATTTATATAAATGTTAGCAATGGCTATGATGCAACAGCTAAAAGATGACATGTTATCAGAATCCAGGCTATCCTAATAACAACTTTTTATTACAGGTGGCATAGCAGATAGAGTTGGATCACCAGGATTTGGAAACTATGGTGGTTTTCTCGCACCAGGGGCACCCCCACCACTTGGACTTAGTGGATTTCCTGCCTTCATGCCTGCACGTCCACATCACCCTTTTCATAGTTATCCTACAACTAGAGCTCCCTTCCATCCAGGATACCCAGCACCAATTGAAGCAGCAGTTGAAGATCAGGAAGGTAACAATAACACTGATATTCCAATATTTGTGTATGTTAGTTTAGTTTAACAGAAGGTAAATGAGATGAACTTAACACTCTCTTATTGCTTCACTTACTTAAAATGTTGAGGTCATTAAAAGATAGAATCAGAACTGAAAAAGTGTATAATTTGGCCTGGAGAAAGGTTAGAAGAGGTGAATACTAAATGAAGGGCAACAAACAGCACGAAGCAGCTAATCCAGATCAGAAACCACAAAATTGACTTCCTCAATAAATACGTTTACTTAGGCCAAGCTGTATCGTTTGCCTACCACAGTTATGTAAAATTGAAAGCAGAATTACACAAACCTGGAAGAAATATTGGGCTTTCAACTGCGCTCTTAATAGAAAACTCCATCAGTGTGAAAACAAAAAAAGCAGGTCATGGATATGTGTATATTACCAGTGCTAATATATGACTTGAGACATGGTCATTAATAAATAAAGGAACAGCTATGCTAGAAATTTGGATGAGGAAAATGGAGTGAAAGCTGCTAAACATCACAAGAAGAGACCATATGAAGAACAAAGACATCCACAAGATAACGGGTCCAAAAGATGCAGCAACATTAGCAATGTGTTCAAAATGGAAATGGTGCTCCGAATGGAACCTATAAAGTGGACTCATGCAGTTACTATGTGGGGACCCAGAATATGGAAAAGGTAGTGGAAGCAAAGACAAAAGTGAAGGTCCTATGGAGTTGGCTAACCCGGGGATGCAGTCATGAGCCACCCTGCTGTTGCAGGAGGCCCTAGCCCGAATTGGGATGTTCATAGGCTAATTCTTAAGTGAAAGGCTTTGCAAAAGATATACATGAACCTTTCATGTATATAAATACTCATAAGATTAACTGTAGAAACAAACAGCTGTTCACAATTGCAGAATAACATAGTGTTGTCTTGTGCATGTTAATCAAATGGTTCATATCCCTCACCATCTATTCGCTTATTGCTTAGTCACATCTGCTAATACCCGCACTTAAGGTACTTGAAACAATCAGATTCATCAATGGGCTGTTTACCTTTCCAGCAGTCAGCAAACTGATGGTACTGACAATGATGAATATATTACAATGCACTGCATATCCTGTACTCTCCCATGAACATAGTAGGTTATGGTGGCAATTATTTTTCAATATTTCTCAATTGTGAACACCTGGAATATTAATACGATGATTATGTGGTGAAATGCTTAAGTCCTGATTGCTTATTTATAAATCAAGGTGCAATCATAATGCAATGGCGATGTTTATGTGATGGAATACAATATACGACAAACAAACTAGATACCGGCAAGACTTACACAGGTCAATACTATTATTTTGTTGCTTAATGATGCTGTCAATTGCCAAGAACACATCAGCGATGCCAGTGTGCTGGAAATTCATCCCAAGGAATTCTTTTACATTCCAGTAAATCCACTGACATCGAGCTGTCGTTTATAAAACTTTTAAAACCATTGGTCTAGGCCAGATTTAAACTCACAATCTTGGGATCAGTAGGCCAGCGTCTGATCAACTGAGCCACCCAGACTGATAGTGTCTAACCAACTGAGATAATGCAGATAACAGGAAGGTACTCAGATCATCTGATTCCTAAGATCAAAGAGCTGAAAGGGAAAAACAAAATTACTTTTGCACAGTGATGCAGTATTATTAGTTATGGTAGGTGTTGTGTTGGAGTGTTTTGTTTCCCATTGTTTGATTGTTTGCATCATATCGTTTGCAGTTGGCCTAGTGCGATTACCTTTTGTCTTCATTGTAAATGTTATAGATATTAACGAATAAAATTGTGATAATAAATACACTAATATTATTTCAATGGTGGCCTCCAGAGCAAAGAAGACTATCTCATTAGAAAGACTAAAAGTTAATACATCGACGTAACATATAATTTTCACGGGGGTCGCGTCTCAAGGAAAATTATTAGCTGTAAATTGTGAACATACTTCATACCCGTACCACGACCGAGATAGGAAAGAAAGAGTTATCGCAGTTCATCGAAAGAGTTAGCCGGATCTTTTATACGAGAAAAGAATTCATCATACCGACCCTTCAAAGTGACGACGAGCAGAAGGTTCCCTTCATACTGGTGACGGGAGATACCAGCCGGAAGAGACTCCTTCATACTGGCGCCCAGACGTGCGACGGCTCGAATACAGGCGTATAGAGTAAAAATATGTACCTGGACAAAGAGTGAAAAGAAGACATTTTGACGGAGTATCCTTTTTCTTGTGCTCCAGAATTCAAGTAAGACTAGTACTAATTTATGATACTACGCAATAAGAAAATTGTACAGAAGATGGAAAAAGTTGAGAAAGATAATGATAGTGTAGAGAGGGAAGTGAGTGATAAGTTATCAGTAGAAGGTAGAAAGAATGTAGTATGTAAGGAATCTGAAATAGGATTGAAAGAAATATTGGAAGCGATGAACAAAAATACAGCAGATATAAAAGCAGATTTAAAAGCAGATTTTGTTAAAAATGTAACAGAACTAAAAGCAGATGTAGCAAAACTAAGAGAGGATAGTGTTAGAAATGTAACAGAACTAAAAGCAGATGTAGCAAAACTAAGAGAGGATAGTGTTAGAAATGTAACAGAACTAAAAGCAGATGTAGCAAAACTAAGAGAGGATAGTGTTAGAAATGTAGCAGATTTGAAGGAGGATAATGCCAGAAATATAAATAAATTGTCACAAGAAATTGAATTATGTAAGAAGGAATGTACAGAAAGAATTGAATCAAGTAACAATGATATAGCTAAATTAGGTGAGTTAGTAAGCGTGATAAAATTAGGACAGGAATCAAACACAGTAGAAATAGCTAGGCTAGGAGAATTGATAAATGAAGTTAAGTTAGGACAGGAGAAGACAGTGGTAGAAATGAAAGCTGAATTAAGTAAAGAATTTGATGAAAAACTAGCAGAACAGAATGCAAAAATTGCAAAGGTAGGAGATGAATTGAGAACAGAGATAGTCGTGGTAGAACAGAGTTGTAAAATGTATCAAGATGGAATTAGGTCAAAACAAAATGACATTGATGTAAAAATTGATAGTTTAGAAAATGTTGTAAAGGGTATAAGCGCTGAGATGCAGTCACAGCGAGAAGAATTGAATAAAGTAAAAGAGGAAGCCAATGTAAGTGTAAATAGAATAAATGAAACGGTTACAAAGGAAAAAGAATTTACAGGAAGGCTTTCCCAAGTTGTGATTGCTCTACAGGCTGATAGAGTTAATGACAATCATGATCAATTTGTGAGTGAATGCAAAAATATGACCAATACTGATGCACTTGACAATAACAGTAATATGGCGGACTTTCAGGAGAATGATTTAGCTATGCCAATGCACTCCCCTAGTCAAAACCATAATTGTCACGCTAGTCACTTGTTCCATGATCTAACCCCTCCGTCATTTGACGAAGAAGCCGGTGACAATCCAAAAATTTTCATAAAAGAACTGGAGGATTATTTTAGGATCAAACGAATTCCGAACGAGATACGAATGATGGTGGTTAAACGCTGTCTTAAGAAAAACGCATTGGAATGGTTAAGACTAACTTTGGCGTCTCACGAAACATATAGTATGTTTCGAAACCTTTTTATAAATAGATTTTGGGGACCGGGACGTCAAAACCAGATTAAAGTCGAACTGGCTACCGGACATTATGACAGTAAACGTGGTATTTCAATGATGGAGTATTTTTTGAAACTGGCGAACAAATCGAAACTACTCCAACCTCAGTTGAGTGAACAGGAGGTTATTGAAGCACTTATTCGCCATTATCCACCGCACATAAGAAAAATCATAAAACAAATTTTAGTGGGGAGGGGCATAGAACCCCTGAAAGTTGCAAAAAAAAAAAAAAAAAAAAAAAAAAAAAAAAAAAAAAAAAAATCGAAACATTGTCAAGAGAAAATATTTTTGTATTCAACGATGACATGTTTTTCAACACAGTTGTTATATTGTTGTACAATTACATTGTTGTGGGGAGATCATCACAGTACATGCAACATTGTATGGCTGAAAACAATTTTCCCAAAATAGAATTAGTTGCATATACTGTGATGAGGGGCATTTGATGCAGTATTATTAGTTATGGTAGGTGTTGTGTTGGAGTGTTTTGTTTCCCATTGTTTGATTGTTTGCATCATATCGTTTGCAGTTGGCCTAGTGCGATTACCTTTTGTCTTCATTGTAAATGTTATAGATATTAACGAATAAAATTGTGATAATAAATACACTAATATTATTTCAATGGTGGCCTCCAGAGCAAAGAAGACTATCTCATTAGAAAGACTAAAAGTTAATACATCGACGTAACATATAATTTTCACGGGGGTCGCGTCTCAAGGAAAATTATTAGCTGTAAATTGTGAACATACTTCATACCCGTACCACGACCGAGATAGGAAAGAAAGAGTTATCGCAGTTCATCGAAAGAGTTAGCCGGATCTTTTATACGAGAAAAGAATTCATCATACCGACCCTTCAAAGTGACGACGAGCAGAAGGTTCCCTTCATACTGGTGACGGGAGATACCAGCCGGAAGAGACTCCTTCAACAGTCCACACAACCTACTGCAAGTTAGAACATTGGATATCTTCACACTTTGTAATATGCAAAAGCCTAATTAAAACAATGTTCTTATTAAAATAAACTATTTTCTATTAAACAATAATAGCTTTGAGAATGAGTTGGAGTCAACTCGAAACTTTAGTCAGCTTTGCACCAAGAACTTGCAATATTACTAAGATAAGTGAAGTGTTTAGTTTCTAATTTGTTTTTACTTTAGAATCTTGTTGCTTCACTGTTAATAGCTTCAATTTCCTTAATTAAATAATACATTCATTTTATTACAGTTCTTGATGTGACAACTGACATGCCAGAAGATGAATTACTAAGCAGTATTGATCAGCTGCAATGGCTATTATTGGCGGCAAATGGAACCAGCAGTATTCGGTTACCAGTTGGGGAAAATGGCACATTAAAGGAATACAAACTTGGATTAAATGAGGTAACACACAAATGATATTTAGTGAGATACACTTAAACACGAGAGAATTTTATAGATCGCACCACATTTTATTGTCATAGTGATTACTATAATAGGCTCTAATTGTTGCAGATGTGTGTTCAAACCGGTAATTGATGACATTTTTGGGGAGGATGTTATTGTTTTGCATTTTCTATATTGTGTTAGAACATGCATTTATGTAATTTTCAGTATTATGTTATGAGTTGTGAATAGCAGATCCTTATTCCGTAAAACTAGACATTTCAGTAATTAGACACACTTTCACACGTTAGGTCGACTTATTGGGATTCTGCTGTATTTTGCAACTCTTTTCAGTCTGTTCAAACAATTCTTTTTGTTTAATGAGACATTTATCTTGGAATTCTGAGAGCAGTAGGTCCCTTCAGTAAATTTTTGAGGAGATGCAATGCCTGTGGCTTTGAAAGTAAAGGGGGAGGGGGAAGTGCCTTGCCTCTCTTAAGTCAGCATCTATACCAGTGCTGCCTTTGCACACCTCTGCGTATTTATGAGAAAAAAATTCAAGGCCAGCAATTGTGGCATTAAAATGTAAAAATAAGCAATTAAAATATTTTTGTGCTTTAGCAGTTTTTAAAGTAATTAAATCACCCCTCTTTTTACTTAATCCTGCCCCGTGCTGAAGCTCCAAATCAAGCAGTTTTAAAGACATGTTGCTGTTTGCACATGAGCAATGAGTTCTTTGTTGCAGGTCTTATTTAACGAGTAGCAAATAAAATTTTACAAAATGGCATGGACAAGTATTGTTTAGAAATAAAGTCCAAGCTTCTCCAAACATTTATTTTATTTATGTTTAAGATGAATCCATTAACAAAGCTATTGCCCTTTAACAAGTTATACAAACTATTGTTTGAAATTATTCAGATAATTTCTTTGTGGCAAAGTTTTTCAAATTGTTTCTTGCCCATAGCTTGGATGCACATCATTCTCATGATAAAATATTTTTTCACTTTTTCTTACATGAACTTATATCCTGAAAAATCAATTACACATTGTTTCTTTCACACACCATCATTCACGGATTATTGGTTCTTTTTACTTCTTATTTCAGAATTATTTATACATTTCTATCCGCGGTTCTTAGTTATCATAGATTACTCACAAATTCCTACAACACTAAGCCATAACTGTACTAAAAAAAGATTGACTATTGATTCCTGTTGCTTACCAACCTCGGAAACAATTGTCTCTCTTTTGTTTTTCTCTTCATTAATACACAACGATTGATGCCGGCTATGCTTTTATACCTACTACTATCATACAAAATACTTTCAGATATAACATTGAAATTAACAAAACAAAATTTAAAATATATAACATAAATTAATACAATATTAGTGAATATTAAATATATACAGTAGAATCCTGAAATAACACAGTTGTTGGGGGACATGCTTTAGATCTGTACGTTATAGTGATTCTGCAGTATACTGAATTGTGAACTTAAGACTGACAAAAATCGATCCCATGGTGGTGAATGGAAACATTTGTGCATAATAAATTATAGTACATTGTAAAGTATGTAATATATGGTAAAGTACACCACTTTTAAATGCAATTACATATCACTTATGCTAGGGGTGTGTACTAGTCTGGCAGCCAATCTTAATTTATACAGTACATACAATTACTTTGTGACTTTTATATTCACCTAATTTTGCATTGCCTAGAAGAAATCAGTAACTTTTGTTTGGCGGTATAATTCATAATGCTGTTTGCTTCACATATTGTTTGGTTGTAGCAAGATGGAGATGAATACTGTTTGATTCATTCTGCTTCTCCATACACAGAATCATCTTGTTTATGGTACTTATCACTTCACTAAAATGCAGAATATCTTCTTCAGTGTGCATGTCTCTTGCTTCGGGAAATTCCTATCAATACAGTGGCCAAGGCCCACGTTAGGGGTAGCAAAAAGTATATTCCAGTACCGCTCTTTGAAGAAACTGTTAAACTCAACTTTCAAAGATAAAAAAAAAAATAAATAAATAAAGAGTATGATATATTTTCAACAGATATACTCTCCGCTTAAAATCCAATTTTGTGGCATTTTGGACCATGCTATTTTGGGCTTCTACCGTATATAACAAATACCAGCATGAACCATTTTTCCTGGATTAAATAAATGTTCAGGGCTTATAATTTCCCTTACTCTACTGAAAAAAGTTGGGATATTGAAATGTGAATCTCAGCCACATCACGTTCTGTCTTCTCAAGATGCTGAAGCTGTAAGGTCTATATAGCATTATAGAAAAGGAAGATTGCAAAGATTTTGAATTCATTCAATATCTGTCTTTTTCTCAGGGTCCGAACGCAGATGATAAATCTGCAACTTGCCAAAGTGGTGTGCTAAAAGAGAAAGGTGTCTGTGTGCGCCTAACAGAGTGTCCCCTGAGGGCATTCAGCAAAGACATGAATGGCTATGTTCAGCATTACTTCTGTGAAAGGGGTGACAGGTAAGTTACTGATATTTATAACCTCCAATAAGGGTCCTTCTCACCATTTCTTTCTTCATAATTTGCTTCATCCATTCTCCACCAGCAGAATCCAGAACTCTGACTGTCCTAATCTGTAATCTATTAGACCTTTCTTTTTCTTTTTCTTTTTGTTTTTTCCACTTTCTCTGGTATCTATATTTGCAGTGGTTTAGCTTGTCTCTAGGACCTTAAACCCAGTTAGGTGCAGGGTATAGAAAATATGTCTAATGGGCAGAAATGTTAGAAGTCTATTCATACCTGCCTCTTCAGTCTAGCACTGATGGATAGAAGTAGCCAAAGCTTCTTCCACCTTCCCCATGACAGTAGACACAGAGGGGTAAGCTCTGCATCTCTTTTCAACATTTCTTTCTCTTTCTTTAAGCCCGAAACAAGATAAACGAAACAGGATATATGCACGGTAAGTACAGGAAGAATTGCATTCCACACAAAAGTTCAATACCAAGATTTTACTGGAAATGCACGTCTTAAGGCCATGATAAAAAAAAAAGCATTCTAGAAAAGTAGCTGTATGTCTGTCTGTCTGCAAACAGCTACTTTTATATGAATAATATGTAATATGATAAATATATAAGACATTTATGTGAGCTGTTCATACTAAACATTGATGGGTAAATTCTCTTTACATTAGCTTCATCCACCTTTCCTGATTCAAATCCTTGCAATATCCCCCAGTGAGCAGTTCCTTCCATATATTTAAATACTTCTGTGTGAATGTTTTAAACACGTCCAGTGATAAATGCAATTGTATGTGTTTCAAAGAGCTGTCCAAGATAAAAGGGCTCAATGCAAGGATAGCTCAAAATGTATAAGATTAGAACAAAATAAAGATAAAAAATTTATATATATATATATTTAGCTAGAGAATTTCTCAATTTTCTCTATCACAAAGTAATCCAAACTTATCTTATTTTACAGCGTTGCAGGAGTGTGCTGTCCAGAACGAATCTACGGTGTCAAGGCCACAACAGAAAACAATGATGCCACTACTGTAGTGACTGATGTACCAAGTTCCTAAACACTAACTTAAAAACATTCACTGGTGCACTTTTGATGCAAACTATAGTGCTCCAAACTGTAACAAAACTATACACTATGAGAAATGGGTGAAATCTCTGTATGTAGACTGCAAGATGTAATGTATTTTTATTAAGACATTTTTATTGTATTCTTGTTTATTTTCATTGTAAATAAATGTGTACAACTTGTAACAGCAGCTTTTTGTTATATAAAACATTGTTACTGTAGAATATGTGTCAGCACGCCAGAAAACATTGTATCTGGCCACCCTCTTTGCCAGTGCCCACACTGGGCAAACGGGGTGGAGAATCAACTATTCAGTTATAGTGTAGCGGTGGCATAATAGGTTCATCATAGCATGGTGAATCAAGCAAGATAAGAAAATTACTATTTATTTATGCCAACAAACTTACTGTTGGTGTCTAAAGGTTATTTAATCCCAAGACATTAATTACTTATAATAGTAAGTCGCCATTGGAGTAATTGTCTCTGATGCGAGACTGCCTTTATGGTTTGCCGGGAGAGATACGAATTGGTTGGAGAATTCAGTGTCATTCTGGCAGATTGTCACAGTAGCTTAATGGTTAGAGCACCCACCTGGTAAGCGGAGGGTGTGTGGTCCAAGTCCCAGCTGTGGCATTGAATTTTTCAGTTCCAATTCTACCTCTCAAGCTAAGAAAAGTTGAAACTTTACATGATAGTCTGTGGCTAGATGCATATTGTGTATTTGTCACTAATGAACATGTAACATGTCTTTTGTGTAATATTCGGTATTGTTACAACAAAAAAGCATAATACTGCACCCATTACAAAGGAAGACAAAATGTAATTTTATTGTATTCTTCTTCTTCTTTTTTTAATTTAAAACAAAAACACTTTACTCTATATGTTATCAGTGTGTAAACTAATGGTAATTCTATGTTCATTTATAAAGTATTAATTATAATTATACTTCTTACTAAAATATTATTTTTATACATATTTAAAAATATTTTTTTATTTATTAATGGCTATATATAGGCCATATGTTATGAAATGGCCAGTTTATTTGTTTTACAAACCTTCTGTTTCTATACTGTAGATCATAATTTGTGGAGTGAACCATATCGGAGATATTCCTTGTTATTTGTGTCAGTTTCGGAAAACTTAAAACTTTTGTGAAATACAACATCATTGTTCATTTTTTTATATGTTAAAGCATGCAAAGAGAATGGGACCTCAAAGCTAAAAAGATTTGTCTATCACTCAAAGTGTACTGTAGTCTAATATTCCCCTTGTACCTACAAGGAAATAAGCAGTTAGATAATTTGTACAAACGTTTATCTCAACTAACACGAAGAAGATATAGGAATAAGAATTTGTAATAATGGTTAGTACAAGAGTAAAGAAAGTCATGTGAGGGTAACACATCATATTCTTTTTTTTTCTTTTTTTTCCATAACATTAGCAGGTGTTGTTGATATTCCATATCCACAGATATAAACTGATGCTGCATGAATCAACAAACATCTCTATCTTGGATTGCATAAGTAAAATGAGGGAAAGAGATACAGGAAGAAAGTATAATACATCGATTGTAGTAAACTAGATTACACAGTATTAAAGCAGTTATTTAATCACATAATAGGATTTAAGCTCCATTTATGATTTATAATCTCATTTTACAACACATATAAAATGAATTATATGGTTATTAATTTTAATTATTGGTTATTAATTTTATTTTTACTATATTGCTTATTTGGAGTATTAAGATCTTGCCACAGATTGCAATTTCATACCACATACTTTCCTCTTGTTACAAAGAATTTCTTCCACAAGTTCTGTCATTGTTTTGGTCCATCAAAAAGCTTTAAAAGCAGTGGTGTATATTGTGGACTATCACGGCTCATAAAGTTAACATTTAATCAACAACCCCCTATAGTTCGAATCTAGTAGGCCTAGTTTTTTTGTGTTAGTGTCTAATGCCCGCTTTTACTATATGCGGCACCGCAGGCGGTGACACTGATGATACATGAAATGGAGATGGAGCACTGGTGGAATGAGATGGTGGGGGAAACCCACTTCTGCATTGCCTTATCCACCACAAATCAGACATGCAGTCAAACCCTGTCTGCTTTAGTGAGAGACGAATGGTCTAACCACTGGTCACGGCACAGCCATGGTAGGTTTAGTGATAGTCCAAGTCACAATTCAAGCATATGCCACAGCTTAAGAGGTTAGTGTTGGACTTCATTTGTCAATATTTGATGAAAGATGATATGCTAAAGCAGATTTATGACTTAAATATTGTTGGTTTAAACAAAATCAGAATCAATGACAATTATTCTATATACAGAATATTGTAATGTTTCCTTTATTATAAGGTACTACCATAGGTATCTTTCATACTTTAAACACTTAAGGCTAATTAAATAAAATGGTGAGATGATTCAGGTGGTATTATCTGGGACTTGCAGGTTCAGATTAGGACCAACCAATATGACTGGCATTTTTCCATGGTTTCCCTCATATGCCAAGGTAAATACCTGATTATATATTGATGACAGTGTTGTTGCATCACATTAAAATAGAAAAATCTGATGTGTTGCACTCACATGACTTTCTCTACTCTTGTACTAACCATTCTTACAAACTCTTATTCCTATATCTTCATGTCGAGATAAACATCTGTGCAAATTATCTTATGGTTATTTCCTTTTCGGTGCAAGGAGAATATGGGAATACAGTTGGCTTTGAGTGATAGTTAAATCTTTTAAAGCTTTGAAACTCCTTTCTCCTTGCACGGTTAACATATAAAAAACATAAATAACGATTAAGAGGTAGAACTGGAACTTAAAAATTCAATGCCACAACCGGGATTTGAACCACAGACCTTCCGCTTGCCGGACCTCTTAAACTTTGCCCACACACGGCTTGTGTGTTTAAAAACACCAACAGTAAGTTTGTTGGCATAAATAAATAATAATAAATAACGATGTTCCATTTGACAGAAGTACAAGTTCTCCAAAACTCACAAAAATAACAAGCAATATCTCTAAAGTGGTTCACTCTACAAAGAAATTTATTTGGACATAAATTACATGTTTTAGCAAGATCTACAGTTTTTGTATAGTAAGATTCAGTCTCTTACGGTTTACCAGTCATGCAAAAGTCATCCAGAGTAAACAGGACTACATGAGCTATAGCCAGAAAATTTGAAATAAACATTTCACTTGTCATAAAAATATTTAAACATATGGCATTTTAATCAAAATCATAGGATCCATTTTCGAGAAAACAGAAGTTTTTGAAAAATTTTCAAACATTTTTTTCAAAATCTTTGTGTCACATCCTTAAAAGATAATTAACTTAAATTTCAACATTGGCTTTTAACCACCTTTTTGTTTTTGAGTTATGGTGTCCACAGACCACACACACACATGCATGCATGCACGCGCACACACAACTTTTTCTAAAAATGCTTTTTTTTTTTATTCAGGGGCCTCAAAACATATTTCTGGTGAAATCTTGACATAAAATTTTTTTGTGAAATACAATACTTCCTCTACTTACTATACATTGTAGAGAAAGCAAAACAGGGTTGATTAATAACACTATACAACACTCATTCTTTAAAGAAACAACCATGCTTCGCAAACCAAAAAGGATGTCATTCAAAAAATTGACTTAACACACAAAGAAAATTTGGATTTTTAAAGAACATAACATTTAGTTGGCTCCAATTAACAGATACAGCATAAAAAACTTACTCAGCTCAAACAGCATTCCAGCAAATAAAACATCTGGAATCTATGAAATAGAATTGAATAACTGCAACTAGGTTTATATAGCAACAAACTAAGAGGAATTTGGAATCAAAGGTCAAGGAACATTTCAGATATATAACACATGAGCACTTAGAAAAATCAGCAGTTGCCACCCATTTTTGGAAAGAAAATCACAACATTAATCTGAATCCAAAGCTATCAAAACAAATATCAGGAAACCAAGAATTACCAACATGGGAACAGATATTCATCTGGAAGAACTGGGTAGGGAGCTTTCAATTTCATTGTTCCACAGAATGACCCATTGTGCAAGTTCTTAGAATCACCACCAGAATAGTTTATGGAGAACCAACTTCTACAAACAGTCCAGTCAATAATGGAGAAAACTAACCTCTGAAACATTTTCTGGGAAATTTAAAAAGTGAATGTTGTTTAGTGTTATTAATCGACCCATTTTTCTATTTTAACCTGATTGGATATTTAATACCACAACCAAAAGATCTAACACAATAGTAAAAATGAAAAATAGGTGGTAATAGCGAACGCTCTGCATCTATACACATATAATGAAAACAGATGGACTGTAGCAACCTAATACCATTTGTTTGGCACATTTAGAAGCAGAGATACAATTGTCTAGCACTAAGTTCCCTGTGGACACACTATGTTGAAGCTACCATCTGCATAAGGTACAGTGATAAGAACTAAAAAGGTTAATTGTCCACCATACACCAATCTGTAAGACCCACACCCCAAACAGATCTGTTGCAGTATGACCACGTAGTTAAACCAATGTAAAATAAATAGAGAGAAAAAAAGTGTAAATAGTTTATGAGAACAACAAAGGCCAAAATATTATTAACAATTATGTAATTTTAAATTTGTTATTGCAAGCCACTTGAACGATTAAAAAATTTGGTAGCCCTACTGGAGTCCTGCATGGAGGCCAAGAGAACTATACAGAAAGCGACTTTAGTAAAATGCATATTTGGGAGCATACCTCTGAGTTTCTTATCATCTTATGGGGTCTTGTAAGGGGTGGGGCATAACTACTGATCAATGAACTGCTGACAGCTGCAATACAGGCTGCTGTAATGAGGAAAGGAAAGGTAGGTGGGGAAGGGTAGATACACCTGGTCTCGTAGAACAGCCACATTTTGATTTTGTTTAGATTTATCGCCAAATTCTTGATGCCTATTATGGAAAATGTTGTAAATGTAGCTTGAAATAAGCAACATTTATTGAATTAAATGATTTTGTGGTATAAGAAAAGCTTTAACTTTGTCCATGCAAAACTTTACATTAAACATAATTCCATATTACATTGAAAAATATAAAAACATTTAATCCTTGTACAAATTCTGCTATTTTTATACTGGAAACAAAATTTATATTGAAATAGCTCTAAACATGGTTGTTTATTATGCTGTATTATAATGACTGAAAGGTTTTCATCCAGTACCTATGCAATAAACTGGCTTTCTTGGGTGGCAATATTGGTATTAAAATTTAATTATATTTCTGTAAATTTGCACAGTTTCTGAAATTTGTGGAACTGTGTTACCAGCTTGCATAAACTAATAATCTGGTTACATGTAGCCTCTGATGTGTACAGTATGGTGTGGAGAGTGAAATAGGGGAAGCTACGAAGGCCTCATTAAATAATCATGATACCCTTGCACTTTACTAAATTCATTTTCTGTAGCCATCGTAAGCTGCTTAGAAATTATTCTCATAATAACCACGATAAATAACCAATGGAAATTTTCATGAAGTATATCCTGCTAAATGTCATCTCATTAAGATATATCTTGATTTAATGTACTTTGTTGTCACTAAGTTTATATTATTTTGTATTTTTTTATTCAGAAGTGCCTACTTTCGTGACCTGATTAATACAAATGCAGAAATCAGAGATGTCTCTGTCATCTACTTAAGTGTGTAATAGATTGGACAACAAATTATGTCTGAAGATTTTATAATCCCACAAGAATCTTCATTTCAAATTTTAAACACCTCTGTGATTTGTAAGTTTTGTTTGTGTAACACTGTATCTGGTACATTTTTAGTAAAACAAAGTGGTTGGTCATAAATAAATTATTGCGTAGTAAATGATAATTTATGTATCTCTGCTTCTAAAACAGTTTTAAACATGAACAGCCAATCTTAAATCATTCACAATATTTTCTGCACAAAATGCAAATTAACATAATATAGAATTAAGCTAAAGGAAACCTTACCTGGATATAAACTACAACACTGAAACAAATACCTGTAAACTTGCTTTCAAGGATTACAAATGCAAACTCAGTTTAATAAACAACAGAACTTGAAAGATAGTGAAAGTCTAGAAGGACATAGTGACTGATTTAAGATCTCTCTTAATAAAATTCTAAAACATGATATCAAAATATATCGAAATATAGGTGCCACAAAATTTAACAGGGATGAAGGAATTAGTAAATCTTTAACATCCAAATGAACTCTTCTAGCAAAGTATTATTGTAATGCAATAAGCATGTGTCAACGTTTAATGTGATTAATGTTTTTTTTTAGAAATAATGCACTCATTTATAGTCAAAACATATTTGAAAACGTAAATACATATATAATTATAATGTTCAGTACATATTAGTAATGTTGTATAAAGTATAATTTTTAAAGCCAGTGTCTTCCTCACATGAAATGCATGTTTTTCATTACACAGGACATATCACAGTGATTATGATATTCCTTTTAGCACAAACAATTGATTACTAAGACTTTTATTTCATAAATTAAACTAGCTCATCAAATACAAAGGAAAGAAAGCAAAACAAGGAAAAGCAAAGCATTGGTATTGGAAAATGACCATAGAGAATTAAAAGAAGTTCTGCATTTTCAATAAACCAACTGGTGATAGGTCATGTTTGCAAACAGAAGCTTTGATTATTCTTTTGTTCTTCAAAATGTTACATCATAGCAATACCATTATTAGTGAACCGTAATGCTGTAGCTCAAATAAACTTGGGTTCTACTGAGAGAAATACCTATAGGTAACATATCTATCTTTAGTGTAACAGGAATTACTCTGAGAATTCAGAAATCAACATAAAACATTCAAATGTCTTCAAAAGCTTAAAAGCTTTTATACTTATTTTTACTTTTTCTACTACGTATAGTAAGTAGAGGAATTGTTGTATTCCAAGTCAAAAATTTGATGTCAAGATTTCACCAGAAATGTGTTTTTAGGCACCCTGAATAAAAAAAAAGCATTTTTAGAAAAGGTCTGTCTGTCTGTGTGTGTGTGTGTGTGCGTGCGTGCATGCATACGAGCGTGTGTGTGTGCGTGCGTGTGTATGTGTGTGTCAGTCTGTGTGCAGCATAACTCAAAAATGAAAACTTGGTTAAAAGCCAAGCTTGGTACTTAAATTTAATATACTTCAAGGATGCAACACAAAGATTTTGAAGAAAATTCCTCCACCCTAAACTACCCTTTACATGGAACATTTTTCTAAAGTTTTGATTTTCACAAAACTTACCTCTTAATGATTATAATTAAAATGGCGTATGTTTAAAATATTTTTGTGGCAAATAAAATGTATATTTTGAATTTTCTGGTCATAGTCTATATAGTTCTGTTTTACTCTCGATGACTTTTGCACAACTGGTAAACCGTAAGAGATAGACTAAATCTTACTGTAAAAAAAAATTTTGTTGTTAGCTAATGCTGGGTTTCTGACAATGAAGTCATTAATCCTCTTGCTCTCCAATATTTTTCACTGATGGATGGGGCATTAGAAGTGGCCGGGCATATTTGAAGGTGGTCTCGATCCATTTCCTCTTGCAGATCACATAGAGGACAGAGTGGTGAAGAATATATCCCAATTCTGTTTAAATGTTTTGCCAGACAATCATGTCCTGTAATCAACCTGAAGGTTGCAACTGCTGTTTTTCGAGGATACTCAGGAATTACTGTTTGAGTACAAAAAATGTAGATCTCATTAAAACACATAAGTTATGTCCAGTTTTTGCAGTTTTTTGTGGAGTGAACCATTTTGGAGATATTCCTTGTTATTTGTGTGTTTTGTGATACCTAGACTTTTCTTATATGGAAGGTTGTTATTCATTTTTTATATCTTGGCCGTGCAAAGAGAGTGGAATGTCAAAGCTTTAAAAGATTTGACTATCACTCAAAGCCAACTGAATTCCTACATTCCTCTTGCACCTACAAGAAAATCAGCATAGGCAATTTCTGCAAATGTTTATCTGGATTGTTATGAAGTAGATTTAGGAATAAGAGTTTGTAAGAATAGTTAGTACAAGAGTAGGGAATGTCATGTGAATGTAATACATCAGATTTTGAAATGTAGAACTGTGAACTAAAAATGTTAATTTGATGCTACACTCGATATCTCGGTCATTGATAAATTTTCTGTCAGCTGCAACGTAGTGATCTTTGAGATCTTTTTCTTGTGGTACACATGGGTGGGGCGAGAATATACAACAATTAAACTAGCTGATAAATCTAATGGGGACAATTAATGAGCTCTTAAGTGAGTTGCCAGCTATTTGAGTAAATAAATTGGTTCTGAATCTTAGCATGAGAAACAATAACTATCGAAGCAATTTTCTTGTAACTTCTGACTATTGATAACTTAACAGTAAAAAATAATCTCTGTAATAACAATGAGAGACATTTGCTGCTGTGATTGCTGAAATACTACTTGAAGAATTACAAAATATGTACAACCAGAGTGCTGTCTTTGAGTGCTAGGCACTGCCAATAATTGACAACTGTAAAACACTTCTTGATGCATAAAGGGCACAAACAAAAGATGCAAACTTTAAGAATACATGCTCTTTTATCTATTTAAGTCCTGCCTACATCATGGTTACCCAACAAATTTTACTCTGTTAAATCTGAAGTTCTCCATACACCTGTATAACTATGTGACATGGTAAATTACCTGGCAGAATCTGTTCTATAAGTATGTGCCAGCCGATTGGGAAGGAAAGGGCCCATGCAGTATTACGTTGGCGCACACAAAGGCCCGTCACGATCGGATCGGAATTTCAGCGAGGATCGAATTCGTGTTATTTAATAATGAAACGTACATTGGCCTCATCGGAAGGATTTGGCTTCCGCTCCTTCCGAGAGGGATGCCTGTCACACAACTCTCAAGGATGTTTCCGCTGGTGTCGGGTGGCCTTCATAAACGATCGTTATATTACATATGCATTGGGCACCCTCATGTTGTTGTTGTTGTTGTAGTGTTTAACGCCCGCTTTTACTACTACGGCACCGCAGGCGGTGACACTGATGATACATGAAGATGGAGCACCGGTGGAATGAGATGGCGGGGGAAACCGGAGTACCCGGAGAAAACCCGCCCTGACGCCGCTTCGTCCACCACGAATACCACATGCGGGTCCCTGGGATCGAACCCGGGCCGCCTAGGTGGTAGGGAGCTCGCTAACCGCTCGGCCACGGCGCCGCCTGGGCACCCTCAACATACTGCTTGTCACATACGCACATAGTGTCTGCTCCGAATCCACTGTGCACGCAACTCGCGTAACATTGTTGCTGATTGGAGGGTCAGCTAAAACATACAAGTTATGTCCAAATATATATATATATATATATATATATATATATATATATTTTTTTTTTTTTTTTTTTTTTTTTTTTTTTGTAGGGTGGACCATTTCGGGGATACTCGTTGTTTGTGTGAGTTTTGAAAACCTTAAACTTTCGTCAAATGGAACATCGTTATTCATTTTTTATATGTTAGCCGTGCAAAGAGAATGGCATTTCAAAGCTTTAAAACATTTGACTACCACTCAAAGCCAACTGTATTACCACATTCCCTTGTACCTACAACAAAATGAGTAATAAGATAATTACTGTAAATGTTTATCTCAACTAACACGAAGAAGATAGAGGAATGAGAGTGTAAGAATAGTTGGTACAAGAGTAAAGAAAGTCTTGTGAGTGCAACACATGGGATTTTTATATACAGATAATGATTTACGTATCTTCCTATTATTTATAGCATGATCACTCTTAATTGTGAACTATTCCATGTCATCACTTCGGCATTGGCATTTCAACAGAGGCACCTTAATTCTTCTCTCAGACAATGCTATTTTTACCTTCTCTACTGGAAGTATTGTATTCCATCCAAAAATTCGATGTCGAGATTTCACCGGAAATATGTTTTGAGACCCCACAATCAAAAAAAGCATTTTTAAAAAAGGTTCGCGCGCGCTTGTGTTGTCGGTCTGTGGACAGCATAACTTAAAAATGAAAAGTCGGTTAAAAACCAAAGTTGGTATTTAAGTTTAATGTCTTTCAAGGATGTGACACGAAGATTTTGAAGAAAATATCCCCCCCCCCCATACCCTTTACATGGAAAATTTTGATTTTCTTGAAAATGGCTAACGATTTTGATTAAAATGCCATATGTTTAAGATATTTGTATAACAAATGAAATGTATATTTTGAATTTTCTGGCTATAGCCTATGTAGTCCTGTTTACTTTGGATGACTTGAAAAACTCGTAAACCGTAAGAAATAGACAAAATCTTTTTATAGAAATGTAGATATAGCTAAAACACACAATTTATGCCTGAACAAATCTTTTTGTAGCGTGAACCATTTCGGAGATATTCCTTGTTATTTGTGTGAGTTTCGCAAAACTTTAAACTTTCGTGAAATGGAACATTGTTATTCATTTTTTTATATGTTAAGCATGCAAAGAGAATGGAAACTCAAAGTTTTAAAACATTTGACTATCGCTCAAAGCCTACTGTGTTCTAACATTCCCCTTGCACCTACAAGGAAATAAACAATAATTTCTGCAAATGTATATCTCAACACGAAAGTACAGGAATAACAGTTTGTGAGAATGGTTAGTATAAGAGTAGGGAAAGTCATGTGAGTGCAATAGATTTTTTTTCGGAGCGTCTGTATATCCCTGAGAAGGTTTAATGTCGTCATATGGACTAATGAATCAATGTCATACTTTTATCAACAACCGATGACCCGGGTTAGTTCAAGTTCAAGACTGCACAGCAAATCGACAGATGTGAACACCATCATGTACGTCTATTTTTTATCCTTTGTAAATCTGGAACTTCCAGTGCTTCGAGGAAAACGAACTTTGTTATTTTTATATAAATAACAACCATCTCTTTCAAATTATGGCAGTAAGCACGTATTCATAAATCCTTTACGGCGGGGGAGAGGGGTGTTCCAGCTCATTAAATGCATCGATGAAAATAATGAACAAATTAAAATTCATTGTTATGAAACACAAGATGCACTTGTGAACTACGTAACAGCTAAAATTGATTTGGTTGTAACTTTTCATAAATGATTATAATTATATAATTTGTTGATAATTATCAACCCTAACAATCCTTTCAACTCCAATTCATTAAATTTGAATATTGTTTGATTATTAAATTAAACTAATTTGAAATTCAAGTGAATTTAATGTCTTATTTACATGGACACTGTAAGACGACATGGAATTGTTTTCACAGTCATTCAAATTTGTTAACTTATCCCCTTGGTGGATGTTATTTTCCTCGAGGCCGCGGATAAGGTAGTTGAAGCTGGGAGTCCAGCGTAGACTCGGATAGGTTTAGGATGTATTCTGTTAAGGTAGGGAAGCAGAGGTTCGCATGGTGAAAGTGACAGCCTAGGACTTGGTGGCGTTGATCTCTAGCTACCGCGCCAAACTATGCTGCCAGCATGGCCCTAAATACGTTGCACTATAATACCATGATAAGACGAACGTAGCTTCCTAGTGAAAGTGGAGGGTTCATTTTCCCGAGAAAGGCCCATTGGCGCAGGAGTCCCCGAGGGCAGTGTACTGTCACCGGCGCTCTTTAATGCTTACATGGCCGATCTCCCAACGCACCCCAACACTCACATCTGTCAGTATGCGGACGATCTCATGATCTTCGCAGCAAACAAGAACCCGCGCTACAGCTACCGTCAAGTACAAGCCCACCTCTGTACCATCAGTAGATGGTGCGAGAACTGGCGCATGTCTATCAACCCGGAGAAAAGCTCTGCGATTCTCCTGGCCAACACGCTGGCAAACCGGCTCCCGCAGGACCTCGTGCTTCGGCGCCGTCGGATCCCTTGGGTCACTACGGCGAAGTATCTCGGGGTCACGTTGGGCCGGCGGCTAATGTATAGGCATCACGTCAGGGGCAAAGTACTACAAGGTCACGCAGCCCTCCGGCAGTTGTATCCTATCCTCAGCGAAAAAACCATGCCCATTCGCCTGAAGCTACAACTGTATTGTGCGATCATCCCGCCTCTGGTCCTGTACGGATGTGAGATCTGGGGAGTGGTGGCAAAGTCCACCTTCATCAGACTTCAGACGTTGCAGAATCGGGCATTAAGGATGATCTACGACACTGGTTGGAGATTTCCTGCCCACATCCTTCACGAACATTCCGGCATCCCGTACATTGTCGACGTGATTAAAACCCGCGCTCGAACAATGTACAATAAATTCCAGAACCACCCTAACCCACTGGTGAACGCTCTGGGACAATATGACCAGAGAGAGCCGCGCCGACTACCATCTAAAAAATTGCCGAAGGACATCTTAAATCCAACGGTCTAATTTTAGAAGATGGGAAAGGCAAAAATTACTATCTGTACTTGAAACAGAGTAAAACGCCTAACTCAGATCACCTCTCAGTGAGTGGCTGACGGCCAGAACCCTGGTGGGGATTAGCGCGTCACCTGATTGACTAAACAGCCAATCAGCAGCTGGGCACTGCCCGCTCACGGGCCAATCCCTACCAACCATCCATCTCGCCCCTATAAATACCCCTGACCCCAATAACATTCCCAGAAGTATTAAATCCCTGTAGACCAAACCATCATACTATCGCGCAGGTTAAGCCGTATAACGGCTAGGTACTGCGGTAAAGACACTCGGGTGGGAGAATAGCTTCCCCACTCGACTTGAACTGCCTCTGGTGCCATGATAAGACGATGCTCTGGTAATTGCAGGTCATCAGCGAACAGGAGAGGTCACAGCCTCGGAGAGCAGCGAGACATTTGATATAGGTTAGAAATAGCAGGAGGCCCAAAATACTGCCTTGGGGTATACCTGCATCGACAGTGTAAGGTTGAGAATGGATGCTGTACAGCTACATGCTCTGTGGATCTGAATGATCGAATACTACGACGGGTTCTTGGCATTTTAAATCGTCCATGGCTATGGTGGGCGAGCCACGTAACAAGACAGCGCCCAGGTGTAGTTCACTGATGCGTCTACCAGCTGAATTGTAGAGACAGAGATTGAGGGACCCTCTGTTGATGTGCCGTTTGCACATGTGTAGATACAGCAAGAATTTCATATTGCAACTGTTTTAGCTATGCAACTTATATGACTATTTAAAGGCTTTTGAGCCAACGCACAATATTTCCAGTCGACTCACATTCACCTTTTATGCAGCACGACTCCAGTTCGCTGTTAATTTGCAGAACGAATACATTTTAATCTGATGTACAATTGCATTATACTCACTCTCTAAAAAATTACGTTGATACTTTAGACACATTCTTATATAAATTGTAATTACGAGTTACCCGTCATCTGTAGCATCCTACTTTACTTCGTATTGCCGACTTCCGCGCCTCCCCGTCCACATAACAGATAGTGCTGGCGCTTGGTGTTCTGTGTGCGGGTTTCGCGGGGCTTTTGAACCACTCATTGGGTGAGTTGCCAGCTGGATATAACATCCGAATTCCCACAAGTGTTGCCAACTTCGGTAGCACAAATGTCACTAGAAAGTGCCCGAAAATTTCAGTAGATTTTCGTTCAAAGTGATTAAACAAAGACCGCTTGGCTTTGTTGGTTCGAACACGCTTGCTGTTTCAAGGATAGCGCGTTCAAATTATGATTGGATTTGTGACATTTTTACTTTCTCTACTAGGTACGTTTAAGTAGAGCAAGTATTGTATTCCACCTCAAATTTCGATGTCGATATTTCACCGGTAATATATTTTGAGGCTCCCTGAGTCAAAAAGTGTGTGTGTGTGTGTGTGTGTGTGTGTGTGTGTGTGTGTGTGTGTGTGTGTGTGTGTGTGTGTGTGGGTGTGTGTGTGTGCGTGCGTGTGTGTGTGTGTGTGTGTCTGAACAGCATAACTCAAAAATAAAAAGTCGGTTGGAAACCAAAGTTGGTATTTAAGTTTAATATCTTTCACGGATGCGACAGGAAGATTTTGAAGAAAATTCCTCCACCCTAAACTACCTTTTACATGGAACACTTTTCGAACGTTTTGGTTTTCTCGAAAATAGCTCTAACGATTTTGATTAAAATGCCATAGGTTCAACACATTTTTATGGCAAAATGTATATTTTGAATTTTCTCGCTATGGGCCATGTAGTCCTGCTTACTCTTGATGACTTTTGCTTAACTCGCATCCGCAAGAGATAGACCAAGTCTTACTATATACAAAAAGTGTAGATCTAGTTAAAACACACAAGTTTTGTCTAAATGACTTTTTTTGTGGAGTGAACCATTTCGGAGATATTCCTTGTTATTTGTGTGAGTTTTGCAATACTTATGCTTTTCTCAAATGTGAAATATCATTATTCACTTTTTTTGTCTGTTTGACTATACAAAGAGAACGGAATTTCAAAACTTCAAAATATTTTTCTCACATTCCCTTTGCAGCTACAAGAAAATCAGTAGTAAGATAATTTTTGCAAATGTTTATCTCGACTAACATGAAGAAGATAAAAGAATAACACATTCTAAGTATAGCTAGAACAAAAGTAGAGAAAGTTATGTGAGGGCAACACATCTAGATTTTTTTAACAACTCAATTCGAATTTCTTTAATATTCGTTTTTTATCCACCTTTCTCCTTTGACTTCAAAGTCAATGTTAGAATTCCTCTACGCACCTCACAATATGTCAAAAATGCTCTGTGAACAACGAACTTGTAAAAATTGAACGTTTTAAATTCCTTTTTCCGATCCGTTGTTTTCATGGTGTAGCATAACTCGTATGCCTGAAATAGTTAGTTACTCTTTCGGATTCTCTTCTTTCACTGTAATAGCCGATCGAACCACTGTTCTTTGCATAAGGAAAAACTTGACAATTTTGCTTTTCCTTAGCGCAGAACTTCAAAACATTAAGAAGATCTTTCTATATACAAGTTTATAACTGTTCGCGGTGTTCCTTTTTCTTTTCCCTCTCTGAGTTTCCATGTTATATGTTGTTAATTAGGCCATTCAGTTGTGTTACGACACAGTTGTCCGTCATATCTCAGATAACAAATACATTCTTAATACGCAACCTGTTGCTATCATTAACAATACGCATAGTTCCTCCCTTGGCCACGGATAAACAAACCTAATAACAACTCATGTTTGTAGAAACAGTGAATGAAATGTTTGAAAAGACCTCATAAGAGCCCGGAACCCACTGAGGACAGACGACTCGAAGGTTAACGGAAAAAAGAAAAACACACCATCAATAAAGTATCTTATCTAGGCAAGCTCATTGTTAGCGCAATTCGAATTTCACCAGGTTACAAGGTAGACACACAATAGTAGTAGTAGTATTAGTAATAGTGGTAGTGGTGGTAGTGGTAGTGTGGTAGTGTTGGTGGTGGTGGTGTTGTGGTGGTGGTACTGGTGGTGGTGGTGGTGGTGGTATGGCGGTGGTACTGGTGGTGATGGTACTGGTGGTAGTGGTGGTAATGGTAGTGTGATAATGGTGGTGTGGTGGTGGTAGTGGTGGTACTGGTAGTGTGGTGGTGGTAGTGGTGGTGGTAGTGGTGGTGGTAGTGGTGGTAGTGGTGGTACTGGTGGTGGTAATGGTAGTGTGATAATGGTGGTGTGGTGGCGGTAGTTGTGGTACTGTTAGTGTGGTGGTGGTGGTGTGGTGATGGTAGTGTGCTGATGGTAGTGTGGTGGTGGTAGTGGTGGTGGTACTGGTGGTGATGGTAGTGGTGGTACTGGTAGTGTGGTGGTGGTACTGGTGGTGATGGTAGCGGTGGTACTGGTAGTGTGGTGATGGTAGTGTGGTGGTGGTACTGGTGGTGATGGTAGTGGTGGTACTGGTGGTGTGGTGGTGGTAGTGGTGGTGGTACTGGTGGTGATGGTAGTGGTGGTACTGGTAGTGTGGTGGTGGTGGTAGTGGTGGTGGTTTTACTGGTGGTGATGGCAGTGGTGGTACTGGTAGTGTGGTGGTGGTACTGGTGGTGATGGTAGTGGTGGTACTGGTAGTGTGGTGGTGGTACTGGTAGTGTAGTGGTGGTGATACTGGTGGTACTGGTAGTGTGGTGGTGGTACTGGTTGTGGTGATGGTAGTGGTGGTATTGGTAGTGTGGTGGTGGTACTGGTAGTGTGGTGGTGGTACTGGTAGTGTGGTGGTGGTACTGGTAGTGTGGTGGTGGTAGTGGTGGTACTGGTAGTGGTACTGGTAGTGTGGTGATGGTACTGGTAGTGTGGTGGTGGTACTGGTGGTGTTACTGGTAGTGTGATGATGGTAGTGGTAGTACTGGTGGTGATGGTAGTGGTGGTACTGGTAGTGTGGTGGTGGTACTGGTAGTGTGGTGGTGGTACTGGTGGTGGTACTGGTAGTGTGATGGTGGTACTGGTGGTGATGGTGGTGCTACTGGTAGTGTGATGGTGGTACTGGTGGTGATGGTATGGTGGTACTGGTAGTGTGGTGGTGGTGGTACTGGTGGTGATTGTAGTGGTGATATGGTGGTGGTGGTACTGGTGGTGGTAGTGTGGTGGTGGTACTGGTAGTGTGGTGGTGGTAGTGTGATGATTGTAGTGGTGATATGGTGGTGGTGTGGTGGTGGTACTGGTGGTGATGGTAGTGGTGGTACTGGTAGTGCGGTGGTGGTACCGGTGGTGATTGTAGTGGTGATATGGTGATGGTGTGGTGGTGGTAGTGTGGTGGTGGTGGTAGTGGTGGTATTGGTAGTGTGGTGGTGGTGGTAATGGTAGTGTGGTGGTGGTGGTACTGGTAGTGTGGTGGTGGTACTGGTGGTGGTACTGGTAGTGTGATGGTGGTACTGGTGGTGATGGTGGTGCTACTGGTAGTGTGATGGTGGTACTGGTGGTGATGGTATGGTGGTACTGGTAGTGTGGTGGTGGTACTGGTGGTGATTGTAGTGGTGATATGGTGGTGGTGGTACTGGTGGTGGTAGTGTGGTGGTGGTACTGGTAGTGTGGTGGTGGTAGTGTGATGATTGTAGTGGTGATATGGTGGTGGTGTGGTGGTGGTACTGGTGGTGATGGTAGTGGTGGTACTGGTAGTGCGGTGGTGGTACCGGTGGTGATTGTAGTGGTGATATGGTGATGGTGTGGTGGTGGTAGTGTGGTGGTGGTAGTGGTGGTATTGGTAGTGTGGTGGTGGTGGTAATGGTAGTGTGGTGGTGGTGGTACTGGTAGTGTGGTGGTGGTGTTGGTAGTAGTAGCAGTAATAGTAGTACTAGTAGTAAGAGTAGTGTTGTACCAGTGGATCCATTACTCTTGCCGGAGACCCATACAATTGATTATTCAACTCTTCTCTTCGCTAGATGCAACTTGCATGCCTGGTAATTGCTACGTCAACTATCAGTAACGAATGGAAGAGCCAAGATGGGCTAGGAGTTGATTCCTGGGGAAGGTTAGAAAATACCCCTTATGAAAGAATATTTAATATCTGGTAGCGAGTTCCAAGGTTGAAGTTTTGATTTATGGTAGTCTTCGAGATATATCTGCAAGCATACTATTAAGCCGGGTGCTATTTTGTTTCCAGAAATTTGAAGGTAGCTAGAGGACCCGTACATAATGGTCGGAACCATGTTTATGAAACCGATAGTGGGCGGACCATATCTCTTACTCACAAGTTGCACAGCTGCGGGAAGAAGCCGTTTCGTAATTAAGTCTACACAATGATGCACAACAACAAGAAGACACAAAGTGGCAGTCTGTTGTGCGCATCATGCTGCTTCAGCTGTTCCTGTTGGCGACCCTGAGGGGGGCGTCCTCCAAGAGTGACGGGTCTGAGACCTGGGTCCTCCGTGCTCCTGGTAGCACTAGGGTACCCTCACCGCTGGAGACTCTACTCAAGTCACAGGTATATAGCAATTAGCGTCATTGCTAGTGACAAAATGTATAAATAAATGCATGCTTTAGGTTTACTTATACAGTTATGACTATCGACGATGCTATAGACATACTCAGGGCTATTCTGTAACTTTCTGGTTAAGATCTACGGTTACTCCTTAAGATCAAGCGATAAATCCATCCATTTTCAACCAATAGGATTACTATTGTTAGTGCAAACACGCGGTATCGTTAGAAATTTAGCCACTTTTCAACTTTTGAACCAACGAGAATAATTAATTCGCCTCTTTTGAGGTTAGTGAATCTGATTAGATATTAAGGAATCCTTGGACACTGCAGTTTTGAACAATGGATCGATATTATACAGGATGGAAGGCACTGCTTGGGCCGTAAATTAACCACGTATTGAACTTGATGAGTGTAACAAATATATAAAATACAATTATTGTCATGAAAGAACCGTTTCGTTGAAAAAAAAATTGTGTCAAATATTTGGAGCAGTCTAGCTTCTTTACAAATGCATATAAATAGTTTATTATTTCAGTAACTATCACACAAAGATTATGTGAACAATGCTGTGGAGCATTTGTACCTTAATTCCAATGAATTTACTCAGAATTTAATGTTAATGTAACTTGCCAACACTCTCTTTAGAAATTAAACATTGCGTGACATTTTAACATTAAACTGTGACTAAATTAATTCCAATTAAGGAATAAATGCATTACAGCATTGCTCTCACGATGTTTGCGCGAAGTTAGTGCAATAATAAACCATTTATATCAATTCCTCAAGAAGCTAGATGGTTTCAAACATTTACACACATTATTTTTTTTCGGCGAAATTGTTCTTTATTGACAAAAAATGTACTGGGCATATTTGTTACACTCATAGAATCCCTGAATGACTCTGTATAGTCAAGGGATTATCTTCCTCCCGATATAAATATGCAAAGTAAGATAACTAGATAAAAAAATCTGATATGTTGCACTCACATAACTTTCTCTACTCTTGTACTAACCATTCTTGGAAACTCTTATTCTTCTAACTTCTTCGTGTAAGTTGAGATAAGCCTTTGCAGAAATTATCTTATTGCTCGTTTTCTTGCATGTGCAAGTAGGCTTTGAGCGATAGCCAAATATTTTAAAGCTTTCAAATTCCATTCTCTTTGCACGGTTAACATACAAAAAATGAAAAACGATGTTCCGTTTGACAGAAGTATAAGCACTCCAAAACTCATACAAATAACAAGGAATATCTCCGAAATTCTTCACTACAAAAAAATGATTTAGACATAAATTGTGTGTTTTAGCAAAATTTACATTTTTTGTATAGTGAGATTTTGTCTACCTCTAACGGTTTACCAGTTATGCAAAAGTCATCCAGAGTAAATAGGGCTTCATGGGCTATAGCCAAAAAATTCAAGATATACATTTCATTTTTCATAAAAATATATCAAACATATGGCATTTTAATCAAAATCATTTGAGCCATTTTCAATAAAATCAAAATGTTCGAAAATTTTTCCATGTAAAGGGCTGTTTAGGGTGAAGCAATTTTCTTCAAAATCTTCGTTTCGCATCCTTGAAAGACATTAAACTTAAGCACCAAGTTTGGTTTTTAAACGACTTTTCGTTTTTCATTTATGTTGTCCACAGACTGATAGATACAGACACACTCACGGACCTTTTTCTAAATATTCTTTTGGGGGGGGGGGGGGTTTCAGGATTCTACGTAGTAGATAAAGTAAAAAAATTGATAATAAAATAAAGTAAAATTGATAAATAGTCCTCAATTTTATAAGAAGGATCGTCGTCAGGCAAGCATACTAAAATAAAGTTAAATCTAACACTTGTTGAACATAACCAAACGAGCACCATGAAAACATTTTACTAACATTTAGTATGTTAATCTGGAATTGTGACTAACTAGATAATGGTGGATCTCTGATCTGAAGAAGCATTATATTTGGATGTATTGCTTTCGAGCATAAATAAATGATTCATTATATTTTATTATAGATTGCCTAAACTTGGTGTTTATAAATAGTGCTATAATGGCTTTTTCCAAGTTAAATCCAAACTTAGCAGAAAATGGTAGCGGTACCTATTTAACTACCTTTGAGACAATTTGTACTGTTCTGGTAACGATGATGTATGTTTCATGGTCCGTTCTCAGGACTTCGTCCGGTGGCCTAGTGTCTTCAACTGCAATGATGAAATTGAAAGCTGCATGTTGGGCACTAGTGGATTCATTGTAAATGACTGAGGATTTCCAGGGAAATGTTTAAATTCTACTTAGGGCTTTTGGGTTTTATACTTAAGAATAAGTGTAACAGGCAATTCGATTAAACCTAAAACGTGGATTCCTTTTATTTAGTACGCCAATGATGAATTCAACTTATAAATATCCACATTCAAATATACGTTCATAATAAAGGTTTTTGTCCATATACTTATATATCTTATGTGCTGTAGTCATATGACTTTCTCTACTCTTGTACAAACTATACTTACATATCAGTGGCATATGCTAGGGTTGTGACTTGGGCTATCACCAGGCCTACCACTCACATTTTGTTTTTCAGTTTTGTAGTACGTGTTGGAGAGAGACTACATCTCTGTCTCCTTCCTTTATGTTTAATGTAATGTCGCGAGTTAGAATTGTGCTGCTTTAAACTGAGGAATTCCTTGGAAGCTATAAATACCAGTAAGTACCATTAGTTCAAGTGTTGTGAAATATGAGGGTTAACCGGGCAAACATAAACGTCAGCTGCATTTCGGGAAACTGGGACCGAGGAATGTCAATCGGGTCACAGAAGCAGTGGACTCTGGAGGAGATAAGGATCCAAGTAGATCAAGGGAAATTAATTGCTGGTTCAAGTCGATGGAAGTTGGGTATTTCTTATCAGGAAACTTCATGGAATAACTTAAATTAAGCTTAACTAGACTAAACAGTCACGCATTCAGTTTTAAAGGCCTAAGATAAAATTAGGTTGGTACGCATTTTGGGGAGGGGAAGATGAAGGTTCATGTTATAATTACGTAACTATGTGTTGTAAATAGTATAAAATAGATGTGTTGCATTAACATGATCTTCTCTAACCACTCTTCTGCAAACTTCGTAGAAAAGATTATTTATTATTCTTCCTTTTTTCACCCCAGCGCAAGAGCCAATGAAAGGCCAAGGCCTTCCGCCCAGCCGCTGCGTCCCCCACCTCTGCCCACTATAAGCGTCATTGGTGGGGTGCAGCACTGGAGGGCGGGACGTGGTTAGCGCCCCGAGCATTATTGTTTCTCCTTCATGCTTTTACTTGTTCCACTGCATTACAGTGGTAGTGGTAGTTGTGATAGTGAAACGGTAGTAATGGTAGTGGTAGAAGTGGTAGCGACAGCAGTAATAGTAGTGTAAGTGAGCGTTGGAGAATGTGCAATGGCTCTCGAACCTCGATCTGAAGATCTTTTGTGCTACCCCTATCTCCTACTAGGAGTCCAGTTAATTGAACACTGAAAGACTACCCCCGGAATCCAACAAGGAAACATTTCATGGCCGGAAACCAGAGCTACCATGCTCTAGCCCACTGCGACATGACAGAGTACTTCTAGCAGGTAGAGGAAGTACCGAGCGAAGTACCGTGTGCGGTACGAGTGGTACCTTTAGAAATAAAAAATAACGACTAACTTCTTAATGGATGTAACACTGCAGCTGGTGTCGGTAAACCAGTTAGTAAACAATTTTGTTCAGCGTTTAACAGAAGAATTCGCTTCCAAATGAGGTCGTTATCTTATAGTGGCATAAGCGTCTACGCCAGATATTCAGACCTTTAAACGTATCAAAAAAAATCTTTGCATTTAAGCAAAAATGTAAGATTTGAGGTAATGCTTTCATACGGGGCAATCAGCCATTACCTAACTTTTTCACGCAATTTTCTGGGGTCTGGCGCAGCGCGACATCTGAATTCAATACATGGCTAACGTTACATAAACAATTTTATAGAGCATTACAATAGTTCATTGATACGCCGGTAGAAGCTAAGTAGCGGATCAATAGGTCGTACCACGTTGCCACACACTCAAATTTAAACGCGATTAGCTAGTTAACGGTGCATTTAATTTTAAAAAGTTATTGGAATGTTTTGTTAGTTTAAATCCACCCTCTTACCTCCTTCAGTCTGGCGAATTATTTCACTTCCATCCTGTATATACCAAACAAAATAAACAAAATCTTACTCAATAAAAGATGTACATATATCTCGAAAAGAACACAATTTATGTCTGTCTCACGTTCACATTACTTTAATCTATTACTCTTCAACGACCTAATGTTACAGAAGCTTGTGTTTCTACCTACTTTAAGATAATCGAGATAATTTTTGCAGAAATGTTTTTATTATATCTGTTTTATAGGTAGAGGGGAATAATGAAAAAAGAAGGCGATACCCATTTGAAGGGTGGTCTGGGATTGGAAGGATTTTCTTGAGAATTTTTGTGCCTCATCTCTGGAGGATGTCGAATCTTTCATGTGTTTTTTTTTCTTTCTCTACTGGTAAGTAGGGGAAGTATTGTATTCCACCCAAAAATTCGATGTCGAGATTTCACCGGAAATATAAGTTTTAAGACCCCCTGAATAAAAAAAAAGCATTTTGAGAAAAAAGTCCATGTGTGTGTGTCTGAGGACAGCATAACTCGAAAACGAAAAGTAGCTTAAAAACCAAAGTTGGTATTTAAGTTTAACGTCTTTTAAGGATGCGACACGAAGATTTTGAAGAAAATAGCCCCACCCTAAACTACCCTATACGTGGAAAATTTTTCGAAAATTTTTATTTTCTTGAAAATGGTTCTAACGATTTTCATTAAAATGTATTATGTTTGAGATATTTTTATGAAAAATTAAATGTATATCTTTAATTTTCTGGCTATAGCCGCTGTAGTATTTATTCTGGACGACTTTTGCATAACTGGTAAACCGTTAGAGATAGACCAAATCATACTCTACAAAAATGTAGATCTTGCTAAAATGCACGATTTATATCCAAATTAATTTTCTTGCAGGGTGAACCATTTCGGAGATATTCCTTGTTATGTCTGTGAGCTTCGGAAAACTTAAAGCTTTCGAGAAATGGAATATTGTTGTTCATTTTTTTATATGTTACGTGTGCAAAGAGAACGAGATCTCAAAGCTTTCAAAGATTTGACTATCGCACAAAGTCTACTGTATTCTCAAATTCCCCTTCCACGTACAGGGGAATAACCAATAAGACAATTTGTACAAACGTTTATTTTAACTAACACGAAGAAGATATAAGAATAATAGTTTGTAAGAATGGGTAGTACAGAAGTAGAGAAAGTCATGTGAGTGCAACATATGATATTTTTTCTGTTGTTTTGATTTTTTTTCGCTCTTTATTGGGCTTCAAGGCATACTTACATGTATTTCCTGTGAAATACAATTATTTATTGAAATGTTATATTTTCTCTAATTACCATATATATTGCAGAGAAATTAAAAAATGTCCCATGAGTGGGTGAGCCAGCCAGCATTACATACAGCGGTTTACTATGGACTCTGCTGCAACCCAAGAGCCTCTTGCATCTAACTTGCATAAATAAATGAACGTCATTTTTATGCACTAGACCTTTTTTTTGCCAGTGAAATAGAGAAGCTCAAGTGAACGCACTCGATGTTTTCTCTTGTGTGCTGAGATGCTCCTCGAGTGTTTTATTTTAGCCTTGACTGCAAATTAAACAAGCCCAATGACGGAGTCTTAGGTCAAGGGGCACTGGGTCAATTTAAACATTTGAATATCACTTTTCCTTTCTCATGCAGGACGCCCGAGTGATGCAGCCCCAGGTCTACAACTTTCATGTGGTGTCGGATATCAGCTATAGATATGCAACAACGACAGTGTCCAGCAAAATCGCCAATCCTGCCAATAACTTCTCCCAGGAGGTGTCCTTCAGCGCGCTTCTTCCGGAGACGGCCTTCATTTCCGGATTAGTCATGTGAGTTACAAACCCACAAAAATTTAAACATGTTAAGGTGATAAATGCACAGCAATATTCAATTTTGGAGCTATCATAGTTGCCAATTAGTATTTCTTTTGTAACATCACACTTTAAAGGACTTCAGTTATGAATCAACATAACCTAACCTATACTTTAAAGCATTAGAAAGATTTTCTCATTCAGTTATTAAATGTGTTGATTAATACTTAAAGTACAAAGTAATGCTACGAGTGATTCTCAATTTATCTAGAGAATTTGACTACCACGAGTCGCATATATTAAGACGACGTCACGAATTGAAATATGACATAAATATGAAATGTTATTGAAGTGCTGCATTGTAATTAGTAACCTCTTAAAATAAATATGTCGCAGGCGTACATACATCAGCGTCCATTGGTACGGCCTTACAAGATTCTCATATGATGCTCCAGTCTTTTAAGACGTTGGCAATGCCATTCCAAACATATTTCCTATTGTACTGTGTGTTCTGAGGTTTCCCTGTTCGAATTATTTCATTTATTTCAGCATTAGATGCTTCACCGAAGCGAGAGTCAGCCTTTTTTGACATTTGAATAGCGGCTCTTGCGTCAAGCTCTTGCACATCTGTAGGACAGTGCAGCTAGATTTTCTAACTTGATCATAACATAAGAAAAGCAGAGGAAGTGATAATGAAATTTGATAAATTTTTCGCTAATGAAGGCTGTCATTGGCTGAAATTTGAAGTTGTTGTGCATATGATGGTTGACTTCAACCAAGTCACGTATAAGTGGAATAGTCACTTAACATAAAATCCAACCTTTGTTAAAGAGAAAAAAATACTAAGTTAGTCGGAGATCAGCAGGAAAAAATATAACTGTGGAAAGAACCACCAGAAAATCATTTTAAGCACAAGAATAATTTGTGGACATTTCTTATACTTATCTTGCTCTACTACAAATCTAGGTCTCCTTTTTGTTCATTTGTGTTACATAAATTCGCTCTTCACTGTTAGGGACATAGAAGGAAAGCTGTACGAGGCAACCGTGAAGGAGAAGCATAAAGCAGACGCTGAATACAGTGAAGCAGTGCGGAAGGGAGCCGCGGCAGCGCATGCTCAGTTCAGGTGAGTGTAGATAAACTAACACAATCTACAGTTCTTCGTGAACTTACAACTCACAGCTGTGCTGTCCTCTCGTAACTTTGACACACACTTTTCCGTCTTTCTTTATCCTCTCTGTCTCACAAACAGCTGGCTTTGACGGTACAATCATTCAACACTCACTAAAACTCATCACTACAACTCCGACGCGACGTTAAATGTCCCAAAGTCTCTCTGTCGACACATACCGTTCTCTCATGACGACGATTATACACATACACGTACTCGCGATACCACACAATTAGTACCCTTTCCTTTTGTTTCACAAAATTGCCCCTCTCTCGCTGTCTCGCAAACTTTTATAGGTGAGAATGACGTAGCATGAAGTTTTATGGAAATTCATCCTTTTGCGACCTTTCCACAAACAAGCCGGCAGCCGGAAGTCTCGCGAATGTTCTCGAAATGTTTTGTTCTGCCGCGCTCCATTGTTGAGTGTTAGGCTCGCTTTGATATGCTGCCGCTTTTGCCACCCCTGTGGGCCGGCTTCATAATATTACAACTGCTGCACAAAAATTAATTGTAAAAAATCTCGACATCGAATTTTTGGGTGGAATACAATACTTCCTCTACTTACTAGTAGAGAAATTAAAAATGACAGTTAACCCGTAGGAATTAAAATATATATTTACACGAAAAATAAATGGTTCTGTGGATGTAAGCAATTATTTAGTAGGCAATGTTTCAAACGTGTATTTTTTTTTTTTTTTTTTTTTTTTTCCTTTTTTCCAGCGCCAGGGATTCAAAACTGTTCAGAATATCAGTGAACGTGGGGCCTAGCCAGAAGGTGGTGTTCAACCTAACTTACGAGGAGCTGCTAGTGAGGAAGTTGTCTGCGTACACCCATGTGGTCAACATTAACCCAGGGAAGATAGTTCGAGAGCTTAGTGTGGTAGTGTATATACAAGAGTCGGCTGACATCACTACTCTTCAGGTGCCGCCACTGCGCATGTCCAATGAGATTCCTTCTCGCCATGAAGGTGTGTTCCTTCATGTGTAAAGGTACAAACCCGCTATTAAATTGTCAAGTAATGACTTTTGTGTAGTTGTTTGCAACTTATGCTAACATAGTTGACAGCAACGACTTAACGTTTAGGAATTACTATACAGGGTGATTCAGAAGTTTCTTGACATTTTCCTCATAACGTTAATTTATGCAATTGTACTATACATAATTGGGAAGTATGCAGACAATAGAGGAAAAATTAGCTGTCATTTTCGCTCGTATCCGAGGATTGACTTACAAGCGGGTCCAAGAAAAATTCACAAAGTTCAGGAAATCAGGTCCTAGAAGCCAAGCTATTAGAGTTCTGGTACTAGAACTAAAATGGACGGGATGTGTTGCTTATAAGGCACATAGTGGGAGGTCGGCTACAACACCAGAAGACGTGCAAACCATACGGGATGCCATCACACGGAATCCCGGTGCGTCAACCATAAAACTCAGCAGCGATCTGGGTATGTCCCAAAGTATTGTATGGCATTTCTTGCGCTTCTTACTCAAGATGAACACCTTAGAACAATTGAAAACCGAATAGCTCCAGCGGTAACTACCATCAGCTATGATGGCAAATGTGCTATGACATAGAGGTTCACCATATTGAAATATACTGAGTTGATCATCCAGTAGTCGTTACTTTCCGTATGCAATAAAACGTTTAACATAAAAGATTGTGTTCACGAAAATGTCACGAGACTTTTGAATCAGTCTGCATTTTAGTGGTGAAATATTTAATTCACTCCACATTTTCCCTCACATATTCCAGTAATAAATACTTTCCGTACCAACGCTCAAATAATGTAGCTCTATCCCTCAATAACAGAGAAATGTGTTTCTTCTTCGTTAGGTTTTTAGGTCTTTGTGCAATTGACGGTAATATAGCTACCAATAGCTGAGAAGTAAAGGTAAACTTAGTTTGTTTCAGCAGATGTTGTGAATCCACTGGCGATCATTGAACGACCAACGTCCCGAAGTGCTGTAATAAGATGGGAACCTACACCAACGGAGCAAAGCGAAATAGACTTCGACGGCGTCAAGGGTCAGTTTGTGATAAGTTACGACGTGGACAGGACGTCAAATCCATCTCAAATCTTGGTCAGTGTTTACACATTTTATTTTGTATAATGCTGCATGTCCATATTTACTCGTAAATTCTTAATGAGGATATCTTAGCCAACCAAATTAATTTGTGGTGACAGTCCTTGGGCGTCCAGTTATCCCCTTCCATTAACACAAGAATGATCCTGTACGAAGACACGTTACTTGTTGCCGTTTTGCTTAATTGCTCCTCGTAATGTTCTCTAACATGGCCCAAGTTCGAATGGAAATAATGCTCGATGACTAAAACCTCCTCTGTTATGAGAACCATAATTGTAACACAAACCCCAGCACTGAATATGCAATATGCTAAACGATTACATAGAATAAATACATACTTGGTTGCTATTGAAACCTACAAAGCAAACGGGCGATACTTTCAGCTCCTTTGTTTTGCTGCATACCATATACATTAGCAACATTATTGAACCAAAGTGGCATTAGAATGTTTTACTTCTCTTTGTATACAAAATTACGCCATTAGGGAAATTACAGCACGTTATAACTGTAGAGTCCTAACGCTGGGTAACTAAAGTTCAGTGTTTGATTAAGAAGGAAATCCAAAAGTCTTTATTGCGTCGTACTTTCAAATAGAATTGTGTTGAAATCACTATGTATCGCTACGTATTCCTTCCCCGTGGGATTGCCGTCCATTTCAGATCTCGCTGAGAGATCTACTTAACAACTAAGAAAAAAATGATGATTAATTGCTCTTCACACATGCTGGGTTTAGACTCAAGTTGGCAAACTAGATTCAGACGAAAATCCAATGCCATTGCTAAGATTTTAAGCTTGAATTTTCGGCTTTCCGTGCCATTTCTCTAATCAACTGAGCTATCATGGTAAAATGTCCGCACAGTATTAAAATGCTTATAATACGTATTCGTACATTATAACATAGGGCGTTAGGCTGATGCTCTTTGCCCCCGTGGACCATGTCAAGTACGCTACAACTATCGGTAGGTAAATCTAACTTCATTTTTAAACTGGAAATGCTGTTGTTAGTGCAGAAATGAGAAATGAATAAAATTACCATATTTGGAGAAACATGTCATTTAAGAAACCTCATCCACCTCCAAGTTTCGCTTCTCTGTGACATGGAGTTTTTAGGGTCATGGTTACCTTTATTAGAAACCAAAGTTGGACATTATATTTATATTTACTGATAGGCGACGAGGGTTCATATAACATTACAAAACCCAAATACTATTTTCCTTTAAGCCCTCCAATACGGCAACTATTTGAATCTTGCGTACAGTACAGTACAGCTTTATTTTAATATCTTCATTCATGCTAATCCTGTCATTCTAACGTCATATTCCATATCCTTGTGCTTTGCCTTCAAACTCGCAAGAGTTAGTTAATAATACTCAATACCTTCTAGATATATTAGATCTATCAATGCAAATTTTTACTTTTCTCTTGGTGAATGTTAGCAAGACTGGTGAATAAGTTTCGTGAGGACAAATGATTTGTTAAATCACTGCATGCCATTTCTTTGGAGTAACATTCTGAAAGTTTCGAGTTTCTGATTTGCGACTGTCCCTTGTAAGGTATTAACTACGTCACTATTTCCTAACATAATGATCACATTTGTCTCCAGATTCCTTGTTTTGCACAACTAACAGCTTGTCAAATAGCCACATGAGGGCATCATTAACTAAACCTGTAACAGCTAAGAAATATGTTACATAATTAACTGTGATTCTGAACCGTCATTTTAATTTTACTATTTTATCATTAGCTAGTCTGTGCAGTAAGATATTAATGTTACCATGCATAAACACTGTTTTCTATACATCTCCTGTATGAAGGAATAATAAAAGTTATAGGTGGGTGAAGATGGCTACCTGGTGTACTTCTTTGCCCCCGAGAATTTGCCGCCTTTGAGGAAACATGTGACCTTCATGCTCGACACAAGTGGTTCTATGGATGGACCAAAGATGGACCAACTGAAGGAAGCCATGCACACAATCCTCAGTGATCTGAATCCCGGAGATTTCTTCAGTATTTTAACCTTCGCCACCCACGTAAAGGTAAGGCTCACATCTTGAGTATAAAATACCTTTCTATAATATTTTAGAGTGAATACACGCGAATACACAGCAGGATTGTACATAGTTGGTATATTTGACAATATCGCTCCATATGGGAGCATCACAAAAACCGAACTCCTGGAGGGAGTGAAAAAATTAGATTGACTTATACAAGAAGGTGAACTATTGAAAGATTTCTTCGGTTATAAAGCAGGAAGATATGCGCCTCTGTGGACGAAAATCTGGACTTTTGGTTGACCTCACGTCTAAGGTGATAAATTCCTACTTTTTTTTGGGGGGGGCGGGCAGCCACGAATTTTTAGACTTTCTAAACTGTACCGTTCAGGACAACCATTGTTCCGCAAATTTGTAAGTGCCTATTCCTAGGACTCGAAACATTCTTACTCTGTTGCAGATTTAGTCTGAAAAAGGTACTGGCACATGTCTTAACATAAACTGTCACTATCACCAAGTCTCCTGATCCAGGATCTCTTCGGTGGCTCAAGTGTTGGCAATAAGTTGCTGTATTTCTGTAATGGTTCACGGTGAGGAGCCATTGAAGAATATAGTTACAAAAAGTATGGAATCAGGAAATACTTCAAAATAAAGAAAGAGTGGCAGGTTTAAACAGAAAAATAATAAATAATAAATTCCCGTCTGTGGATTACCACACTATCTTTAAAAGACCGTTCCTAACCACCAGAAAGGTCTACTGCGCCCGGCGATGAGGTATTGAACCTCGGTGTTGCAGAGGCCGTTTTTCGGGGTCTAGAATAACGTACCATTATTCTTCTTGTTGCTGTTCTTCTTCTCCTTCTCCCTATTATTATTACTGTTGCTGTTATTATTATCATTATCATCATTATCATTATTATAATTATTATCATTATTATCATTATCATTATTATCATTATTATCATTATTATCATTATCATTATCATTATCATTATTATTATTATTATTATTATTATTATTATTATTATTATTATTATTATTATTACACAAATAAAAAGTGTAATAAACGAAAATGTCAACAGGTATGGAGTGCGTGGCCAGGGAAGTGGCTTCGTGTGTTGAGAAACAAGGGTGTTGTGATTCCTGCTTCGAGAGACAATATCTACAAAGCAAAACGGGCGATCAATAATCTGACTGCTTATGAAGGTAAGCAATGCTATGACTTACGTAAGGATTACTGATATGTTTATTAGTCATAACATAATGACTATGAAATTGTCATTATTAGAAATAAAATTTTATTTTCTAATGAAAGCACAATTCTATGCAATGATGCACTCCCTTGAGGCACACAGGCAAAGTTATGTTGTAATTTCCTTGCCTGCATCGTAGCATTTTGCATGACATTATGTATATGTATGACAGCAATCTCAACTTTTCAACTGTCTCGCAATCTCGTGGAAATGGTTTACAGTGTTAGCGTTCTGCACTAGGCAGGTATAGATATTTTCTTCGTTAACATTTTACGTATATATTTGACCTTTGCCTACATCCCCTGATGACGATCAACCTTTAAGCAGGAATGCTCAAATGGCCGAAATAGGAGTATCTGGAACGGAAAACTATGGCAGGTGCAAAATTTAATGGGGTGGCAGAAGGATCCGGTGAAGACAACATTCTACTATAAATAGATAACTAAGATAATAAGCAGGCATTTTCTTCAAAAATTATACTGTTACCCATTTTTATCTTACGTTTTACTGTTCTGCTAGTCAGATGACTCAACATAGCACCAAAACTGAGGAACTTATTTTCAAAATGTGTCTTACGCATTCAGAAAAAGAAGTCGGCAAATCAATTAAGAATATAAACTGTAATAAACATGTATTTCCCCTATTAAAATTCTTTTATCACCTTTGTGCCATTATCTACGGTTTTAAGACAACTTTGGATTAAAAATGTGAACAAGAGACCCTTTGTAAATAATAACTTTCAATGTGCTTTTTTGTGATATTCTGTGAAATTACGGAACGAAAAAGATCATTATATGAAAAATATAATTAAATTTCAAAGTTTTAGATCAGGAGAGTTTTACAAATTAGGTCCTCGATTAACCAGAAAAATAATTATATTATGTATCATTTCAAATGAAAAAATCGTAACTTTCTTAAGAGCAAGTCTCTGCAATAAATAATTGTACACATCATACTTAAACCACTAGTTACCTGAATGCTGATAATATTTGAACATTACAGAAACCAACATACACAAGGCTCTCAAGAAGGGGTTGCAACTATCCAAAATGAGCAAGAAAGTGTGGAAGAATAATGATCTAGGAAGACAAGAGTTGGCGTTTTTATCCGAACCCAACATCAATGACACATTCGGAGATACTCCTCTGGTGGGAGCTGGGATGAGAAAGAGTCGTCATCCAGAACCAATAATTATCTTCATTACGGACGGCGAACCGACTCTGGGCAACACCGACAAGGAACGAATAGTGACTGTTACCAAACGTTTGAATAAACGATACAAAGTGTCCATCTTTAGTCTTGTGCTCGGAGAGGATGCTGATTTCGAGTTCCTCAAGAAAGTTTCGCTCCTGAACAATGGTTTTGCTCGCAGGATATATGAAGCAGCGGACACGGCGCAACAGCTTCATGAATTTTATCAACAGGTGTCTTCTCCTCTCTTGGCCAACGTTACTTTCAACTATCCTTCCGAAGAGGTGAGTTCGTGCATTTTTTTCTCTATTTGCTGATCATTGCAAATGTGAAGACTTTCTTTTCAACGTCCGATCGGTGGCAAAACCAAAACTACAGTGAAAATCAGTTGAAACTTGTTGCAGAGATGTTGCATAGTGTCTCTAGCGCGCCCGTTGATCATGTTACGTCGCAGTTAACTCTAAGCGCACAGTAAGCAACTAAACATGCCCAAAACAATAGAATCACCCGTCAAATGGGAAGTGCGTGCGTTTTGTAATTCGATTTCTTTATGCGGAAAAGTGCAGTGCAGCCGAAATTCATCGACGAATGAGTGATATGTACGGCGAAACTTTCATGAGTGACAGCAAAGTTCGGCGATGGCGCAAGAACTTTGAAGCAGGTCGTACAGATCCTGATGCAAGCGTAAGGGAAGCAAGCGAATGTCAATCAATGATCTTGTTCACCGAATGGATCTGACGCTTCGAGAAAATCGTCGTTCATAATTTCTGTATTGAGTGATTCGTTTCCCAAAATGTTTAAGTCAGCTCTGTATACTATAATAACAGAAGTGGCTGAAAGCATAGGTGGCTGGCCGTCTTCTATGACGAGGGGATTGGAAAATTATACCATGCTATGAAAAAGTCTGACTATGCACAGAAGTAGCTTGTAGGTGTAGCTACATGTTGCAAGTAAAATATTTTTGATTTTCACTATGATTTTGGTTTCGCAACCGATTGTACCTTGTGCTTTGATGTAAGGAACGTAAACAGCATCATTTTATTTGATAGGTATTGTTTAGCAATGAATGATAAATGAAACTGATCTGTATTTATTTCCATTTATTTTATTACTGCCACTCCATCACTCATTGGATAATTACACGAGTTCCGAAACTCATGGAAAGTATATTATTGATTCTCTTCGCAAACCGCAGGTATTATTTCTCACATCTACTATTTTTTCTAAACCCGGCGCGACAGCCCATGAAGGCCCAAGGCCTACCGCCCAGCCGCTGCGTTCCCCACCTCTGCCCACTACAGGCGCCATAAGTGGATGCCTGTAAATAGGCATACTCATCCTGTAATTGAATGGTTTTATGGATATATTTGTGAAGACTGGTTTATTATGACAGCATATCCTTAACTGAAAATAAAACAAGAAAGTTTTGATTGGTTTGACTCCATTTCCATCTATGTTATCTATTTATGTAATCACAATAGGTCAAGAAAGTAATATTTCATTTTTTCTTCTTCAAGCAAATAGCACACCCACCTGCCAGCCTCTAGATGTTGTGTATGGGCCACTCACAGACAAAAAAGAGAGAAAAGTAGACCAACACACTGCCCGAGTGTAAGAAGAAGAAGAAGAAAAACAAAGGTGTGCCCAAAACAAGTTTCCAGTAATGATTAAAGAAATGTTGAAATCGATGGGGTTTTGCTGACAAAATTCGGGCAGACTTCAAGATCAGTGGCATAACTCCTATAAATAGAGACAAAGACTTGAGTAAATTAATAGGAGCAAATAAAAGAACCACATAGAGCAGTGTTAATCGAATCTTTCATGAAATAATGAATGCGAGAATAGTAGATGGAACAAAGCGAAATCTGACGCTCCTCCTGGAAAATTTGTCTTTTGATGACTTGAGTACAAGAACTTCAGAAAACTTCCAATGGCAAGAAAAACGAGAGTGCGGAAACTGAATCTGACTTAAATAACGAAGCCCAGAAGCTGAGCTCAGGGAGAAGAACGGGGCAGCAGAAAATGCACTGCGTAAATAATTGGAGAAAATGAAGACACCTGGAATACTCTGAAACAAAAGCTGTTTGTTGTTGCAACGTTTTCATTCAATGAACATCAAAAGTAAGCACAACAATGATTTTCTTGGAAATATTCTTTGTTGTAATATAACAGAAACTCTATCAAATAAGATGTTAAGACGTCATACGGGTGGAAGTAATATGTTTGTGCAAATGTGGAAGACGTGTCTGGAGTTTCCCCAAAGCAAACTAAATGTATTATGTAGGGCCTGCTATCTCTAGAGGAATTCATACAATTTCAGGGGTTGCATTACTGGATCCTTCCTTATTTTTTCGTTAAATCGTGAATACTTCCTTTTTGTAACTGTGTAAGGCATCAAGCGCGCGCGTGTATGTGTGTGTGCGTGCGCGTGTGTGTGCGTGTGTGTGTGTGTGCGTGCGTGTGTGCGTGCGTGTGTGCGTGCGCGTGCGTGTGCGTGTGTGTGCGTGCGTGTGTGTGTGCGTGTGCGTGTGTGTGTGCGTGCGCTCTTTCACAATATCCTACATCGAAAGCTTTCCACCAAAGCTTTTAGTTGAACTTGGTACCAGCTTAGCTAATTAAACATGATTCTAGGTTAAATATAGAGTAATCTTTAATATGCAAATAATCAAGTTTCTCAAACAATCACCCTTTATCGACAAGCTACACTTCAACATTCATGAACTAATGGGTTACGCCGGCTATAACATCCCTTTGTTTGATGACTGCAGGTAGAATCCCTGACACGACGCCGCTTTCCAACGCTCTATGAAGGATCCGAGTTGATCCTGATGGGGCATTTGGGAGACAATCAACAGGGAGAAGACTGGTATAAGTACGATGTGCTTGCCAGATCGGCAGCCGGCCTGGTACGTTTCATGGCACCAGAAGTGGTGCATGGTCCCAGCCTGGAGAGGTGGTGGGCCTTTCTTAGTGTTCAGCAACTCCTAGAGAGCTCCAGCACTGCTGCACTCCGGCTTGCTCTTAAGGTTTGTACCGAGTAATGATAGCATGTGATTATTCATTGTGAACTTCATTAGAGCATTGGCACCAACTTCCTTGTTCACAGAATTATTCTTTTACTTAGCTGAGACTCAGATATCATGTCCTAAACGGCGACCCGAGCCCCCAATAAACTATCATCCCACATATTAGTTTAGCTCTCCATGTCAGAGACAAACATTGGGCTCATACTAAGTAAGGAGAAGGATGTAACTGCAAAACCAACTAATACATTTTTTTTTCAGTATTCCTTAGTGACACCATTGACATCTCTCGTTGTGACTAAGCCGGGAGGAGGGAGCAGTTTGGCCAGTATAGAACGAGGTGACTTGGTCAACCCCGGGGCAACTTCTGATCAAGAACATATTCACTCTTGGATAACAGGAGGATTAGAAGACGATTTAGTGGGTGCGTTGAACTATTTTTTCTTTCAGTATATTTAAAAGCATGGAGTTCCTCAATTTAATGCTAATACGTTTCTCTTATAGGTTATGGTCCAGATGCTTTGCCGTATGACGCGCTTGGAGGTGAGGCGTACTTTGTTTCATTCATAAATATATAGGTAAATTCACACGTTCAGAGACGAACTTATACGTATTATCAATTTTTCTTGCAGAAGAAAGAAGACGAGGTTATGTGGGAAGAGGTTCCACGCATTCCATAGGCACGGAAGGTACGTAACATACTTAAGTCAATATAAAGTTAAAAGTGGGCCATGAGGCAGTTTTTTGCACAGTCAAGTGTTTTTCTGAACTTGCGGAGTATCCACACAAATTATAGGGAAATCCCAGGGTTGTTAAATAAATAATGGCGCTGTAAATCTCAGTGCTTACTTATCATGAATAAGGTAATATCTGGAGCAATAGCCTTGAACAGAAAAAATTGACTTCAGTGTCGCTACTTCTTCTATCTCCTTTCTCACAAGGCATTCTGAACGTAGTGCAGTAGTGAGGTTTACAGGGGTGGTTTCAGACTTTTCAATTACTATTTATCAAATAATCGAGCAAGATATTTCCGCGATGTGTGAGGCTCGCATTCGGAAGGACATGGCCTCCATTCCCATGGCCGAGCTTCCTGATCCACGGTTTTTTCGGGGTTTCCCCAGATTACTAGGCGAATGCTGATATGGGTAATGACATACCCTGAATTTACTGTCTTTTCATTTCGCTTCATTAATCATTTCATTCGTCGTTCATTCCGTTAATTCTCTCAGGATCGCAAGCGAGAGCGAAGGCGTTGGGTGCAACTTGGCAGGGATGAAATGAACTCTTTCCGTCCCTCGTTGTCTATAGGATCCGAGTAAGGGGGTGCGGCATATGGGGTCGTTGAACACCTCTGGATTCCCCTGGAAGGCCTCGAAAGACTTAAAGACTTCCAGGTGTCGTCAATCTTGGTACACCTTAGGGACTTCTGTCAACGTCTGTACTGCCAGCCTGGATTTGGCCACCCGGTGTCTCCTCTCACCTCATCATTCCTCCGGGAGTGTCCCCTTAGGGGTATAAGTACAATAAGCCTAGCTCTTGTGCTGAGAGCTTCCGTATCTCTCCTATCCCTCCTATTTCATCAAATATCTCCTCGTTTATCCTCAAGAATCTCAAGAAAATTGGTTTACCGCATATCAGGGCTCACAGCCCCCGCCAGGTCCTTTGCAAACATTAGGAGCGCTACGTTCAGGTTTACAAGAGGAGTCACTTCCTTACCTGATTGCTAAAATCCCTATAATTCCGTTCAATAGAATCCGTCACAGTATTAATTTTTAATGATGTCATTGCCATGCAACTGTACTGGCCATGGGAGGTCTGCTTTATCAAATATATTTTCAACACCTTGCAAATATATTTTCAGTACCTCAAAAATACGTATTCGTATCACCCATGAACTCACCCATGAACCACGATTTTTCAATTACCAAAGGCATTAAATAGGTGTTTGACTCGGAAAGTAAGTCCAAGTAAACTAACGGCTTTTCCTAAAATTGGAGAAAATTTAATTTGCTCAAAAGCATGTGACAGAGCAATAAAGAAAGAGGAGATGGTCCGCGGTAAAGTGATGGGAGGTCTCGGTTCGATCCCCCCCCCCTCCCCGGGTGGCAATTCTGACCATATTCTGGCAATTCGTGGTTTCCGCGGGTTGATCTCTCAATGCTGAGGTGGTTCCCCTTCTTCCACGAATTTCCTGTCTTACACTTCCTTTCATCTATTTCAGGGTTGTAGAGTCAAGCGATGGTGGTTGGTTTGTTGCGAATGGGCGGTGGAATTTGCGTTTTGGAAAGACTTTTCTCTTGCGCTTAGCGAGATTGCTTGACCCCAGGTTGCGAGTGAATCCGGCTAGGCTAGTCGTCGACAGGATTGGTGTCATGTTAGGGATCCCGTCCTGGCTAGGGCACAACGTCGTCCAGATCTCCGCCCTTTCCTTCACCGCAGGAATCACGTTGGAAGCACAAAGCGCTCCATGGTGTTGTGCTTCAGTTACTGGGGCTCCCTCCGTTTGACTATTCCTATCTTACCAATTAATTAGATATGAGAAACAGTACGTGTTACATTTACATATTTTCTCTAGTCGCAATAGTTTATTTTTATCTTTTCTACAAGATATTTTTAAGAAAGTAACATCCATCGATGTAATTTGTTTGCAACCAATAGACATTTGAGAGAAGTTAATATGGGGAGTTTCTTAAAACTATACACCTTTTTGGATTGTTTTCCAAAATATCTAGAGAATGATGTTAAGGACCTCAAATATAACACTATGTTTATACTCACGATTTTGTTTTTCTGTTTCAGAAGTTACAAAAGAAGAAAACGAGAGAGGTATGTATGTAGTAATTAACCACAATGTTTCAGAATACTAACACAGCTAACATTTAGTGGTCTAGTTACCGAAGTCATGGGTTCAAACTCGGCGGACCGCGATAGAAATTTTTAGCTTGACTTCTTCCGAAAAAGAAGCACAGTTGGCAGTGCCTTAGATTTACAACACGAAAAGAGCTTCACACCTTAAAGAGGCCTCTGAGCGAAATTGCTTGTTTTTCACACTCAATATAGAATTAGAACCATATAATTGAAGAGTGTCCATAAGTAGCAATCGTTTGAACAGTTAACACATAATTAGTTAACAGAGGGTGATAAATATATTTGTTTTAACTTTAAAACACATAAAATCTTTGTATTTAAATTTAGAGGCGATTAGGGCATGTAACCACTATTTAGTACTTTCTTTATGCAGATAAGCCTTTCTTGCAACTGCATAGAGTGAGATATGTTATCCCGTTATTACATAAAAAGTGTATTACATTATGTATCAATACTATAATGGCAGTAATTAAGGTGCGAATACGTTTGTGAAAAGAGTGGTAAGGAGTTTGTTATTTTCATATAGCCGATACAATTATTTTAGTCTAGCTGGGTTCCAGGATGGTGCATCAATTTTGATAACGTTTTATGTTATGCGCTTTGTTGTCGAGTGCGACAATGACGTCATTTGCGCGCGCGTACGCACGTACACACACATATGTATATTTTGATTACTCGAAATTTGCATCGTCTCCGAGCATCCAATAGCACTGCGGTTAGATGCAGTCACCGGTACAAATGGTATTTACTCTTGCACTAACCATTCCTACAAACTCTTATTCCTATATCTTCTTCGTGATAGTTGAGATAAACATTTGCAGAAATTATCTCATTGTTCGTTTTCTTGCACGTGCAGCGGGAATATGGAATACAATAGACTTTGAGCGGTATATATAATCTTTTAAAGTTTTCAAATTCCGCTCTCTTTGCACGCCTAACATATAAAAATGAATAGCTATGTTCCATTTGACAGAATTATAAGTTCTCCAAAACCTATAAAAATAACAAGAAATATCTCCGAAATGGTTCACTCCACAAAAAAATTTATTTGGACATAAAATTGTGTTTTAGCGAAATCTACATTTTTTGTACAGTAAGATTTTGTCTATCTCTTACGGTTTACGAGCTATTTAAAAGTAATCCGGAGCAAACAGGACTACATAAGCTATAGTCAGAAAATTCAAAATATAGTTACATTTCATTTGTCATAAAAATTTCTGAAACATACGGCATTTTAAACAAAATCGCTTGAGCCATTTTCAAGAAAATCAAAATTTTCCATGTAAAGGATAGTTTAGGGTGGAGGGATTTTCTTCAAAATCTTCGTGTTGCATCCTTGAAAGACGTTAAACTTAAATACCAACTTTGGTTTTTAACCGACTTTTCGTTTTTGAGTTATGCTGTCCGCAGACTGTGAGAGAGAGAGAGAGGGAGGGAGGGAGGGAGAGAGGGAGGGAGAGAGAGAGAGACACACCCACACACCCACCCACCCACCCACCCACCCACACACACACACACACACACACACACACCTTTTTCTAAAAATGTCTTTTTTTTTTACTCAGGGGACCTCAGAACATATATTTCCGGTTTAATCTCGACATCGAATTTTTGGGTGTGCTACAATACTTCCCTTGGCTTGTAATTGTGATACCTCATATAGTAAACAACGATTTTGTGTCATAGTTTATTTTACGATGAATGGAAAATGTAAATGATACTGATAGCACAAAATCGGCAAAGCTAATATGTAACCAATTTAAATTATACAAACCATTGAACAGTTAATCGAACACTATAGTTGACTGCGATAAGAATGTTGAAGTTAGAGTATATTTCGTCCCATTTGAAGGCAGGAAATCTCATCTATAAGGTCAGCAGCTCCTCGCAGTGCCTTAAGCGATGCTACTGCCTCCTTGCGACGTTTAAGGACATCTTCAGCTTCTTCTGTTAAGCTATCTTCACTTTTATCGTATACTTCAGTCAAGAGCTCAGTTCTCAGATTATCTTGGACATAGTTAACGAGGAAGTGCATCACAGCCTTTGGAACCGTATCTTGAACAGACTTGCGTACATTGCGGTAGTATGACTCCACCAAACGTTCTATCACAGCACAATCTTTTTGATCTTTTTCACTCCATAGCTTCTTCCCGTTCGAATACCTGTCCTCTTCGGCTTCTTGTAATCCAGTCCTGTAAACCAGTAAAGAAATTTGGCAAACTGACATCTAGATTTGATATTTGAGAAGTTATTCTTCTCTTTGCCTGTTTATCACTAATCAGGCTAAGATCGTTTATAATTCAAGTTTCCTGACAAGAATACTGCTTTAAAGGCGATAAAATATCATTGTTTACCTTGAAAGGGTCAAGGATTTCCCCAAATCAAGTTCATTCATGTGAACTTTGGGGTTATTCGCCATATTTATACTGTTTGTTCCTTTGTTTCTTCCAAAGGCCAACAGATAACGCATCTTGGAATCAACATTATCAAATTGCAACTATATAAAAGTACATTTTCATTCCTTTAAGGCCTAAAGGCCCTAAGCCTTAGGCGATAAATACTTGAACAAGCTTTCACACTACTGACTTAAGTTCTTATCTCAATCGTGAGGAATGGCGCTTGAGGGAGTTAAATTCTTAGCCAACGTTGCAGTAAAAGTATGGGTCAGATCCCATTCACAACGAAAATTATACGTAAGCGTAATCTTAAAGTAAAAACTAAATTAAATGGAGCCGTGCACAATGAATCAGTATAACATTGCATTAAAATTGAATTAAAGTAAGCTTAGAAGCTTGCAAGTTTCAAGTTTACATCTATGTCAAAAATAGGAAACTAACCTATCAAGGAGCGACTCTCATCGCGGATTATTCTACCATCTCACATCAAATATTTCGTCATGTGTTGCCAACTGCCCTTCTGAGTTAAGATGAGAGGGGGGGGCAGGAATCACTGGGATACCTATAAATATGGCAGCAAAACGATAGTACGTGGTGCTTTTTTTATCTCTTAACAGGGTAGCGGTTCTAGTTATTTTTGAAATATATACATGACCTCTTCTATCACGGATATTTAGATCGTTACTGCGCGAGATGGCGCCGCGGTAACGTGTACGACTTGCATTCGGGAGGTCTCGGGTTCGATCCCCGTTGACCGATCACGCTGACTTCAGTTTCTCCGTGGTTTCTCCTTGACACTAGGCGAATGCTGCTGTGGATTCTCTTCTCCATGGATTCCTTTCCCTTCATTTCTTATTTCCCTCCCTTGTCACCTTTAAGTTTGGCTGGTAATGTGGTACGTTCCGACGGATGTGGACAGATGGCACAGATACTTACTCTGGAAACCCTTCCCTGGCCCCTTCTGGAAGTTGCTGCCCGGGCCGCAAAGGTCGCCTTGTCGCCCTCTCCCTAGGTGGGCGAACACTTCGGTTGTGCGCCAGGTGTCAATCTGTGTAACTGTTAGGGACTTCTGTGCATCTCTAGGCTTCGTTGACCCCGTTCGCTGACTAGCCTATGGCTCAATTCGCCTCATTTCTGTCCCATGAATGGGTGCGGGCTCACATCACATCCATGTCGGGGTCGTAGTGGGTCGAAGCGTCCCTCCTCCGTTACCACACACACACACACACACACACACACACACACACACACACACACACGCACGCACGCACGCACACACACGCGCGCGCACACACACACGCACACACGCACACGCACACTTAGATGTTCGCTTCGCAGAGATCATACTAGAGCTCTCTTATGATTGGCTACTATTTGCTTCCATTTTACGTTATGAATGGTAACGTCGCGTACAGCTTAAGCTTTGCAATTGTTATGTTGATGCTCTACTTTCATTGTGAATGACTCCTAAGCTTTTGAAAAGTCCCTGAATAAACTATCCTATACACGTGTTCCACTGCTCCAAGTAATTATAGCACGAGTAATTGTTATGCAACCCATCATTTTTACGGGAAAATATAAGGCTAATAAAGAGCTTCATATATGTCTAAAAGGTGCCAATTTCTACCTAGATATGGGATTAAAAAATATGGATACGGTAGCTTTAGTTGCAAGGTAAACTGTCATTTTTATCACATCCTAAGTGACAAAAGTGTGACAAAATTACATCCCAATTGTTCAGATAGTGCAGATGTGACGCAGCGGTTATGGTCCAGGGTTTTGAGGAGGTTGGCGAGGGGCAGTTTTAGAGATAAATAGAGAAAATACAGTACCTTCTCTTCCAGTGGCAACACAAGCGCTAACCAGGATCTTCTGAAATTTCTCCCCCCACCCCCAGAACATTCCAGAATTTTATGAGAAAACTTTAAGGGGCTATATAACTGAAGTGTTCGCGAAGAAGCAGCAAGTCAATGAGTTAATGTGTGTGTTTCTGGTGTAACAAAAGCTTCTTGAATGAATTTGTGACGACTGTTGTGTGCAATGAGTGCTAATACTGCATGAGATTAGATAGGTCTTCTGGTAGACTCCGCAGCGAATGAGGCGTCCAGAACAGGAGGCTACGTCGTGCATATTTATATTTCATTATGCCGCTAGTCGCGAAGAAACTGAAGTGACAGTAAAAATTTGAACCAGATCTCACCAGTGAAGTGAAAGTGAAAACTGGGCAGTCACAATAAGGCTGTAGCAGCTTTTGGAAGTTGTAAGACAACTTAGAATTTTTGTCGGATTATAAGCCTTAAGCGACCAATGTTATCTCCATTGTTCAAATAAAGCAGATATGCATCGAGACGGTTGAAAACTTCAAGCAGTTTTCAAGAATTGTGCTTGGTTTCTAACTTTTCCTCTGCCTTAAATGCATTCTGACCAAGTTTTTCCACAGATCTAAAGGTGCAGTTAGGGGCTAACAACGGATAAGATTTGATATTGAAAAATGTAAATCAGGCTGGCATTTGCATTGGATTCTAAAACAAAAGTTTTTTAAGTTTTGCTCTAATTTATACGAAAGCCTATTCGTACCCCACGCTCCCTTCCACACCTAAAATTGTAAGGTTTTAAGCTCATCATGCTCTTCGAGAGTGAAATATTGTTAAATATCGAAGTCGTGTGCAATAAATGTCTAAAACGATGGGTATTTTAATATTCAATGACATAATAATGAAATTGGGGACATGCACATGAGACTTCTCTTGGAGAGACACTCACCTTCAAACCGCTCTTTATATTAATATAGATGTTAGAACGTACTACTGCGCAACCATTGGCCACCTTCCTCGTCTTTCCGGGAATACCTAACGCATTTTATAAATGACCTATGGACCACAATCTTCAATTGTTTGTAGCAAAGCATTTGGATTGCTGGTTGAATATGGTGGCCTTGGAAAGTAAAACTATTACAAATAATTATGGAACCTGCAGACATTATTAAAAATGATAACTGTCCATAACTAGAACTGAATTAACTTTACCTGCTATCAAAGACCACTTTGGAGAATTTTCCACTGTGTGATTTGCTGGTACCCGTGAGTGAAGTTTCCGATGACTTCTCTCTCAGAATTTTGCCGCTGCTTGTCTCTTCATTTAGTGCGATGGCCATGCCCTCGAAGTGCACAGTAGACGCTACAATTGCATCCTGCTGAAAATCTGGCTGAAGTGTATTGATGTATGCTAGATGGATCTTGACGAGGTTAGTTACCATTCCATTTGTTGTGGGAAGACATCGATTAAAAAGTTCGGACGTGACCTTGATGATGCGTCTGAAAGAAATTGCACCAAATTAGTCCTGCCGAGTGATAAAGTTGCGCCCTGTTTAAACTACTTTCATGGGTTAATGTACCTACAGATTTCTGCATAAGTGATTGGAAATATGATAGGCGTAGCTTTCAAGAGATATAGCTGTAAGTTTTGTTGGACTTTAAGGTAGAACATTTTATCTGCATAGCCAAGTATTGTTTATTGGTATGTTAGGAGTTGAAAGTACAGATTGAAAATAGTGGAAGTTTTTGAAGTTGTGGAGTAGTTTATTATTCGTGTTAGTTTCTTAAAAAGAACTACACAAAAGCTTGTCAATATCATACCAAACTGCTCCTTGACAACAAAGTTTAGCGAAATTAGACAGACATTTCGAGATCTATCGGATATGAGCAGGATATGTTCATGTAGCTCTCTCCAGTAACTCAGTTTTAAACATATTTTAAGCCTCCTCATTTACTCCACTAGGTTAGAAGCTGCTATGTCCTCAACAAGCACATGGATATTCACATTAGAACCACCTAAAGTTCTTATTTTTAAAAAAGTTTTGAAATGTGTTTGACTCTATGTCCATCTGGAAACGCAATTTTGGGGGCACAAAAATGGTCAAAATCATCTGAGTGGTTTCCAGGATTATTCTTCATATATGCCCCTTCCACAGGAAATAAGAAAAAAAAAGATAAAAAAACAGAAGTGTTATAATAAATTGCAAAATGCAAAACAGAAAATAAGTCAGAAAATGATCAGATAGTAATTCTGGGAGATTTCAATGCGCGAATTAGAAATCAAACCATTAATGATTTAATTGGCCCACATGGAGAAAGAAATGTTAACGATAAGGATATAATTTTAAGAGATTTCTGTGTGTTTAACCAGCTATGAATTACAAATTCCTTTTTTAAACATAGGGGCATTCATAAGTTCACTTGGATGGATAGGGGATCCAAATCTATTATAGATTATATAATAGCAAATAGAAGTTTTCGGCCACAAGTAATGGATACGACAGTTTATACAGGTACAGAAATTGATTCTGATCATCTTTTAGTTGCGGAAAAAATAAGAACAAATAACCCTACTTTATATACAAAAGGAATAAGAAAAGGGAAATTAAAGTACAATTATTAGAACAAGAGAGTGTAAGACATCCTGTGAAAATCGGATACAACAATATTTAAAACCAAGAGTTGACTTATTTAAAATGGCTTAATTCGGAGATCATTAATGATAGAATAGAATACAAACATAAAAGAGCAATAGTTAGAAAGTTGTCTAGAAAATTACAGAATGAAGGATGGGAAAAATTAGTAAAAATATACAATGAGATGTCGCAGTAGCAAAAAGGTATGGTTTTAAAGTATTCCATTGAATGCATCTTAGGCCCACAAGCCGAGAAAATCGGGGTTTCCCTAAGGGGAGCTTGCTGTAAGCACCCAGAGAGCGGGTCCGTTAGTATGGCCGACGCCTTGAGAGACCCTCACAAATTGCAACTCCATGACCCAGCCCCAACACACCGAATATCGTCGCCTGATCCTTCGACTCTGAAACAGATGATGATGAAAGAAATAATGGGTACAGAAAATGGACAGGAAAATGGAGGTAAACGAATCATCCCAGCATTCGCTTAATCACCCAGGGAAACTACGAAAAACTCAGAGTCAGAGTGAGCAGTGACCAGGAATCGAATCCGGGATCTCCCAAATGCTGCTTCTGTTACAGCAATATTTTGCTTCACATGTATCTGCGAACATTTCTTTCTCTACGCACATAGAAAAATCAAAACTAAGATCTTGCGCAACTGAATATTGCTGTTACAGATATCACGCCAGAGTCTAAACGTCTTTTCATATGTTCGGATGATGACAATTTGTATAATTCCGATTTCACGTAATAAAAGTGTGACCACCTCTTTCCTGTTTGAAACAAACGAGCTGATCGTTAACTATATCTATCCACCACTGTCAAGAGTTTAAGAAGCACAGAACTACCACTCCTACAGCCAGCAAGAATGTTTTGCGAGTTGCGTACCCATGGATTAGGAGCAGACACTATTCTGCCCGCCCATGATGTAGACTTTCCGCTTATTGTTACCGCATGCGCAAATGTTACATACATACATTTTAAACGGACATGTAGTTAGACATGCATCTACTCACTATAATAAAGACAGAAAATGTGTTTGCAGGTAATCCTGGAAACCAGTTAGATGACTATGATCATTTTTGTACCATTAAAACCGATTGTGCTTCCGGATGGATATAGAGTCAAGCATATTTCATAACTTGGTAATTGCTATTTTGCGTATTGTCCTATTCGAACATTTAATTATAGACACTTGCAGTTGCATGTAATACGAGCAGATAATACGCAAGCTGATCTTTATCATTAAAGCGTCCAGTACTTGTAAAGTCTGTGGCGTGTTTCCGACCTCACAGAAGTATGGGTTTTCCTTTACAGATGTGCACTTTAAGACTTTCACAGCTATAGTCTCCGACACAAACGAAGGCGGTGGTGACAGTTGGCGGGAAGATAGTTGTAACGAGATGAAGAGCAACTATGTGGCGGTTTGGCACAAATACATTAATCTATTAAGGAAACATTGAAGCTTTAACAGTAAAGCAAGAGAATAATAATAATAATAATAATAATAATAATAATAATAATAATAATAATAATAATAATAATAATAATAATAATAATAATAATAATAATAATAATAATAATAATAATAATAATAATAATAATAATAATATACAAAGAACTGATTAACCAAGTAGTAGATACTATGCACAATGAACTATTAACAGATTACAAAATACACACATAATGACTTTTTGATTACTGAACCTTTAACCTATTTAAAAATTCCTCTAGTGAATAAAACACATTATTAACTAAATAAGTTTGTAAAGCAGATTTGAATTTAGTGTAGTTTTCACAACTTTTAATTTCTGCTGGCAGTCTATTGCAGGATTTTGCACCAGCGTAACTAGGCAACTTTTCAAACTGGCTAAGTCTGTGCATTGTAATAGTCAAATCATTCTTATTTCTTGTGTTGTGGTCGTGTATATCTGAATTTGTTTGCATCGGAAATTTGTATTTTATCATATATAGTAGTTTTATAAATATACAGGCTAGGTAGCGTCATTATTTTATGCTGACGGAAAGCTTCTCTACATGAGTCTTGCGTTTTTAAATTCGAAATATATCTGATTGATCTTTTCTGTAAATTAAACATTCTATTTTGGTTTAATTTTGAAGTATTGCCCCATATTTCTGTACCATATGACATGTGTGACTGAATGAGAGAGAAATAAATTATCCAATTAGTTGCTGCTGGGACATAATTCTTTAGACACTTAACAAGAAATAGATTTTTTTCTTATTTTAATGCTAATTTGTCTATATGCGGTGTAAACGATAGTGTTTTATCCAGTGTGACACCAAGTAGCTCTACCTTGTCAGCACTGTTTACTGATTTGTTGTCAATATACAATTGTAGAGGCGTATTAAGTGTTTTGCTACCGAATGTTATCAGTTCACATTTAATTGGGTTTATACTTAAGTTGACTGGCTGAGAGGACCTGGCCATGACGTCGCAGAGCCATTTCTATATCAACCACCTTCGTTCATATGTAGACTTAGTGTTATCAGGAAAAAGAGCTGTATAGTTTTCTGTGACCCCAATTGTGAGAATGTAAGCCACAAACGCTTGCATTACCTGTGTAAATTTGGATAGCGTATCATATCCTTTTGCACCTCGCTTCCACAGTGGTTTACAATACGTTTTAACTCCTTGTGAACCAGATCCACACATCGAAGACAGGGTTCAATGAGACGAGTTATTTGTCGCTTGACCAGCAAGTCGAAGCACAGTTCCGGTACGAAGAGAGAAGCTGCTCGAACGCCAGCCACGTTTTTCATAGCCGTCAGGATATCACTCCTTGTAAGCCCTCCTAAGGGTTCGATGCTATCCAAGGCTCCTCGAAATGTTTCGTGAAAGATGTAGTTTATTCTTGCACCCCCAGAAAGTTGGCTCGTCTCGACTTCTTTGGCCGTCCCGTCTAATGCAGATATGTAGGACGAGGCAAACCTTGGTATATAGAATATGAAACATTATGTTAGTACATCGCAATAAATAAAACCACCATTAATTATTGATTTATAAGAATAGCCCGTGTGTTGGAGAGTTCAAAATTACTGATGCATTCACACATGACAGAAGCAACTGTTCATGTTAACTACAATTATGAATTGTTCTACGCTGTGGATAGCATACGTTCTATGCAACACAAACTGTTTTAAATAATATGCTGCCTCTCCTTACAGAGAAGTAGCTCAGTATGGCAAGGAGGTGAAATAAACAACAAAGACATATGGAAAGGTATTAAAGAAGATTGAAATCAACCTACAGAAAATTGAAACGGATTGTAAAATTAAGTCTTCATTAAGCCTAGCAACTAATAAGATGCATTTGGGATCAACAAACATATACACTTGCTTCAGGGTCAGAAATTGCATAGTTTATACTTGGAGGCTGGAGGGCAAAAAAGAGGGAAAAAAGATTGATGATTCTGGCAGGAGAATCTGTCTACTTTGTGGTGGAATGTGCAAAGAGGAGAACCAGCGAAAAATTAAACTTACAATAAATTATTTGGTCCAGCTTGAAGGAGATAGGCATGCTAGGATCGAGTGTTTGACAGGTAAAACCTTTAACTTCTTTGGTCATATCGGGGGCTTTGACTTGAGGAACAACTAATGATGTTTACTCGCTGTATCGTACAGTTTCTTAACGTTAGTTTTTATCATTTTAACATTAAACACACCTACATTCGCTCCCACCTACTTCCAGACTTTGTGGGGATAGAGAATTATTGTGGCTAAAGAACAATTCCCAAACCCAGTCGACAATCGAACCGGAACCCCTGGTTTGAGAAGCCAAAACACCGATCACTCGACCAAAGATGCAGTCCTGAGCAATATTGCTAAAGTGCTCGAATCAGATTACTCTTGTTGAGGTAATTCGAGACAATGTCTTAATTTTCTTTTCACTTTTGCCCTTTTCTTTACATTTAACCTGTATCACAAACATGCATGTACGGTCAATGGCCCATTTCCCAAGTGTCTGTGTAATAACTTTCATACTTTTACACCAATAAATCTTCACGTTGACCTTACCTTAGATTGCCCTACCTATCTATAATAAAAGTCTTTCATCTTACAAGAGCTTCCGAACAGAGATGGGCTTACGTGAATCACTGAATAATATGCTTTACTAGAGATATACAATAGATGATTCACAGTCTATGTCGGTTTAGGACATAGCTTGTACAGTGTGCCCCGGTTAAACCTAGAGTAAAATGAAGATGTATTACTCGAAAACTAATAAGATATTCCAGCGCAGAAAATGTTTTATTATTTGTGTCCGAACGTGCGCGAGTAATGCATAGCGCATGCTCGGTAACCGTATACGTCTGGAGCGCGAACCACGGCCTTAGTTGAGATGTAGACTTTACATTAGAAAATGTATTGCTTGTTTGCCTTTAGCAAAGTAAAGCCCGTGACACTGCCCTGTCATCCACGTACACTTAAAATAATTGCATTCAACTAGACTCATAAGGGATTCACAACACTCCCAGTACAAGTTTCTGTGGATATTGGAAGAACTGGCCGGAATGAACCTTGCACATGATTATCTTATGTTTCTTTAGAGGGCATGTTTAAGGCTAAACGCCACTATTATATGACGGGTGTAAGAAAGATCAACGAGTTACCACTTCGCAAAATATTAGCATATATGTGTGTATTTAGTATGTCTAAAATACTTCTTTGTTGCTTTACCTATAGCTGCTTAAACGTTTAATACAAGGTTTAAAATCAAACACCAAGCTTTAACTTTGGAATGTTCTATTCGGCTATATGCCTAAGTGCGAAAAGAAAGTGTTCCCAGTAATACCAACCGAAATGTAAGACATTGTAAGGGTTTTAAAGAGAGGTGCTTCATTCTGGTTGAAATACTCAACAAAAACATCACACGACTTATTATTGGAATTCAGTATTTGTGAAAAGCGGCCAGATCTCATTTTTATTCCTGCACTTTAAATAAAACAATTTGTACATTATCTTAGGCGTCATAAGACTGCTGTATGATCCCATATTTTACTCCGGTTGGGGGAGGTAGAGAATTTTTTCCTGAGCCTGAAAGTATCAGTGCGAATGCGTTGTATGTATAAAACCAGAAGAAACGAGTAGAAATCGAATAACAATTATATACAGTTAATACCATTGCTGATAGGCAATATGTTCGAAAGGTAAAAGGCCACCGACATGACCAATTGCAGTTAAAGACGGTGTATAAATGAAACAAATTAAATCACGTTACATTGTTATTCAGGTTAAATGAGCAATTCTCCTAGCGTTTAGAATTGTATGCAATGTCGACTGAGAATTGCGTTATTCCTTACCTGTTTACTTTCTCAAGTAAAACTTTTCTTTTGTCATCCTCTTCAGCATCTTTCTCTCCTCCTAAGGAATCTATTACTGCCTGCTGCTGTAGAATTAATGCACCTACTTGTTGCTTCAGTTCTGGCAAGTAGTCACTGATGTGATTTTTTAAAAGCCCTATTAGAACTTTTATCAAATATGGTGTACCGTTGCGCAGCGCCAATATTGGGTAGTTGGAGAAGAAAAACTTCTTTTCATCCTTTAAAGCATCCTCCATGGACTTGTCGTCTACAATGTCCTGCTGTGATCTATTTACAACGCCAATGATGCCCAGTGGTACTTTGATGACCTGTCCCAGAAGCAAAGCTTTGGCGTCAGTACCTTTATCCATGAGGTCCAACTTGGTAACCACTGCCACGGTGCGTTTACCATCTGGATCTACCTCTCGTGCTATCTTGAGACTCTCGCTGGTAGCAATGTCCGTGTTAGCAGTGACAACGGCCAGCATAATGCAATGAGGATCACGGATGTACTTCAGTACGAGCTCTCTGATAAGGTGTTCAACGTTCTCTGGCTGGTCTCCTACAGGTATTCGAGTCAAGCCCGGGAGATCCACTAGAATGAGATTGACGAATCGGGGAGAGTAAATCTTGAGAATTATGGGTTCTGAAGAAATTCCACAGTTATTGCCGGCCACTCTGTCTGTTTCTTTGACTATTTCTTCTCTTATTTTATCAAAACTAGTGAAGATTTTATCTTTGAGATGCTGAAATGTTGCCCAGTCTCCTTTATCGGAAGACAAGATTTCTTCTCCAAATGAATGACTTATTGTATCCTTTAATAGATGCAAGATGAGCGGACGTCTTGTAACGATTCCGGTTCCTCGAGGTAAAAATGATCTACCAACTAGGTTCTCAATTACTGAGCTTTTGCCAGAACTCTGTGATCCAACAGCAACTATTTGTGGTAACAGCACATTTACTCCAACAGTGTTAAATATGTCTTGCAGCCTGCTGATCGAAGGACCCAAGGAATCCATCCTTTTAAAATGGAGTACCTGCCAAAAAACGGACTTTGTTAATAACGGGCGCCAGTGCTTTATTATTGAAACGGTACAAAGAATATTCATAGCAAACCTATTCACAGCATCCACCAGGACAGGCACGTTGCAACATGTGAACTAGTAATAAATTGATCGGTTGAAGAAAACTAGAATACTTGTATTTTATCAACTATGTATTGTGAGTAAATTAAGTGGAACAATTACAGATAGCAAAAGTCATTTTACCTGAATAAGCCACAATTTATAAGCCAAATGTACAGTCAACGCAGATACATAAGATATGAAATCGAACTTTCCAGAATAGAATGACTTCAGAGAAAATTTCTGATAAATATGCACTTCATTTTACAGAAAAAGATATGCCAATTTAACCAAAATAGTTATAACTATTTCTGAGAAAATCAAACTGTTCGAAACGCTTTGGGATGGGGCAAGTTTTTGAAAATCTTCCTATCGCATCCATAGAAGACGCTGAATTTAAATGCTAACATTTATATTTAGCCGACTTCTCATTTTTGAGTCATGCTGCTCAAAGACATACAGACAAAGACATACATGCTTTTCTTGTTTTGATTCTGTTTTTGGGATTCAGGGAGTATCGAAACATGTATTTATGATAAAACCTCGGTACAGATGCTTGGATGGAATACAATACTTCTATTTATTACTGTAAGTAGGTAGTAGAGAAAGTAAACATGTAAGGGAATTTTTATGTAATTTCTCCGTGAATAGAACTACTGTGGAAACCGTGTGAATGATTTAATTCATCAAAATTTATATTTAATATTGAAAAATTAGGTTTTGCCCCTGTAACCTAGCTTTGTCGGCCACCTTTATTTTTGACACAACACCAAAATTAGTTCTTCCCTGTACAAGCACTACTTACGTCACTAAATTGAATGAACCGAAGTTTCAATTGGAGGAATACCAGTACTTTTCGAATTGAATATCATTAACAGTTGAATGTTTAGAATTACTTTACTTTTCATAAATTACGAGGACAATTCGTAAACCAAGGTCCGAAACGCCGTAAGCTCATTGAATTTCCCCGGGACATTGAAACCGCATTCGCACGACTCCCTGCATGCCTTACGCGCACAAGACGCTATTTGGATTGGTAGTGTTGCAGTGTGCTATTCACAGTGTCGGTTCAAATGTTGGGCCAGCGCACTGTGAAATACGGTCTGTGATTCAGTTGTCGACAGCAACGAATGCTTCAGCAGCGGATATCCACAGACAAAACAGGAAAGTGTATGGCCCCAATACGATGAGTGATAGAACGTGCGGAAGTGGGCGAGAGTTCTAAGACTGGACGGAACAAGGTCCATAATGAATCACGATCAGGCCGACCATCAATGATCACAGAAGATTTGGTCAACACCGTGGATGAATACAACCGTGAAGATCGGCGATTGACAATTTCCACTGGTTACCCAATGACCGGTTATCCTCACAGGCGACAGACGTGGGCATAAAAAACTTGTAGAACGTCATGATAAATGTTTAAACAAATGTGATAACTATGTATAAAAATCTGATGTGTTGCACTCACATGACTTTCTCTGCTCTTGTACTAACCATTCTTACAAACTCTTATTCCCGACTCTTCTTTGTGTTAGTTGAGATAAACATTTGCAGAAATTATCTTATTACTTATTTCCTTGTAGGCACAAGGGAAATATGGGAATACAGTAGACAGTCAAATCTTTTAAAGCTTTAAAATTCCGTTCTCTTTGCACGATTAGCATATAAAAATGAATAACGATGTTTTATTTGACAGAAGTATAAGTTCTCCAAAACTCTCACAAATAACAAGACGTATCTCCGAAATGGTTCACTCTACAACAAAGTTATTCATACATAAATTGTGTATTTTAGCAAGATCTACATTTTTTGTACAGTACCTCTTTTGGTTTACAGTTATGCAAAAGTCATCCAGAGTAAATACGACTACAGGGGCTATAGCTAGAAAATTCAAGATATACATTTCATTTGTATTAAAAATATCTCAAACATATGGCATTTTAATCAAAATCGTTAGAGCCATTTTCAAGAATATAAAAATTTTCCATGTAAACGGTAGTTTAGGGTGGAGGAATTTTCTTCAAAATTTTAGTGTCGCATCCCTGAAAGACATTAAACTTAAATACCAACTTTGGTTTTTAACCGACTTTTTGTTTTTACGAATTGCCCTGTAGTAGGTTACCTTTCTATAAAGCTTAAGAGATATTAAACAAAAACCTTTAAACTAAATTTAATATTGTCAATATAACCACCACACTTGCACTCCATTCCGAGAACTTGTACCTAAGATAATACATTTGTGAAATTTGGAAAACGCATAGTATATAAGATACCTTGTTGAGGTTTATATTGTTCTATCTAGTAAATCGAGACAAACGCTTGTGAAAGCGAACTTATTACATATCTCTTATAGGAACAATAAGAATAGGGGAATACAAGGGAAAAAAGCGACAGAAAAAGTAATTGAACTTGGGCATTTTTGTCACAATATACTTTGAATTGTTGGAAATTAAGTAAATGAACTAATACACCAAGTGACCATTCTTTAAAACTGCATATATGGCCACCACAGGCGGTGGACACATAATGAAATGAAACGATATTTTGGAAACGAATTTTAGGACATGTCCTAGACCTAAGTTTAGGGTACTTACAGCATTTCCTAGTTGTGAGGACTGATTAAAATCTGGAAAATGTCTGTCGGGATGATCCTCCCAGGGTTTGAACCGTGAACATTCCGAATGCGAGCCTCGCATGGAACCACGGCGCTACCTCTCTCGGATCTTAATGCTCTTACCTTCAAACCTAAACCTATCTCAAGCCATGTACTACGAAATCAAAATTTATGCGAGTGAATTCTGCTACATTTTGTGGATAATGTAAAAAAAACCTTAAATGCTGAATAAGAGTTTTACTTAGCGTACAGTTATCCATATTATGCGCACTTACATAACTATTAATGTGTGTTCATTAATCAGTACAATGGATGAAAGTTGAATAATACTTAAAATAAATGCTTACTTTTAAGGAAATATACTTAACACAGGCAACCAACCGAAAGTGCTAATTTCGCTAACGTCACGGTAATCTAGAAGCTATTTCTGTATCTGTCGAAGTCAAAGAAAAACCAACACAAATTTAACTAACCTTAAAGTCTCAAGAGCCTCTCTAGAGTTTCTGGATAACAAATGCCTAACACAACACCAAACTACGAACATAAAGCGCCGAACTTTTCTTTAAGATCATTCTGTACAAAAATAAAGGTATCACAAACTAATAATAACCATAATGCATAATGGATTTCGTATTATATATCCAATCAACATAAATAAACACATTCTAATTTAAAAAATCAACAAAGTTGTAGGTTTTCTATGACATAGTAACAGATAATTGATTTGGTTACATCTTCCAAAATGTTTCCAGCAATTTTTCAAGGATAAATTACATACTTCAGTGGGTAAAAATAAAGGAACTCCGGTTATCCTGTAGCTCAGCGGCCACACGTGGTTCACAGGCAGCTGTGTTGTGAATAATTGGTGCTATCGTCTGCTACAGTGCTACTACGGCTTGAAAGCGTTGATGACGCATATGTTGCCAACACCGGAAGTATGGAATCCGGCGAAGCATGTGAATGTTGCCAACCAACTCTTATCTTCTTAGCCTGTACCGCCACTTCAATGGTTAAGCCTACACAAGGACAGGTACACACTTGGCACACCTTGGGTTGTGCTCAGCCTGCCAACGCCTTCATATAAGATCAGTTCTCTTTTTCAACGATACAGTTAATTTTCTGTGTCATCAATCACTCGCACACTGATAATCTGCAGAAATATCAAGTAGTTTTCCAAACGTTTCCCGGTAACCACATTTTTGCTTGGTATAGGCAATGCCTGGCAAGTACGTATTATCATTCCAGTTTTGATCTCTGCTAGTGCTGAATAGTTACGACAGTAAATAGGAAGTTCTGCTCACAGATAGGAAGCATTAGAACATGAAAGAAAATGGCGGGAAAGATCAATATTAACTGTTTCTAAAGTATTTAGTTCTCCCTATGTATCCTACTCTTTTTGCATTGTCTGCCTAATATATTTCAGTGGATGGCGTACGTCTGGTGCGAGTAGGTGCCCTGCAGTGGTTGAGGAACGCTAGTGTGGTTCTTTTGCTGCCTATTGGACCAGGAGGTACCATCGAGCCACTTCAAGTGGCAGATCCTTCTACATCACAGGTAAGAATATGAGAAAGGCGGATTTCTTGCACAGGTACGAACCAAAGATATCCATATAACCATAGCATTCCATCCACAAGAGAAAATTCTGGGCCACTGGCAGGTGTAATGAAAAGTGGAGTATGCATCAGCCCAAAAAACAGTTGTATCCTTCTCCGGCGAAGGTTAGTCGCTGGTGGACAGACCACCTTTGCTAAGATGAAGTAAAATCAGCTGGATTACCTCAGTCGAGTAGTTCGTAGTCTCAATCAAATGCAGTCCTTCACTACACATGTCAAAGAAAAGGTCGGCTTAGGCCGCGTTACACTTCAACAATTGTATCCCTTTTCTGTTGTCCCAACATGCCCATATATCTAAAGCTACGGCCTCTATCGTACAATTTCACTCCTAACTCTATAGGGCTGTGAGATCTGGGATTCAATGGTATAGCCCACCATCTGCATACCGTACAGAACAGGGCACTAAGTATAATTTATGATACCGTCAGTAGATTTCCATGTCATATACTACCGATCTACCGTACTTGCCCATTGTGTGGCAAAGAACTCGTACAGTGTACACTAAAACCACCCGATTCTGCTATTGCATTGACAACATGATCAAATCACTCCCAGAAGAATCTACTAACCGCCTAAGGACGCCTTAGGCACCTTAGTATAAGCGGTACCACTTCTGCCTCATATTAGTAGTGTAAGTTATTGAATTGAGTTTAAGGGGGCAGGACGTTAAAACACGTTTGGGCTGCGATTTATTTAAAGATATACTACGCTTCCTCGTCGTTTGCTCTTCAGCCAGGCTTCCTATTAATAAAGAACTACGCAGAGCTACAGACTGCGAAAGCGGATAATTCATCAAATTATTTCAACACTGAACCCTGCGTTTAATTTGTGGATGAGCAAATGGGTTACAGATTTATACAAGACGTTCTCGGACTTCGAGGCAGGCGTAGTGATGAAGAACCATCGACGTTTCGGGAGTGTGCATCTCTCCCATCAGGGAGAGATGATGATGATGATGATGATGATGATGATGATGATGATGATGATGATGATGATGATAGGAAAGATCCACACTCTCGAAACGTTGGTGCCTCTTCACCACTACACCTGGTTCGAAGCCCGAGAACGTCGTGAATACGTTCGTCGCCAGGAAAGTTTCAGATCGTATTTTGGGTTACAGATTCTTCTCGTTCATGACAAATAGGACAGTCCGGATTAATATTACGATTCATTCTGTGCAGGCGCTCTCTTTCGTGGCAACAACGCTACCTACTTTAGTAGATCAACTACCTGAGGAAACTTACATTTGCTTAGTCTTAGCAAACCTTTATTTCCCATTCCACCAAAACTCTTAATAACTTTCTTACTGCAAATTAAGCAGCTCCTGGTTTGGTCACGGATTCACTTGGCCTCTTAGCTATCAGCCGTTTGCCTTACTTGACAACACAATTATAATACCTATTTCCTTCTTACTTTACCACTAGCTAGCACATAAACCCCTAGCGCAACAGCCCTCACGGGCCAAGGCTTACCGACAGGTCGCTGCGTCCCCCGCCTCTGCCCACTACATTCGTCATGAGTTAGGCGTAGTACTGGAGGGTGGGACATGGTAAGATCCCCAAACCCTTCTGGCCGGTTATGCGGCCTTCACAACCTAGGGTCGCTCCATCTTTATCAAGTAGCGTCTCAATGCCTCCTTCGAGACCTTGCGAGGCTGAGTGCACCCCGAGCCAGACCGTCCAGCAGGAGAAAAATCCTCACGGATCGAACCCGGGTCCTCTGCGCCAGAGACAAGCATTCTACCTACCGCTGTGCTACGGAGGTGGTCAGCTAGCACATGCTTAACTTAATGACCAAGTAACCATCCTAGTTAAGCAGCAGCGGGCCCCAGCTATTTGGACAGGGGATCATTAAAGCTGCTATCCGCATCCCGCCAATAGACCAAAAGAAGCATACTATGGGAAACATCTCTTTTTGCCTTTTTTTCGGTAATAGAAACAAAATCCTTTAGCCTTGATTACTTTGGGCAATTTTGTTCATTTTGGTAGCTCTGCCTCTTATGCTATCCGAGCAAAGGTGAGTTCTATAGACACACATACATTAGTTTACTATGCATATAATAACTCTATAATGGAATATGGAATTTTATTTTAGGGCGATTCAGTAGAGAGTAAACGAATGCTCCTCATACAAAAGGTTATAAAAATTAATTCCAATGCCCATAGAAGGTGCTCATGCAAAAATATTTTTAGAAGACTGAAGGTATTAACCTTACTCTGCATGCACACATTCTGGATCCTAAAATTCCTTATATGCAATCAATCCACATTTATAACAAACAATGAAATTCAAGGGATAAACACTAGCAAAAAAAGCTGTTAATACTTATGTAGCTTGGAAGTAGTTTCCAGCTGTTTTAGTGACAAATCACTGTTAATTACATTTGATGCCTGCTCAATAGCTATTTAAATCTATATGTATAAATAATAGGACGTGGCAGCAACAACCTAGTAAAAGTTTCAAACAAAGTTTAATTTCTATTTGTAAATATATGTTAATCTGGAGAGACTTTATTGTGTTTCTCAACTATCCCTATCCCTTGTTTTTTGTGTCTGTATATGTGTTGTTATGCCTTACTGTACATTTCCATTGACATGTTCAATGTTCTTGGACATTCTATGGCTGCTTGTGAACTCTCTGAATGCAATCAAATCAAATATTTAAATGTTCAGTAGTAAAATCCCATGAGTCTAGCCTGAAAACTACTGCTCATCTGCAGCGAATGAACTTGCTATGTACAGCGATGCAAAGTGAATTGGAAAAGTTTTACCAAATTGACTAGCAGCCAGTAAATGAAATCACAAGGTGTAATCGAGGACTATTCACCCTTTGCCATGTCTTATTTAGCTTCGTATTTGCCTAACATTAATTATTTTGTCCATTAATTTGTTTCAGATTCCTGACACAATGATGCCCTGTTTGACTCCAGACTTGCAGCCAGGAAGCTGCAGACATCTCACCCACTGTCCTTTAAATGTCTTCAAGAACCATCTGGAAGATTACCTCAGATTCTTCTGCAAAGTCGGATCCAGGTAGTTTTATCACAGCAAGCTGTTCAGGGTCCTCCAAAACTATTAATACTTTCCCTTGTAAGACACATGGTGGCTTTCTTGGCACAGTAGATGACTTTTCTACGAGTATGGCTAGTATGGGCTAGTATTTACAGTCAGACTACTCTATATCTAGTTTATGCTTTTGGAAAATATTAATCTGCATTAAAATAATGTATACTGTCTGTACTGCTTGCATTGAATCCAGTTGCATTTGGAAATCGTTATCATTGCAGCTCCCTCTTAAATAAAAATAAACATGTGGAGAACAGCAATGTTATTAACAAAACAGCATAAATACCAGTTAAATTATTTATGCAATTTATTTTTTTCGACTATAGTTGTTCTTTACCCTCTTCTCACTCATTTTAACATGCTTGGGAAGCGTTTTGCATTTTTACCATGGATATTAATGCAATTTATGTAATTCTCCAACTACTGACACGTATATTTGTTGTTGTATACATGCAATACAATCATATTTGATAGTTGACTTTTACCATTTAAATCTTGCCATTCTTACATTCCTTTATTTGTTACATTTTTTCTACGATTTAATTCATAGAGCCTTTAAATACACTTGTGTTCTTAAAGTCATTGTGCAGTTTTGACCTATTACAGAAAAGCAATGAAACAAATAGGAAAGTGAAACCTTTACCAAATGAAAGCAAAACTCTCCAAGTTTGCATACCTGTTTAGTGCACCAGTGTGGCTTCCACTTGTTCAACTTAAGGGTTGTTATGTTCATAATGTAGATACAAGGACTTTCTTAAGCACAATTCCTGACATTATGACAGTGAATATGACCTCATCGTGAAACAGAAATTCCTGTAGATCTCATTAAACATCTGTATTAAAAAATCAAATCATTTGGTTCTATGATAGTTTATAACAAATGCAGTACAGTGGAGAGGTTTCTTTAAAACTTCATAAGGTGTTGCGTTATTACTTGCACACAACAATGAAAATGACACTACACACACTCTTTGAGATAATCTTCAACATAGTGCATGTTTCATAATTTGGTTTTGCTTTGATTAGCCATTATAAGAGTTCATAACTGCACCAAGACTTTACGGACACACTGTATAACTCTTTCGGTGCAAGCAGCCATCTCAACTTTAGAGGTAGACTGACTAAGGTAAGACCACCAGACATGACTAATCGATCACCAGTTTGCAGAGACTAGCGTGGTTGACCTTGATACTCTTTTTTAACAGCTGACTAATTAATTTTATTTTGTCATAAAATTTATATTATTTACTACCTCAAAAATTAAAGAAAAACAATATGCAATGCACATGCATTAAGTGAACTGGAGAATCTGGGAAGTACAAAGTATTCGATTTCGTCTCGCATTTTGAACTCTTCCTCCTTACATAAAGATGCACTTAACGCGTGTGTATCCCATTTACGTAGGTGCTGAATTATATATGACAAGATATTTCTTTTGTTGCAGCTTTGCTGGAGTTTGCTGCCCTTCATACGTCATCCCTGTGGACCGTACACGCTCTGCTCGCAGCACATAAGAAACTAGTGTCTACAATAGAAGAAGTATATGTCTCTTGTTATCTGCAAAATATTTGATATAATCATGAGTGCAGAACTTGATTATACTAGTTCCACTGCATTTGAGAAGAAATTTGGAAAAAGAGTCCATCATGTTGTAGATAGGGGTAGTTTTTCCGGAAAGTGCATAAAATGTTACTAAATAATTAATGTATCTTGGCAGATAATAAGTTCATGCTTCATTATTAAAGTTACGAGTGAATTGTCTTTATGGACTGCTAAGTTTGCATCAAGAAGTGCATTTGCAGACCAGGACTAAATGCAGCACTTTATGACATCTAAAGAGGCAGAAATTAAAAATTTAGATGAACTTTCTACAGAAACCCTAATTTAATGTGGTGTGTGTTAAAGTAATAAGGTAAACAGTATGAGTATTGCTATTTCTAGAAGTATTAGGTTTTTTTACTGATGCTTAAAATATTTTAGAAGCACGTCTTTTTACTCATATCTGAACAGATTAAATAAATGTTGGGTTGATGCTAAAAACAGGCACATATTATGAACAACAAATTTATATCAAGACTTCTTATAACTAAATTTTAGAAACAGCTAAAAGCTATTAAACAAGATAACTGTACTAAAGATTTTATATTATATTTTTAACATGTAAATAAATTTATGTATGTGATAATAGATAAAGTTTTCTTTCATCCCTTTGTGATCCATACCAGTTATGTTTTAGTGTATTGAGAAAAGCACTTCTAATTGTCTTGGCTTGGGCAGGGCATGGTGCCAGCGTTGGCTGGTTGAAAAACCGGAGCGGGAGGTGTTCTCAGCATATCTAGCTCTGCGAAAATCATTTCAGGGCATTGGTAGAAATCTCCAAAGCTCACCACTTATTCTCGCCTTCTGTAAAATTTTTCAAAGGTGCCACTCTTGCAATTTAGCGATAAGCTCTTGTTTTGCAGAAGAGAACCGAATAGCTCAAAGGTAACCTTTATTTATGCATGTCAACCAAACAATAACATTGCTAATATTTCTATAAGTTACACAGTTATTTTGATATTTCTCACGTGTTCATGTTCCTTGAATTTATTTTATATTCCACTCATATTACACTGAAGAATAGGAGGTCAATCTGGATGTGTTTCATTGGAAAGTACACATACCTCATCTTGTGTACCTTTCATGTCACCATATCCAATCATCATTAATCTCTATTCTCCCACTTCCACTTTACTGTTATTTGGTGTTAATTTCAATGGTATCAATAAAACCTAGAAATGCAATTATTTATTTGGTTATCATAGCAATATTTGTTCTGCAAAACAAGTTATAGCTCATACAGTCGTATACACTAACAAGATTGCAGGAATGATGTGAAAAAATCTAAGTACTGATGTAGAGACAAAATTGATTGTTGCATCCTGAGGGAACCAGGAAATTTTCGAATGATAGTGGGGAAAAACCAGAAAAAGGTGAATGAAAATGCCTTAAGAAAAATCAAACAGCTCTTGAATCATCATACTATTGCAATAACGGTCAAAGCAAATTAAAGCTCTAAAACGTTCTATTAGTAGGCAAGGGAGAAACACGACTTAGAAGAAATGTTAGCATCAAAAATGGAAGCAGCAAATATTTTGCGAGAACTGCAACTGCAAGTATGGTGAGCATGGAAAAGGGTTGCCAAAGGATGGAACAAAAAGGAAATACAGTAAAGTAGGAAAATATTTGTAAGCTTGGGAGCATGTTGTTGCATTGCCTGTCAAAAATTGAGTTGTATTTCATCTTTCATTTCACATTGCAGTTGTAAACTTAATTGTATTAGGGAATTGTCTCTTTCATTTTATTTGTGTTAATGATACATTATTAGAAAGCTGTTGTTTATTATTTAGTGGTATAAGCATTCTTAAAGTAATCTAATGCTTATAATACTGACTTATGTTAAGATGTATACCATTGTAATATCTTTTATATTCCTGGATCTAGGGTTCTTGGTACCTACTTAAATTAAATTCCAGAGAACCGTCCCGCGGATCCCCCTTGCCACCCGTTATGCCCATGCATGGGAAATAAAACAGATGAACGTAATGATGAGCTAGAGCAGAAAATGGACGAAAATAGAAAGATTATGAAAATGTAGGAGGATAAATTAATGTGATGCAAATAGAAATGATAGATTACAAACTGAAAGGAGAGCATAATAAAAAAGTAGGTTAGAACCATTTAAAGAAGCAGAAAGTTAAAAGTACTGAATTATACTATAGAGAGAATGTTTTAAAAATTTGATACATAATCATGGTAACCGAATTAATTGAGATGCAATTCCTTCCTCGTATATGAAACTGATATTAGTAATTTTATTAAGTAAGGACCTGAAGGGAAATGAAAATTTTAAAAGATAAACCAAGAATCCCTGATGAGTGGATAAATATAAGTTCAAAATATAGAGTAGGGAGTAAGATCAGAAACATTATAGTTTGAGAAGGATTCAGTGCTCTAAACAGACACCATAGGGTAGTAATTCTATTTAAAGATCCTTACCTTTAATCAATATTTTTGGCTCGGATACCTATGAACTACAGGAAATGAAACGTCTCAAGATCATAGGGTGTTGCCACAAACAGTTGTTGAAACCCTATAAACGTTTAGTGAAAGTGAAATCTTCCTAAATTACATAATGCAAAGACTATAATACAAATGAGGTAACTTATTAGCAAAAAATTGGGACTTTACCTATTCAAAAAAGTGTTGTTCCTTGTAAATTTAGTTTGCGTATCTAGTATAGTGGTTAGATCGTAAGAGAGCAATATGAAATCTGTGCATTGGACACGTGTGTGTGGGTCAGTGAAAGCATGTGAAAGAATCCTCCCTAAGAAGCCGTAATTCAGGAAGCTAACATCTTTGAGGGGGTTAATGATGGTAACAAAAGAATGGAGTCCTGACAAATGAGTTGGTAAAGCGAGGTCACCAAAGGACAAAAACAAACTCTAGCTCAAGAAAGCAAAAGTGACCACAATGAAAAAACATACAAAGTATATTTTTAGAGGAAGTATTCCAGAAAAGAAAATTATACTTAATCATCTGTAAATGATTCTTTTCTGAAATAGGGCATTTGAGACAGAAATGTCCCACCATTAGCCCAAAATGAGGCTGACTTACAATGTAAATGTAAACACCTGTAATGTATATAAATATGGTCATAAATACTGGTAATGTATGTATATGAATAGTGTTAAGGCAATTTAGATTCTTTTGGTATGCAATTAGTTAGAACCTAGGCTAAAAATTAATATGAGTAAAATATTTAATGTTGGAAACTGCAACCACAGTGCCATAAATTTTTAAAGAACATGGAATCATTTTGGCTCCTCAAAATAAATATAGTATAGCCAATTTGCTTAATTCTTCTAAAAAGGGCAAAATTCCAAATTGCCAAAAGTCTGGCATTTATCAAGTTCACTGTCTGGACTGTGATAACGTTTATATTGGAAAAACAAACGTCACCTGGAAACCAGAATAAAAAAATATTTTAAAAACATCAAACATAAACAAATAGAGAAATCAGTTGTGGCAGATCATTTTTGGTCATTTAATCATGAAATAAATCCAGAGGTTAAATTACTAAGGCAATTAAATGGACCCACTGATTTGATGGTTTGGGAAAAAAATATTCATTTTGAAAAATAGGGACCGTGTTATGAATTTTGAAATACTGACTATTGATTCTGATAAATTTGTTCTGAGATCAGTGGTGGGTAGTAACGTCATCACGTATGATGTCAGTGCGAGGGATGTAAATGTGACGTCAGTGCTCGCATGTAACAGTTTGTAGCAAGGTTGACCAAGGTCAGTTTACCTTGAAAATGATAGAAAAACTGTTGAAATGTGTTGGTTGTGTAATGTGTACAACTCGATTTTAGTTACGTGAAGCTGTTGGTCGCTACATGCCTTGTGATATTGGTGGATAAAATTGCTATGTTATTGTTATATATCATCATTAACAACAGACATTCAGCTTCAAAAAGAATCACTGTTTACTGAAATCCGATATATAGGTCTTGAGTTATGTGGCACAGAAGTTGTCTCAATTGGAAAATCACACAATTTTATCCAATTTTAACCCAAAAACAATAAACATATAGGAGGTAATTTTCTCTAATTTGTTTCCTTTTACAGCAATTGATACTTGCAGAAATGATTAATGGTTTTAAAAAATGTGAGGTCAATTTTATATTTTTTCATCCAATTTGAAATGGAATGACCCAAATGCTCCTTATAAGAACACCTACTCGTATAAAGAATCTTTAGCTATTGATATATCTAAAACATATTTTAATATTATTTTAAGCTGTTTATTTTTTCTGTCTGACCTTATCCTAGGTGCTCCAGGTCCAGTGGAGGTACAATAAACAATAAAGGTAAATGTACTTTTAAAAATGTATTTTATTATGCATAATCTCTCTCTATCTTGCACACAAATATTTCCAAGTATGAAACATATAATTTTATGATGTTTTAGTAGTTAATCTTGTGCTTTGAATATAATCAGAGAATAATGTGAGGATTTGTGTGACAGCAAAACTTTATGGCTATTTATTTGATTGGATGAAGCTCTTTTTAAACATATTAAACAATTTTCAGCCTATGTTCCACTAGCCAACCAGAACAATATTACATGGCTTAATAGTACATTGAATAATTCACATCTGACACTACCAAGTGGTCCTGACAACTCCACTGATCAACTGAAGCTTGCCTCAGTCACAGAAATTGGCCCCGGTATACTTTAAATAGGGATTTTTGCCTTATTTGTAGCATTTTACCCAGAAACTGATGGAAAACTTTTAATTTAATTCAAAAGAGTTTTGTCTTTGGATGATAGAGACAAGGTATTCCAGGCATATCAATTATTAATGTGTAGAAGCATGCAAATCGAATTAAAGGTTTGATCATTGGTCATTCGTAGTTAAAATGGATGCCCAAGATCATTTTTGAAGTTTTAATATGAGGCTATAAAAATTTATATAAAGCTTTCATTCATGGGATGTTCATAGGATGGTTATGAGTCTCCATTCCACAGTAAATTGCCTTTATCTTTTTTATTAATGGATGAAACATCTTGTAAAATGACTTGCATTAGGTATATAACATCGAAAGTTATACAGTAGTTAGATACTTATGATAATAATAAGTACACAACATTTCAAACATACTGGATATATCTACCTATAGATACAATTTTTTCTATCAATGGAGGAAAAGATACATTTTGTTAATGCCACCTTAAACTAAGTTTCACATTTGTATTTGGATGCAAACAATATTTATTTGCCCAAAAATCTGAGCCATAATTAACATCACCACCGCCACCACCATTGCCACCACCATCATCCTCATCATCATCATCATCATCATCTTCAATCCATGAATTAGACAACTTTGTTGCCTCTTCACTATAATCCTTCCATCTTCTATGCATATGGTTAGCATACAGATCTTTTATCAGGAGGTCTATATTTGTAGATTTGTTTTGAAAATCCTGTATTAACCATCCTATATATATATATAATGTAACCATTTAGACATATATCCTACTATGTCTTTATTCATCGCTTACATTTAATTTTTCTATTTTTAACAATAAGAAAGAAGAAAAAGGGGAAGGAGGAGGAGGAGCAGAAGAAGAAGTAGAATCTGGAATGGACAGCTCAATCATTCATCCTGTTTTTATTGCCTTAAGAGTTGCTATTTTGCTTCTCAATTCTACACTAATTCTGTCCTTGAACTGTAAGTCCAGAGCAGTAGGTTATCACTCAACTGTAATATCTTATTTGAGCTTCCGTTAATGATCTTTGTCTATCGAAAAATAAAGGAAAATACGTCTGACATCACTATTTGTATTAGATTATACTTTCCAGTGTTTAATTTAAAATTTAGGATTTCCAACTATGAAGCAGCACTGATAATGCAGAAAGCTAGATATGTTGTTGTTTTCTAGTGCCTTGCATCTGGCAATGAAGCCATTAGCATTCGTGCTTTCCAATACTTTTGAACTGTAGTTTCTTCTGATCTTAATGCTTCACAGGTCTTCAAGTGGTCTTCGTTCATTTCCGCTGGATCGTTACACAGGACACATATTAAAGCTAGATATGTTAATGATAAACAAATAGAAAAATTTGCATTTGTCAATTAATGCTTTTAATCAATCTGTATTATACTCAACATTTTCATATGCTTTTTAGTGAATAGGTGGTGGTGAAATTAGGTAGGATAGCAGATATTCCTAGAGGTAGGATTCATCACTTTTTGGCAAACTTGTCAACAGAAGTACAATCATTATACATACTCTATCGCACACATATAATTGAAGTAATTAAGAGTTTGCATACAGGAACTAATGTAATTATAAATATGAGAACATAAAAAACTGAATAAATTGCTACAAATACAGGAGTTAAACCAGGATGCAGTCTATCACTGATGCTGTTCAATATCTCTATTAATGATCTAATGAAAACGTAGAAAACATAATATAAATTCAGGTATACAAACAAGAGCAAATGATTATATAAACATTATGTTATACACTGATCATGTGGTCCTAATACAAAATACCAAAAATGATCTGCAACATTCTTTTTTATAAACTAAATGTAATAGGAAAGGATTACAACATGAAAATACTAACAAGTAAATCCAAAGTGATGGCACACAAAGCAGAATATCCTAAACAATCCAAAATTATAATAGAAGGAATAATATTAGAACAAGTATCTCACTTTCAATATTTAAGCTGTAATGTAAGTTTCAAAAGAAATAAAGACATAGAAAACAAAATAAACAAATACCAACGAATATGCAGCACAATAGATGGAACGCTACAAAATGACACCAGAAAAGATACAAAACTCAAATTTTATAAAGCAATGGCAGTACCAGTATTGATGTATGGTAGCGAGTCCTGGATTACGAAAGAGAAAGATAAAAGTAAATTATAAGCTGCAGAAATTATATTTTTGAGAAGGGTAAAACGTACTAAAAGAGACCTCTTTCGCAACAAATATCTGTGAAGAACTAGGCATATATAAAATAAATGATAAAATTAAAGAACCAAAGAGAACTGGAAGCATCTGACTAGAATGTATAACAAAGAATACCACTGAAAATATATGAGTACAAACCATGAGGAAGAAGAGATGTAGGACGCCCACGGAAGAGTTGGAGCTGAACAAAGGAAGACAGAACAGGCAATTTGACTAATCCATGGAGTGTACAAGAAGAATATTTGATATCAAAATAAATATTCTGAGGACCTCTAAAATGAAATAATTATTCTTATTGTGTATGTGTTTGCACGTTTGTGTGTGCATGTATGAAAGAGTGAGAGAGAGTTAGAGAGAGAAAACAGCGTAACTCAAAAAAATGTTGGATAAATACCGAACATATACAAGGAATCATGGCACAGTGGCAGAATGGCTTTCTAGGCACAGTGACTTTTCTACTAGTTTCCAATAAAGACGTAAGCACTCTAAAGAGAGGGTTCAAATAATTTACAGGCTACTCAAATGCAATGTGGAAAATGCAGTTTACTGAATAGGCAACATCTTTGTGTTATTTACACATGAAATTGTTATCTTATATCTAATGCTTGGTTCTTTATTATCGAAGCATAAAATCTATAAGGCTGGTATATTGACTGCTTTCTCAAATCAAATTCTTTATTTTTTTTGAGATTAAACATTTTGTTTTAAAGGTTTAGTTAAGTATTCACAAAAAGTACAATGTCTCAATCAGTGAATAGTTAAGGGTACTTTAAAGACCTGAGACCATATAAAGTGAGAAGAAGTGCCATTATGCAGCGCTTATACACTGCTAGTAATGAGCCTCATTAAATATGCCTCTTAATAACGATACTGCTGTCCACCAATCAAAGGTGCACCTGCTCATAATGACATTACCAACCAGCATCAAAGGATCCACATGTAGCAATGTATACTTTGCCGTCCCATGCAGCTGAAAGCGGAAGTATCGATTCCCCTCAAAGAAATAAAGCTTCTATGTTTACTTAATAATTACAGTGTTAATATTGTAAATGACATTCTAATAAATTTGATTTGTCTTCTCGTTTTTGAAAGTCTACTTTTTTAAAGGTTATGACATATATACTCTCTGTATCCTTGTATCAAGTCCAACATAACAATGTAATGCGTATTAATAATTTAGTTGAATGTGGCAGTTCTCGTTGATTGTGCAACATTATAATTGTCTTTGTGTATATCCTTTTCCTAATTATTACTTGCTCTACTGTGTATAGTAAATAGTGGAAGTATTCCACCCAAAAATTCGATGTCGAGATTTCACTGGAAATAAATGTTTTGAAGCCCCCTGAATAACACAAAAAGTTTTTTAGAAAAAGGTCTGTGTGTCTATCAGTCTGTGGACAGCATAACTCAAAAACGAAAAGTCGGTCAAAAACCAAAGTAGAAAAAATTTAGATCTCGCTAAAACACACAATTTATGTCTAAATATTTTTTGTAGAGTAAACCATTTGGGAGATATTCCTCGTTATTTGTGTAAGTTTTGGAGAACTGACTGCTTCTGTCAAAGAGAACATCGCTATTCGTTTTTATATGTTAACCGTGCAAAGAGAACGGAATTTGAAAGCTTTAATAGATTTGACTATCACTCAACTCTTACTGCATTCCCATATTCCCGTTGCACATGCAAGAAAACAAGCAATAAGATAATTTCATACTCTGCGTCCAGCTAACCTGTATCGCATGAGAGCGCACATTCCTCCGGCCTTTAATCATAAGTGCAGACTGCGGTAGTTTTTCTGGTAGAATAGGTCAGACAAGAACATATTCGCATTACCTGTAAGTTAGATGTGTTGCTTTCGGTTCCCTCATTTCATCCCTGCCTCCTAGCATGTTTTGCTAGAAATCGAAGCGCTGAACTAAGAACTTTCTCGAAACAAAGAGAGGGTATACCTATAAAGGGCTGCTTAACCTACGGACCATCAGTGTCTTCAAAAGCATTTGGAAACTCTTCTAAGTACGCTGCAGGTTTGATCGAAGACACGGATAGTGATCACGAGTAAAGTTACTTTGAACCGAAAAGTACTATTTGATCACACTGACCAAAGTTATCATCAGTTGTTGGCGGTTATGAAGTTTGATTTTCTCATCAATTTTACATCATTTATGTACTGTACCAAAACTATCAAGCTGCAATTTTGGTAGAGCGCAACTCCAGAAGAACTACAATCTTTCGTACAATTAAAAGCAGCTATGGTGTTCCGTTTGCTTGCATATTCCTCAGGACGTTTTGAAACATCTATATTATTTACTGTCCAAAGATTACTAAACAAATAATTATGCATTTTGTATTTGCTAACGAGTACAAATTCATTTTCCTGTTGCACAGATGTTGTATCACGGAATATTTGCAAGGACAAAGGTTGAAATGTATCAAGTTAAAGGTCAAGCTAACAAGTTTGGGAGAATTAGTAGATACGATATTTTGTAGAAGAATGTGGATGATAAGAATATAGATATAAATCTGAAAGTAAAAAGTCCTTGTGATTCGTTTTCCATGTGGTACAACATTTCACTGTTACATTATTTAGAAACAACGAAAAATCAATGATTTAGCACAAACACCTAAATCTAATATATGTTGGTTTAAAGCTAGACGATAAAATAGGTGTTATATTCCAGCTTAAAACCAACATATTATATTAGATTTACTTACTGCTTCTTCTATTGTTCGGTACAAAGGTTCCATATTGCAGTTTCACCGGAAATCTATCTTTTGAGGCCACCTGTATTAAAAAAATTAACATTTTAGAAGATTCGTGGATGTATAACTATATCTCTAGAAAGCACCAAGTATTAGAAAATTAAAAAAAAAAAAAAAATTAAAAGGAGTATCTCCTATTTGCCCTGAACTGTGTATTTTAAGATCTACATTTTTGTGGAGTAATATTTTGTCTATCTCTTACAGTTTACTAACTAAGCAAAAGTGATGTAGAATGAAAAGGACTCCTAAGGACTTCTCAGAGATACCTATACATTTCATTTGTCATGAAAATGTCTTAAACATATGACATTTTAATAAAAAGCGTTTGAGCCATTTTTGAGAACGTCAAAATTTTCAAAAATGTTTATCAAGGGCAGTCTGTGGTGGGATTATTTTCTAGACAATCTTCGTGTCGCAACCCCGGAGGCTGCTGTGCCCAAATACCAAGATTGTTAACAGACTTTTAGTTTTCGAGTACTGCTGTTCACATACACAACTTGAACATTTTTCTAAAATCTGATGTGTTGCACTCACATTAATTTTTCTACTCTTGTACTAACCATTCTTACCAACTCTTATTCTTATATCTTCTTTGTATTAGTTGAGATAAACATTTGCAGAAATTATCTTACTGCTTATTTTCTTGCAGGTGCAAGGGGAACATGGGAATACAGTAGGCTTTGAGCGATAGTCAAATCTTTTAAATCTTTGAGTGAGTGAGTGAGTGAGTGAGTGAGTGAGTGAGTGAGGTTTAAGGGCCCGTCGACAACTTGGTCATTTGGGCCTTTAAATCGTTGAGATTCCGTTCTCTGTAAGGTTAACATATAAAAGCTGAATAACGGTGTTATATTTGACAGAAGTTCAGGTTCTATACAAAAAACAAGGCATATCTCCGAAATGGTTCACTCGACAAACAAATTTATTTGGACATAAATTGTGTATTTTAGCAAGATCTACGTTTTTTTTTTTTCTTTTTCTTTTTCTTTTTTTCTGTAGAAGATTGGGTCTATCTCTTTCGGTTTACCAGTTATGCAGAAGTCATCCAGAGTAAATACGACTACAGGGGATATGTCCAGAAAATTCAAGATATACATTTCATTTGTCGTAAAAATATCTCAAGCATATGACATTTTAATCAAAATCGTTGTAACCGTTTTCAAGAAAATCATAATTTTCGAAAAATTTCCCATGTAAAGGGTAGTTTAGGGTGAAGGAATTTTCTTCCAAATCTTCGTGTCGCATCCTTGAAAGTCATTAAACTTAAATACCAACTTTGGTTTTTAACCGACTTTTCGTTTGAATTATGCTGTCCAGACTGACAGACACACAGATAGACACACAAGCCGACCTTTTTCTAAAACTACTTTTTTTATTCAGGGGGCCGCAAAACATATATTTCCGGTGAAATCTCGACATCGAATTTTTGGGTGGAATACAACACTTCCTCTACTTTATTATATGTGGTAGAGAAAGTTAAAGACGTAAAGGAAATTGTGGTAGATGTGAAAGCACCTCATCATTCACCCACAAAGCAGGGCAACCCACGAAAAATCCAAGGTGGGAGTGGGCAGTTGACGGGAAACGAACCCGGGACCGTCGGTCTGAATGGCTCAGTGGGTTAGCGCTGGCCTAGTGATCCCAAAGTCGCGGGTTCAAACCCAGCCCAGACCGACTGTTTTTAATTGTACTTAAAAGTGATAATCAGTAAACTTTCTGGCATGTAAAAGAACTTCTGTGTGACGAAATTCTGGCACACCGGAGGCCCTAATATGATCCTAACAATTCACAGGTCGTTAACAAACAACATCATTTTAATTTTTTAAATACCCGGAACCTTCCGATGTTTTCCAACGTAGCTCAATTGTTAGGCAGAGGTAACAATCTCCCCCCCCCCATGATAAATTGGTTTCAACGACCTACGGCACCGCGAAAGGCATAGTGCGAGTCTAGCCACCACTCATCCACTTGATACGATTGGAATAACACCTTACACAGCATACATAAGGAGCACTTCTTCATCACCAATATGACCACCATACTAGCCGCAATATCCTAGTTTTAAAATGCTTGTCAGAGATCGACGCTGACTTTTACCGTATTCTGCCCCAACAAACAAAATTTACTTGGATTTACACACACACGGGGCCATTTTCCACATTGCGAAGAAAATGGAATTACAGATCATGAAATTCACTTGAAATAACCTTTTACAGACAAACACTAATCCCTCTACCTTAACAAGCTCACATATACTGTAACCTAGGTCGCTGTATTAACCTCTGAATCCTATATAATGGAAAATAAAAACTGCTTGTAAAAGCTGGGTTTAGGGAGTAACTGGAACTTCAATTTTTGCTCGGTTTTAAACAAAGTTTAATTATGATTTATGCCAACAAACTTACTGCTGGTGTTTTTAAACACACTATGCATGGGCAATGTTTAAGAGGTGGAACCAGGACTGAAAAATTCAATGCCATAGGCAGGATTTGAACCACGGATTTTCCGCATCGAGCGGCTGCATTAACCATTAATGCTAACCTTGGCCAACTTGCCAGTATGACATTTGTAAGTCGCCCTGGGGGTATTTATCTCTGATGTAGATTCCTTTGTGGTGTACCTGGAAAATACGAATCAGCTGGGGAATTTAATGTCATACGGCCAAGGTTAGCTTAGTTCCCCAGGTACGCAGTAGAGGACGTAAAAATAAGTTTTCATTATGTTAACAATCTAATCATGGTTCAGAATATGCAATTTCAGATTCAGTTTCTCTCTACTTATGAATCAATTGCATGAGTATTTAGTGCATTTATTTATTATTGAATATTAATTACTGTTGTAGTATACCTGACAGAAAACGCTTCCCAGTGAGTTATTAAATATACATTAGAGTGAAAATCCTGAAACACAATTTATGGGTCGTATTTTCCGAAGTTCCACTCTAGAATTGCATGCTCATTGGATAAGAAACAAGATAAAGCTTAACCTCAATATTACCAATAGGCAAAAAGAGGAAATTCCCAAATTCTCAGCAGTTCAGCATAAGGAAAAAGGAAGCAAAATAGTATAGAAATGTGATTGGAGTAAGATGCGCGCGCAGCACAAAGTTTCAGGGGCTTATAAGAAGTCGAATGATGCTTTCTGTGGACTGGACAGTGAGAAGGGAAGTTCTTGTGCAACAAGATGCAAACTCTCACGTACATCTTCGCCGCGTTGTTATGTTCGTCGGTGGTAACAGCGTTCGTAGTGATTACTGATTCACCACAACCTGTCAACGATGAACCAGTTGCCGAAACTACTGTTGCTCCTGTACCACGGGTATGTATACCAACTAACTGATACAGGTGTCACATAGCCTTGCCTACCTGCTTAAAGGGCGACTGACAAAAGTTGCCATAGCTGAATTTGTATTTCTACTTTGTCAGTTGCCTATAGTAACTAGGGACAATATTGTATTTAACCCAAAAATTCGATGACGAGATTTCACCGGAAATATATGTTTTCAGGTCCCCTGAATGCAAAAAAAAAATAGTAAAAGGTCCGTGTGTCTGTTAGTCTGTGGACAGCATAACTCAAAAACGAAAAGTTGGTTAAAAACCAAAGTTGATATTTCAGTTTAATATCTTTCAAGGATGCGACACGAAGATTTTGAAGAAAATTGCTCCACCCTAAACTACTCATTACATGAAAAACTTTTCGAGCCTTTTTATTTTCTTGAAAATGGCTGTAACGAGTTTGATTAAAATGCCATATGTTTAAGATATTCTTATGATAAATGAAATGTTATTTTTAATTTTCTGGCTATAGCCTACATAGTCATATTTACTCTGGATGACTTTTGCATAACTGGTAAACTGTATGAGATATAGCAAATCTTACTATACAAAACATGTAGATCTTGCTAAACCACACAATTTGTCTACAGTTTTTTGTAGAATGAACCGTTTCGGACATATTCCTTGTTATTTTTGAGTTTTGGAGAACACACTTCTGTCAAATATAACATCGTTATTATCGTTATTCATGTTTTATATGTATGTTAACCGTGCAAAAAGAATGGAATCTCAAAGCTTTAAAAGATTTGACTATCGCACAAAGCCTACTGTATTCTAATATTCCCCTTGCACCTACAAGGAAATAAGCAATAAGATAATTTGTACAAATGTTGATCTCAACTAACACGAAGAAGATATAGGAATAAGAGTTTGTAAGAATGGTTAGTACAAGAGTAGCGAAAGTCATGTGAGTGTAACACATCAGATTTTTTTAGTTCCTTTACTACATGCGTATATACTCGTCCTCTGTGGTCATGAGGTGTCACGCTAACCTCTGGTTCCCAAGGTCGCGGGTTCAAACCCAGCGGAGGGCAATGAATTTTTTTCTTCGGAGTAAAAATCCTAAGCATGGCTTTCTTCGGAGGGGAAGTAAAGCCGTTGGTCCCGTGCTGTAGATTCACGACACGTAAAAAATCGTCAAGCCTGATAAAGAGCCCTCTGAGCAAAATTAAGCGTCTTTGACTGGAAACAGAATGGGAAGCTGAGGACCAAAGCAATTAAAGAACGTCCTTAAATAAAACTCAATTTCAATTTCTACTGCAAAGAGTAAGTAAGGGAGTATTACATTCCACCCAAAAATTCAATATCGAGATTTCAGTGGAAATACATGTTTGGAACCCCTAAATCCTTAAATGGGGTCCGTATGTTTGTATTTGTGTCCGTGTGTGTGGTCTGTGAACGAAATGTAATGATTTTGATTCAAATACCATACATGAAGATATTTTCATGACCAATTATTTTCTTGGAATCTCCTCAGAAGTTATTTTCATTCTCAATTACGTTTGTACAATAACTAGTAAATCGTAAGAGATAGGATCCCTTGTTATATGTGTATCTGAATTTCCCAATACTTGTGCTTTTCTCAACTCAGAAGTTACTCATATTTCTATCTCTTGGCCATACAAAGAGAGCGGAATTTCAAAGCCACATGACATAGATATTTCATAGATTTGACTATTGCTTATTAGCCTACTGCATTCCCATATTACCCTTGTACCTACAAAAAAATTAGCCATAAGATAATTTCTGCAAATGTTTACCTCGATTAACATGACGTAGATACACGAATAAGCATTTGTAAGAATAGCTTGTACAAGAGTAGAGAAAGTTGTGTGAGTACAACACAAACGTCTGTGTGTGTATTTGTAAACAGCATAACTCAAAAACGAAAGGTCGGTTTAATGCCAAATTTGATATTCAAGTTCAAATGCGACCGAAGGTTTTCAAGAAAATTCCACCCATACCAGACTACCTCTTACATGGAACATCCTTAGAAAATCTTGATTTTATAAAACATTGCTCTAATAATTTTTATTAAAATATCACATACCTCTTTCAGATATGTTATGCCAAATGAAATGTTTATCTAGAATTTTCTGGGAATGTTTCAAAAAGTTATTTTCATTCTGAATGCATTTGTACAACAGGTAAACAAAGAGAGATAAAAGCGTACTATACAAAAAGCTGTTGTGTTGCACTCACATAACTTTCTCTACTCTTGTACTAACCATTCTTACAAATTGTTATTCCTCTGTCGTCTTCATGTCAGTTGAGATAAACATCTGCAGGATTTATCTTATTGCTTATTTCCTTGTAGCTATAAGGTGAATATGGGAAAATACAGTAGACTATGAGAGATAATCAAATCTTTTAAAGCTGGTGGCTTTATGAACACTCTGAAATTCCGTTCTCTTTGCACAGACAAGAGATAAAAAAGTAAATAACGACCTTACATTTGAGAAAAGTGTAAGTACTGCAAAACTCACACAAATAACAAGGAATATCTCCGAAGCGCTTCACTAAAAAAAGAAAAAACTAATATAAAATCTAGACATGTTTTGTTTACTTTCAATACCTCGCTTGCTGCTTGCTTTTTAACATAATCTAAAAAACATCTGATGTGTTGCACTCATATGACTTTCTCTACCCTTGTACTAAGCATTCTTACACTCTTATTCCTCTACCTTGTTCGTGTTAGGTGAGATAAACATTTGCAGAAATTATCTTATTGCTCATTTCCTTATAGGTGCAAGGGGCATATGAGAATACTTGAGTGATACTCAAATCATTTAAAGCTTTGAGATTCCTCTCTCTTTGCACGGCTAACATATACCAAAATGAATAACGCTCTTGACGAAAGTTGAAATATTCCAAAACTCACACAAAAAACAAGGAATATCTCCGAAATGCTTCATTACACCCCACACAAAAAATATTTGGACATAAACTGTGTGTTTTAGCAAGATCTACATTTTTTGATATTAAGATTTTTGTCTATCTCTTACGGTTTAACAGTTATGCAAAAGTCATCCAGAGTAAACAGGACTACATAGGCTATAGCCAGAAAATTCAAAATATACATTTCGTTTGCCATAAAAATACCTCAAATATATGGCATTTTAATCAAAATCGTTAGAGGCATTTCCGAGAAAATAAAAATTTTCGAAAAATTTTCCATGTGAAGGGTAGTGTAGGCTGGAGGAATTTTCTTAAAATATTCGTGTCGAATCCTTAAAATATATTACACATAAATACCAACTTCAGTTTTTAACCGACTTTTCGTTTTTGAGTTGTTCTGTCCTCAGAATGACACACACGCACGCAAACGCACACGGACCTTTTTCCGAAACAGCATTTTTTGGATTTAGGGAACCTCGAAACATATTTCCGGTGAAATCTCGACTTCGAATTTTTGGGTGGAATACAATAGATCCTCCACTTACTATACGTAGTAGAGAAAAGTAATAAAGAATGAACTGAAGGCCATCAAGGCTAATTAGAATCGAGGTAATACGTTTTATTTACGCGGAAAATCACTACACCTAATGGAATAAGAATTCGTGTATCATTTGTCAATATTTTTATTTAGCACGTTAACCTTATTTTTGTATCAAAAACAGTGCCCTAAAAGCGCTTAATATGGCCCTCTGCATATCAAATGGGGATTTTTGAGCTCCTTTCTTGTGGCGTTTTACTGAAAAATATAAAAAACTCTGGTTTATGCTGAGAATGTTTGTATTCTCAATATGTATAAAATCAAAAATGAAAATAATTGGCGTTTAATGTATTAAAATCGAATTTAACGTTTTAACGTATACATTGCAAGTTTTTCCAAAGAATCAATTGAGTACTTAGAGCATTTGACAGCTACAACTCGACTGGGGGGAGGGGGGGGGAGATAAATTAGCTGTTTTCTTTACTTTTGTTGTAGAGGTGACATACAACAATGCAATTCTGTGCAGTAGTCATAACGGTACTTACTTCTCATAGGCCATTTATAAACATGACATCTGTGATGCAATGATTAATAAGTCTCCTAGTGCATGTTTAAGGTTCGAGATCACGCTTCTACCTCCCCCCTCCCCCCCACTCCTAATTAGTTCTCAATGGTTAATCGTATTTTCATTCATCCGCTATTAATTGTCGAATACCATCGTTTTGATTTCTGAGAAGATGGAGGCTGATTAAATCTCCCTTGGCATTGAAACCTTTCGAGTTTTATAGTATATATTATTCTAATATTATAGTTTTAGTTTAACAGGCTTGTTCCTTTGCACATGTTTTAAACTAAATGATTTGCTCTTCCTCTGGGTTTGCGATACTTGGTAAATCGAATCTTTCCTACCTAAGGCTTTATATTTAAAGATTACCTGAGAAGCAATTTCATCTTCACGAGATAATCTGCATACCGGTTCTTGATAAAAGATCTCCGTTGTATGCAGAGGTTTCCTTAATCTACTATGTCCATTTAGTAGCCCAGTTATTAGATTTATTTGGGATCTATTAACTTTCAGTACATTTTAGAAAGGAGGAGAATATTTCACTCGTTATTCACTAACTACTTGCACCCTTCTGCTTGAACCCACTATTGTTGATAGGAATAATTAATCCTTGCAGCAGTGGTTCTTCAAATAGTATTTAAAGAAATGCCAAAAATAGTTCTGGTGCAGTAAATTATTGAGCACATCCTGCTTTTTTTCTGTGCCTAGATTCCCTATGTCCAGGCACCCACCGAAGAATAATCTTGTTTTGCCAACTGTATAAGATTTGTTAGGCAGTCTCAGACTAACCTGGGTATTATCTGGTAGTTTAAAATTGTTTCAATTGCTGCCTGACTATCAAACAAGTTTCAGAAGTCACTGCCTTAATAGCTCGTTTCTAGATTCTCTCTAATGCAGGTTTCAATTTCGACTATAATAAGTTTATGCTTTCAATTTTACATTTATTGTGATTGAGAATGCGCCTTGTAATGTTGGCATGCCGGAACACCACCTAAGATACGAGAGCTATTTTCTTTGTCATTCGGTGCTAGGTCTGAACTGTAGGGAGGGTGCAGAAAAAGTTCTGTCCCTGAACATCTTCATCATGAACATCTCATCGATCTCTAAATGTCCAACACTACCCCATCACTCAAAATTCTCAACGTGATACAGCTTAAAGGACCAGTTATTTCTCAATTGAAGTCCCCTTATATGAGCATAGATAATAAAGCGGGTTAACAAATGAAAGTCTTATAAGGCTGCCAAAGTGATTATACACACACTTTAGTTACTATAGTGTTTCCTGTAGTAAGCAGCAAAGAAAAACAAAACAAAACAAGGGCTGTTTTGCATACACTCCAAAACTGAAAACTTTGTGTAAGTTCTTAAATATTCATTACATTGAAAAATATATACAAAACTGGAAAAACGATGCATATAATGTTCTGCTACACATTTTAAAACAGAACAATTAGAAGACATTTAGACTTTTATGTACTTATTATAACACCCTCAATCTGAAGGACGTAATGAGATGTCATATGCCTGTACTCTAATTTGAATCAAATGTTTCATGGTATTATTGAATAGTATCCTATGTATAAATACGTACAATGCTACTACACTGTTTATTTGTACTTGTTACAGCCCGATGTAAGAAGTTTCACCGTAGAATCGAACATCAAACATCGATATGCACGCACTTTGATAAGCAGCAGGGTGGCCAACCCTGCGCCAATTGCCCAAGAAGTATTCTTCAGCGCTGTTCTTCCAGAAACGGCCTTCATCTCAGGTTTCAAACTGTATGTATACTTTCTTATTTTACTGGTTTATTTGTTTCTGAAGCGAAGAATTAATAACTTATACATAATCTACAAAACAGTTATTTGTGTAGCTAGTAAGAAAGGCGACAAGGCAAAGAGGAATTCGTCATTTTGAGTAAAGAAAACATAGAAAGCAGTTTAGGAAGTTTCGTACAAACACATCAATGGAAATTGTATATGAAGTAATTATATGATTGCCAACATTCTGAAATTGAAGCCCGTATAACTTTACCAGCAAGGTGTACCACTTTTGCGATGACATGAATTTTAGAATGCAGCAATAAATATATAAAGCTTACATGTAAACTAAATGGGGATTCCATTTTATAAGAATCGTTTGAGACAGTGATGTCAAGCGCTACGCTCGAGCGCAAGTGCGCGCTTTGGAGCTTAGTAGGTCCACGCTGCCCGTAACAGTAGCAGCTGCTTGCTCTGTTTGGGGACGTGTCAATTCGGTCTGTACAACGCGCATGCCTTCCATATTTGCAGTCCTTTAACATAAGCACAGAAATTAATAAGTATTGTGACCTACTGGATGTACTCTTAGAGGAGTTAGTTGGAAGATTTTCAGGTTTGGAACTGGATCTCTTTTACTTGCCCCATTCTATTCACCTTGATCCTGTGATTCAGGTATAAAAAAGTTATATAATGACAAAAACATTGTTAATTTTTATCGATCCTTTGATTCATAAAACATACCCATAAAACATGCTGCACAAATTATGTTTGGCAGTAGGTACATACATCTGCAAACAACTTTTTCTTTAATGAACTTAAGTGCCGTCTAAGAGCAAAATTGTCTGATAATAACCTTACGTCTGCCTTGAGACTTGCTTCCCTAAATATTAAGATGTTGATGGAAAAGCATAAACTGGGCATAATAAATCCGTAATTAGGTTCAGTGTGATCACAAGTAGATGTTTTAATGTGGAGCTACTTTTATTTTATGTTACGGAAGCAGTATGTTTCCTTTTGGATTGTAAAGTAAAAGTTACATAAATACTCCTTACCTTTTGCAGTTTTAATGTTTTACTTTCGAAACATTTTTTAATAATTATATTGTTATTGTAATTCACACTAAAACCTTATGATCACAAAATCTATGCAAATAAATACTTTTAAACCAAACAAAAAGAAACCCAATAATAAGAGTTGACTTCATTTTCCCTTGGAACTTTGTACACCCATGCTTTGTTATGATTAGCATAACGCCGCCGCTACCTATGTACATATATAACCCAGTCTGTCTCGGAGCACTTCATACCCACGAGTACTGCCAAGGTCACGAAATTGCGCTTGGCTTGACATCGCTGCTTAATAGTAATTTGCATTGCATAGTATCTATTTCAACTAATGCTTTAGCTTCATTATTCCTGTTCACAGTAGGTGGATTAACTGCAGTGATCTTAGTCAACTCAAATATTCATATTATTCTTCACGATATTTATTCAGAGGTAATCCAGGTAAAAAAATGCCATTCCCACTGTAACAAAAATATTGCAATCTTTTTTCTACCACAACAAACACGTATTCAAAACAAAGAACTGTTTCCTTGAGTATACACTTAAGTCCATACTTTACGCGTCGTAACAAACTATAAACAAAAGGTACTTATGATCAGACATGGAGGAAATGCTCAGTGGTAATGATCTCTGCGTAGGCATAACTGAACTTTTACGTCACAGTGGGGAAGGTCGTATGCGAGGATGTGCAGTCTCTTCCAATGACAAAGTGGAACTGTGGCGAGAAGTGCACGGTGCGTTATTGACAGTGACCCTCCTACCTCTTTTGTTTACACGCAAATCACAATATCCCCCGCACTCTATGGTCGATGTGTAGTCAACGTAACGTCCATGTGAGATTTTCTCCCATGTCTACTCACGATAAAAATAGGAAATTTTATCCCAAAGGAACGTAACGCGAATGAGATAATACGAGTAATTTACGAAAGGAAGTTGACTTCACAGTACACATCGTGCGTTACTGAATGTTCGCACCCATTTATGGTTAGCTGATTCCTAGAAGTTACTAGTGGTGCAAACAAATTTTACATCCGTACAATACGCATTTGGTGGCAGGCCAGTGAAGGGGACGATAATCGCGAAGGATAGACAAAGGGATAAGCCCTGGCCTATTATAGCAGTGTATACCAATTAGCGCGGTACAGTGAGTGAATGTGTTGGGTTTAAGGGCCCGTCGACGAGGGCATTTGGGCCCATAGTCAAGCAATAAAATCTAAAACGCACTCGGAGTTAAAATGAGAATGGAAGGAGAAGGTTAAAATACTGAACAATTAAAATAGTAAACCGTAAAGGATAAAAGGTTTAAAATACCATAAAAACTTAAAAAATCTAAAAACCACCGAAAACTAAAAAGAAAAACACGTCCGACTTCCAAAAACTCAATACGTTAAAGTACCGTAAAAAATCTTAAAAAGCTAAAAGCACATGTCAGGCCTGTTTTTCGAAGCCAATGTCGGCGACGAACTGCAGAGTCTTGGCTGCAAAAACCGGGTCGTCGCCTCGAACAGAGGCTAGTGTACAGCGTAGTACATTCGGTCTGTAATTTTAAGTTAAAATATAATTTAACCTTTGTCATGTCCGTGGCGAAAATCTGTAACAGTCATGAAGACCCTTCCTTGCTGTAAAGCCGTAAAAGATCTCAACATTCTACCGCCAAATCGTAAAAGTTGGCTGTTATCATGCGGGGCATGATAAATAAATAAACACTGTAATTTGAGAAGAGATATTAATTTTAAATTTAAGGGACATACTCGAAAGGTTAATAGAATTAATAGATTCAATATATATATATATATATATATATATATTTTCCTGTAACCTTTTAATTTTGGAACTTGAGACATTTTAACAAATAGCTCTTCGGATGTTCCACTCACGAATATGATAGCGCAGCTGAGATCACAAATTCGAACTATGTACTACAATTCCGTTTTTATCCTCAGCCACAGCCGGACACAAAGACGGCGCCGAAAGTTATACTGCAATACGGAGGGTTGTTTCCTATCTCTGACAAGTTTGATTTTGTTCCTACCTTACGAAAAACCATGTCTCCACCACCGGTCATGCTCTTTTTGTTGTCCCTTCAACCGAGCAATCGCTCTGCATCTCAGTTTTCACTGGAGAAGGCTCTTGCGAGTGCAGTCATGTCCAGAAGTTCCTACTCCTCTTTACAGGCTTTCCAAAGACCATCAATTGTTCGAGAGCGCCTGTTTCTCAGTGCTCCTTTCAGGAGTCCAAAGGCGCAAAAATCCATCAGAGAGACACCAAGAGATTTCACCGGGATGTTGTTGAACGGAATAACGTGCATTCTAGTTTCCATCTGCATTCTTTGCAAGAATGCAAGAGTCGAAACAGAAGTGTGAGTGGACGCCATATCTTGGTGCACCCAGACTTTGTTTTGGTCTCTCCCATAGAGAGCCGAGATTTCAGTGTGGAAAATTGGGATGAGAACTTCATTCTGACAATACTTTGGATTGATTTTAGCCTGGTTAGCAACTCTACGAATTATCAGTTTCCCACTGTAGCAGTAACCAGTGTTGACCATAAATCCCTTTGAGAAACTTTCTCTGCATACCATTTTTTAAAAAAATTTTCTACCCCTTGGTCGGTAGTAAATACCACGGGGTTTGTTGCAGAAATTAGGTACACATGTGCCTCATCAAATGTGACTACAAATATCCATTTTTCTATTGCCAGGTGCTTCTCAAAGATTCTGCTGTTGGTGCGATGGTCTGGGATGTGACGTGGCAACAACTTATGAACTCGACCTCCGTGACGTTTCTCCATATTTAAATCTTTGATTATAATGATGTTAGCACTTTTGAGGGATACTCCCAATTTGTTTGCAATGGTCCGTTGCGTTGCTGGATTACTGCTAGAATTGAAGGCCTTGATCTTCCACATCAGCTCTGAGCAGGTCGTGGGTTTGCCTATTTTCTTCCCTTTGGAACTAAACCCATGAGACTCTTTCCCTTTTTATTCAACACTGAGCTAAACCCATACTTTGACACAACAAAACTTCGCTCCTAGAAAGCTTTAATAATAGCTGAATAACTATACTGTGCGTCGGAAAGGGCAGTGATGTAGCCTTCCGAATATGGCTCAATTTGCTTAGGAATATGAGAACCACACACATCTAGTGCTATGAAAGCAGCCCAGTAACTGGTGAAAAACATGCATTTATAACTACTTTGTAGAGTAAGTCGGTCATATTAATGGGTCTTGTAAGGTGCATTTTGAAAATAGCTAATCATTTAAATATGTTTCACAGGATTATAGGTGATGAAGTATATCCAGCCCATGTGAAAGAGAAAGAGAAGGCCAAAGAGGAATACGCTCGAGCAGTCAGCGAGGGCAGAACAGCGGGTCATGTGGGTTTAAGGTAGGTATATCAAGAAAATGAAATAAGACAATTTATATTGTCTTTTTCTGGAACATAAGCATATGAAATAGGGTTTACAATTATAAATTTCAGAATCCAAGAAATACACTGCATGACTTTATAAAGATTATCATCTCAAAACTCTCAAAAGAGCCAATTCATGATAAAAATCGGTATGGACAATAAATTAGATTCTCTACGCTATGTACAAGATCATTATTTGCTGATGCTGCAAATCCGCATTGTTTTGCTTAAGGACATGCATGGATGAAATTTCATGAAAATCGAGAAAAATACTCGTACAAGTTTATTTTATCTGTAAAATAACTGAGATACTTGTAAATGTGCAAAATGCATAATTTGCCTCCAGACGACATTTTTAAATGCCCTACTGCATGTATGTGTCACGCGGTATTTCATGTGAACTATTCATTCAAATCTTTTATCGCTCTTTTCCCGCTGTTGACATTTTCAGCATTTTTCTTGCTGTAAAATGTTCCTTGTGGAGCAGTTTTTGTATTGCACTAATAAAAGTTGTTATCAGAGACATAACAAAGAAAAATTGCATTAGGGTTTATTGTGAGATGTGTCTAAGCATATATATTTTTAATTTTCAAACTATATTTATTCTTAAAAATTCTTATATATATTCTTAAATATTGTAATTTTTGTGTTACTTATATATATCTTCAAAAAATGTTTGAATCTAAAATAAAGCAGACACAAAAAATCCTAGGGAAATTTAAAAAAGTAGATGTATTTTGAACCCAGAGTTAAAATATAAGACCAAAATTAAAATGTTTATTCTGTTGCATTTTTCGAGCCTGCACATTGTGCAAATTTAAATCTGCTCTGGGTGAAAGCTGCTTTATAGATCATAAATATTAATTTAAACTTTTAATTTATTTTTGGAAATTGATTTTCACTTTCTCTACCAAGAACTTTAAGTAGAGAAAGTATTGTAATGCGCGCAAAAAGTTGAGTGGCAAGTTTCAAACCTTACAACAGCTACTTCCATACTTTCACATCAGTAGTTAATGGTTGAAATTAGTTTACTGATTTCACACAAAGATAAATTTGAGATGCATAGGTGTGTATTACTAACTTTATGAATCATTTACGTTCCAGTGCTCGAGATTCGAACAGAGTCGTTGTGTCTGTGAACGTGGCGTCGATGCAGAAGGTGACTTTCAATCTAACATACGAAGAGCTGCTGATGAGGAAGCTTTCTAAATATCATCATGTAATTAACCTGGACCCCAGTCAAATAGTTGAAAATCTCAAAGTCACCGTCAACATTGAAGAGTCTACTGAAATCACATCCATTCATGTACCTCCTCTTCGCGTTTCAAATGAGATCCAAGATGACAGTAACGGTAAGTGGTTATGTTGTTTTCGTTGCCATAAGATTCATATTTTACGGAATTTTTAGATAATGTTATTTACAAACAACTCACTACAAGAATTACAGTGATCTTGACGAGGAATTATCTGCAGATGCAAGCAGGTTTTCAATCTGTAAAACTGAAAGATTCAACGTTCGGCTATAGTAGACATTGTTAGGCTACACAGATGCATTCAACAGGTTAGAACATCAGAGGTGGATGGAGGCAGGCCTTGTCAAGACAAATAAAAAAATAATAATAATAATAAATAATAATAATAATAATAATAATAATAATAATAATAATAATAATAATAATAATAATAATAATAATAATAATAATAATAATAATAATAATAATAATAATAATAATAATAATAATAATAATAATAATAATAATAATAATAATAATAATAATAATAATAATAATAATAATAATAATAATAATAATAATAATAATAATAATAATAATAATACATAAATAAATAACTCGCGACCTTTTGGACGTGAGGCAGACAAGCTAGGAACTCTTTTCGTCCCTCCTTGCCCCTGGGATCTGGGTAGGGGTTCTTATGGAGGTGTTGGACCCCGCCGGTGGTCCTTTAAGAATTTCCGGAAGACCTAAATTCTTCGAGGTGTCGTCAACTTTGGAAAACATTAGAAACCTCAGTCATGTCTATATCATTAGTCTGGATCTGACAGCCCGGTGTCTCCTCTCACCTCATCCTTCCTCCCGGGGTGTCCCCTTGGGGGCATAGGTATAAGTCTGGCTTCAGTGCCGAAACCTCTCCGTATCTCTCCTTTTTTAAGGTGGAACATTGCGTCGTGGTATTAAACACCCAACCCGGTCATCTTGGCTACTAAGAGCAACAACAGAAAACTAGTCGCATTGGATTTGATCCCGGGACCTTGCGAATCCGAGCCTCATACGTTACCGCGGAACCGTCTAACTCGTTGGGAAAAGAACATTCTTGATGTATTTTTTTAGAGACTCAATGTCAAACAACTGAATAAGAGAACCGGCAAACGCGGTAATCTAAAAGTGCAAGTAATCTAAAATGAAAATAGGGAAAAAATCTAGCTAAGGTCTAGAGTAAAAAATAGGCACAAAATATCGGGTCCTCTCTCGGCAAGACACAAGGGAAAACCAACCAGATTAACTCCTTTACTCTATTCAAGAAAACTGCACGGATCCATTAGCCGAGAACAGCAAATATCCAAAACCAGACTCCAGAAATAATTAAAACAGTTCGTACTTGTTAAATATAAAATCAACTGGAGGACAGACTGCATTACCTCTATGGTCTAGCTCTACATATGGACTTTAAATTGAGTCCTCCCTTTTAGGATGGAACAACACAGACTCGCTCATTGATTGCACTGTGATTTACTCACATTTAGAGAAATAAGATAAGCCATCTTCAGCCTCAACACTGACGATTGTGGATCCTACCTTTTTGGGCATACGCAGTTACAAATTTAACTAAAACACGACATAGACTTTTTCTGAATAAGGTGAGAGGAAACTGATTGCATTCATTAACTGCAATGATGTTGAAAATCAGTATTTTGAGAAGTAGATTTATACCCATAACAAGAAAAAGTATCCAACAAATATGGTCAAAATTAATAATATTAGGTCAAGAAAAGGCTCGATGAAGCATATCTTCTTACATGAAACACTTGTTTAAGTATGATCAATGTCATGAGGCAGATATAAGCGTTGACACTGAAAAGGCGGGAATACAGTAAACATTTAACTTCGGTTGACTTTATGAGGGTAAACCGTATGGTGATAACCTGAAAATAACATCGAGAAAATGTGTTTAAACATTCTGTTTTACACTCTGCTAGTTGCGCACTAAGAGAATGGTGCACACTACAGATTATTTTTGCTGTCATTCTAGGCACACTTTCGGAAACGGCTGACAAGCAAACGTTCCGAAATTCCAACGTGCACATCAATACGGATGGGCACTGGTGAGATTAGTTGAAAGACATTGAGAGCATTTTCAGAACACAGCTGACTATTGTTTGAAGGAACACTGATAAATGTGAAAGAACAGTTGTTATCAAATGTGTTTGGTGTACAGAAAAGTTGTTTCACACCTTTTTTTAATGACTATCATTATTGCAGTATATTTGTTCAACACTGCAAATGTAGCTTACCGTAAATTAAGGTCAGAAATTGTTACTCTTATTATCATTATTAGTATTATTATTAACATGTTTCACGCCTTCCTTCTATGAATTCATTTCTCTCACAGACCAATTGCGTTCGAATGGCCAAAATTTGCAGAAGCACTTATTTTTAAATAGTGAACACCATCAAATACAACGATTACGATTTTTTTCTGCCCCTTCAGTGCATTTCCTTGTGAGTAAAGTAAAAGGGGAGCATATAGCAAGTCATCTACGTTTACCACGTTTTGTTTAAAATGCAGTTTATGTAACGCTTTGGCAAAGTCTATCCATGAATATTTTCTGCAATATTAGAACAGGATGACATACTCTTTAGTAACAGAACAGAAATATTGATCGCCCACTTCTGCGTGTCTGCCTGACATTCAGGAGATCCCGATTTTAATCTTATAAGATAAGTTACCTGGATACGATTTTTTTTCTGGGATTTTCCTTGTCCTGAGAAGACGAATGTTAGACAAATCCAAGTTATGGGGTTGGCACACGAGTATAATTCCAACCATTTCGTTCATTCACTGCCCGATATCATCTACCCGATATTATTTCACAACTTTCATTGTTGTAAAACCTAAAATGTTTGCAGTGTAATAATTGATACAATAATCACACACGTAATCTCATTAATTCGGTGACGGTGCCTCGGATTTGGGATAACTCGGACTACGGAGCACCGTAAGAAAAATTATAAAATATATATTGCGGCGCACGTCAAAGAAAGCTCGGGGCCCGGTTGCCCCACACCAGTAGGGGTGCGTGCATCAAAGATACCCAAGATCAGGCTGCCTCGCGCGACTGTTTGTGAACACGTGACAACAATTAGACTGCAGAACCAAAATGGGCTTTCAGATTATTCAAGAAGTGTCCGGCAACCGGCCTATTCGTTATGTTCGAGAAAGGTCCGCATTACGTCATCCCCGAGGTGAGACAATCAGAGTTAGAAGTTAGTTTTTAGTCTATGTTTGTGTGTGTGCGTGTGTGTGTGCGCGCGCGCGGACACACACACACAAACGACAGAATGTTATGATCTGAACCATACTTTTTATGTAGAAAAGACGCAAGCTAAGCGGGAAAAGTTGAAGTTAGCCCTCCGGCCAAAGAGGGGCCCCCCTGTCAGGTGGTTTTGTTTACAGCTCCTTCGAACTTAAGGTGAAATCACTGTAAATTCTGTGAATTTACTTTTCTCTCACTCTTGAAGTTCACACACTCCAGGAAAGAGGTGGGAAGGCTCAAAAGTATATAACAGACGCATCTGTTATACATTGTTGGGTACTGTAGGAACTGGCGATGAAGCGAAAATCGCCCTTAGAAAAAATTGCGTCTTCAAATGGCTGGGATTTAACGGAACCTGAGATTTGTGAGACCATACCGTATTAAACCCGGTGCAAAATGTTAAGCTAAACGTTCAAACCTTGAATATCATTTTTCACATTTAACTAGGTCACTCTGACAACAGCTATTCAGGCGGTTGATATTATCTCTTGTAGCTGTGTACTTGGATTCCCCTTATTTGATACCCTGTGACCTTGAACTCTAGACCTCAATCAAAGTTGGATATTGTTTTTCTCTCTTTAATATCTTATATTTTTAACCATGTTTTAACAGATGATAACACTTTTGGGAACAGTCGTGACCTGTGGAATTCTACGATAAGAACCCATCTGTAGTTCCACGTTTGGCGGCCTTTGATTTTACTCTTTTCTTTTTTTAAACCCTTATATATCTTGAACTCTAGCGAAAACATCGATACTTACATTTAAGAAGATATTTCACGTGGTTATCTCAAACGCCTCATTTTGTATTGTTCTTTCTTCTCTTTTACACCTAGATACCTTTTCCCAGGATTCATGCTGTCGGTCATTTGGGCTATTTCTCCATTAAGTTCATCCTCGTTCCCAATAATACAATTTCGGCGAACCACAGTTTTCCAAAGTCTTCGCGAATTGAAAATGGATTCCAGGATCTGTGCTTCCTTGGCAGTGAACTTCAAGCCGTTCTGGCTCCTTACATGTCCGTAACTATCACATTTTGCAGATATACGGTGCAATTCATCACCGAAATGTTTACTTACGGTGTCCGGTATTCGACTCAACGAGGGAGTTTTTTTCTTGAAGGAATTCTTTCTATAAGTGCGTTTGTCCTCAACGGTTTTACGCTTCTGTTAAACACAGTAACAAACACTGACAAGAGAAGTACCCCAGCTTCAACAGCTAAAACCAATTGTAAACACGTTTAAAATATGTTGTACCTGTTGGAATAGCTATTAACGCCATTCATCTGTAAAACTACGTGTGCAGCCGATAGCGCCATCGGAAGGTCAGCGTACTAGTCTTACTGCGCCGTAGCTGTACAGATAGTATGAATGACCGTAGCGAAGTGCAGTATTGGCGTCAAACATGAGTGGCCTAAAGCCCATTAATCCTGTGAACGTTTTAACCTGCTGAGCGGAAAGGTACGTCCAACTTACACACCGGCCAGCGGATAATGAGCATGTAACTGTAGTGGAGAATGAGCCGTTTGCATGCATGGTATGAAACATCTTGGTGTAAAAGTAGTACTATGGTGATTTAACAGAAATACGTACTGACAAATTCTATAGCAATAGTGACTGTGAGTCTAATGGCGGAGAAGAAACTGCACTAGGGTATGAGACTTCCAACTGTTCTGGAATGTCCTCTCCAGCAAACGAAGGACATGCAAGTCAGCGTACACACGCACCTTCACCTCCCAAAAAATCACAACCCAGCTACTACAGTGCATTGATATCCAAACATTGGACAGTATTAATGAGAATTATTTTGATCGCAGTTGTCATTCTTACCGTTATAGCTGCACTCGTTCGAAATCCAACTGCAAGATAATTTTAGATTATGTGACGCCCAAAAGGAAGATCCAAGTAATGGTTTTTCTTCTTTATGACGTGTGTTTCCGTTTCAACTTGTTTCTGACGCCCAAACTCCTATACTTGCAGAGGTGAGATGTAAACAAAAAATATATTTGCTAAAATGCTCACAGGTACCAGTCCTCGAGGAACACTTAAATTGTCGGTGCAAATCCGTGGGGTATTCACTGTCAAAACGTAATTGAAATGATTGCAATGTGTTACCTTCGATACTCATCCTGCATTGCATAACGATTCGCGGAGTTAGTTTCTCCCTAGCTCCTGACATAAAAAGTTTGTTCCTTCTGCGATGTATGGCTAAATGCATCTTTGATTACATTTCCGTGTTACTTATTCCTCGTAGTTTACAGACTACTTTTGCTGTTTCCTGTAATCGCTCGCTTAGTCTCATACTATTTTCTGTCTTATTTCTAACTGGGTTACTTCTCTAAAAATGTTGTTGATTCTCTTTACGCGTCGACTACACATATTCTATGCTAATCGCCATTCTTCTATTGTTTTTCTGCAATCCCATTATTGTAACGTTCCTCCATTAACATTCATGTTTTCCCTATTATGTATATTTTCATTATATTCTTAAATAAAAATTTAAATATAACTACAATTGCATTTTCTGGATTGTTCCTGGCGTGAAAATATATAAATAAATATCAAAGTGTTTCTTCTCCTTTGCTTTATTTAATGTAATGTTTACAAGGTTTTTGTACTAAAAGTTTAACATTTTGTAATTATGATAAACCGTAATCATCATCAATAATTATAGTCATGGCAAAAGCATCATTGTTGTACGGGAAAGAACTCTGTAGATTACCTGAGAAAGAAGTAAAATACAGACTTCAAAAAAATTAACTTCTTTTAGAGAAGAGAAGAATTCCATTTGTAACATGCATGACAAACTGAAGGCTATAAAACAACAGTAGAAGAGACACGTAGAAAGAATGCCATACACAAGATACTGAAACAAATATGGATTCCGACAGATGGGAGTTCCATAGACATATCCACAAAAAGATGGCTGGAGAATCTTTTAAGACGGGACAGACTATTTATTGCGTATACCTTTAAGTAAAAAAACAAGACTGATTTACTGTGGCAATTTCTTATAGAATGTAGAGTAAAACATGTTGTAATATTAAAGTATATCAACATTTATCGGTTACTTAATTTACAAATTATAGAGTACTGAGTAAAACATGCAATATTTAAGTATAATCACGAAATTATCAGATACATAACATCAGTTTATCTGACTACCACATGAGCAAAACAGTTTAATTCACATTATAGATCCCTGTTTGCTAATGGAAAATATTTCCTTAGTTACAAACTATAATATTAAAAGTTTCACTGATTAGGAAACACCAACACATGTTCTAGATTGGCTCCAAATAATCTCTACACAGCCATGTACATTTTATTTGTAGCTGATAATGATCGCTGGGTGCACATCGATCGGCCTTCACCAAATTCAGCTGTGATCGTCTGGGCTCCCACAGCAGAACAACAACGTGAACTTGCCCGCGAAGGTATCAAGGGGCAGCTTGAAGTGGAATATGATGTCAGCCGTTCCCAATCTGGAGACATAATGGTAGGTGGCATAGATACCTACTCTTGATTATTAAGTCGCTTAAAGCTTTGTATACTCACACTTTTTCATGTGCAGTGGGAATAGAATTGGCGATTGTCTCGACTCTTGAGTATTTTATAAATCAAACTATTTCACATTGTGCATGCCCCGAGCCTCACGTCTTGTTTCACAAAATAAGATGTGCTACATTTTTCTATGTACGAGGGCTTCTTTTTTCAAGGTCCGATCTGTCGCTACAGTAAAAATCAGAAGCTTTGTGCAGATATTGTATTCCATCCAAAAATTCGATATCGATGAGATTTCGCCGGAAACACCTCCTGAACCTTAAACTGAAAAAGGTCCGCGTGAACAAAAATAACTGAAAAAACGAGAAATCGATTACGTATCAAACTTGGTATATAAATTTGGCATATTCCAAGGATGTGACACTAAGAAAATCCCTTCAAACCAACCAATATCTACTTGGAACAACCTTCCTACTTTTTTTTTTCTAAAGTTTGGTATTTAACAACTTTTTGTTCTTGTTCTTGGGGGTGTGGGAGGAGGACGCTGTTAACACGCTGTCAATTGCCAGGATATCAGCGCCGCCGATGTCTCGGAATTCCGTCGCGCGGTTCTTTTACCTGTTGACTAGGGATTCTCGCTTTTATCTGCACTTGAACCAACAACTTTAGGATCAATAGGCCAGAGCCTAAACACTAGGCCATCCAGACCGGTCCTTTATTGAGTTATGCTGCTCATACACACTCAAATACGTTTTTTTTTTTTTTTTTAATTGTATTCGGGAGACCTCAAAGGTGTATTTCCAGTGAAATCTACGTATCAACTTTTAGGTGGAATGTAAATACTTCCTCTGGTCCGCCTCGGCCTCACATTTAAAAGGTCCCGAGTTCGAATCTTGGTTAGTATGAGTTATACGGGTTCTTTTACCGGGTCTCCCTTATTCTAAAAATACAAATTTCGGGAACTTTAAGCTCTAAGGAACCCAGCCTCATTTGAGCATCATTTCCACCATTTAATTGTCCGATATGACCCAACAGGTTAAAGAATGTTCTCAAAAACATTTTCTCTGCTTACTAAGTAGTAGAGAAAGTACATACTCTAACTTCTATAAATGCAATAAAGTATCTACTTCAAATACGGCGTTCATCGACTGACAATTGTGCATATACGGAGGTTTGACCGAACCGAAAACATGGAACTTGTCCTTTGTGTGAAAAGGGACCGTATTTGTAACAACGCACTGCGATACTCTGCTATGTGGCATTCTGCACTTCATCTTGGGATGAAATAAGGCAGGGATCGGCAGGTCTCTCGCTCTGTGACGTCATTCCGCGGAGAAGGTTCCTCAGTGCACCTGCTTCCAAGAGTACAGTAGGAGAAGGTCGGGCATTACCCCTCCACTGAACAGGAGCAGCCTTTGCACTGTGTAAATGTGCAAGTTGAAAAACCAGTAGCGCACTCAGGATTTGGTATCTTTGTTGGAAAACTTAAATTTTATTTATCCATCCATTCATCCCTATCTGTCCGTCTATTTATTTGTCTATCTGTCTATTTATTTACTTATTTATTTATCCTAATGGAGTCCTTTCTTCGGCTATCGTAAACACGAAAATCACTAATAGTATAACAATATATAATACGGTTACTCAAGCTCATTGTACAGGACTCTTGGGCAGTTGCGTCACTGAATCAACGCCTAGTTAATGTGTTTATTATTTACAAAAGTAATATAAATTCTAACTCGTCATAAACTAACATTTCATATTGAACTCTGAATCATGTGGAATTACGTTACTTTTAGCAACAAAACAACACTATGTTACACGTGCTTACCGCTGCTGTATTTGGAGTTTGGACTGCTCGTGCCTTCCCACCATCAGTGTTTGCCTGCTCATACGTCTAAGTCCGAGCTGCCTTAAGGAGTTTTCTCTATGTATCTCAACCTCGTTGATATCTCACTAAAGCCTGCAAGAAAAATGAATATTATAATATTGTAGTAAGTTTAACAACACAGAATCTTGTGCAAAATATTAACTTGTATTCCAGGTTTATGCTAATTTCTTGAGAATATTTTGCAGTAGGTATGGTGACAGATTTAAATGTGCTTTTGTTTTAGATATTTTTTCTACTGCAATGTTAGTTGCCGAGAGCTGGTGCTAATAGTTTCAACTTTCTTTTAGATGATTGATGGTTACTTTGTCCACTTCTTCGCACCTGAAGATCTAACACCTCTGGCAAAGCATGTCGTCTTTGTTCTGGATGTAAGCGGTTCAATGTTTGGAAGAAAGATAGAGCAACTAAAGCAAGCCATGAGTACCATTCTGGATGATCTTCGAGAGGGAGACTATTTCAGTCTGGTCATTTTCTCAAGTAGAGTGCACGTAAGTTTAAAAATTATAAATACTTTTGAAATATTGACTAATTCATTATCTCCTTGACTCTTCTGTTAGTACAACACTGAGTTTTGGTTTAAGACGTGTCTAGCATTATTTTAATTTACTAATTAGTGAAAAGGTCTGATAAAAGTTTGCGTTCACGAGATCTTAAGCGCGGAGTGATACTATGTGCATTGTTTATATGCGGACCCATTCGTGGGCTGAGTAGTCAATCTATATAAAGGCATTTCATGATAACCTTCACAATTAATAAAAGTGTTACCAGCTTTGAGGTCCACGGAATGCTTCGAAAGACGGAGGTTTTGGCCTTTTCAATTATATAAATTCGCATGTGAGGTTGCAGTTAAAAGTTGTCCTTCCTGCAACTAATTGCCTGCTTTAGAGGAAGGCGATTTCAAAATTTGCTCGGAAAATGAAAATGATTACAAAGAATTCGCGTCTGACACAACATATCAATAACATCAGTGAAGATGTTACAATGAAAAGTAGAGCAGACTTATCTAATGGTCCAAAAAATAAGAACGCAGCGCACTATATTCTGCAATGGTTTATTCGATATTATTAGTATATCCGATGTAACGTTTTTCATTTATTCCATGTTCACCTTCAAGGAATCCGTGGTTTGCCGAGTGAGGATATTGCTATGTCTGGCAGAATGGCTGATATATCAAGCATTACGCGCTAGGTGGCCAAAAATGAGTGCTTTTCTGGTGAACGCGTTATTTCGAAGAGAATTCGGCCAATCACTTATGTGACAGCGCCTGATGTACGCCGCCGCAACTCATAAACCACAGACGCCTCGAAAGCAAACGTCACTGTGACAGCAAACCTAATAGCAGGGACTTTCTAAAATACGGTGCGATTTCAATGTATCAAGATGAAAATGGCCACTTTCAATAGGTGTTTAAATACCAGCACATTTCTCACAAAATAAGGTTCACTCAAATGGTATTGCAATATTTCCATCGATGTTAAAAGTAAAAAATGCAACTTCTTGCTCAGGATAACATTATCTTCAGAAACGTCACAATTCTGGACTCTTGAGTGAAGTCAAATGAAAGGTTTCCTACAAATGTTCTCAATAGAGAACATAAAACTTGCTGATTAATTTTCAGATATGGGATTCTGAAATAAGCACGGTTCAGCAGATGCAAAATATGGTTGATCCAGATAGACATGTAGAAGATGTGCCAGATATTCCAAACAGTGCAGTTGTGGCGGTCAATTCGGAAAACATCGAGAAAGCAAAAGATTTCCTAGAGAGGCTCCCAGCATCAGGTGGTAAGTTTATGGTTCATTTGATATTAAGTAGTTATTATTGAACACAACGTATAGAATAGTTGGCATGGAAATGTGTTATTGATTACAGAGAATATACAAGCAGGTATTTTGAGCACGGCCCAGTATTCTCAACCCACAACTAGACTATTGTACGATTTTAAGTCAACACAACACATAACCTTAATACACAACGCCGAAGTGTTTTATGGGTAGGCAACACATAATAATGACTTAAATGCACAGCATTACGGAAAGCGTGTGAATCACGCTGTCTCCTGCCCTCTATTCCAGCAGTGACACGCTCAGTTCAAATCATAAGCCAACATAATAAAGCAGGTTACGTTCAACCACAAACAGAAGAGGTAAGGGTGAACTCGCCCCTTGCATTGGAATAAGATGGAAACTACCAACTTTCAGCGAGTCAAAGTACCCTCCCCCTTCTAATTTGGGAGCTGGCGATGAACTGCGTCAAAATGAAGCAGCTCTGGTGAGTGTCTGGTATGAAGAGAAATTACGGTGGTGTTCAAACCAGATAGTGTGGTACACAATGGCTATCCTTTGTTTACTTTTAGTTTTCTTCCAACATACTCGCCGTTTTCCCCCTTGGGCGTTCCTCTACACTTTACTTCCCTTAATGTGGTATGGCACTGAGAAGAAGGGAAACAAAATGAAATTTCGTAGAAAGCACAGACCTAATTGATGAAAAATGCCATCATCTACTTTCTTTCACTTTCTTCAAAGCATCCTCTGAGTGCTTCAGCGTGCCCTGGGTACAGCGGATCTTCGACTTAGTGCTCTTTGAAAAGTTCCATGATCGTGTTTTACAGTAGTCTGCATCTTGATGAAGCTCGCCTTAGTTTGAAATGACGATTGCATAAACTAGAGCTTTTAAGTGACCCCAAAGATAAAACCTCCAAAGAACTGAAGTCGCCATATAATCGTTTCTCCTATACCTAATAATTTGACATGGTAGACATTCATACTAAGTTTAGCGAACTTCTCGTGTGAAATGTCTTCACATCCATCACGTACAAAGAATGTGCTTCCTACAATTGCCCAGAAACATCCTGTGAAAACGGTTGTAAAATATCTGCGCAAAGACTTCCTCTATTATGTCAAGTAACGACACCCCAGACTTGCTATACTGAAACACACAACACTTTTGGATTGATGCCTAACTTTAATAATCCTGGGGTGAGGATCAAGTGTCAGCCTATAAATGCTGTTTATGAAACATCTTCCAAAATAAAAGTTTGACGCGTGATAGCAAATACTGAAGAAAGTAACCTACGGTTTGAGAAAGTAATCTTAACATTTGCCCATAAGAGATGTTCGGCAGACCCAAGTCCCTGAACACCTTGAAAGGTCAGAAACATTGCTCATAAAGTATCTTCCACGCAGTCATGAGCGTTACACCCAATCTACAGTGAACTACCTTGTACTGACTCCCGAATCTTCGCGAACACCTTTATTTTCCTCGATAGAAGCTACGGATCTCGTCTCAGCAAACTTCATGTTCAATTGGTTCATTTGCTTTCGGTTTGGGAAACTGTATAAAGCCTTGTAAGTTTTGTCCATTACCATTAGCGTTATTGTACACAAAAACTAATCTATCTCGTGAAATGAATATCCTACGAAGACTGGGTGCTGAAACTGCAGCAAATTCACGCTAATACGAATAAAAAGAATAACAAATCTGAAGCATCCTGATTGCGCATGATGTAGCGTAAACAAGTAGATTGATTTACTTCGATAATATTTATTTATTCAATGCGGAGTTTTGATGTACATCATTAACCATAATCATGACCAGGGAGCGGAGTTTTAGTAAGTAAACATAGGAATGAGATTAACAGCATGGAGTATAGAGCCGGCAGGTAGCATGAGGGCTGTGCTGCCTTCCACTCTACAAGAGCACAGCACAGCAAGGTCACCGGCGCTTCCACTTCCCATGACAACACATATAAGTACTCATCAGAAACAAACAAATGAACAGGTGAACAAAAAATAGTAACATATTGTGGGGTTACATTATACTTTCAATATGAGCCCTAAGTCATCATTTTATCTCGTACCTCCCAGGGTTTATTGGTGAGAGCAGTACTCTCAGAGAGGAACAGCTGTTGAGGTGGTTGGAGTCCATAGGTCCTTGGTTACAGAGTATACAATGTGGACTCCGTATGATGACAATGTGGCGCAGGTGTTTGCCCAAGTAATCATGGCCTATAGTCAGTCTGAATTTAGCAACTGCTTCACGTCTTGGGCAGTTTGGTAACAGCGGTAACACAACTATAATATTACATCACGAATCCGTACACTTTCAAACACTTCAACTGCTATCACTGTTTACCCTAACACATATGTTACTGTGTGAATGTTCATATACTGCATGCATCCTACATTGTTCCTGACTGGAATAAACTGTTAATGTTGTTAGTCTCTCGTTTAACATTTGTATACTATTCCGTTACTCAAATCCTTACCAGTCCATCATAAGGATGTTACATCTATTGCTTCCTTACAATTCTCATATTTCAATATTTTAATTAGGTGGTGAACATTTTCTTACATCTGAGTTGAACATTTTATGCAGCACTTCTCAATCTACGATTCTACATGATCTGAATCGAATTTTAAGGAAATAAGGAATGGAGAACTGAGGTACATTTTCTTTTCTTCTTCCACAGCAACCAACATTTACGATGCTCTGAGGACTGGTTTAGAGGCAGTGCGCACTGGAAGATCCGTTATGCTGAATATAACGGATCCTAGCAATGAAAATGATATAATGTCAGAAGCTATGAATGTACCAGAGCCAATGATTGTTTTCCTGACTGACGGGCAGGCGAACCAAGGTGGCCTTACTGAGCCTGCTCATATCGTCAACAACATCACCGGCATGAATACTAAATCTGACTCCATATTCTGCCTTGCTCTTGGCTCCGACGCTGACTTCAATTTCCTCAAGAAGCTGTCACTTCGCAACGCTGCGTTTGCGAGGAAGATCTATGAAGCCGCGGACACAGCGTTGCAGCTTCGTGACTTTTATAAGCAGGTGTCTTCACCACTGCTGGCACATGTGAACTTTACATATCCGCCGGAACAGGTCAGTGATCTTCAAATGATGCATGTTTGTAGGTACAAGGCGGACACGAAAATAAAACCCATAGTCATTTGTCACTGTATTATGTAAGTCTTAAAATTCCATACTCTTTTCATGACATCGTGAGGCACAACTCAATAATGGCACCTTGGAAACATTACCAAGCCTTAACGCTAGCAATGCCAACCCTTATTACAGAAGTACACTACCAAATATCCGCTACAAAGTGGTACTTTATGGCCACCACTACTAACAACATGAGTAATTTTTAAAACAAACTTATTTTAAATTAATTGGGTATTATATCTTGTCATGTTTATAAATATATTTAACAATGTTCAACTATTTTTTTTTTTTTTTTTTTTTTTTTTTTTTACTTTTTACATGAATCACATTATACCGACGGGGGGGGGGGGCGGGGTACTTTATGACTACTTTGACGTACAATGAAAATTGAAACAATAATGCAATTCAACAATAAAAACAGTGATTGACAATAAACATTAACTGCATGCTTATAATAAAATATTAAGACAGAATTCTAAAAATCTGATGTGATTAAAAATCTCCATGACTTTTTCTACTCTTGTACTAACAATTCTTAGAAACTCTTATTCCTATATCCTCTTTGTGTTAGTTGAGATAAACATTTGTACAAATTATCTTATTTCTTATTTCTTTGTAGATACAAGGGGAATCCAGTAGACTTTGAGCGATGGTCAAATCTTTTAAAGCTTAGAGATCCCGTTCTCTTTGCACGGCTAACATATAACAAATGAGCAACGATGTTCCATTTCATGAAAGTTTTAAGTTTTCCAAAACTGACACAAATATCAAGGGATATCTCTGAAATGGTTCACTCAACCAAAACATGTATTTAGACATAAATTGTATCTTTTAGCGAAATCTACATTTTTGTATAGTAAGATCTTGTCTATCTCTTACGGTTTACAAGTTATTCAAAAGTCATCCAGAGTAAACAGGACTCAATAGGCTATAGCCAGAAAATTCAAAATACGCATTTCATTTGTCATACAAATATCTTAAACATATGGCATTTTAATCATAATTGGTAAGAGACATTTTCAAGAAAATCAAACTTTTTGAAAAAATTTCCATGCAAAGAGTAGATTAGGGTGGGGCTATTTTCTTCAAACTCATGTTGCATCTTTGAAAGACATTACACTTAAATGCCAACTTTGGTTTTTAACCGACTTTTCATTTTTGAGTATGCTGTCCACAGACTGACACAACTCACATACACACACACACACGGACCTTTTTCTAAAAATGCTTTTTTTTTTATTCAGGGGGTTTCAAAACATATATTTCCGGCAAAATCTCGACATCGAATTTTTTGGTGGAATACAATACTTCCTCTATTTACCAGTAGAGAAAGTAAGAACAGGTCTACCGAACATGTCACTCATAAAATCTTGCATATATTTGCAAAAACAGAAACCACATGAGTTGAACAACAAAGCTTCCATTTAGTTATAAAGAGAGAACATTAGTGTGTGCATGTGGTGGGAGGGAGGGGGGTGGGCAATCTCAACCCTTCCCAATCCCAACCATCTCCTACATGAAAACTTTGTTATACTTTTATCCTCTCAAAAATGACTATCAATTTTGGTGAATACCAGGGCATTCACATGCAAAACAAAATTATATCCTGAATTTTATGTGAATATTCTGTCAATTTCTTTTTGTTTAAGAGAATTTTGTAGAGATACTTTTGTATAACAAGGAATTTTACAAGCTTACAACAGCTCTCTTTATGCTTTTTACAAACAAAATCAGGATATACTTTACAAGGATTATTTTATATCAGCTTGCAGTAAAAAAATGATAAAAGCAATTCAGTAAGTTTAGTAATGTTTTCATATACAGTCTTCCTTGTTTACCAAAATGTCCTAGGAGAAATTTCTTCAGCAAGATATGCAAGTAGATTAACCTCGGTGACTTAACACATTCATTGTTGTTCATCTTTTTGGTACCAGATAGATCAACAAAGTGTGACGCAGGCGGCCTTCAGAAGACTTTACGCTGGCTCTGAAATCGTTGTAGCTGGACGTCTAGCATCTACTGATGTAGCTGAATTGTCAGGAGAAATAACAGGCAGAGCACCTACTGGATCCACTAGATTCACCATCAACAAACACAATGACAGACCTGCCACGCCAGAACCAACTGAAGTCTCCAACAGCTCAACCAATGCCCTTGAAAGGCTCTGGGCTTACCTCACTGTGCAACAGTTACTGGAGAAAGCTGATTCCCATTATGATTATGATTACTGTGATGATGACTGTGAGGAAGGTGAATCTCCCAATAAACAACGTGCTCTTCAGCTTGCCCTTCAGGTAAGTTCTACTGTTTCATGCTGATCAAAACGATGATGAATTCTTTTAATAATCTGAAAAACTAATTTTCTAAGATTTCCAGAGGAGACAAAATTCAGCAATTAATTCACTGCAGTTAACAAGAACATTCAAGAGTGTGCTAACTTATTAAAGATGAAATATTTCTACTTGTTTTTGTAGTGTCTGTCACTTATTCTTACAACTGTGGCAGTAATTGAATGTCACACCCCCAAGTTTAATAATTTTTGTCATGTTTAATTTGTTGATTTTATGTATATGATTCATTTTCATGCATCTTTTGCATACAGATTATTACTCGTATATTATACAGGATGGAAGGGAAGTCATTACATTCCTTCTAATATGTGCTTTATAAAAGCATTACAAACAAAAAGTCTAATGGCATTTTGTTCTTTGATCAGCCGATTTCGAAAAAATAAATGGTTTTTTATCCAACTTGGATGCGTAATTCCACAGGAATGTACGAAGATAACAGTTTGTTAATTGTAGGATGCGTAGAGTAACTTATTTCTGGTATAGCTTTGGTAGTAATAATGCGACATCACACAGGGTTTCAAAATAATTAATCACTTAAAAGATGTAAAGGAATACTCCAAGCATCTTTTTCACACCTGCAGTAGGTCAACAACGTTGTGTTGATGTTGGTCAGGAATTGAGCTGGTTTGTGCATGTAAACAGGTCTGGCACTTTCGCTTTAGTGTTTTGGGAGCTAATGTTTGTGATTGACCTACACTCGCACAGTAAACACAGAAGAACAAGGCAGGGTATGTGTTTATGTTCTCAAAATACACTGTTATGGTGTTTGTTTATATGCTGAGCTAGGGAAAGTGACACCCACACAATCTGCAGTGTTACCAGCTTGTTTTCAAGAAAACTAAAATATCTCTGTAGGAAATGGTCAGAGACAAAAACGTAACATACAAAATATGTTCCAAATATTGAGATCACTGATTTAAATTAATGTAATGACTTCCCTGCACCTGGTATATTCATTTGTATGTGTTTCTGTTTACAATTTAGTGTCATAGAAGTGTTACATTTGTGTGAGGTAAACAGCCTCTTTCTCTTTCTGAAATTGCAAGTGTTTGAGATGCCACGGATAACATGACTATTTCAGATTACATATGTATAACTTCAAAATCTAAAACAGGTATAACCACATATCATTTGCCACTTCTCTTGGTGATAGTTATGAAGAATAACAGTTAGTAGTACATTGTGCAACGAGACTATAATGTTAGTAATTTAGACATGAGAATATAAGGGCATCATAAGAGCATTTTAATTACCATTATAGTTAGGTTTCATACAACAGTTTATGCTCGATCATATACCTAATTTTATAATTGAAATACTGTAAAATGTTGTGCGCTCAACAGGAACAATGACCTACATACTGCAATAGCTGATATTTGGAGTTCTGTGCAGGTGCTAAACGATCAATTTGTTTCCAGCACATCATAGCTGCATAACCTTGGAATGCTACGTAAAATTGAAAAATAGAAGGCAAATTGAATATATTGGTTTTCAGATGAAACTTTATTTCATGTATGTTATTTATTGTACAATTAGTAAAATTAATGTGCAGGATTGTTTTTAGTGCAATATTCTTCTAAGTTGATGTTGTATTGGGGTTAATTTGTATGTTTCGTGTTTGTCCGACATTTTAGTGTTTTCTAAACTAGTTGCGTTTTGAGAATTAATGGATATTCCGCTTTGCCATTGCTGCATGAGAATTCTGATTGATGGAACACCTGTCCTTTAATGAAAATTGAATTCTCCGACTGGATGAAGAGCAATCCTTTAATGAAAGTTTGAACTTAAGGAGGTTCATTAAAGGATCGCTATCAGACTTATAATTAATAAATTTGGGTACGGTTAAGCATAACGAATTTTTTCTCACTAAACAAATATTTTGGAATTTTGACTTATGGGATAACAATGTTTAGATACGATATTAATTATACAGAGAGAGTTTTATCACCCTAACATTGTGTATAGTAGCTGTTTGTTTAGCTAAATTGTAACGGAGGTGGCTAAAAGCATGTTATTTTATTATATGGCACTCTGTGATTGTATGAGGAAGAAACTGCAAAAATACATCATTCTGTAGTAAAACCAGACTTGCACAAATATTCAGGTATTTTCTGAGTGGTCTATATAAGAAAACATAACACTAGCCATGCAGCTCAGAAATAATGTCTTAATGAGCCATATATATCACAAGCATTTATAGTATGAACTTATGTATCTATTAATAGCAGTATGTATTGGCAGAATTCATGAAAATTTTATTTTATTCCCCACAATGCACCTGTTCACATTGAAGCTTTAAAAGGGAATGAGTGAAAAGTACATGCACTTGACATTAATGGAAGCTATTTCTTCTCAATTATTCCAGTATTCATTTGTTACGCCACTTACATCACTGGTTGTGGTTAAACCCAATGACACTACATCAAATGTCCAGACTGAGGATGCCGCGCAACTACCTCAACCACTACCATCACAAGGTAAGATTTAATCTTATGAGTAAGCATATGAACTGATAGTGCAAATGTGTAATACATAGGAATTCAAAAAAAAGAGAGGAAAATAGTGCCTGCGCTATGTGACAAGGAAGAACAAGTGATTAAGTTCACCATGTTCAGGATTGGTAGGGGGGATGGAAATAAAAGTTTAGGGATAAAGTCAAGTAGGTATCATAAACATGCAAAAGTTAAGTGAGGAAAGAAAGCGGAAATTATAAAGAAATAAGAAGGAAGTGAATCCGTGAGATGTGGGAAATTATTAGTAAATGATCATGAAAACACCACAAAAAATGAGGGGGAAAATAAATTTTAGAATGGAATGGGTAATTTAAAATAATAATACACTTAGGGATATGGAAAGTGTAAGAGAATTTGGTGAAAATAAATGAATCAAAAGATGAAAGTCAAAAGAAAAGAGTGAGTGAGTGAGTGACTTGTGTTTAAGGGCCCGTCGACAACTAGGTCATTAGCGGCCGAAGTCCAAAAATAAAAACAAGCTCAAAAGAAAAGAAAAATTTTAATAAGGTTAAAAGTAGTTACAAAATAAACAGCACACGTCAAAAATTATATGTAGAGAATCTCAAAGAGCTATCCAATGACAGAGGGGCTCGGGCCCAGTTCATGGGCAGCCCAAGATATATATGCTTTAGTATTCAATATTCCACATTACCTGAAATATTGTATTCCAAAACTGCAAAAATATTGTGTTTCCAGTCTAACATTTAAATTGGACCACTATCAAGCATAAAAATATCAGGAAGAGCACAAATAATGAAAAGGCAGCTACAGGTAATGGTTGTAATACAAATGTACAGAGAAAACTATTAAATTTTATAAACATAAGTAAATAAAGTAAATCAGTACTTTAGTGAACCCTAAAGATTAAGTTAGAAAATTCAAAAAATTCACAAATACTTTTAGGTTTTTAAAGAGATTTGGAATGTCTTTACAGAATTAGAAATTACATTCACAAAATAAAATAAAGACTATCAGTAATTTATTGAATAAATGACTGCACAAAATTGATACATTTCAGAAAAACCAGGGGTTTACAGTACTAAGTGTGAAGACTGGTACAAGTATATATAGCAAGTACAAAAGGAATTTATTAAATTGCGTAAGTTTTCACGGCTAGTGTCATAAAATTCAAAATGGTTATCCGGGTTTGTGATCCGTGGTATCTTGGAAAATCTCCTTCCAGACGTTTCATTCGAAGCTGTGTCAAACATCCTCAGTGGTGTGACCGTAGTACTCTGCTAGTCACGGCGATGACTGATATGGAGCCGTTTGGTTTCATAGGTTTTATATGCTCGGCATGTGTGGGCGTATGACGGTTAGTCTGGTCTTTGTTTATTGGTTTGGCTGCTGCATGGAATGGGTTAAAGTGGGGGCTGCTTCCATTGTTGTTCATTGTTGTCTATAAGCTGGCATTTTTTTGGCAGAAAGGAATTTAGAACACAGATTAAAGGAACAAAAAGAAAGATAAACTGCAAAAACAGATCAGTCTAAAGTAACAAATAACTTTGGGATAGACCAACTCAAACTAGGACAAGAGATTCAGTTAAAGATGTACAAATGTTATTAGAACTTGTTGCATGAGAGAAGATAGATATTATTCAGAATGAAGAAATTTTATTAAACTTTGAAATACTGCTGATGAATGACATCATGCAGCTCGTGTGCTAAATACCAGAGGGCAACAAGGACGGACAAAGAAGCACCGCATCCCTGGGAGAAGTCGAATATCAACGATGGATATGAGGTTCATCAAATCAAGTACTAACATAAATTCATGTAAGTGAAGTTGTCAGTTGTCTTAAACAGGATTACAATTTATATAAGCTTAAACCTACATTTTCTTCAAAAGGAATCAATTATGACATTGATATGAGGGTCATTATGAAAGTTTTCAGACGTGAGAAAATGAAAGTTGATCCACTCAAATTGGTTGCAGGATGAGATAACCCCATCTTTTATGAACAAACTGGTATCAGGTAGTGACTCTCCTACTTCAGGAATTCCAGCAGTGCAAGGATAAACAACCCATAGAGTACAGGTAGCCGGAGCTTGGAAGAGAGCATTTTTGCTCTTTCCAGGCATGTAACTTTTTATCGTTGGAAACAGAAAAATGTCACATGAGACCAGGTTCTCCTTCAGAGAAATGGTTGCCACAGGACCACCCTTTAGGGAAAATGAGGCTATAATTTTCTTGTGCGCACTTTGGCAACACTTCACTTTTGTCGATGGATTGTCATCAGAAAAGATACACACTGCTGATTGCCGTTTGGTCTATGGATCAAACTAATAAATCTGGATTTCATCATCTATGATGATGTCAAAAACTTATCTGGAGTGAGTGAGTGAGTGGTGTTTAAGGGCCTGTCAACAACTAGTCATTTGGACACCCATCAGGAATCCCTTCCTTTGGATCTTGTCAGCATTTTCTCACACCATTCAACATGGGTGTGTTTTTCTTCTTCCATCAAATTGTAAGGCACCCATCAGGATGTGACCCTCTTCATATGAAGGGATTCATGAGAATTTTCAAAATTGCTGGTGATCGAATCTGCAATGCTACCTCAATTTCTTTAAATGTTATGCGACTATCTTTGGGAAGCATTTTTCTCAACACAGATGTTTTTTTCAGTCACCGCTGATGCCAGACACATGCTTCTCTCCTCATCTTTCAAAGATGTTCAACATCTTCTAAATTCCTGAAATTGCCAAAAAACTACCATGGGAAGCAGCAATGTCCCCAAAAGCCTGTAACAAACGTTCAAGACTTTAGCACTGGTTTAACCCACTTTTAAGATCATAGGAAATCATTGAACAAAGTGCTCTTCCAAGCTCCATTGCAGGGACTGACTACATGCACGCTGCAGGTTGTTCATCCTTGCACTGCAGGAATTCCTGGAGAGGTAGAGTTACTACCTGATACCAGTTTGTTCACAAAGGACGGGGTTATCTCATGCTGCAACCAATTTGAGTGGATCAACTTTCATTTTCTCACATCTCAAAACTTTCATAGTGACCCTCGTATACCACCCAGACTTTAAGTACATAGTGAAAGAACAATTAATAAGTTTAGGTAATATACATTAATATATATTTAGGTAATATACATATACATATATACATTCTCAAATTCACAATTGAAATGAGAAAAATCTCACATCTGCATGAAACTTATCCCACAAGATACAATGCATGAGTTCAGTTAACAAAACCAAGGCATAATTCACAAAAAAGCATGACTGTAGAGACTTAAAATAAGTTGTTTTATTTTCATTATACAGGAGAATTAGCAACCTATTGTTATGAATCTTAATTTTTATTTATTTACACAAACTGTATACGTCAGTTTAATCTATAGATTTTTCTGTTACTTTTCAATATAGTTTCCATTTCTGTGCACTCATTTTTCCCACTGTTCTGTAAGTTTGAAAATTTCTTTGCACTAAAATCCATTCTGGCTGCCCCAAGACACTAATGCATCACTTTCCAGTTGTCCTCAAGGATCTTGTCTCAGACTCATAATGATGAAACCAGCTTTCATCACTTCAAGTCATAAAAATCATCTCTTTCATTTCAAAATCTCTGAAGAAGGCTTTGGGCAATAGTTCTTCACTGAACTTGGTGGTCTTCAGACAATCAGAAACTTTTCGATATCCCAGACTTAGAATCATTTCCAGCACTGCACTATGTAATATTGTAAATTTTGTTGCAATTTCATTTACAGTGATAAATTAGTCTTCTCTAATGAACTCAACAACTTTTTCGTTATTGCAAACCATAGAAGCAGTTCGAGGGCGACCACTATAAGGCTGCTCATCTGATATGGTCATGTTCCCATCTTTAAAGCATTTTACTCATCTTGTAACACTACTGCCACCCAGACACACATTCGAACTATATTCTTAGGTCTGAGGTGACTTTCAGCAACAGATTTTTACTTTTTAATAACAAATTCAATGACAGCAAGCTGTCAAAACACAACATTTATGTGAAACATTTTGCAAATATTGCCCGTGGTCATGTGACTTCACAATGTGTTAACACGTAATGTAAACAGTAGATTACAGTAATGATGTCATCTGGGACCCTCGCTATGACAGCCGCAAACAAAGCCACCAAGCTATTCCAATGCCCTTATTGCATTGCTGAAAGTACAGTCATAACAAAGGGTTGCTCTGACTTCCAGTGTCTATGACTCTCATAAATAATGATTTAGAAGTAAAGTTAAGCTGCCTCTGTGGTCTAGTAACACTGGCTTTTAAACCTGAGTTTCTGAGATCCAATTCCAGGCTGAGGCAAGGAAAGCTTTATTTAACTACAATCATTCTTTACCCTCTGGAACCTATGAATGCAGAAGCGACAGCAAGTATTTGAAATAACTTATTAATTCAAACTAGTGCTATTCGTTCAATATATAGCAATGTGTCCAGTATTTCAAATTCCTGATAAGTGTGTGCAAAATGCATGCTGTAAGAACTGTGAATGGCTATCAGTTGGACTTGCTTTAACTATAAAGGAAGTATTATTTGTGATATTAATGAAGAGATGAAACGTGATGTCACTACCAAATTGCTTTGCAAATATACTGGGTAATCCGAAACCAGTTGAAAATGCAGAAAAAGCAACTCACTCTCAGTAATAATTGGTCAACACCAAATAATAATTGTTTCTAAAAGCAAGGTTGACAGTATGACCTAGATTTACAAATAAAGCAGTAAAATATAATAAAATAAATTACGTAGTGCTAAATTCTATTTTTTCACTGAAAAATGTGCCTTATTTGTTAAATGCCATATTTGTTAAAACATATTGTCAATATTATTCAAGTTACCATTTAATACTTTATCTCCTACAATCTAACAATATTTAACAAAATTTAACAGGTTTCAATTGAGCAAAAATTTTAGAAAAGTGCTGAATCTTGAGGGGATGATATTTGATCAAAATTGCTATGCATGTGACATTGCTAAATGGCTGTACAGCTGAATAATTTACCTTACCTTTGTTTAAATGCTAATGAAAAAATCTGATGTATTGCACTCACACGACTTTCTCTACTCTTGTACTAACCATTCTTACAAGCTCTTATGCCTCTATCTTCTTCGTGTTGAGATAAACATTTGTACAAATTATCTTATTGCTTATTTCCTTGTAGGTGCAAGGGGAATGGTAGAATACAGTAGGCTTTGTGCAATAGTCAAATGTTTTAAAGCTTTGAGACTTTGCAACTTAACATATAAAAAAATGAACAACGATGATCCATTTCACGAAAGTTCTAAGTTTTCCGAAACTCACACACATAACAAGGAATACCTCTGAAATGGTTCACCCTACAAGAAAATTTATTCAGACATAAATTATGTATTTTAGCAAGATCTACATTTCTTTTTACAGTATGATTTGGTCTATCTCTAACGGTTTAACAGTTATGCAAAAGTCATCCAGAGTAAATATGACTACAGGGGCTATACCCAGAAAATTCACGATATACATTTCATTTGTCATAAAAATATCTCAAACATATGACATTTTAATCAAAATAGTTAGAGCCATTTTCAAGAAAATCAAAATTTTCGAAAAATTTTCCATGTAAAGGGTAGTTTAGGGTGGGGCTATTTTCTTCAAAATCTTTGTGTTGTATCCTTGAAAGACATTAAACTTAAATACCAACTTTGGGTTTTAACCAACTTTTCGTTTTTGAGTTATGCTGTCCACAGACTGACACACAGACACACACACGGACGTTTTTCTAAAAATGCTTTTCTGGATTCAGGGGGCCTCAAAACATATATTTCCGGTGAAATCTCGACATCGAATTTTTGGGTGGAATACAATACTTCCCCTACTTACACAGTAGAGAATGTAAAAACTATATGTATACAGGGTATCCACTTAAAGAGACTGAGTGGATGTTCACCATTTAAAATCAGATCAAGATATTGTTGTAATTTACTTTCGACAAGATAGAGATAGTGTCCAAGCTTATGCAATAATATATGAAAACAGCTGCATGGTCATGTGCATGTGAACTTCTTTTTGTTTGTTGCTATGCAACTAAACAAGCTTGGCATCGTCCATAGGAGAATGTGCCACAGTAAACATGTGGCTACCAACAGGGCTTTAGTTGGGCCGGTACTCACCAGTACTCAGTATTAGTAGTTACTGAATTGTCCGAAGTGAGTACCTGCAATTCTGAAACATGCAATGTACATCGCTCTTACAAGACTGTCAGAGTTTACTTGTTTGAATAAAATTCTAGTCATTTACTCATCATAAAATAACCTTATAATACCTAATACAGGGGAGACAATGTTGACAGAAGATTTGTTTTTGCTGTATCCTGTATGTAAAGGAATCGAAAGAAAAATAAGGAGTTAAAATGTTACCCACCTGAATTAACAATTATTATTGACCGCTTTGGCAAACGAAGTTAAATGTAAAATTTCATCTGGAGAATATTTGAAATAAGGTCTCATATATTTGTCATGTAACAGTGCTTCAGCAATAGTAGGCAGAGTTGTAGGGGTGCAACTTAAACAATTTTTTACGTTTATCATAATTTGGGATTGCTGTAACTACCAATAAACACTTGTGAATTATTCCATGGAATAAATTACTTTCAGATTTCTTAGAAAATTATATGATCTACACTATCGATCTCCAAAGAACATCTGCCCAAAAGTTTCAGGTCAACTCATTGATCTAACTAGATATCCTCTTTCTGAATTTGATCCAATGCAATATTATGACATTCTGCCTTTCATCTTGGGTGCAATCAGCAAAAGGAATCTTCTGTCATAAGAGAAAAGTGACTGCAGGACATCTCTTCAAACCAGCATGGAAAAACTGAGGGTTTGTTGAGTTTTAATTTTCCAACCAAAACCTGGCTACCAAACAAAGTTCAATGCATGCTGTGGCTAGCAGAAGAAAAATCTTTACACGAGCAGAATAAAGTGCTTGTTGTATATAAGAGAAGGATCCACTTGGACATAAAGCAATTCTTATAGGATAGAACAATCCAAGAAAAAGGATCTTTGCCACTGCACACTAATCAACATGAGAAATGAAGTATACACAAGGAGACATTCAAGTGTATATGAATGACATTTACCATGAGAAGTCCATACAAATAGCTAGCTTCAAATTCCTAAATTATCAATTCATAGGATGATAAACACTTGTATGCATAAAAGATTCAGCTTTGTCACAGGTAAAGCCCAAAAATCATCCAGTTAGGATAAATTTTGCTGAAAAAATGGTTCAAAGAATTGACAATGACAACTTGTACCTAAACATTTTTTTTTCTTGACAAAGCAACTATGTATGTGGAAAAAACAAAGGAAAGAACTGATGGATCTTGTATTTCAAATGAACATGAAAAAGATACCCAAAATGAATGTTTTGTATGGACTGACAAAGAAGTCTGAAGTTTCATAATTGCTATTGACATTTTGTTTTGACGAAAACTTGTATAAAATATGGTATTTTCTTGTAAAAGCATGTAAATTTATTACATCTATTTTATTTTAAAAGCATGGGCATTTTAGAAGCTACACGCATGTAAATTTGCCATATATATTTCATTTTAAAGTGGATGAAACACAGAAAGTTACCAATCTACAAAGCATAATTTTTTAAACCTTATTTCTAATTTTATAAGCATGAATATATTTTAATACAGAAAAATGTAGCTCTAACTTTCTTAATAGAAATGTTATTTTGCAAAACCAAGTATACTTTGGTCTAGTTTAGTTTGAATTATTCTGATCATGATCATGATCATGATTTTGATTACCATTAATATCTACTTTTTTATTTTCTGTGTATGATAAGACTTCATTGTACAGTCCATAAAAATTAAATTAAGAGTATATTTCAGGTATCCGTGGTGCACTTCAGCCTCTTTCTTTTCCAGGTAAGTCATTGAAAACGTTCTTAAAGCTCACCAAATACTTACATATAATGAATGGCAAGAGATTTTAGTCCTAGAACAATCTGAGCAACTGCAAAATGCCTTTTAGTATCCTTCTGTCCATTCATAACCGAATTTCACTAGAAATATGTTTTGAAGTCCCTTGAACCGCAATTGACATTTTTAGAAAAGTGTGCGTCTGCGTCTGTTGTGCATGCATGTCAACACAGAAACTTAAAAAATAAAAGGTTGGTGAACTACTAAACTTGCTATTTAAGCTCAGCATCTTCTAGGGATGCCACATGAAGATTTAGAAGAAAAGTCCACCACCCTAAATTAACCCATAGATGGAAATTGTTTTAATAGTTCTAATGTTTTTGATTAAAATACTGTATGTTTAAGATATTTTAAACACAAATGAAATGTGTATATTGATTTTCTGGGAATAGGCTCTGAAGATCCCTACATTTTGAATGACGTGCATAACTGGTTAACCGTAACAGATAGACAAAAACTTACTGTAAAAAAAACGTAGATCTCTTTAAAACATACAGTGTATATCAAATAAAATTTTTGTTTCCTTTCATTGATTTCTATTGGTTCCTCTTTCTATAAAATCAACCAACAAGACATTTTCTGAATACACTTGTACATTG